>OY365795.1:7525000-8775000 GCA_959347355.1 Napeogenes inachia | reverse complement strand
CTTTCTCCGTCATTTTCCGCTTGCCTAAAAAAGTCTTCCTTTCTTACTTTAATATGAATATATTTTTGTTTTTCAAAAATCATAATAAATATAACGCAATATACGAGATGCTCTTGCATTAAATTATCAATAATTATTAGAAAGGAAACCGATAAGATTTTGCATAAACCAAATTACCCAAAAATTTTAGGAAAATTAAAAAGAACCAAAGATTGGAAAAACCCAATTTAAATAATTTATCTATTTCTGTAATTTATCTATTTATGTTGGAAGCAGTTACTTAATTTTTTATTTACGACATTACTAGTCTTTACTACTTTTTTGCAACGAAAAGCTCAAACCATGAGTACAACATTATTGGGAAAAACTTATGACCGGATCATGCGTTGACAAATTGATCCTATTTCATATCCGGAAGAATAATTATTTGTAATATTCTCAACTCTTAAGTAATATGTAATCCCGGTAAAAAAAAATTCCGTAATAAATGACTAAATCATTTAAAAATATATATTTATTTTTATTTTTAAGCTATTAAGTACCGTCCGTTGATTGCGTGGTTAACGCAAACGCCTAACTCATAACAGCGCAATGGGGCTCGGGTTCGATTCCCGACAGGGACAGGCATGTATGTGATGTGCATAGATGTCTGTATTTCTGGGTTTGATCGTTTATTAAATATATTTTCAGTATTTATAATGTGTAAATACACGACCAAATCTATCATAATCAATGTCTAGGTATTTGTATCGTTGTCTAACACCCTTAACACAAGCAAATAATTTGTTTACTTAGAGGTTAGATTAATTTGTGTAATTTGTCCTGAGATATTATAATTATTAAATTAAAACTACAAAAAAATAACTCTAGTTTTGTAATATTTTCTTATATCTAAGTTATATTAAATATTATAATTTTGATATTTACAATGCGCATTAATTTTAAGTTCATATGAATCATGCAGTTTTGTTTTTTTTTTTGTATATAAATATTAATGGTTTGTTTAATGATGAATAATATAGACATTAGTGTTTCAAACATTACTTATGTTATAACGTTTTTCTGTAGTATCCGTCTAATAGCTTTGTACATTCAATTAAGACAAATATCCAATATATATTTTTTTGTATTTATATAAACGTATATCATTATATTTTTAATATTATATAAAGATAAGGAATCGGACTCAGACCTTTCGATTAATAAGCTAACTAAGAAGCTTAATTAGCAATATTTTACAATACATAAGTCAACATATTGAATAAATATTCTAATTGTTACTTTCTGAGGTTTTAAGAAATGATGTTATTATATTTAATTTCAACGCTTTTTTAGGGCGTAAAAATATTTTGAAAACTGAAAACTATCTCTAAAGTGGTTTTGTGCAACCTCTTTTGTAATTTAAACTATTCTTAGTCTAAAAAGGTTTGTGTTTAATATTGTTGTTAAAAATTCAGTTATTGTTATTGTAAATATATGTGAAAGTGGAGTGAATAAGTGGATGCCGGTTTTAAGTCTATTAATGCAATCTGTCAATTTTGTTAATTATGTCAATAACTTATGAATTAAATTGTAATTTATTATTGTTATTATCATTTTAGGTTATTGCTTGAATATCTTATATTTTGTTTCTTTCTTGAATAGCAACGACTCGCGGCATTAAAATAAAAACAAAAGGTTGAGGCAGGTTCGTTTTTATATTTTTTATATTTTGTGTGTTATAATTATAATAATTTTATATTTTTTTCGTAACTAGTATTATATTTTTAGAAGAAATATTTTATATTATATCATATATTTCAACCCTTATTTTAAAAAGCACGTCGATATTAAAACAAAACATAATAAAAACAAAAAAAACACACTTACAAACAAAGCGTTCCAATTTATAGCAAAAAAATCCTTAAATAATCCGAATTTCATTTAGCCACAAATAAACAATATCACAGCCAAAGCCACAAAAAAAAAAAAAATTCAATATAAAATTCGAACGCCGGTCGTAACGCGTTCGCCCGCGAACGTTACATATGGTTGGTGGACTGTAAATGACCACAGTGCGGTTGTTATACCTGTTGGACGCATCTTAACTGCTCCGTTCAAACAAAAAATAACTTCACAAGGTAAAAAAACTTTATTTATAGATACATAGAAACTATATTAGCTTGAATACTATTTATTATAGACACTAATGTCATTAGAACCTTGATAAATACGTAATCGACATTTTTGACAATTGTTTATTAAATTTAGTTTCTCTTTAAAGGACTGGAAATATTGCTTACTATTATTAAATAAGATAATTATGTTATTGTATTCCTAGAAGAAATAATTAATATGACTTTTTACGACCTCCATAGACTAGACCCTACCAATCTTTATAGTCTTTAATGTTTACCGTATTTGGACTTCAGTCAAAAATTGATTTATTATATTAAAGAATTATAATATATGGATTATGATTACTTCTTAGTCTCTACTTGACAATTATGAAATTACTTTCATACGTGTTGAATTAGCAAAATATATGAATATAAAAAGATATTTGTGCTAATGACAATAGTTTTATCTCTGTTATTTTATTACAGTTCTAAAACGTCTCGTAAATAATTATTTACGACTGTTAGTTGTATGTATGTATGTTTTAACACTTTAACGACTAAAAATAACTAATTGTTCATCTCAGATACAAATTTGAAAATGAAAATGACAAATGAGTGACAATAATATTTTTAAATATACAGTGAAATAATTAGTATTATTTTACTGTATATTTAAAAATACTCAATATTTTTAATATTATTTAGGATTACGTTATATTACTAATATTAACTGACCAAATCCCAGAAATGTATAACTAAATGTATGAACTTGAGAATTTCTTATAAACAAACGAAAATAATATTTTTTTATATAATCAGATTTTTAGATATGCGTTATTAAAGTTACTGTTAACATATTTTATTTTATACACATAAATATTTTACAAAGTTGACAAAAAAACTGACGGAGAATGTTTTAAATATCCTTAAATTAAAAACATTTAATATCTAGTGTAAAATTTATATTTTTAAATGAATTACCAAACTCTTCTACGTTTCTTAAAAAATAACACCATATTTAAAATAAGATACCTATAGGTCAAAATAATAATAGATAATAATATAAAATATATTGCATGTAAGCATATAATAACTGGCATGACTGTATGTAAGCATATATAATAATCAATTATTTATTAGCTGTAATCATTTTATTACTTGTAATAATGATAGTGTGATTATATTATAGGAACATTATAATTACAGCCAGTAATTAATTACTAAGATGTTATTTAACGAGCGGTCTCTGAAATAGTTGATAAGGTAATATATAATCATGTGAGCTAAATGACTGAAGAGATCCATAACAGACCCTAATTCTCATATAAGGCTCTAATTCTGATAAATTATGTGTTTGGAATAAAATCCTTCTCATAGTGGAATAGTTGTCAACTCTATGTATCATATAGGGCGTGCTTACGAATGCCTCCAAAAACATTATATTGTGATATGACTGGTAGCCCCTACCAAAATACCTACCACTGGACGAACTCGATGAGGCTTCAAAAACTCAACTCGATGAGAAAAAGTCAGTCCAATTCAACATAGCAAATCAATAGAATAGATTACTACTCAGAAAATTTTCTAAGATGTAACAATAAATATCTTATGAAATCATGTTTAGAAGAAGCAACACTCATTATTAAATTACTAAATGTTATCTTTAAATTTATCTTTATTTAAATCTTATCTTTAATTTGATGTGTCAGAAATACTATAAATATTTTAATTCTAATAAAAAGAAAACTCAAAACACTATCTTATTCGGTCACATGATTATATATCAATAAACAAATGAATTCAAGGTATTTAAATAATGAAATTAACTCAAGGTTTTTTATATTTTATGGGTACTTAAACTTACATTATTTTATTAAAACTTAAAATACATAAGAAAAGGATCGTTTCGAGACCTCACTTAGCCTGTTAATATTTTTATATACAAACTTTTTAATTTTGATATTCTGGTCGTAAAAGTATTTTATTTTACGGCAGTTTTATTTAACTTTCCTTTTTTTCCAAAATTCAATTTCATACTTAAAAACCAATTCTAATCTTTTTTAATATTTTTAAAAAAGAATTATTTCGTAGTTATGTACTTTAATGTGATTCTCAAATTTTTTCTCCAACTAAATCATATCATATATGCACATCTATATATGTATAGTCAACAAAGTTAACATATTACCCATGCAACATCATCATCCACATGTATAAGTATATAGTTAACAAAGTTAAGTAATTATCATCCAATCCATCCATCCAATATGACCAGGAAGGTCAATGCGACCTCGACGAATAGTAACGTCATCTCCGTTACTATTAGATTGAACTCCGATCACGGATGAGATTGACATTGAGAAACCTATGTATGACTAATAAAATAAGGCGTTTGTTATTGGAATTTAAATTCGGTTAACTTTAAGATAAAAAGATAAGAGTCTAAGTTCCTATTCACGTAATTAACAAGATAATAAACAACTTAAAAGAAATAAAACACAAAAAGTTCGGGTAATTGTTGGCTTTAAGGTCACCTAATTACGAAAAATACAGTTTGAAAAATTAAAACAAATCTCTCAGTGATTATGTAATATTGTTATTACTATAATATATTTTAAGTATTTCGTAATAAAGTCACGTGTCGTGAGCAAATATTCGTGAAACTCATTATGTATGTATTTAAAACAAATAGATAACCTGTTACATTTAAATTTAAATGTAGCCGAGTTATTAATAAATATAAGACCAAAATGGCTAATTGATAACTAGTTATACTACGGCGTTTCATAATATATATAAATCTTTAAAAACGGGAATTAACGCCTATTAGATACCATCGCATAAAAAATATGCAAATGCATAAAAAGTTGCAGACTTGCCAAGCTTGTGGGGTGAGAAGAAATGCAAACTCGTAGACACGGCAAGTAGACACACACACCTCTCGGTTGGCGACTATCTCTTAGGATACAATTTAGAACTGTAACTTGTAATTAATGATAAAATAGGAAGTCCAACTATTAGGCGATTAGTGATGTTCGCAATCGAACAAGCAGACTTTAAAAAAATGGTCTTATTTTTTTATTGTCAAGTTATGTAAACCATAATACAATAACCATAATAATAATAAGAGTCTGTAACGGATTCGTTCACAAAATTATTTATTTAAAATACATATATGAAAAAATAAATATATTTAGTTTGTGTATAATTAGGCAAAACAGGTCTATTTGTTTTAATTGCTGTTATTTATTATAAGAATCCAACTTTAAGGTTTGAAAAAAAAACAACGGTGCCAGGTCCCCTATATATATCTAGGGGATATAGTATATGTATTTCCCCCAGATATGTAAATTAAATAAATTTTATATTCTAGCCAACATATTAAATTAACTTAATAATAAATTAAAGTCAATTTAACAATTAGAATACAAGCATTTTTTTCAATTATTTATTGATTTCCAATACTAAATTGAAATTAATCCATTTATGACATTAACTGAACCAAACGTTGGATCTTGGACCAGACTCGATTTTTTATTTCAAACGATACAAACTAATAAATATATAGATTATATACAAATATCTCAACTTTACAAAGCTCTTAATCATAAATATATACATTTTTTACCAAAACTTATTTTTAGTAACAAAACTTACAGACTTATTTTCATATACTTTATTAGTGCAAACTAATATATTTATGACTATTTAACTGTAAAAGCTACAATTTGCATGTACCTTCATACCGTGTTATTTAATAAAACAAAAAATTATTAAAAAAGTATCAAAAAAAAATATTACAAAACCTTTTTTATTTAACATACGCTTTAAATAATACAACAGAATATAAATTTCAAAAGGAAATAAAGTGAAATAACCAAAATATTCACACGAGATTAAATGTACCGAGACTGGTAATTAAAATTCTGCTTGAGATTTACACTTGAAAATTGTCGTCGTGTTGAAACTTTCGGCGCCAAGATTATGCCTTATGTGGCATAGGATACGACAAATAAGGGCATGAACACATTGAGGTTTTACATTTTAATAAAATATACATTGAATTACTTTCATTTCATTGTGATTGCTGAAATATCTTTTTAAAATTGTAAGTCGGCTATGATTATGTTGCAACTTAAATAATAATATACATTTTACTACATCATTTATAAAAATAATTTTTTAAAATAATTAATAATGAGAAAGAAATAAAATGTACTTATAAAATATTTTAATATAACTTATTATAAATATATTTTTTTAGTGTGAACCAATCTTTATAATTCCGTATGCAAATGAAGTTGCGCCAAATAATGAAAAGAGCTCAGCTATTATGCAACATAATATATAGTTACATTACAAATGTAACTATATATTATGATACTTTTATATGAAATATGATTTAAAAATCAATTTAGATTTTTATAGTTATGTATGACTTTTCTTAAAAAAAAAAATCTTATTTTTATAGATAAATAGAATGGGAAACCACTCGGTGACACACATAAATATAAGTATACCTACTTTATTTCATTAAAAGAATGCTAGGTTTTCCTTGATAATTCCAATGTTCCGGTATTTCCCACCTAAGTAATATGAGATGACATTTTTATAAATTTTTCTACTATAATTCTTGTAATCCGTTTCCGCTAGGGCTTTCCTTTTTTCCTTTAAGATAAATTAAAAAAAAAAAAGATTAAAACTCTGTTTTATTGAAATCATTATATTAAAGACGTGTTTTTAAAACAAACTGGTATCAAATCACATCATTACATTTACAAAGCTTGACTACGCACACATACGCATGTATAATTCGGGAATAATTTGTGAATTTTGTTAGGTAAACTAATATTATTGTTTTTTCATATTTTATGTACTATATATTACGTATACTTAATATAATACATATGCTTATAAAATGTACCAAAATTCCTTAAAATATGTTTAGTTAACAAATACAATATTTTAAAATATATATTAAATGAATTAAAGATAAAGAAATAATATATTCGTTACAATTATTGGTTTAAAACATTACGTTTGATTTTTTGTCAATACGTACCGAAAACTTGATGCATACATAAAATGATTTTGGTAATATTTTTGTGAACCGTTTATCATACACACACACACACACACACACAAAAATCTTTCAAAAACTTTAATGGATTATGTTAGTGTCATTTAAATATCTCTTTCATCGCTATATAATAGAAAGTCATCTCTCTTTTTGTCTGTTTATCCCGGCTTGTTGTATAATTAATAAATAAAAATAAGTGAATGTATTTTTAAATAAATTAATGTGTGAGTGATTTTATTATATGATAAATAAATAAACAAGGAAAAGAAAAGTTAAACTCCTCAGTTATGTTGATTCAAATTCGAATTTATATAAATATAGAATGAAAAATAAACCGACACGGGCAGGAATTCGAATCCGCGACTACTGGGAAAACGGGACGGTTTCCCAGTAGTCCCGCGATCGAATCCCTGCCCGTATATAAATTTAAATAAACTTAACATGGTTATACATGTTTATAGATATTTTGAAATATTCAAATTCGAGTTTATTTGAATCATCTATATGATTATGATTATTACATCAATTTTAAATTTCTCTCTGTTTATTTTTTGTGTAAAGTTGTGATAAATTATTTAGTTATATATATCTTTCTTTATACAGTTGTCCTTCTGTCTGTAGACCTATAATTCATAAATTAGGACCAATCTATACGAACATCTAACATCAATTATTTAGAAACTGAATTAATATATATATAACATATAAATCATATAGGCTGTATATGTTATTAGTGAATCTTACTTAAAAGTTTTCTCGATATATTTTAAATAATTCATTATCTTATAAAAACTTTAAAAATACAAAAGTAAGAACTTGAGAACAGTGAATTTACGATGCGATATAAAAAGCCTGAGGAAAATATGATTAAAAAACCGTAAACCTTACAAGAATGACAAAAGAAGAAAACTGAAATAATCTATTTTCGCTGCAAAGCAAATGAAACGTCGAGTTAAACTTAAACTTGAAAATGTAAATCTAATTATATGAGAGAAACTCTTTAAATATTGTTTAAAGTATGTAATATCGAAAATCTACGAAAATAATTTATATTATTCAATTTTTACTTCTTTCTTAAAGTAATGTTCATTTGTGTTATTACATTAATTATACAAAGTTATTTATGGACACACGTCTAGACTCAACATTAATATCTCGCTTCTTTTCTAATAAGGATACTATTATAGTTATCATAAGTTAGTTTAAAATCAAATCAATGTTCTAATCAATTAAATAAGATATCATTCTGTTAAACATTATTCTTGTCACAACACTCAGCTTAATAAATGATACAAAACTATCGACAGGTAATTCCGAATGATATCATAGTGACTTAAGATTAAACTGTGTGGGATTTTTGTAAATTTCTATGTGTGGGATAAATGATTCTAAAAACCCAAGATTCATTAAATAAATTTATTCTGAATTAAAATCAATGTAGAATGAAACATATGGGTTCATGATACAAATGGGTTCAGGTATTCGAACCTGCGGCCTCTGGGAAACCTTTTCATTGCTCTCCCAATTGGACGACTGTATGAATTTATGAATTTAGCATTCTATATATAATCCGTCTTTATAAGGACCACTATTCATCTTTGTGGGAACCAATATTTCTAACTTTGCAGTGTGTATTAACATTAAAAAGATTGCGCATTATGTTATTTTCAAACATAAATTATTATGTTTTATTATGTTAATATACGTCAATATCATATTAAGAAGATTTTTTTTATCGAATAAGTATATTAACTTGAACTTTTAAGATAAAGTCCTCCTTTGTTCTACGTTTAAAAGGAAGTTTTGTTATCTTTCTTTTCTTTTTACTCTTCAAGTCATGATGTTTTAGGACCGTGAACCTTTTTATGTAAATTCAGTAAAGATTTTGTCAGTGACTAAAAAAACGATATTACAAGAGGACGATTGTCGGAATAAACTTTTTACAAGCTTTTATTTAACTTTGATGTGTTCAAATTTTTGCAAGTCTGTTTTTTCTGCGTGGACCTAATATTTAATATTTAAATATATATTTTTCTTTACTAATGACAATAAATGGGGGAAATACAAATGAGTTGATGATGAATGCGAATAGTCATAAGTCTAGAATATGTACTAAACCTAAAAACTATTACACGTCATTAAGTAATGTACCTGCATACCTTACTTCTAAGATATTTAGACAAATTATTATTATTTTATTTTATTTAATGTAATGTGTTTGTAAATTATGTTAAATTTTTTAAGTGTTTTAGATTATTTTAAGTTTATTTTATTTTCATTTTAATAGTTTTGAATTATAAAACCCGAATAAAAGTTTTGTTTATCTTTTTCTTATCTTTTTTTTCATCTACGCCTATCGATAAGCTTTATTTCTGCTGATTAATTCTTTAGTCAGAGCCTAGCATAATGAAACCACTGTTTCGCCTCAAGTTTTTATTTTTTAACCAACTGTAATGACGAGTACAAATCTTGTTTCAAAATATCTTATTTATTGTTATTTATTAAAGATACTAGATCAAATGATCAAATGATCAAATGATCTAGTATCTTTAATAAATAACACAAATGTTAGTTTTAAATAAAAATCCTATAAGACGAATTTAAGTGTACAGTTCGTCGAAGCGGGTAGCAAGTACTAAATTTCGTCGAAGCAGGTAGCGATACAGCAGCTCAATATACGAGCGACGGAACGGTGTCCCAGAGGTCACATTTTCGAATCCTACCCATTTAGATTTTTTCGTCCTATATTTTATAAATATTTAAAATAGAAATATGGTTAACTCGGTTATACTTGTTTATAGATATTTCAAACAATAGTGATTCTATAACCATCAAAATTGCTCCTAAATTTAATCATTAATTTACGTAATTAATTAATTGATTTAATTTTAGTTGCCGATTTGCCTTTGAGTGTATAACTGCCAATAATCAAATGGAGCCTTGAATTATTTATTATAATTTATATCGTTTCCTATAACTACGTTATTGCTCACATAGAAAAATATTTTCCATAACAAGGTACTAGAGGAACCCTTATGTAAATAAAGCGAGTAATTTCATTTGATTTAAACAATAAATTCTCAATCTCCGATTCTCATCGAAGTCTCGTATCATTTCATCACCACAAACTTTAATTTACAACCAATACCGTCCTTATTACCTTATATTAGAATAGCATTTCCCTTGGCAAAATATATTTTATGGCTTGTGAAAGTAGATCACGGATTAATTGGAACAAATAAGCCAGCGAAACCCCAAACAATGTTTGAATTATGACGTCACTTATTGCCCATGCTGATGAGATTACTAGGTGAAATTAAAAATACATTGTATTTTATCTTGATTTGTTTACATTACGTAATATTTTCGTAACTTATATAAAAACTATATAGTCTGATTTCTTTATGGTTTTTGATATTTTTCATTTATAATGGCGTTTATAAGGCAAGGCAATATACATTCAAGTTTGGAAGACATCTATAAATATGCATAACCAATTTAAGCTTAGTTAAATTTTAAATATATTTAGAATTAAAATAGCCGATACGGGCAAGGATTCTAGCCCACAATCTCTCAGAAACCATCTCAATAAAGACGATGATGTATAGAATGTTTAATTCATACTGATAGCAATGCTGTAACTGTATTGGTAGAGCGACGGGACAATTTCCCACAAGTCACGTCCGAATCCTTGCCCGTATTCGGTTAGACTTACTTTAGTATTTTTTTATATATAAGTTTATATCAAAAACACACATAATATTATAACACTTATTTTGAAATGTGTGGTCTCGTTATTTAACTTTCGCGCTTTTGGTAATAGCCAAGTGTGTGTGGTGAAGGCGAGTCCTCGGCGCCTCATAACCGAGCCTAGGGGAGCTAACCCCGAAATTAAATCAACCCAAAACAAAGAGCTAGCTCAGTAGGCAGCATATCCCAGGTGCAACAATTGGAAAACATGGGAAGGGATCAGATAACCAATACTCAGTCATGTATCCATACCCCGTGTAAAGAAGAGAGGATGAAACAAACAACTACAACTCAACTAATCTCACAACCCAGACATTCTAATCAGTCAATATTATCAAGTGAATCCCCGCCACCAACGTGGCAGAGAGCATTTACTACTCGCAACAATAATCGTAGGAGAACTTCAAATTCCAAAGATACCATACAAACCGAAAATAGGTTTAGCAGCTTACCTATGAATCCACCTGAAAATTACAATGTAGAAACTAGACCTAAGGCTGTCACCAAACCTCCTCCAATAATCTTATACGGAATAGAGGATGTAAATGAATTAACCAAGCTAATCGAAACAGTTAGCGAAAAAAGCCACTTTAAATTCAGAATGGTCAATAAAAATCTAATAAGACTATTGGTTGACTCCGCAGAAGAATACAAAAAGATAATACAACTAATCAGAGAAAAGGTTCTCATAGGACACACTTTTACTAGAAAAGACACTAAGTCCATCACACCACTCCCCATAGTGCCATAGTTGAGGAAATAAAAACTACTGGTAATAAAGTCCAAAAAAAGGTAGGAATACTCCCGCCAAATGTGCTCTATGCGCCTGTGACCATAAAGGCTGTACTGTATACAAAGAGATCAAAGCACGGAAAACAAATTGCTCTCAGAGACAACCTAGATATTTTGACAACACCATGCCTTCCAGAAACGAGAAGTCTCAACGGAATAAGAAGAACGGGAGTAACTCAGACAATACTTCGCTTTTAGTAAAGTCGTATGCTAGGGTAACTGGTGGTGCCGGCATGACTAATCTAGACTCTAAAAACATGAACAAAGACAACATAACTCACCCAACACCTCCATCGCCAACTTTGGAAGAATCATTTTTAGGCAGACTGAAAAGATGGGCATACTCTTCCAACAAATAGGGTCTCTTTTGGCTTTACTGACCAAACTAGTTGCAAGACTAGTACCGTAAATGATTTACGCATTGCCTAGCCACCAACACACATGATTTATCAACATTCATTAGTTTAAACAGATTAGATGTGGTTACTGATCTAAGAATCCCATGTTACTAACAAAAGTTGTATCAACATCCCCGGATGCTCTACATAGCTTATCCCTTACCCTGACGGCACTGCCCATGCCGGCTCAGCAATTGTAATAAGGAAAAGCCTAAAACACAATCTGCTAGCTCCATATGATAAGGAATACCTACAAGCTACGTCCGTCATTATGAACTCCCGCACTGGCTTCATAACTCTCTCAGCTATATATAGCCCTCCAAAGCACAAAATAAACGAAACAAACTTCACTAGTTTCTTTAAATCACTTGGGAGTCTCTTCATTGCTGGAGGTGACTAGAACGCAAAACACAGCTATTGGGGATCAAGACTCATTACAACACGTGGCCGTAACCTTAAACTATGTCTCGGCTCTGACCACCTTCTTCCTCTCTCTACAGGGAAACTAACATATTGGCCGAGTGACCAGGGGAAAACGCCTGACCTTCTGGATTTTTTTATAACTAAAAATATTTGTCCCCAGTACTTAACCTTGAAGTCAAGCCTCGACGGCTCATCTGATCATTCACCATAACCTGTCTATTAACTCAGTGATAACTTTCAATCCAACTTCCAATGATCGATGTGAATTCCTACATAATCACAAAACAGACTGGGACAGCTTTCGGGACTTGTTAGATACAGAAATCACTCTTTACACTTCCATGTTGTCGGCGGAGGAAGTTGAACAGGCTAGCCTATATTTTACTAACCTTGTACAGGTAGCTGCTTGGGAAAATACCCCAGTATTACATAGAAATAAAGTATCCACCATGCTTCCTCTGGATATTAGGCGCAAAATCGGTGAAATCGCAGACTGCGTAGAATTTGTGCAGCAATCACATCATCCCTCTAAAAATACTGCCTTTAATCGAGCAAGCAAAGAATTGAAAACTCTCCTGAAGGGAACTGAAAATGAGTTAATACGGCAAATGCTAGAACTTATGTCTCCTCAGGGCCGTGGCGTCCATTCCCTGTGGAAGGCGACTAAGAATTACATAAAACCACAAGTAGCTCTACCTCTAATCCGATACGGAAATATTTGAGCACACACTGCCGTTGAAAAAGCAGAAGTTTTTGGTGCTCACTTAGCCACGGTGTTTAAACCTAACGAAGCAGTGGATGCTGACGACTCGGATATTGACCAAGTTCTCAACCAGGACTTTCAGCTATGTCTTCCGATCTCTCCAACATCACCCCGTGAAATGATCAAGTAAATTGAAAACCTTAAGGCTAAAAAGGCCCCTGGCTTCGACCTTATAACGCCCAGGACCCGGAAGGAATTTCCGAAGAAATCTAATGTATTCTTAACCAATCTCATCAATTCTTCATTCAGACTTTCCTATTACCCTAAAGTTTGGAAAATTTTACAAATAATCTTGATTCTTAAACCAGGAAAGCCTGCTCATTAAGCATCTTCCTACCGGCCTATCCGTCTTACACCCATGCTGTCAAAACTATGGGAGAATTTATTCCTTATTAGATTCTCGAAGTGCCTCAATGAAAGTGACATAATATCACACCACCAATTCGGTTTCGGAAAACATCACTCGACTGTTGAACAGGTTCACCGTGCTTATAATTTTATATTCCAGTGCCTTGAAACAAAGCAGTTTTACTCTGCTGTATTCCTGGACGTCCACCAACCTTCGACACAGTTTAGCACAAGGGACTGCTCTGTAAGATTAAAAAGCTCTTATCACATCATTTTTATTGCACAATATGCTCTTACTTGGAAAATAGAGCCTTCTTAGTTAAGGAGGGGCCCTCCAAGGGTCAGTGCTCGGACCGGTCTTCTACAATCTCATCTTCAACCATAACCTGCCGCAGTCAGCGAACGTCACCATAGCTATGTAGCTATGGTAAGATGAGAGAAAAGCAGCATCATCAGCATGATGATGATGCTGCTTTCCTCTCATCTTACATAGACCCAATTCTAGCAAGCACCAGCATGCAAAACTAAATGAACAACACCAATGTCTGGCTTAACAGATGGAGAAAAAAAGCAAGCGCTCGAAAATCCTTTTACATCACTTTCACACTATGAAAAGAAGAATTTCCACCGGTTAGGCTTGGTAATATCACCTTGCCACAGTCAAATTGTGTAAAATTCCTTGGTTTCCTTCTAGACAGACGGCTAACCTGGAAACACTAAATTAAAGCTAAAAGGGACGAGTCACACAACCGATTCAAAAGCCTGCTTTGGCTCCTTGGAAGACACTCAGCACTATCTCTCAACAACAAGCAACTATGAAGTCCACAACTACGTTGGAATCCCAACAGTCATAAAGGAAATAGAGTGCTACAAGAAAAGATACACAAGGCGTCTCGCAGCACACCTGAACGATAGACTGACTGATAGACCTATAAAAAGATTGAAAAGAGCTCACGTACTCTCTAACTGAAGGAGGGCTAAATCCTAGCAGCCACTCTAAACGCAATTCTTCACTCAACATATTTGCTATTTTAGATTATAAATTACTAAAAGTAAAAAAAAAACTTTTGCGCTTTCTAAATGTTCCGAACAAGAAATGAAGTTTTATATCAAAGAAGAACGTACATAACAAAAGCAATCAAAAACTTGTACATATATATATGTACAACATATATGTTGTACACATAAATTACAACATTATTCATATATTATACATAACCAAAATTTTGTAAGAATCCAAAATGTTGGTAAGCTACAGCGATGTGAAGTTGAAGTTGTGTATTTATTTACCTATTTACCAATGAAATAGAACAAAAGTGTAGTGCTCTTAGAACAAAGGAGTATTTAAGTACTTATAAACAGATCAAATGTGGATAATTCTATTTTCTTCCCGGGTTCAATCAGTTCGAAGAAACACCTCTCTGTAGTCAGTGGAAACAGATACTTAAGAAATAAAATTGTTTATTTTTATTTCATGTTACATCTTTAGATTTTTTTTTATAATGATTAAGGGAAGTAGTCCGAATATAAACGTTCTTATTAAAAAATCTGAAGGTACTTTTTTACAGCATCTGTAATCAAAATAAATCTTGATATATTTTTCATAAATACCAAGGTTATTCTGATCTCGTTCAATTGTTTTTATTAAATTTATAAATATTCTAAATTATACTGAATATTGTACCTTTTTATTTATTTATAACATACTTATATTGCTAAATTATTGTCCGTGCTAACTTTAATAAACCAATATGTATATCTGTGTATAATTTTCATCAAAAGGTTACTAATGCCATCTATTGGCACATTATATCATCATTGAACTGAAAGTTTAAGCTTGACATTAATTTATTGTTTATTCAACTTAACAATATAATTAAAAATTAACGCGTCATATGACAAACGTGAGTTTTTTTAACTAGCCTATCCCTATAGCGAAACTTAATATTTTAACTTTAGATAAGAATGATGTGAGCTCATTGAATACAAACAACTGGAGATCTCTATAAGGAGATGAAAGTTTGTACAAAAGTCTTTTATTTCCAAAAGACGAAAGTCTGCATCAAAAGCTAGTATTTAAAAATGACTATTCTCAAAGCGAAGCCGAAAGCTAACACATTAAATTAATAATTAATCATTTATTATTGTACCACACTCATTACTCGTTTACTTGCACTGTAAATAAGCACAAAGTGTTCTCGCTTTATTTTCTTATGCAAATTGACGTAGTTTAATGTCTTCTAAGCAATTGAAGTTTATTTAAGGATCTATTTACAAGGATAATATAATTAAGCAAGCGTCTCATATCTGCGAATGTTTAAATTTAATAAAACTTATTTATTTTTTTATAAATAATATATACGAAGAATAATTGAAAACTTGAACCTTTAACCCCTGGGATTTTCTCTCTTGTCCTCTATCAACTGAGCTCAGGTGTCGACTCTAGCATTGATGAATTTATAATTTTTTAAATTTACCTTATTGTCTTTGTAAAATCAAATAGAATTTTAAAAAACTAATTCCATAATATGGTTTACATGTTAAAAGATAATGTAAGTAATATTATTAAATATTTCAGTTATTAGTAACAATGTTTATTTAATAGAATTCTTTTTAAGTAAGTATTTAAACACTTGGAGGTTACATTGCTCCGTGATTTACACACCACATTATAACAATAAGTATTATTTTGTATTATATTATATGTTTACTAATAAATTCCCATTATATAAGAATATCTTTCCATATTAAAGTTATGAATAGCAAAATATTTATTGAACAACTAATAAAAAATAACTTACATTTGTACTGACGCTTGTAGAGTTAAAACTAACTTGAACGCTTAAAATTAAAATGCTTAACTGGAAGAAAATTAGTAATAACTAATTAGGTGCAACGCGTTAAAATAAACATACATAAATATAATACAAAATAACATTGTTTGACAATAATATAACTCAGATTTACTTGAAGTTTAGTATTATTTTTACTATATGACCATATCTTCCCGAGGGCGCTGTAAGATCCTGCTAAGGGACAATATATAAGTGGATAACACTACACCATTTATCCCGAAGGTTGCGTAGCGGAAATCCCACCAACTAGAAATCCCAGGGAGGATTGACGTCAATCCTAATACCATTTGGCAAATCTCCTGCAATTTGCTAGACATGTCACCTCATATCCTGATAACATAACTCTTTAACTTAACAGATATATAAAAATTATATATATATTAATGATAAGTTAATAAGAATATGACATTTTTTAGGACCTTTTGTTTAGAACCTTGTAATAATCAATTTGTTGAAACCTCCAAATTTATGAGGTGTCCATCTTAAATACATTTATATTATAATTTACATACTTTGAAGATTTAAATCATAATATTTTTTATTGGTTATGTATAAATATAACAAATTCAAACCCGATTTTTAATCTTCAAACACATTATACATCTTGGTAACAAATAATAGCTCGAAAAAAAACAACAACCTAGTACCAAGAAAAAAAAACTCAAAAGTCAATCAAGTATTTTTATACTTAACGAACGTGGTACCATAAGTAAACCGTAAGTTTTTTTTGTTTCAGTAGAAAGTAAATGTATACTTTACAGTGAACATGAACTATGATAACACTTCTTACTTAGCGTATGTCAGACCTGTTTTATATTCTAAGATATCAATTGAATAAACAGAAAGGAAAAAGGGAGCAGACGAAGTACATCTCCAGAGAGCAGATGTACTTCGTATTCTCTTCTCTGGACTCACAAATAACTATATATCCAATATTTAAATTAATTACAAATTTAATTATTTTTTTATGCTAAGAAGTTAATTTTAGTAAAGTATATATTATGTTTTAATTTAATATAATAGTAAGTATGCATTATATTTTTTGTTGAAAATAATAAAATCTAGAGACGTATGTAAAGCTAATTAGCGTTAAAATGTGTTCCGCATACATTAACTCTTAACAATATACACGTTCACAACAAACTGCAAAACTAATTTACAGTCACGTAGCTGGTTTTAAAATAACTAATTTACTACATATTTTAAAAACAATCCCTCATTACTCAAAGATAAATCTACAACTATCACAGACATACGTAATCACATACTTTATATTTTATGTTATAGTTTATTTTATTATAAATTCAAATATTACTTCATCTTTTCTTCAGTTGAATAATATTTATGGACAATTTAAATATTTGTAGTTATTTATTTAACATAAAAAAATCTGGGATTATTACACATAAAGTAAACAAAAAAAATCTTAAATTATATTATTAAAAGATTTACCTTTCTCCAAATCTTACTTGACTATTACCTATCTCTATTTTATATTTTGACTTAATTATTTATTTCCTGTAATCATAATCCATCATATATTTTCAATACATTTTCAACATGATTAAATATGAATAAAAACATCAAACAAAAATGAACTTTATATCTCGAATTGCCATTAGCATAATTATGTTTAGGTGAAAATGAAAATTATACCCGAGTTAGATCCGGTTAAAATATACCATATAATCGTAAAGGTGATTTCCCTTCTCATTAAATATAGTGGATTTGCTTTAATAATTAGTTTTCTCGGAAACAATTACTGACTACAACCAAAGAAAATTAAACTTGCCAGCAAATTAGGTAAATGTCTATATATTTTATCCAAAATACTATATTATTTAAATCTCCCAACTGATTACATAATATTACGTGCTACAAGTTTATAAAAGAGATCGTGACAACAAAACTGGATTTAATTTCTGGTATAACTCTTGAGACGATGCTATCCGGGTAATCAAGGCACTCCCACGAAGGAGTTAAGTGGAGTCTGAGTAAGATATAATGCGGGAATTTGTTGTCATTAGTCCTACTGCTGCTTGTTTTATAGCTAGATTTAGCAAACTTGATTTAATAGAGGTTAGCGTACATGTCTAACGTATCGCGGCATTAAGGGACTCGGGTTCGTTTCCCGAAAGGGACAGTCATGAACGTGATGAACATAGATGTCTGTAGTTCTAGGTTTGGTTGTTTATTCAATATAGTTGAAGTATTTATAATGTGTATTGTGTCTATGTATTTGTATCGTGGTCTAACTCCCTTAACACAAGCAAATAATTTGCTTACTTAGGGATTAGATCAATTTGTGTAATTTGTTTTAGTGATACTATTATTATTATTATTGTTATTATTAGTGTATAAAATTATAATCTAATTCAATATACTGAGTATATTTAACTTTTCAATGGATGGGTTAGTGTAAGACACGCTAAGCATTCGCATCTCTCCATCATTGAAGGCGTACAATTCACTATTAAAAAAATGAAAGTGAAGAACTTATTAAAGTTATACTGATTCATATGAGATGTGTCGATGAGATGGCGTAGTAGTTCCAACTGGCATTCCTAAGTGTTACACAATATGTTCCTGTATCACCTACGTCATAACATTGTAAGCCAATCACAGGACCAATTGGTCTCATTGTTGTCTACCTTGACAAGGATCACATTAATAAAAATAGCACGTATTGTATGTAAGAGTACGAAAATAGGAGCAACATTTTTGATTTTTTTTTTGTCTCTATGATTTAACTCAAAATTCTTCAACTTTTATAAAACTGAATATGTTTGTTTTCTTTTCTTTGCAATGATATATGACAACAAACTGCTCCCGAAAATGTTGAATATTACTTTGGCTATAAAAGTCCCCTGAAAAACAAAATCTAGTTTTGAAATGTTAAAATACTAAAAAATACTGCGAAATTTTTAACATACTATACATTTAAAAAAGTCAGTTAAAGTAAATACGAACACATGAAAAAAAAGCGCGCTACATTTTAGACTGACGCTCAAACAAAACTTTGATCTAAAACAAACATCTAATCAACATCTTTTTTATGACCTTATTTTTTAAGTAATAACCTTATTAAGTACTTTTATATAGTAATAAGTACAAAGTATTTTGTGACGGAAACGAACGTTAGTACCTACCATCAACGACAATGTTTGGCCTCTTCAAAGGGGCTCTCTAAAACTAAATCTTTTCATAGTTTGCACGTGTAGATATAAAGTTACTCTTTATTAAGAAAGTTTCGTTTAGTAAACAAAACTTACTCAGAAAGAACATGTTTGATACTTGAAGTATTAATAAAAGAATACCAGAAAATAAAACTTCTGTTACTTGTGAAGGAAATATACTGTGTATAGGTTTATACTTTGTTGCTGTATTTGGGTTCATATTTTGTTGAAACGACAAATGTAAGAGATCAAATCAGTGATATTGAAGAGAGGCCAAGTACATACTAGTAAGAAAATACAGATTTTTTCTTTATATTTGTGCAAGTGATTATTTTTAACTGAAAATTTATAGGTGGCCTCAAAATTTTGGTTTAGATTTTGATTCTCGGATTATCAAACAATACTTAAGTCTAGGGGTATACAGCTGTTACTTCGATACGCGGACGAAATACACAGAAAAATTCTCTTTACCAATGAAAAAAAATTACAATCTTTACAATCAATTAATTTACTACAACAAATAAAATGATCGAGTGTATGCACACAGCTCTAAAAAAGCTTTCGAGGTGTGGCCAAAGTTTAGCGAGGCCATCATCCAGCATACGTCATGGTTTGGTCGGGTGTCTCTTACCAAGGGTTTACAAAACTCCATTTTTGCGATAAAGTAGTGAAAATTTCAGCCAAAGTGTATCTAAATAGCATGTTAGAAGCGGTAGTTAAACCTCTCAACAACGCCTTGGTTAAAAACGAAGTGTGGACATTCAAAAAGGATTCAGCCCCGGGTCATAAGACGCGCACTACCCACATTTGGCTTGAGCAAAATGTTACAGACTTAATAAATGCATATGATTAGCCTTCAGCTAGTTTGGTTAGTTCTAGTTCTTACATTCTTTGGACTATAAATTGTGCTCTGTGCTAGAGGACATGGCTCTAAGCGTCACCCAAATAATGAGTCGCTCAAGAAATCTTTGGACACGGCAGTACTAAAGTTTCCAATTGAAACCGTTCGTAATACCATCGACAAATAGCCCAACCGCTTAAAAGCATGTGTTAAAGTTAAGGACCCTTTGAATAACTAGTTTTTTTTTATACAAAAGTTTAGTACGTGACATATCTTTTCTCTCTATGTAATCATTATAAAACTTTAATGAAGCTTCAGAATAAAATTATATTTTTTTTAATAATCGGATATTTTCTTTGTAACAAAACTGGAATAGGTATACAATGGCTGGAATAGGTATAAAATGCTAAATTCATCCTAGAGATCGCAGGTTCAAACACTATCGGTGTTGATGATTTTAACTTCATCAACAGTTAAAGATCTAAATTTTATTAAAAAAATAATATAAACCTAGATACAGCTGTTGCTGTATATATAAGTATATATTGATAATTCACAAGTTTTCCTAATATATTTAAAAAACTAATACATAATATAAATTGCTAGTTCATATAATGAAGGTTTCAAGGAAAATATAGTTATCGTTAATATTAAAATGGTTATTAGGCAGAATTCGATGGTTGTAAATAATGGTGTTTTTACAAGATTTCGTGGATATTTTTATAAATATATTGACAAAAAGTAAATTATATCAAGTCACCAATAGGCATCACTAAGTAAATCCAGTTAAAGCTAAAAATGTGTTTACATCGCAATGCAATGTAAACATCCGTGAAACTATAGAACGTAAACATTTTTAAGGTGATAAGATGTAGAATGAAACACGCGTACAAAGAAAGATGTATAAGGGTCTCGCCAAGTTTACAAACGTTTCCTTTTAAACGAGGTCACGTAACTTCATACCTTGATACCATTTTTGTTTGTTTTGTCAGATTACGTTCCGGTTATAAATAAGAGGATTTCTTTACGTATAAAATACTGAATATATTTGTTGATTTGTTTAAGTCAAATATACTGAAAAGTGATTTAAAATTGTGTTTATTACTAATCATAGTTCTGACAATGAAAAAAATGTTTTGTGTAAATCTTACTTTCAATAAATATAAGATAATAATATGAGATAATTTTAAAAAATATAAATATAAGATTTTTATTAATGCACAAGACAATAATCATACAATTTATGATTTTCTAAGAGTGTGTAATTTGACTTTTCTCTGATTACCTACGTAGTAAAGCATTCAGCCATATTATGCTAAATCAAATTATCCTAAATCAAAAGAAATAAAATAAAAAAGTCATGAATTGTATTCCAGGCTAGATTAAATTATTCTACACTTAAGTTTTAATAAAACATAATATCGTCAACAAATTTAATTCATTGCAAACATTCATTTCGGTTAAGGCTTCTTTAGCATGGTTTAGATTAGTGCAAGGTTAGAAAAAATGGTAAACAGATTAAGTAGAGCTATTATTTCTTAGACAAGAGGCTTTTCTACCATAATTATATATTACGAATTTGACCATTACTAATAGATTTTCATAATAAAACTTCAAAAAAGTATTATTTGAACCTATTCAAAAAAAGTATTATTTGAACCTATTCGCACAATTTTTAGCCACCATTCATGACTTCATTTAAAAATAAACAATAAGCTTAGTATATAACTTGAATGTTTAGTGCCTACTAAATGCCAGCTGTATATTTAACACAACCCTAAATTGACCTATAGTGCCTAGATGACCTATTATAGCCAAATGTATACATTTAGATAAGATAGATATTGATCAAATCTAGACCGATTGTATAGACTCTATCAACGCTTACTCATTCACTACTGTCGCAGTGGCAATTAATAATCAATCTGAAATCAGATCAAATTCATCCTTAGATGGCTTTCCACAACACCAATCCATATAATAGGTTATTACTGATAAATTACACTGATAAATCAACGTATTATATTTTTTAGATTTGAATGCAGATGAATAAAATTCTATTAAATATAATAGAATATTTATAAAACTGCTTACAAATAATGCTTACGAAATAAAAATAAAAAATATATATTATAATTTCAAAAATGACGAATGTACATTATCGAAATTGAAATGAGATTTTAATAGTAAATTCTCAATAAATATTATTTATATAAATAAAAGCTTAAACTATTTAAAGTTAGTTAGTTTTATGATCAAAAAGAATCACAGAAATATTCTATTAATTATTTAAAAATCTTTTTAATAAATAGAAAAACTCTTAATCTTATAAAATCTTATTCCATTATTATTTATTTAATATCAAACTACCAGACCTTTAAAAAATGGTTTGTTAAATATAAAAATGAATAAACTTATCAAGTTATACCAGATACATATACACCACAAATGTACTTAAATGAAATTATATAGAGTTTATTTTTATATTTAGAGTTTATTAATATTAATATTTATTTACATTTAATGTTGGTGTGGTAAGCTTAGATTCCAAAAGTATAGTCTGAGTGTCGCTTAAGCATTTTCTTTTTAACGTTTAAATACGATCACTTTAAAAAAGAGGTGTAGTTGACTAATTTTGTGATTGAAATTATTAATAGTTTATTCTAATCTAACTCCTTCACTACGTAGTATTCTATAAATTGGATAATGAAATTGTACCCTTTTCTTCGATATAGTAACTACGATGGGATAAACGTTATATATTTTGTCGTTATACATTCTAATAGTATGTCTCGTTAGACATACTATTAGAATTTTATATAGAGAAATATATATTTTTTTTATCCACAGTAAATATTATTAATTATTGTAGCAAAGGATTTAATCATTTCATTATATTTTTTTTGTAAAACAAATAAAAATTTCGTAATACAATTAAAAGAAAATATAATACGCCGGTAATATTTATACGCCATGCTTGCAGTCCAAAATATTAATACAGGAATAAATATTTTCAAAAGATATTTTTAGTAATATTATAATTATTATATATTATTTATATATATATTTTTTTAGGACACACTATACAACAATGATACAAAATAAAACACACTGACGTTAAGGCACATGACTGTTAAGATAAGGATGTTTCATCCAAAGATAAATAAGATATAATCTATCTCCAAGGTCCACTTTTTTATCTTAATATCATTGACATCGAATGTATAAAATATTATAATTCATATTTACAATTGAAACTAAAATAAATATATTATTTAACTTATACAAAATATCCCGTTGTTAACTATATTAGGGTTGATTTAAAAAAATAAATAAAAAAACATACCGTAAAAAATTCAGATTTTCAGTTTCAATGAATGACGCTTAACACTTTTTCAGTAAATTAATTCAAGTCTCGTTATAATACAAATGGCTAATGCATATAATATTCTCATTCAGGCTATATAATAATGATATTTTAAATTGGTATGATATATATATACCTATTATAGACTCATATTCAGTATCATATACCACAATACTATCGTACATTATTGGGATAGTCTATGCCATGACAAACAGATTTTGGTCAGGATATTAATAAATCTAGTAGAAATATATTTTAATGACGTACTTAAATAATAATATATTGTGCAATATTACAAAGAATTTCCAGTGAATAATATATTATTATGAGTTATTCTATTTATCTTTTTGAGTAGCTGACGGTGTTACTATAATAGGCAAATAAGGAAATATGTTGATAATATTAAAAAAGTACTGCAAATAATATTGTAATTATGTAAAAATAATGAATGAACGTCAATTATATTTTTTTAATTATAAAGTGTAAAAAAATACATACCTTAATTTGCTTGATATCCTTGGTTAATATTGTGACAAACTTTTTAGTAAATTAAAATTACTTAACTAGTAAAGTAGTCTACACGAAACTAAAATCTATCGAAAAACGGAGTTTCTTCTTGAATATTTTCATCTTCCTCTTTACAAAAGGATCCACTATGATAATAAAAATTATGCCAATTTTTTATGACAACTTTTTAGCAAATCCTTCGTAGGTGCTATTCACAAAAGCCATTTGCGTACTGGCCACTAACAAAACTTTCCCGGCAATTTTCAAAATAGAAGTAACGTCAAACGTACAACGTAGCGGAAGTGCTGCTATTTTCACTGTTAATATTTATTTCTATTGGATGATTAGAGTTTTATTGCCGGAATTGTGCGTCTTGCCCACGCGTACTCGGCTCACGACTGAACGTACGATCCTTAGAAATATTCTCTTTAATAATTTAAGACCAGACAATATAGGGTTCTGTAGATCTCGGTGTCACTCAACGTACGTCGGGAATTATAGAGGGACGATGCAACAAATGATTTTATCTTAGTGATAACAGATGTAAATTATCTTTCTCTCTTTTTGGTTTTCATTATCTTTTTACATCATTGGTTATACAACAAAGTTTAAGATAAATAATTCATACTAAATTTAAATATGTTTTATTTTAATTATACATATTCTTTTCTTTACATATGGTAAATACCTACTAATGAGCTCAAATATGAACATTGATTTTGAAAAAAGTGTTTGAGAATCTTAACCTCAAAACAATATTTTTAGGAAGTATTAGTTGTTCGTTCATGTATCAAGCGAAAACTATTCTTTATTTTTTATAAAATTAGGTGGATTTATATTAATGTTTTAAAAAACAGTTGACATATACGATATTTATCACTTAGGTCAAATATTTTTCTCATAACTCTCAAAACACAAATCGTTTTGGTCTATAAACATACCTAATACATCAAAATTTATTGACGGATTAAAAAAGTTCTGTGGTCCTTTCTTATTATCTGAATGAACTTAGAATTATCTTTATTGCATAAACTTCTCCCATTTTCATGGAAAGACACATAAATTGGTTTGATCTATAATTACATAAAATTTATGGTTGTATTTATATAAATTATTTCATATATGTAAACAGATGGCTTATTAGGTATTTGAATAACAACAGAATAATGGATGAAGTTAATGAAAACTTCTCGATTATTTATAATGTAATCCTCATTTAAATAATATTTTTTTTTAGAATATGCTATCTAAAAACATAGTACAAAAAAAAACTTATTCTTTTAACATACCAACGTTTCTATAACATATAAAAATTAAATTTATTCCACCATTTCAATTTATAATAAAAAAAAAGATTTAAACATTTTGTATTATAAATTAACAGCTCGTTATAATATCCCGATATACGATTTATGGATGCATACCTTAATAATTTTATTGTACACTTAGAACGCCTACGATGGTCTTTGTTCTGTAACCATTATAGTAGAAATTTGTTCGGTCAGCTCATACTTAAAATACTTGGGTACGTATAAATTGCACATTCGAATATGAACCATAGGTTTTAGATATAAAGTTTATTATTGTGTGAAATAGTGCTAAGTGTTCATATGATTGGTATTCCATCGTCTGGGATACATTCAGTATAACTAGTCTTTATTGATTCATTAGAACCCCATGTGTCTGGTCACGTGCGGAATTGAATCAAATAATTATATCATTTAATAGTAATACTTTACATTGCTGACATTAATTGCTGTGGAATCGTTTGAACAAAGTAGCGATAGAATAATATATTCCGTAACCAGCAGAAAGATGGTAAAATACTTTAGGGAAAAAGGAGGAAAAAAAAGAAGGTCCAATATATAAAATTATTTATATCATAACCCATTTAGAGTACATATTATTAAAACTTTGCATACGTTCTTATGCATGTGCTGAAATTCTTATTTATTTTGAAAAATAAAGTCTTCTTTACAAGCAACCAAAAATTATTACCAAGATTACCCGTAAGTTGAATGTATGGGCTCATTCATATTCATAATCTCATATAAGACAAAAATATTCTTACATACTTTTTCTCATATA
This sequence comes from Napeogenes inachia, assembly GCA_959347355.1. Classification (NCBI taxonomy): domain Eukaryota; kingdom Metazoa; phylum Arthropoda; class Insecta; order Lepidoptera; family Nymphalidae; genus Napeogenes; species Napeogenes inachia. The sequence continues at coordinate 8,748,513 of OY365795.1, read as the reverse complement.
TTTAGTTTGAGTTGGTACCTTTATTCACAATCACGTTGATTGTTTCGGCTTATCTTTATATAAAGATTATATTATGTACTTCATGTTATTCTCGTAGTTCCGCATAGATAGGCATAGAATTAATAATAATTCGATTAGATGGCCATTTATCCTATCAATATATTTATAATTATTAACAATTAGTTTGAATGATATTTTTTTTTATTAAATCTTCATTGCCCAAAAAGGTACAATAGGCGAACTTAATTCTAAAAACTTTTCTGCTAAGTCAACCCCTAAAAAATAGTAAAAGAAATAATTATTGTACAGCGTTAAAGTTTTAACTAAATAAATCTTAACAACTAAAATAATTACAATGCATTAAACAAAAAATTTATCATTATACCTTTTTAACATAATAGTTTTAAAAACATAATTTATTATCAATTATAAATATATTAACTATATAATTTAATCACAATTTATTAACCGCAGTGCCAACCCTTATATAGCCTGGAATTTTCCTGATTGAAACAATATATTTTATAAATTCCATTTCCATCTTCAGATTTTATTCAAATCTTCAAAAAGTTTCACTATCTAAAATAAACAGTAAAATGAATACCGTGAAATTATAATAAGAATTTTGGTAGAATTCAGAAACTCTCAGAGTTTGTAGAGAATTACCCTCTGTTGACTTTAAGCTGTAATTAATCACTTTCATCAAGTAACAATCTCTTTGCGCCTAAATTATACTTAAAATAATCTTTGACGAACTAATTGTCTTTAATGATTCACAAAAATGCAACGTGTAAGACGATAGCTCTGTTTTATTAGGATGGATAGTTTCTTGAGGAGTCAAATAAAGAATATCGGGTCACAAACGGGCAGACGGTCTTTTGTGAAGTCAATGACCCCGACATCTAACAGTTTTGTGATGTTTGTGAATTGCTAACGCAAATGGAAGTGCGCATCGAAGCAGAGGGTACAAAGGCAATCTTTAAGGGAGTATTTGTAGTCTCTAGACACGAAAATCATTTTCTTGTCTTTTAACCAAAACCATTTTAACACCGTCAATATTAAGATTTAAGGGTATGGAAGTCCTTAAAGAAAAAAGAAACATCTATAAACATAGTTATAGTTTTTAAACTATTTACTATTTTCTTTTATTGAAACAGAATTTGGGGCCTCAACTACTCTCATGATACCTCCACTGTAAATGTAAAGTTTCCAATGAAATACTTCTTTTATATGGCTTTATTTTATTGACTCTTGATCACTGTAAATTTTGCCAATATATATTATTTACACCATCAATAACATATAATATTAAACCGTAGTGATTGACAGTACCATCAACACAGGCCCCAAGTTCAAGGGAGCCTCAGACCAATTTTAATTATCAATTTGGATTCCGGTTAACACACCCAGTCTCACTAATTGCTCAATATTCAAAACTTAGAAGTCAATTCAAAGGTTTAGGTACAGCAACTTCAAACCCTTCTCTATAGAAAATGATTATTAATTTGAATTTATAATGAGGGTTTAATTTGCGTGGAATTGCTCTACAAATTCTATCGTATAGAAACGCAAAGTTCTAGTTCAAAGTTAACTTATAAAATATATTTTGAACAAAATATAAAATACGTTAATTTAAACCGAAATATTTTTTTTACTACACATACTATTTTAACAGTCTTAAAAATATGTGGTGTTAAGTTTCAAAGTAAGTCTAGAAAAGCGAGCTCCAAGACTTTATAAGAATCTATAGATCAAAAAGGAAGATGATTTTAGGGCCCTCTAACTAAAAAACTATCAAGGCCCCTTTATTATCAGTTTAAGAGCCCCTCACTACAAGTGCTGTATTTTAACGTAGTATTAAATTTCTTAGTAGAGCAAAATGATTAAGGAAGCCGGACGCGGTTTTGTTTTTTCTAACCGCTTCAAAGAATCCTAATAATTAGTTTGCTGATGTAAAATATTTGTTAATATTGTTTTAACATTAGATATAATAAATTAAATTTATTTATTATTTTAAACAGATTTGTAACTAATAAAGTTTTATTAAGTATTTTTACCTTCCTGTTATTAAACTATTTAAATACCTTAAAAGGTTATAATGGAAACTGGACATAATTGAAGTCATTAAAATAATCACATTGTTATGTATTTTTAAATAGATTTCAATATATAATAATAAGTCACTAAAATACAATTAGTCATTTGAGTATAAATAACGAAAATATATTTACAATCACAAATTCAAAACAGAAATACGTATTTCTTTTTGAGTCGCTTCCACGTAGCTAACGGCACATTTTGTCAGCACAAAATGGTAACTTTTTTTAGTTGTTAGGCAGAACATGCTTTCCTGCCAATTCTATTTACAATCTGCGCAGTTGGATTAACTTTTGAGGGTAAATTGTAATATATTTTTATAAAATTCGTTTTCCAAACTTTGTTGGGTATTGGTTAAAAAATCAATAAATAAAAGCTTCCGACTCGATGACCTACGACTTCATAGTCGTAGAGTCATACTCTAAGGTCATAGTTTGACCATTAGATCAATATTTAATTTTACCGAATGAATACTTGCGACTTCTAACTTTTGAAATAGTGCCGTAAAATGTTCAAATTTAAAAAGAAGAAATCTTTTTATTTCTTTCTGTATCTTTTAATACCTCTGAAACCTTTGTTTTGCAAGGGTTCAATTTGCTAACGTAGCATCATTTGGATTTAAAAGGTACTCTTTACTTGGCAGTTTAGACACACAGAGCAAAATAAATCGGCTTTTATTCCTGTGCTTATCTTTATTAGATAATAAACATAAGTACAAGATATATGTATAAAAAATGGTATATTATTTATTTTATTTATTTAAATTAAATACATATAGGCTTAAAATGTATATCATAGTTTTTTTTTGTATAAATACTATTTTAGTTTTCCTTTTATATTATTATAGCTTTCAAAAAAAATCTAGAAATTTTACAAGAATGAATGCTGTTTAAGATAACTATTCTTATATTTGTGTGTCTTGAACATTTATATAATTTATCTAGAAAACTATTTCTTTTGCAAAATAGAAAAATAAATGTTTTATTAGCTTTTGAAGTATGGACATACTCTTTTGGGGAACCCCAAAAAAATTTCGTAAGTCGCGCGACGCAGATACTTTTTGTTTGGTTTTCCGCTATTTGATAAATTGTTTTGGGTATATTCATTTTATTTGAATAAGACTATATACAAAGCAATTTATATCTTTATTGAATATAAATATTAGATAACTGACATGTAATTTATCAAATTAACTAGTATTTTGAAGCTCTATCATCTAACAACGTGTTTTAAAGTCCTATAGTTCGTTAGCAGGTTCTTTAGTACCTCTATCTTGATTTTCTTAATAAGTTTTTTTGATGTTTTATTTTATTTAAACTTTACGATGACAAGATTGAAATAAAAATTAAGTGTTTTTTTTTTAAATAAAAAACGTGAGCGTAGATAAACTATAGATGAGCTCAAGTAATACCTAAATAGTTCATATAAACTACTTAAAAAAATAATAATCTTCACACTGTCCCTTCAAAAAATCCCAAATATTTATTTAAATAGACGCTTCTAATAAAACTTTTCAAAAAAAACTAAAAATAATTCCCACTGGGTATAACTAAAGTAAAAAAAATGCTCGAAAATAGTAACGTTTAAACTCGAAAACTAGAGATTACATAATAATATTATTTTGTTTCATAGCTGTATTTAGCAAAATTACATAACCTTGAATTACGATTTACGAATACCTCATCGTGACGGTGGCTCAATTGGTTGAGCGACGGAACAGTTTCCCAGAGGTCGCGGTTTCGAATTCCTGCACGTTTGGTTTATTTTTCATTTAATTATTGATTTGTAATTTTCAAGTTACCTTGATATGTAGGAACTATTACTATGACACATGTATGCATGTGATTATAAAGTACGTTCGTAAATTCGTTTCAGTGGTTTTACTGATTGTAAACACCTTATTAACGTTCCACGTTTTGGAACTTTATGTACAACCTTGTAGATGTTTAACAAACTTCAGTTTTATTACAATTATTCTGGGTGTTTAAAGGAAATGATGCTAGAAATGGAATACACAATTTTCTTAAAAATCAATATATAAAGCTTATGAGATAAGAGCATCTTTAACAAAAAAATTATAACATTGGTATAGTATGATTTTATTATTTTTAAAATCAAAAAAATATAATAAAAATTTAATTACTATACTTTATTGTCTTCAAGCCAGGGTACACAATACAATAATCATAAATATAATAATAAAGATTCACCTTCAAAAATAGCATGATAAAAAACTTTTAAAGTATTTATAAACACAATCAAGTAATAATTTTAATATAGTATTCCTATAACAGACAGTTGTATAAAGTTAGAATTGAATAATAAAACGGTCTACTAAATTAGCACATAGAAATAAAGCTTTCTTTAAAATTATAAGATAAGAAGAAAAAGGTAAAGAAATATTATCTGTATTACAGAACAAAAGATCTTAGCAGAAGTAATAGCAGGTTCTTAAAATTAAGCACACAATTAAATCACAAAGAAATACTAAAGCTCAAGAAAATGATAATAAAATCAAATGTACTTCTGAACTGTAATGATCTCATAAAGAAATTCTTGTTCTGGAAAAAGAAACCGCTAAAACATAAGATCTCGAAAATATAAATGCAATATTATTTTGATCTTAGAAATTATTTAAGAGAAACGATACAATAATTATCAAGACGTGATCTTTGAGATAAGTTTACCCGAAGTTGTGGACAGAATTGAATGGTGAAAATGGATCGTATTACAAACTTTGTCTTAGAGGTGACTTGCTTAATACAAATAGAATATTTAAAGCAATACAAAATAACAAAGTTAGCGTATTTAGCAAATTGGTCGTAAATATATGTACAATAAATAAAATACATATTTTTTATATACTTACCTAAAATTTTGTTCATTTAACTTGTGTTGATTATTTATTTCATAATTAATCTATTAAACCAATCAAGCTTAATAAAATACACAAAAAAACCTTTGTAACTTCACTGTTAACACGAACTCAACAACTGCTTTTACTTACAAGTATGCTGATAATTCTTGTCTTTATTAAACAATAATCTAATCTTATCGGTTCTTATTTACATTGTAAGAGTTTCCATATTCTTAATTTTTATGTAATTCTATATCATTATCATAATATGCTGAGGATTGTAGGTCACTGGACAAACGATATTACAAACTAAACTACAGCTTCGCGTAATGATATTAGTTTTTTGTGGTTTGAATATTTGGAATATTCGGGCCTAACCTAACCAAACCAAATTTTTTGAGAATACCGTAAAAGGATCACTAAAAGTGGAATCCTACACCAATTATCCAAAAAGTGTCGGAAATCCCACCGACGCCCACTTCCAAAAAGGACTGACGTCAGGCCAGCGGTCGGTCCAAAAACTTTTGCAACAAGATATATTGAATCGACAAACATATCTGTAAGTACCTCCTCGAGAAAACTTGTTAAAGCGTAATGATGTATTATGTGATATTTTATATATTTATAACAGTATCTTTAGTATATTGTAAGTAAAGTACCTTACTAATACCTATATGCTTAAGCTCATTATATTTTATATTGTATGCTGGTACAAATATAGTTTTTAACTTTTTGTTGTTCGTAATGAAGTCCTCATTATTATTTGCGTTGACTGTTACAAAGTTATTGAGCATTAAGTCCAGAAACACAAGTTCATTTGTATAATTTTATTGTACAGTTAAGTTTTATTAAATTTTTATTCAAGCAATAAATTTATGTCGGCTGATACCGCAATTAAAGATATAAAGCAACCCTAAATCATAAATTTGTCTTTTATGCGTGTCAAAGTTAAAATTAAGTTGATTGGTCTAGATTTAATTAATACACCATTAATAATAATTATTTTATTACAATGTAAAATTAAAGTGAAGAATGATTACTATTTCTATTAATATAAATCCATTAACTCTTAATAAAACTATAAATACGGCCGCAACATCGAGCCGATCAATACGAATCTATCTGAAAGATTGTAACGTTTCCCGCTGAGTAAACAAACCTATAAATAGTTGTCAAGTTTTATTTTCAGGACCCAATAATGAGGTGGTTCAAAACGAGGACCACACTTTTTAAAAACATACAAACAAACACACAACAACATACAAACTTTTTGAAAACATACAAACAAACACACAACAACATACAAACTTTTTAAAAATATACAAACAAACACACAACAACATACAAACTTTTTAAAAACATACAAACAATACCGAGAATATTTGTGGGTATAGATATAAATTGTTTTGTTTTATATAAAATAACTTTCAAAATGAATTTTAATTCAAAATTGTATTTTTTTTTAATAAACTATGTTTAAATTCTCGTTTTTGACTCTTAGATTGCTATGACCCACTAATGGCCTAAATATAAGTTTAATTTTCTTACCTTCAAAAATATAGTCTTTATCATCCCTTATTGCACCTCCTTTAATTATTATCCCCGTAAGTCGTTCTTCAATGTCCAAATCATATACAACTGTTAAACCAAATTTTAAACTATGTTTAAATTCTCGTTTTTGACTCTTAGATTGCTATGACCCACTAATGGCCTAAATATAAGTTTAATTTTCTTACCTTCAAAAATATAGTCTTTATCATCCCTTATTGCACCTCCTTTAATTATTATCCCCGTAAGTCGTTCTTCAATGTCCAAATCATATACAACTGTTAAACCAAATTCTACAATTTGGTTTAACGGTTTATAGGTAAAAACGTAACAAACATAGAGACACACTTTCGCATTTATGATTATAATATGGATATAGATAAACAATTCTTAAATAGCACATTATTGCCAGTTGTATTTATTTATATGTACCTACAAACTAACAAATTTCGTCGTGCGGGTATGGAAACTTAGTTTATAGTAAATAGTGGTCCCCAAGTGGCCTAAATTGGACTTTAATTAAAAGTTAGAATGTTTATGAGGGTTTAGACAAAAATAATGTTGTAAAGGTATATTAAATATATATTTACCCGGCTATGTCCACGGTATTTATAATTAATCGGAATTTTGCTGACCAGTGTTGAACCCATTCGGGTTTCCTATTCATGAATATCACGAAACATGGCGGACTCGCGACGTGAACTTCGTGGGTAAAATTCTAATTAATTTACTTGAACGAAGTCGGTACACGAAAGTGTAATTACAAAAATGAAACAGGTGTCTTTTAATCATTGCATAAATATATTTTTTTAAATTATTCGATAATATCAAACGACAATGTACCCTTTTGGGTAATTCTTCATAGAGTGAATATGTAATACATATAATATATAGGTACATTTTTGCTTTTCTGTACTCTTTCTCGATATAAACTTTAACAATGCCAAACCTCACATTCCACCGTGTGCGCAATTTGTTTCGAAAGGGATTCAAAGTTTTCTCATCACGGAGGCAAATTCTGTAAAATTTAAAACAATAGCTTTTAATTTTCTGTTTTTTTTTTGTTGTCACAACAAAGAAATTACTTAAGGGATTTTGATAAAATTTGGTACATATCGTTATGGATTATTGTTTCAGTCAACATATAGAATATTTCTATCTCCAAAAGCTTCTCAAATTTCACAGGAAAATTTAAACTAAATTAGGCTTTAATTAAAACACAACAAAACTTCCGGATGAATTTTAATATAATTAGTTGTGTTGTTGGCTTTAAACCTAAGCCAACACAAAAGCAGCTTTTTGCAGGAAATTTTGTATTATATTAAAAAATGGATGGCTTTGGATTAACTTTAATTAATAATACATGGTTTATGATTTGATTTTGAGGGGGGATAGACAGACGGTAAATACGGGGGGAGTAGTAAGTCGTTAGCCACCGCTAGTATATAAATATTATGCTTGCAACCGAATTATATTTAAGAAAATTTATTTAAACACTTGAGATGAATTTTACAAGATAAAAAAAAAACAAAACCAAATAGTATATTTTAAAAACATTATTATAGATTTAGATAAGATAACACATCTGAAAAGTGAAATACATTATCTTGCATAAATAACATTATACCGCCAGATGTACTTATCTATACCCAAAAATATACTATACATATAGTAGGAGAGAATGTTACATAGTTAGGGAAAAGATAGCCAGGAGGTAATGCCAGTTATCACGTTTTCTCATACAACTGTTGAAGTGTACATTCCTACACTTACTTAAAATTTTTGTCATCAAACAATAAAAGGATAGTGTTTTATTACATTTCTTCCATTTTTAATAATAATTGTTTTAATATTATTATCAAGCGTCCGAAGTAATCATAAATTCTAAACTTTTTTTGAAAGTATGATTGATTTTTTTTTTGTTTATATTATTATTTGTTACCTCAGAATGTCTTAAGCACGAAGAGCACATCGGTTTCAAATTCGTCGTCGAAATTAGATCAGCTAACTAATGCCCAGAAGATAACCGTTTCATTAAACAATGCAACACAGCAAAAAAATAAATTAGCTAAGCAGCAAAAAAGAAATAAGCGAAGCAGCAAAAAAAAATTCGAAACAGCAAAAAAAATAAGCGAAATAGCTTTATCAACTCGTATGACGTTTTCAACTTTTCAAGAATAAGATAACTATAGTACTTTCAACACGGAAATAGAAATAGAAATAGAAATGACAAACCTGCATACTGTGAACAGTATGAATGAAATATAGTGAGGAATAAGTATAAATAGTGAGGACATGAATGGAAATATATTTCTCTGTCACAATTATTTAGAAAACAACGAACTTTGGGATAAGAATTTGCTATATAGTCTCTGGAACTACGCTGCGTGCGCACGATATGTATCAGCTATAGGTTATGTCTTCGATGTATAGCTTTACAAAGCTCGATCGATATTATCAAAGCGGAATCATTATGTACGTTAACGACAGCTCAGTGGTCGTTTCCAAAAGGTTTACAAATAATAAAACTTTTATTATTTAATAATTTGATACCTAATTAAGCTCAAATATTATTCCTAACTACAATGTAATTGAGACTAGTATAATAATAATATACTTTATTGCACACCACAAAGTTGAAAATACAGTCAGTTAAAAAAACAGGCACAGAGTTTAAAAAAAAAAACAATATAAAAATAAAAACAGAAATTAAAAAGTATACCTACTATATCTACAATACTATTGCATAAGTAGCCTTTTTTTATTATTCAAAATTAAAATTGGCTGCCCATATCAACACACTAGCTAAACGTTTAAGTTTAGCGATATATGTGGTTAGGAAAATTAGCTAACAGCTAACTAATAGTACCACAGCTAGGTTGGTTTAGTTTACATGCTTTCATAGAGCTGTCTTACAACATTTTGCTCCGGGGATTAGGACCAAATGCATAGTATATTTTTATAATACTAAAGATATCAGTTCGAGAAATATTCAACATGGGTCCTCTGGAGTCCCATAAAGCTGTTTTCAAAGATGATACAATACATATGTTTTCATATTTTAGAAAATATAATGACCTCAGTAACAAATTGCAAACATTTTATGTAAAACGCGACTTATCTTATACAAACTTTGTCTAGACAAGACTTCAAAGAGATTTTCGTTTGTGCTAGATGAATAGTTAAACCTTAAAAAGATAACGTTTTATAAGCAAATATAATAAAATATATCAGATTTGTGTTCATTTTTCTCTCCATGGGAAATACTCGTTCTCTTCTTAATAATTTCCTAATCTCTGAAAAAAAGAACTATTTAACTATTTATATCTTGATAAGAATATAAGGTTCCTATAACGTGATACATCATATAATAATAATATACTTTGTGGCCACCACAAAGACGAAAGTACAGTACAAAAAAAAAAAAGACATTAAAACTACTTAGATAGGTATACGGGTACAATAAGGCGGTCTTATCGCTAAGTAGCGATCTCTTCCAGGCATCCTTATTCTGGTAGAATAGGATTGTGACAGACAGATTGAAGGCATATATAATAACCCTAATATTAAATAGATCTATAAGTATTTCTTAAAATCTCAACTATTAATCTCTGTCATGGCAGATCAGTCTTACCAGGCAGTTTTAAGTTCATTAAATACCTTTGAAACGCAACTAAGAAATGATCAGTTCATACATTAATATACATAAGATAATAATAATAATAATTGATTTCAAAATGAAGCTGAAATAGCCAATTTTGATTTTAAATAGGGGACAAAAACAGTTTTAAAACAAAACATTTTAAAGTTATTTTCACTAAAATTAAACCTGTTTTGCAGGTAAATAATTTACAAAAATTCATCACATGTACCTACTCGTATCAATGAATAAGGACAATTTGTATAGGATAAATCCTACCAGTAGGTATACATTTCCTGTAGGTATTTTGAAGTTGGTACAAAATGTAGGCTTTGAGAAAATGTAGCTAGTTATACGGCTCAAGGATCTTACGCAAATGGCGAAGTTAAATCGACGACATAAAAGTCTCCATCTTTTCTTTATTAGGGGCTGATTTTTCATTCAAATAAGATTCTACCAAGGAAAAAATATGTTTCAATACTTTTCTAACATAGACTAAAGATAAAAAATTGAAAAAAATTTTTTTAATCAAGAGCTATCCGAGTATTAAGATATAGCATCTAGAACAAAAAATTCCATTCGTCACTCTCTTTCTTGAATAAAAAGAGACTCTCATATTTATAATATTATAGTTGTAATACAGTAGCTACTTATTTACCAAATTGAAATTATACAAAAACTAGGTTTTGATGGTGGGGTAAGTTCAAACACAAAAATATATATAATATAAAATATCATGTTTCTTGTTTCGAAATTGAAACATTTAAATTTAAAACTTAAAAAACTCTCATAACTAAACCAAGAGATAGGCTGAAACATTTATAAATAAGTAAAACAGAAAAGATCCGTTTGTGTACCTCACATACAATTGAATAAATAATTTGCAACAAGAAAATATTTTCGTTGAAAAGAAATTTGCCGCGCTTATAGAAACAAAGTCAAGTAAACGTGCTCTAAATTTTATAACCAAGTAGCCAGCGACTTTATATTCCTAACCTAATATTGTGACAGTGCCGCGCTTCTAGACACTTTCAAGACTCTTTACTTCAACACGTCGTGCTTGAATTGCCCTGAAAATAAAATAGCTTTTTACGGTTTCCTGTATTTTAATTTAATATAAGGTAACAGTTTTATATTCAGGGTAAATTTATCTGAACTTAGCATTTTTACAACAGTTTATGTGCATATTATGTTTTTATCACACATATTTGTTGTTTAATAATGTTTATTTTGTTATTAAATGTTCTTTGTTGTTAAATGTTTTGTTGATAAATACTAATGTTTTATTACATTTGACAATAATTAAGGTACAATCACACATATATAAAGTAATACATATAATAATTCGGTAATAAAATATTAAAGTACAAAAAAAGGTATTGGTTGTTTGTTAGTCCCTTTACATCATAATTAACTTGACCTTAATTGATTATTTGAGAAAATGTTAATTTCTTTCTCCCACTTCTATCATACATCATCTGAGAGTAGAGTTGCTTGCAATTATGATATAGTATTTTCCTCGTGGTCAATCCATCATCTTCGGTCTTCATCCTCTTTTATGACCATCCTAATCCGCGCTTAAAACTCTTCTCGTTTCAATACATTTTATGTGTATTATATTTGTTTAATTTGGGATATATATTATCACTGTGCTGATTTGAAACTGATATATGTGTGTATAATTTTAAATACCTATTGATAAATTATTATCATTTATCTTGATTGTGAATTGGTCAAACTTGTTTTTTTATTTTTGAGCTTAATTTGAATGTTTTTTAAAAAGTTTATTGGTTATAAATATAGTTTGTGTTTTTTTAATTACCGTTGTTTAAAAACTTCTTTGTATTTGGTGGTACTACCTACATACTTATTAGCTTCTGTTCACATTTATAGAAAATAATGAAAATTATGGCAGACTTAATGCTAACGCACTCTCAACCGACATAGTAAACCGGAATCTAAAAATGAGGGGCACAATGTTTAAAAAAAAGAAAAACAATTAAGATAATGGAATGAATATCCATAAAACTACTTATACGTACACAATATGAACTAAAACATGTTACAATAATTTAATAATATTGGTGATGAATAAATTAAAATAAGTAGCATTTAGATTTATATTCGATCATTTATTTTGACATAATAAATCTTTTATACTAATATTATATGTGCGAAAGTTTGGATGGTTCGATGGATAAAATAAAAAATTATTAAGTACATTTAAATTTGGAATCTGTCATTTTTATACGATTGTTCCTGTGTTTTCTCATTTTGGCGCCAATACATTGCACAATAATTTGCGATATTAAAATGGAGTGGGGTGATAAAAACAAAAAGAATCGCTATGATTGCATTACAAAAAGTAGGTATGGAGCCAAATGCACTTTTTATTAGTCAAATTTTTGTGTACCGGGCTATTAATAGGTACAATGAGACTTCCTCCAGTTGTGACAGGGAAAGATCTGGATCCACGTAGGAACCACGTAGTGTTCGTACGAAAAAGGTGGTCAAAGCAGTAAGGGAATTCGAAGAAATCCTGTCCGATAGTAAAAGATTATCTCGAGAAATGAAGATAACACCTAGAACCATGTCGCGTATTTTAAGAGATGACTTAGGACTTGCAGCCTGGGGGGCGAACGCCAGGAACCTTCTAAAACAAGGCGACAACCGTTAAACAAGGTTAACAAGGTTTACAAGGTTTAGTGAGTAGGAGTCTCCCATAACCACCTCCATCATCCCCTGGATGGAGGTGTGTATCCATGAGGATTCCTGACGTTAAAAAAAAGGACTTGCAGCCTATAAGAGCCGCACTGTTAATTTTTTAACTGATCAATTAAAGATAAATAGGGAGGTAAAATCGAAACAACTACTGAAGCGGCACGCAAAGGGAGGTCACTTAAAAATTTTGTTTACGGATGAGAAAATTTTTACAATTGAGCAACATTTTAAAAAACAAAATGACCGTAATTATGCTCAAAGCTCTAAGGAAGCTTCCTAATTAGTCGACAGAGTGCAACGTGGGCATTATCCAACTTCAGTGATGGTTTGGTGGAGAGTTAGCTATGAAAAATGTATTAAACCACCGGCACAAGTGTATCAAGATACCATTCTTGAGAGGGAAGTTAAGCCCCTTAATAACACCATGTTCAATTACTAAGTATGGTCCTTCCAGCAAGACTTGGCGCCGGTACATAGGGTCCACGCAGTCTTGGTTGAAAGCGAACGTCTCGGATTTCATCAGAGCTGAAGACTGGCCATCGTCTAGTCCCGATCTTGATCCGCTTGATTATGATTTATGGTCAGTTTTAGAGAGTACAGCTTGCTCTAAACGATATAATTGGCAACAAAACAATCCATATGATTGGCAGTGAAGTATTTCCCCATGGAAAAAGCGCGTGCTACTATTGATAACTGGCCTCAACGTTTAAAGGGCTGTATTGAGCCAATAGACACTTCGAACAAGCTTTTTATATATTTAATTGTTTTGTATTTGTATATTAAATAACACTATTTAAAAGTAATAAATGTTATTTGAAATTATTATTTTTTTCTTTTTTACTATATTTATGGCAAGACTAGTTATAGCGCCATAATGTTTTCCCTTTTTTTTCTTCAACTCTACGCCGCCATTCATTTTTTTTTTTTTGGACTTGGGCCACATTTCATAGTCAACATCACCCACATTTTGATCAATCCGCAGTTTTAATTCATACACTACAAAAGAAAAAAACCACCGTAAAAGTGAAACTTTTTTTCACATTATAGACATTTAACTAAAAATTTTCGGAATAATATTCCATTAAGGGTATAAAAATTGCTTCATCAATCTTAATTTTATACTTAGAAAATGGGAATGATAATGGGAAATGATAAAAGTAGACTAGGTCTCCAACTAATATTTTTATTGAACTCTGTGTCTTAGAGTACGACATACATAATACTTAACAATTATTTAGATGATATACACATATTAAAACACTGAAAACAATATTTTATAATGGTTGAGTCATTTTGATCCGTTTTTCAATTATTTTCAATCATTCTATTATCAATTCCATCTTCATCATGAATTTCACAGTTTATAAATGTAACCAATATTTTATGGTAACTAAAATACGTGAACAGTGACTTACATTCGATTTTTTTCAATGTATCTAGTAAAAACCGCATCGATACGAGCGCCTTTCACTTTATCCCTACTCCGCGGCCGACCGTCACGCGACATGCAACACACGGACGAAAAAGTTTGAGACGATGTAATAAAAGTTTCACTTTAAAAAATTACAAGAAGTCACTGGTATAAGGTAGGTATATAAGCCATATAAATATTATTCTTACAGTCTACGTGGACAGAGTCGCGAACAACAGCTAGTGTCAAATAAATCTGATGATATTAGTTTCAAATAAAATAACTATTGTTATTAATCAAAGATCATTTAAACGAGGAAATTTGAGAGAACCTGATCTTCTCTAAAAAAGAATTCAGAATACTTAAATTGTTATATTATTTTCTTATTAATATTTTTACTAATGTTTATATTTTTATTTTTTATTTATGGGCCAATCAAAATTATGGCAATCTAAATGAGCGTGAGACATGCACTCACTGCACGAAACGTATTATGGCTACTTCACGACAATGTTGTGAGCCCTCTCACTACCACGACCCCCTTTGATTCAACCCGTACGAACAGTCAAATAAGTACAGCTATGTTAAGGTACGTGGTAATAAATACAGTCTAGATTCTAGACGGTTTTATACTTGTACTAAATAATAATTGAGAATTTAAAAGTAAAAGATCATGCAGACATGTGAAGCAGAAAGTTTCGTATTATAGGATTGGATGGAAAACGAACAAACGGTACATCTAGATAGGTGGTGCCGTCCTCTATCAACATCTGCAAATAGGTACTAGAAACAAAATGTCTTAAGGACCTGAAGGATGAAGAGGACAAAGGACACGAAGAGAAAAGAAGGGGATTTGGGCGATCTCTTCTCTTCTCATATTCGTCGTTTTAAACGTAGTGTTAGTAGAACATTAGTTATTGGTCTAAAAAGTTTTAGAACATCAGTTATACGAATTACATACGAATTTACATTTTTTAAGGTTCCAAAACAAAAAGATTGTACTACATCTCCATCCATCTGTGACAGAGTCGTATCGTATGACACTTGAAATCTCAGAACAATAACTAAAGCATTATAAGTTATTATTCTGAGCTTGAAATATAAACATCGATTTTCTTATGATCCGAACAAAGAACACAAAAATATTATGAGAGAAAAAATAGAGTTCAAATTTAAAGTCCCCGTACAAAAAAGCGTTCTTTGCTCGATCTTTATTATGGCATTAAAATATTACCTATAACTTTATCGCACACGAAAGGTTTCGTACCATTATACGATCTTTAACCTTCAATATTAAAAAAAAAAGTTTTATAATTTATACACATGAGTGAGACGAAGTTTCACGGCTCTTTAGGAACATGATACGAATACAACACTAAATTAAGTATATCTGCATAATATGCATAATATGCATAATATTCAGGTATACTTAATTATTCTTTCTAAACCTTAAATTCTGAATCAACAATTAGAATCAACCTTATTAGTTAGTAAAGCAACTTAACTTAACTTTATTGCTCTCTAGTGTTGAAGTAAAAGTTTTCCACTATGCTGCTAACACATGTTATTGTAATTATTAATGAATAATAACATCGTTATTACAATTATGTTATATTATGCAAATATTTTAAGATTCAACAAGACACTCTAAATTATTTTATGAAATATGATGCAATATCTCCACATTTATTGGTTATATATGTATCACGTAGTTGCATTTGAGCTTAGGTTAACTTAACTCCATGTGAGACTGGATTTTAAGAACGTATTTGTCCAGCTATAGAATAGTTATTGCAAAAGTCCATTATTATTTTCTCTAATAAATATGGTGCAATAATATTCAGTTCTGGTGCAATCACAAACAAAGAACAATAGGAAACGTAAAAGAACTCCAAAACCTACCAAATCTGATGGTTATCCAGCTGGTTCAGCTTATTAATTTTGTAGAAAAATATCCTTTGAAAACAAAAACAATAAAGTTAGGAGTATCCTAATAATTATATTACGTGATAAACAACTACTTAAAACTTAACATAAATTTTATAAGCAATATTATCTTAAAAGCTAAACAAAAAGTTTTGTAGGAAGCTATAACAGTAAATATAATGGCAACATTGCGTGCCTTCGTCCATAAAGATTATTCGCGAGCGCGCATTTCAATATAGATAATATAATCCTTAATTTTTTAAACGGTAGTCTGTTTGATGTGTAATGGTATATATTTTTTAATTACAGGAGTTATTGCTTCAAGGTCGTTTCTATATATGACACTGAAAATTGCAACATTATATCGCCGTAATTGTTTATATGTCTAGTAAGAATAGATTCTAATCTTTCGAGTGCCGAGTTTTATTATGAAGTTAACTTTTAAAAACAATTACTTATCGAAGATATAAGATATTGTAGATAAATGATATAGATAAGATAGTTAAAGATATTGTTAATCTTAAACTCCACTCTAGGAAGATAGTCTCTATAACAAGTTTGAAAAAAGTGTCTCTTAATTATTTATTTAACATTTTTGCACTACTCACGGTATTCTTGTTAAAAATTTATTCGGACATATGCAAGTAATATATAAAATAATAACATTGCCTGTATTTTTTTTATCTCTTAATTTGCAGTGAAATTGTCTTTATTACAGGACGTAAGGATTAATTATAATTTGATTAACATTAAAAAAAATATATATTTGCTTAACGTTTAACAAAATGCTACATAATGCTCAGTTCAATAATGGTGCTAGACTGCTACGCGAGACTTATTGCAATTTGCTATGATTAGTAATTAAATTTTGAATAGACTTGGTTTTTTCAAGACACACCTATATACTCCAGGCCAAGACAGAAATGTCTCTTAAAACTACAAACGCAGTCATCTGCCATTTTGTTCTCTAAGTTTAGTTCTCATTGCATAACATACATTACATAAATTTAATCAAATAAAAATTAATCGATGTTTAAAAAGAACTTGTGAATGATGCCTTAAAAATTTTATTTATTTACCTGTGGAGAGCCAACCTTTCAAATGTCGTTCCGAATCATCAAATGTCAATGTCATTTAATATCTCACTGGTCGTGGATTACAATGATTTATTTTTCTTAAGATTTTCATTTTAATTTATTTAATTACATGTGATGTCTATGTTTGATAACGCTGTATTTAATTCTACCCTATACGAGGCTCTGTATCTTCAAATAGAAGGTACTTTAGGCTTCGCTAGAGATTTTTTTCATTCTTGCGTGTCATCTCTACCGATCGAAAATTTGCCGAAAACATTTGTTAGTTTCAGTGAATTATCTCTTTATGAAGAAATAGCTGAAGTCTTTTACTTCAACGAGTTCCAGTGTTTATTGTTAAAGACGTTTTCCCTTATTCTGTTATTTACTTTACTATTGATTTTCATTTCTTGGCGAGTATACGGAAATCGCATATCTGAACGGTTTATGAAGCCGGGTAAGTTACAATTTTGAAACATAAATTTTAATATGCTTTTGATATTTCTGTTGGTATTATTATGAACTTCAGACATTTACATCATCCTCCAAAATATATGTTTTATTGCACAATAAGATGTGCTAATTTTAATTTAAGTATTCCTCTTGAATTTGATGTTTGACCAGTTTGATCATTAGTTAGATCTTCAACTAGATATTTTATCTGAATGTAATTTAAATGTGCTTAAATTTTAGTATTTATAATTTGTTTGTTTACTTAAAAAAATATATGAGTCATAACTTTATTATCTTATCACAGCCACATCAGCCACAATAGAACAACTAAAAGAAAGTGTATCAAAATTAAAACTACCTAAAGAGCACACACCTAGAATATAATGGCAGATAAAATTAAAAAGTTCTTCCAAAAGAAGAAAATAGATGCCAAGTTCAAGTTAGCGGGTCCAGGTCATAAATTGACAGAATCATCAGGATCTAGCCAGTCATCAATATCTAAACGAGATGTACCCATTATTAAGAGGTCAGGGTTATCACAAGAGAGTAAAGTGGCTGCAGAAGCTGCCTTGGGAAGATTACAACAGACAAGGGACAACCCTGCCTTTAATACTTCCTTGGCTGCTATAAAGGTATTTTTGTATATAATAAGATATTAAAATTCAATTTGCTAAGAAGATTTTACCTTAACATACATCACATTGTAATGGCCTGCCATTTGTTTAAAACAAATTATTCAAATTACATATTTAAGGCTCAAGTGAAGAAAGAATTAGAAAATGAAACAGCCTCAACTTCAAAAGTACCAGAAGTTAAAGAACGGACTGATGTTGAAATAGAAGTTCCTAGGAATTTTGCAGCATCTGGAGTTTATTTTAAGTAATTTAATTATCTTTAAACTTTCGAATTGCTTTTATTATGTAACAATATATTGTCATAAATTAAAATAGTTTAGATTTTTTTCAAAAAAAATATCATTCTTTAAAAAAAACTGTATTTATAAACTGTACATTAGAATCTCTATAGTTAATGAATCTTAACTGATTTTTTATTTCAGATGTCCTTTAATAAGCAATGACGTTCTGACTCGGGATGAATGGAAAAAAAATATTAAAATTTTCTTATATGAACAATTAGAAGAGGAGAGAGGGCTCACTGCATGTCTTATTATACAGTCCTGTAACAATAACAGAGAAAAGGTAATGAATGACAATGGTTATCTAGAGGTTATTGATTTTTATCTGATTATGCTTTGAGATATTCACGGAACCAAGGTTATCTTTTCTTTGTTTATAGTTTTTATAAGACTAAAGTTTATGGTTAGTGACTTTCTTTATTGGTCTAGGTTGAAACATGCGTGGAAACTCTCTGCAAGTATTTAGAGAATATTCTAACACATCCAGATGATGAGAAATATCAGAAGATTCGTATGAGTAACAGGTACATTCTAGTTTTAACAGTAGTGTGAAACAACTAAAAGGCTACAATTTTAGTTGTGTTCCATTTAAAAAAAAAATAAGTTTTATTTAAATTGTGTACAATTTTCTTTTAGAGTATTCTGTGAAAGAGTTCAGCCAATAGAAGGATCAATGGAACTATTGTTGGCAGGTGGTTTTGTACAAGAGAAACTATTTAATAATGAAGGAAATGAAGAGAATTATCTTGTGTTTAAAAAAGAAAATTTACCTACTGTTGAGAGTTTAACTGTAAGTCTAACAATGTTTAAAAAACTTACAAGGGTTAAATAATATTAAATTTTGAATATAATTTAAATAAACCAAAAAAGGTATCACAAATATAAATAACCACCCCGTTGAATAAATACCCTTAGTGAAATAAATAACTCGTAACGAATTGCGGCGCAAACAAGCTCGGGTTCGACTAACGACAGAGACAGACATGTATGTGATGAGCATAAGATGTCTATACTCAAGCCATTTATTAAATATATTTGCAGTATTTATAAAGTGTATTTCATAGCAAACAAATTTGCTTACTTAAAGAATGGATCAATTTGTGAATTCTTCCAGTGATATTATAATTATTAAAGACCATAATAATCAAATATTATTTTTTTCAGACATTAATAGATGCTCTTCGTACAGCTGAACCTATACAACTAGATTTAGACAGAAACTTACAAGTACTATTACCGTCCCAGGCAGCTAATAAAGTACAGTTACCTAGCTCTTTCTATGCACTTAGTTCAGAAGAAATAAAGCGGGAACAACAATTAAGGTATGTAAAATACTACATATATTATTTGTCTGAGAGTACTTTATTGTATGAATGTAATAATATACAGTCAAACAAGTTAAAGTCCAAGGGATACACTATCTATAAAATATAGTAATCAAACTGGAAGAGAACATATCTTCAACTTGTACTTTTTTTCATTTTTACCTGCTAATATTGAAAATATTTATTTTTTATTTTAATAAATTATAAATTTCTCAGGACTGAAGCGATAGAAAGAAGTCAAATGTTACGAACTAAGGCGATGAGAGAAAAAGACGAGATACGAGAAATGAGAAAATATAAATTTGCTATTATCAGAATACGCTTTCCAGATGGTATTTTATTGCAAGTGAGTAATCTTTTTTGAGTAATATTAAATGGTTCAAGAAAAAAATCTAAATCACTAGCAATTCTTATTTATAAATTGATCTTGGAATGTATTATTTAGAATGCAGAACTAATGGAATCTATCTATGATTACCTATGTATCCTATGTATACCATGGGATTCTTTTGTGTAATGAAATTCCTTCCAATCCTAATAAAAGTTTGACGGTTTTAAATATAATTTTTACTTTAAAAAACCTTAAATTTTTTCAGACAATATCAATAAACAAACACTAGTTGCTGACATCAGCTGGAAAAGTTATATATTAAACTAATTATTGTTCATAATTTCAGGGTACATTTTCAGTGTATGAACGTTATAATGAAATCCACGAATTTGTACAAGAAAACTTAGAACACAGCGGACTTCCCTTCATACTGAACACTCCAACGGGACACAAACTTATACATGAAGAGGATGCTAATAAAACCCTTATTGACCTCAGACTGGTACCCACCACAATGCTCACATTTGCATGGCACAGCTCTGTTATAGATGATATTAACAACAGTCCAAATAAGGATGTCTATTTGAAACCGGAGATTATGGTTTTGGTTCAAGAAATTTGATAAGATATAGGACAAATAAAAATCTAACAAACTCCTAATTAACGCTTGAAAGTTAACACCCGATTTATTGAAAGCTGATTAATAAAAAAATATTTGCTGTCAAATCCTTTCTTAAATTTCCTATAGGTCTATGTCCAACTAATTATAACTCTTGACAATGGTTTCAAATATTTTTTGTTTAATTGTCTTTCTAAAAACCGGTCGTAAAAAATAATACTTAGTTGTTTTCATAGTATGTGTATATTTCTTTTGTAATGCAATGAAGTACCGTTTATCAAATAAACGGGTTTTTTTATTGTATGTTGCTTACATAGATATGGTTTAAGACTGCCAATTTTTCAAGATAAATCTGATCTGGTTTAATTGAATACTTTAAGAAATAGTCGCTTATGTTTAATATATAAACTGCTATAGCTGAACGAAGCCTGTTTTAACACATAATTTATTCTTAAACAAGGCCTTAGAAATAGTAAGATTCCACTAATATTTAAATTATTTTAACTTTAAACCACCATTACTCAATATAACTATCATCGGTATCACCATCATAACCATTTAACCATCATCTGTAATATAGAACTAAAATAATATAAGTCCTAAAATGCATAATTGATATAAACCATCTTATATTCCTGGCGATAAATATCTAACATTGTTACTGTAAAATTCTAAATAATTTATGTACAGATACACTGTTTTTATGTAATGTTGCCTGTTATAGTGAAGCATAACACTTTTTTTTTCTTAATATTATCACAAATCCTATATAATTTAAAATTATATATCAATATTTTAAAAGAAATTCATTAGGTTCGAAAGCAATATGAACATGGTTATTTTCTCGTTTACTTTAAAGTATAAAAATTGTAATTATCTAAAAGCTAAGCGCTTTCAAACCCTAGAATTGTATTTATTCCTCTCAATTCCATAGCAATAATTATTTAAGGTATATATATATATCAGTATATGCTTTTAGAACATATTTCCAATAATCTTTAATTAATAATTGTTTGAATTAAAACGTGTAACTTATTTTTCGTCCTAAGATGTTTATATTTTATGTATATGCGATTCATATATGAAATAAATTTAAATAATGTTACTTTATTCGTTTTATTAGCCATTACATATTTATATATGAACTAGCTTTTGCCCGCGACTTCGTTCGCGTGGACTTCAGGTTCGTCCTGTCTAGTCTAGTAATAAGTAAGAAATACGGTAACTAAGCACTGCAGAGCCCTAATCATAGGCCTATAGGTAGCTACTGCAGTATGCTCCTATAAACTACATTTAACGATCTTTTTCCTTCAGCATAAACATGCAGATTCTTCTATTAAATTATTATTCGTATATTATTATTCGTATATTATTATTCGTATATTATTATTCGTATATTATTATTCGTATATTATTATTCGTATATTATTATTCGTATATTATTATTCGTATATTATTATTCGTATATTATTATTCGTATATTATTATTCGTATATTATTATTCGTATATTATTATTCGTATATTATTATTCGTATATTATTATTCGTATATTATTATTCGTATATTATTATTCGTATATTATTATTCGTATATTATTATTCGTATATTATTATTCGTATATTATTATTCGTATATTATTATTCGTATATTATTATTCGTATATTATTATTCGTATATTATTATTCGTATATTATTATTCGTATATTATTATTCGTATATTATTATTCGTATATTATTATTCGTATATTATTATTCGTATATTATTATTCGTATATTATTATTCGTATATTATTATTCGTATTGTAATAAACATATACCATCACGGACTTTTTTGTAGACCTTTTTAAGTTGTACAATACTGTAGTAAATTGTTTTGATCTATCTTGTAGGATTCAGTCAGTGTTTTTTTTACGACCTCACATTAAAAACCTCAAAAATTGTAGCCTATGTGTTATTCTGATGTATAAGCTATAGCCTATGTGTTATTCTGATGTATAAGCTATATTGTGGTAAAGTTTCATTCAAATCCATTCAGTAGTTTTTACGTGAAAGAGTAACAAACATCCATACATCCATACTTACAAACTTTCGCCTTTATAATAGTAGTAGGATATATAAAATCAGATAGCATATGTTTGAAGAAAACTTGTACAATGTTGAATTACGCACCAGAGTTTCAAGGCTAAATCTAAATAATCCGTACAATGGAGTCTGTTTGAACTTCTAGTTATGCTGTAATTGCAGATATTACATCCCTACTAATATAGCTGAACGGATTTATTTTTTCGTTATAATAGAATATTTCATCAATTCAGTAATAAGATATTTTTGTTGTATGTAGTAAATAAATAATACCCAGGGTGGTATTATTTATTTACTAACACAGATATTTGTTTTCAATATAAGGTTATATTTTAACCTCTTATTAAATTAGATTTCACAAACTGAAACTACAATACAAAATCAAATTTATTTTATTTATTAAAAATTATGAATTAATAAAATATACAATATTTGTTTATTTGTTCATCATTTATCCAATTCATTAAGCCATAATATCCCTAGCGGTTTGTTCTGGCAACTTGTTCTCTATAGTGACAGATTTAGTGCAATCCTCTGTTTTGTAAATACCCACAAGGCGATTGGAAACTTCGAACATGTTGTATCGAAGCGATATTATTATGAATTGAGCGTTTCTTGTGCGTTCCTGAAATTATAATATTACATTATTTATCACCTTTACTTTATAATTAGTTTTAAAATATACGATAAATTTGAGATATTACATGAAACTTTTCAAATATTTAATTTATAGTTATTTTAATTTGCTTTTATACGATATTTTTAAAAGCATATTAATAATACAAACTGAATTCTGAATAAGAGATTCCATCACTACGTACTATAAAATAAAGTCGCTTCCCGCTCGCTACATACTTAGATCTTTTAAACTATCGAATGGATTTGGATGGGGTTTTTTTAAAAAATAGAGCGATTTATGGGGGAGGTTTTTATATAATCTGGGCGGGTCGCTAATTAATTATACTTTCATTACTTAAACTACAACAAGTCAGAGATAAGAAAATATTTAAAAAAATACTTACTTTAATATAGTTGGCGACGATAGAAACGTTCTTGAAGTCCAAGGCGGCGTCAATCTCATCCATTACATATAAAGGTGTTGGTTTGTAGTAGTGCAGAGCGAACACTAGCGCCAAAGACGATAGAGTTTTCTCACCTCCGGAAAGATTTGAAATGTTCTTCCAGGATTTATTTGGAGGACGCACACTGAGATAGAGATCATTTAAACATTAAAATTTGTCAAAATTAATAAGAAATGAGTTACTGCATTCAATAATAACCAAACAAATATTTAAATAAAACTTATATATTTCTTTAAGATATAACTTGCTTATGTTGCTTAGAAGAAGCATAATTATGAGATAAATTTAACATTATGCCGTATGTTCAAAATTTTATACATATTTTTTACAATTATGTATTTTAATTGATATTAATTGTCCACTTTAAACTTTTAAACTCTCTAAACTTCTTTAGTTCAACCTAACAAATCTAGCACTAAACAAGCCCTGTATTGGGTTAAAAGCGATAATAATATATAATCATTAATCATATTTTATCAAAAAATTATAATTTTTCATATATTTACCTGAATATAATCCCCTCAGTAAAAGGATCCAATGAATCCACCAATTCTAACTCAGCGTCACCGCCCAACGTTATCATTTGGTACATCTCTTTTAGTTTTGTTGTAATAGTGTTAAATCCTGCAAATAATACAATATAATTCTGTAAAAAAACTCAATTTCCATGTAATAAGGTTGATACAAACGATTATATAGTAGCTACAGTGAAATTATATACTCAATGCATTATTATTTATTTTAAAACATTTTCATATATCAAAATCGTACCACACAGAAAATCAGTAGTTCGTTTCTTCTTGAGCTGGTCGTACAAGGCCCTCATTTCGTTTCTCTTGGTCGTGATATCGTCCAGTTCCGCCGCACGCTTTAGATATAATTCTTCCTTAGTTCTGTAATCCTAGAAATATTTTTTGTTTATTTTCTAAATTCGAGAAAATAGTATTTCTCTGTGAGAAATCTATTTCGCTATATATGTTTTTTTCATTATTTATATTATTTTTTAAATCGTGCTTTGAAATTTCATATTTATTTAATTGTGAATTTCCGTCATCATTATAGCATAAATTATTTATGACAGAAATATATACCTGTATCGCCTGTAAGTTGGGCTTTTTATCTCCAATCCTGGATTTTTGAGCATTAAGTCTGTTTCTTAACTCATCCACTGAAACCTCTTCCAGCTCTTCTGAGGTGTGTGTCTCTAAGGGATTTGGTCGTTCCACTCCAGGGATTTCTAGACCTGGATCTTCCAGTTTAAGTAAAGATAACTGTAATAGTACAAAAAAGAAAGTTTAAGTGTGATCATTTTATATTACAAAAAAAAACTTGTTAGAAAGAAAGATAATTTTTATTGATTAAAGGGTGACAAACAAACCTTTAAAAATACAACCAAAATATTTAGTTTTTATATGTTATAGGATATCATATTAATCAAAATTGTTGTCTGTTTCATTTTATAGATGTGTTATGCTTAATAATTATTGTTATGACTGACACTAATCTTGCCTTGAAATGAAATGAAAATGCAGAAATAAAATACTTAAGTGAATAAATAATTAAAAACCTCTTTTGCCCAAAGCGGAGTCTTTGTAGTACAATCCTGTATGGATTTCTCCATTTTACTAACTGCATTATTTGCTTCAAGCCTTTCACTTTTCATTTTATTTTCTTTAGTTTGTAGTTTGGCTATCTCTTGTCTTAAGCCTGAGAATTCGCTGGTGCCCTCCGTAATTTGTTCTTGTAACTGTAACAAATTACTTGATATTATAAATATTGTTTTTATAAAATTACTTCACTATTGTATAAAATTATAAGTCACTCCTTTACAAACAAATTGATGTTAGTTACATACCTCATCAAAATCTTTCTGCAGTTTTGACATATCCAAAACAAGTTGTTTCTTTTGATTGCTTAGATTTTCTAAATTCTTTTCAGTTTCCTTAAAATCTGCTTCCATTTGATTTATTTTGTCTTTAGATTTCTTTGCATTACTAGAAAAAGATGATTACATAATTACATCTTTTATATAATATCATTATTTACTTCAAAAATAAACCCAATTCATGACTTTATATTTATTATTTATATTTATTACTTATATATATACTTTATATTTATTATTTATATATACATATATAATAAATTATAATAAAGCTAGGGAACAGTTTTAGCATAGACATACTATTTTTAAATTGAATATCGTTCCGATATTGAAACAAATACATAACTATACTAAATCTCCATAAGGACGATAACATATATGTAATAAGCTAAAGTTATCAGTCACAGTTATCAGTAGGGCAGATGGTACCTAAGCAGGAAGAGCGATGGAGAAGAAGCCAGAGCGGTCTCAGATACAAATCCACATGATAAGGATTTTTTCATTATACATATATTTATTTAAAAAAAAAACTATTGAACTATATGGTATACCACACAATATTTTTTTTAGAAAGGAAAATATTAAATCCTCAAGTTCTTGGGTTATGAGCGTTCAATTTAACAACATACATATAAGAAATCTCACCGTATACTTGTATTGATGGCAACTCTAAGTTTCGTCATCTCAGAGGATACCCTGTTAATCTTGCTAGTTATTTCGTCTACATTCTTTTGTAGATCCCTTACTTTATTTCCCGCCACTGCGGATATCTGAGCATCCACGCCGTGAACTTCCTTCTCCATCTGTTACAAAGCATTAATGAATATTTATTTTACATTTAAACTGAAACCATTACATATTTATATACATATATGTATACCCAGCTGTATTTACGTCAATATCTGATTTAATAAGCCTGAATACAATCGGGTACGTATTTATGTTTATTATATAAATTGAATATGTTTGTTTTGTGTTTATATAACATTGTGTAAATATCGACCGGACGAGTTGTGAAAAGTTTTACGATTACGAATAAAAGTAACAAAGATTAAACATAGTGTATAATAAAATAAAACAAAAAAATATTTCTGAAAGGTCACCTCTTCAGCGTTATATCTGGCTTGCTCAAGTTTTGTCTCTGAAGTCTTCAAATTGTTCTCCAATTTCGCTTTCTGTTTCGCGTCCACTTTACTTGACGATACTTTTGATTCTTGTTCTTTTATTTGACTCTGTAATATTTATTAAGTTGTAATATATTTGTTTGAATTACAAGTTAAGAAAAAAATAGTAATAGTAAATTATACTTATGACATAAATAGGTATATAATAAAATTTACTAGAAGAATATACCTTCAAAGTTGGGACTTGTTCCGTTAAACTCTTAAGTTCTATATCGAACTTGTTAAGTGCTGTTTTTCCTTCTCTAACGCTTTTTTGTACATGGACTAATGAATCCTCTAAGTTCGATTGCTCACTCCGTAGTTCCGACAACCTGTAAGAAAGTGAAGATATTGTAAATTAACTATAATAATAATATTATTTGTAGCAAGTAGTATTGTAAATTAACTTTAATAATAATAATATTATTTTTAGAAGGCGTAAGTGCGCCGTCTGAGTTACTTTAGTTTTTAGTTCCGATCCTTTTCTACGCAAAAGATGTCGCGAACACAAGCGATTATAATAAACCAATATTAATACAATTTACCTCTGTTCCAGATTTGACAACTTTTGTTCCTTTTCGCGCACCACAGCAGGATTCTCTTCGGTAAGCTGTACGGCGGAACTAGACATGCGCCCGCGCATTGTGGTCTTGCCACCACCAGACATAGTACCTGGGTACAGACACTAATTACATGGAGATCTCATTTTAACAAAATTTTATACTTACATGATTTGAAATCTATACTAATATTATAAAGAGGAAATGTTTGATTATTTTTTTGTATGTTTGAAATGAATAGGCTCCGAAACTACTGGACCGATTTTAAAAATTCTTTCACCGTTGGCAAGCTACACTATTCCCGAGAGACATAGGCTATGTTTCATTTTCAAAAAGTTAGGGATGATTACTAAAACTTGAATATTCTAACGTAAGGTGTAAAAAAATAAACAAAAATCTCGTGCGCTGCGAATACGGTGACAGTTACGCAAAAATGATGTTCTATGAAATTGTTTCTCTTTAAAAGTTTTAAAAAGAAGTCCGCGAAAGATATCTAGCTTTTAAGGTTGACTCACTATAACGTTTTCTATGGTTATGAAATTAGTTCTAAAATAATATCGTCTATTATATAATATAATATAGTCTATTATAGGTCTGGATAATTGTAGTTTCCACAGATTACGCGAAAAGCGACCTACACGCGGGCGGAGCCGCGGGCAACAGCTAGTAAATAATAAATATATGAAATAACGAAAAATCGTCGACGTTAACACAAGTTTAATAGTGTTTGTTCTACGTTATGAAATTATTACAATTTTGTATTTTGAGTAATTTTCCATATCATTTGGTAGCTGTAAAGAACGATATAGGCAATGAACTATATTACAATTGAAAATATAGTTAAATAATAATACCAAATGAAATAACCATAAAAGAGTTTTCTCATTAATTTTAGTTGTGATGTTTAAGTGTTTCTTACCTATTTTTTATTTTCTTTTATTATGTAAAAAAGGTCTCATTTTCAACAAGGATTTATTGGTGCATTTATTATTAACAGAGTAAAAATTTAAAAAATGCTATGGGGCATGTATAAACAGTGTATCAGGATTTTTAATCGTCGTACTTTTGCATATCGGCACTGCATATGTCTTATAAGAGCACATTCTTAACAATTTCAAATGGAAACCGTATAATAACAGAGAAGACATACATTATTATTGTATTTATAATGTCATGACGTCATTGCTAGTATAAGTACCTTGACCTACCGTTTTTGCGCGAAATTTAATTGTCCTGGGGAATTTTTTTTTTTTAATGAAATAATCACTTTTTGAGTTAAAACCAATTTTGATAATACATGACAAGATATTTTGCATGTTTTAAAATATATTTCATAAAACGCTCAAGTAGCTAATTAAAGTTAAAGTAGTTTTAGCGACGAGTACCCCTACTCGTACTCACCGGCTATCTCTATGACGTCACCGGCCAGCGTCACCACCCTGTACCTCGTGGTCCCGTAGGCGATGCGCGCGGCGTGCTCGAGGTCGTTGGCCACCAGCGTCTCGCGCAGCGCGTAGTAGAAGGCGGGTCGCACGCGCGCGTCCGCCACGCGCACCACGTCGAACAGCCGGGGGACGCCCTCCGGACTGGAATAATACTCCTTATTATTTATACTTATATTATTTAGGAATAGGTAATTTTTTTTACTTGTACGTTAAACTAACAGTGTCCAAAAACAAGCTGAGACAACAGATGTCCACGACCAGATGGGTTGATAGTATTAAATAAATCTATCCTTTACATATCCAACTCTCGTATAATTGGTTATTTAAAACTAAACCTGACGTTTCGAATGCCTTGCAGTAATCGTGTTCACGGAAACAGAAGATGGAGGTGTCCATCAGTCAGTCAATAAATTAGTCATCTATCTTATATTAGTCATCTTTGTAATGTAAAATGTAAATAACCAATTATAAGCGAGTTTGATTCATTAATGTTTTATTTAAATGGCTACTAGGAAAAAATTAAGAAAATACTATAATAGTATAAGGTTGTAACGTGAGATAACACTCACTAAGATATTTTACTGTCGCAGTGTTTCAGTAGATGCTGTTGTTTGTCCAGCGCTATGAATGTTGCTCTTCCTACGTCGTTCCTCTTGAGATACTCCACACAGGCCTGTGCCGTCTCCACCGAGTCGACTACTATATTGTCGAGGGCTCCACAACAGGTTGATATCGCTACGTCGTATTTACTATCAATACCGCCAAGGTCACCCTGGGAATAAATTATCATTGTATTTTAGGTAATCAAATTTATATATATTTAGTATTTTTTTCTTCACATATAATGATATACAGAAATACCGTACCAATCTACCAAATATTCCCGGCAACCTGCCTTCCCTCTTTTCTTTCATTAGGGCGTCGAGGACCCGCCCTCGGGATTTGTTGGCGCTCATTGCTTGACGCGACTCTTCTAATTGAGCTCTGATATATAAAAACAAATGTTATTGTTAGTTAAATATTAAATTGTAATAGAACGTAAATAAAAGTGTAAAAAACTGTATTTTAATGTTACTTTCTGAGATTTGTACAATACAAGGCTTTACAATAATACCACAGGACAAATTACACACATTAATCTGAGTCCTAAGTAAGCAAATTATTTGCTTATGTTAAGAGTGTTAGATAACGATACAAATAAATAGAAATAAACATTATAAATACTTTGAATATATTTTAAAAACAACCAAAACCCAGAAATACAGAGATCTATGTTTATCACAAACATGTCTGTCACTGTCATGTTAGCCGTCTGCGTTAATCACTCGACCAAAGGTTAGACATCACTAAGATTGTAACAAGGATTATATATTAATAAATGTATAATATGCTTAACAATTAGGGTTCCTTTTTAATAATTAATATTATTAATAATGTACCTTAAACTTCTCGCCTCACCGGATGTTGTAGTTTCTTCTTGTTTGATTTTTTGAAGCTTGGACTGTATTTCTTTAAATTGTTGTTCTTGCATTGGTATAGTTGAAGACAGGTCTTCACGGAGGCTGAAAGTTAAGAAAATGTTATAGGCATTTTATGAATACTTACTTTATATTGTACGTAATTATAATACACTTACGACTTCTTCTCCTCTAAATCACTTTTTGCCTTTTCATATGCTTCTTTAATTTTTTCATATTTCTCGATTTCTTTCTGTTCGGTACTTAAGTATATTTTTAGTTCAGACTCAGAAAGCTTGAAGTTTTTGTTGGCTTCA
This sequence comes from Napeogenes inachia, assembly GCA_959347355.1. Taxonomy (NCBI): domain Eukaryota; kingdom Metazoa; phylum Arthropoda; class Insecta; order Lepidoptera; family Nymphalidae; genus Napeogenes; species Napeogenes inachia. The sequence continues at coordinate 8,717,604 of OY365795.1, read as the reverse complement.
TCTACTATTTTCTTTAGATCTATCAATTTTGATTGTAATTTATCTTTTTGTTCTTGGAGACCTTGGGTTTTGGATCTAAAATGTAACATTATTAGATTAATATGCATAATTTAAATCTTAATAACAAATTAGTTTAATTATTAAGTAACATATCTTCACCCCAAACAATAATAACATGATAGGGACACATCATATCCTAATAATAAATGGCAACATAACATCTTAATAACTATAATTTATTAACATTTTCAACAAAATCGTACACTTTCGTGAACATTATCTTACTAAATTAATATAATACAACCATTATTTTAAAACAGAAAGATCATAATTAGAGACTCGAAAGAAGTTGTTTGAATTTTAGTATGTAGGTATGTATGTATTTACTTGAAAACTAGAATTTCATCTATTGCTGTTTTTCTAATTAAAATTAAAATTAATGATATTAAGCTAACCTAACTCCAGCCATGACAGTTTGTAACTCTTCTTCAGCATTCACTTTACTCTCTCTGTGCTTCTCAAGTAACTTTTCGCAATCTTCTATTTCACGCTTGTTTTTTTCTGGTATCTGTGTAGTTATTAATATATATGTTTTACAAATTTATTAAGTATGATTGTAGAATGTATGTTAAAGTGAATTTTAAGTAAATAATAATTTCAGTTGTGGAGTCTTTTCAATGTTAATCTATAATGGTAAGGATTTCCGAAAAAAACTAATGTCACTACCTCCCAAAAGAGATGAAGATATTTGCACACATACAGAAACATATAATAGATGTTTGTATTTCTATCTTTATGGTTTCTGTAACATTTTTACCTAATTATAATTATTATACAATATTAAGTACATAGTATAATTAAAGATTATATGAAGATTACTTATTAATATATCAAAACAATATTTATAAGTAAGTAAAAAAGATCCTAAAGTTACAATATTTTTAACATGCACAACATGTTACAAACTATAAACAACTTTAACCTAACTCTTAAAGTATATTTTAAGTTTCAGTCAACATTGCAAATAATTACTATTTATTAATTTACTGTAATAAGTACAAAAATATTACTTACAAGTTCCAAATCAATTAATTTTCCTCTCTCCTGTTCCAGCAGCTGTTCCAGGTTCTTTCGTTTCTTATTAGCTTGTGTGGTGTCAGCTTGTACTGTGACAGTTTTCTTCTTACATTGCTGTAACTTTTCTGATGTATCATCTTTTTGCTTTTGAAGTTTGTCATATTTCCTGTAAAAATATACTTTTATATATTTAAGAAGAAATCATTGAGAAATATGAATAAGAATTACTTTGATAAAATGTAATTCTTAAATTAATCAAGATTAAAATATGAACAATTCAAACCTCAAACTTGTGGCTTTTGGAAACTTTTTGTAGTTTAAATGTTTATAAAGCCATAGAAAGGCTTCTCAAAAATATAGTATTGTATATGGTTATGTTAAAATACCACTATTTTGAAAGAAATGTCATTTTTATAGAGAAAATAATACATGTACACTTACTGAGTTCCATTCTTTAGTTCAGTTGTCTTTTCATGTAACTCCTCCTTTATTTTTGCTAATTTCTCATCTATTTTTGAGAGAGTTTCTTTACATTCCTCTAATTCCTTTTTTTTTATCTCAATTATTTTATTTGTTTCATGGCTTTAAACAAAGAAAGTTTATATACAAATTAATATTCTTTAAGTCCCTATCAGATTGACAAAGTTTGTAGAAAATGTGTTGCGAGATTGGTAAATAAAATTCATAAATATAATTTCAACAATATATAAAAACACTGGTTCATAAAAAAATTAACACTACACTTGACAAATACTTATACTCCTTGTTACATACAATATACTACCTTTATCATCATTGAATCATTATAATAGTATTGTAAAAGTATTTCTTACATATATTTCTGTAATAAAATATTTCTAGTCCTTAAAGCAGTGTTTGTCAAATTCATGAGATCAACGGCCTCCCGCATTGGTTGTTCCAGTTTGAGTTTCTCTTGTTCGACCAAACGCACACGGTTGAGTTTTTCTTTACGCATTTCACTGTATTCTTCTACTTTTATTGATAGCTTTTCTATTGGATCCTAAGAATACATACCACAAAAGTTTTAAAAAATTACTACATTTGTTCCCATTATATTTATAATTTCATGATAATTTGGAAAAGATTTATTATAATATTTGAAAGGATTGTTAGTTAAAAAAGTAGCAAGATAAAAAAAATGTAGTGGCCTAATATAATTAAATAGAATAGAAATACCTTATATCTAGAAGTACCAATAATATCTTCCAAGTATTCCAGCATCCCAGACTCATGTTCAGTAAGACCCTTAGGCTTCATCATAGCTATTTGTTCCACTTCCCCCTGAAAAATATAATTAAAAATCATCTCAATTCATACCTTGAGTAAATAAAACTCTTAGATATACATAACCTACAAGACAGTAAAGTAACATAAAAATAATAAGAATATAAGAAAAAGTATTAATGTAGTTCAACAACCATTATACAAAATATATATATTTACCTGCAAAATAAGAAATCTATTGTGATCTAAATCAATTCCATGCGATCTCAACATTTTGGCAACCTCCTTGAATTGAACTCTTCTTCCATTAAGAGTGTAGTATGAAGAGTTATCTTTGGAAGCTGTCCTGGATACTACTATCTCACTGTTTGGTACTACTGTGAATTCTTCACCTTCCTGTTTATCATTTAGTTAATTAGAAGTTACTATACGATACAATGGTCTTTTAGATCATAATTATTTAGCAATATTAAAAACCATTAACATTCTGCATAAGGTTATTTATGAGATTTATGCAAGCAGAATATAGAGCACAAAATTAAATGTTAGTTTTGAACACGTTGTCAATTAAATAACACAAACTAAGTAAATAAATCAAATTAAGTAGTCAATAAAATAACACAAACCCCGTCAATTATTTGACAAAAATGTACAGCAACACTTGCACTAGTAATATTAGGGAATTTGCTTGATGAGTGAAGAAGGACTGAGATCTTCTTAGAACGGATCTTGGTAGCTCGATAACCAAATACAAAGAGCATGGAATCAATGACATTGCTCTTACCGCTGCCGTTTGGACCAATTATTGCTGTAAAACTCTGGAATATAACATGTTTATTTTTGCAACGTTTTTGATTAGGTAAGGTAATTCAGCAAATATAGTAAAAAGTTTACCTTATGAAAGGGCCCTAAAGTTTGTACACCAGCATAACTTTTGAAGTTTTCATTAACGATATGAGTAATAAGCAACCTAGGACCAGTAGCATCAAAAGTAAGAGCAGGTTTCGGTGCCGGTGGAATATAAATATCACCAATACGGATTCCACCCTCTTCATCATCTGATATGTGATCTATTTCACCAATGTCTTCATCATCACCATTTTGATGGTTTGATTGTGAAGGGTTTTCATCGACCTCCATCGGTTCTTCGCCTCTTTTCTTCTTTGTCTTTTGCATTTTAAGATCTTAAGGCTGTGCTTTTTAAGTAAACTATAAAGAATGAAATTGATTCATCAACATGAAATATTTTATATCAGATAAAAAAATTAAAATATTTTTAAGACCGTTGTCGTTTTAACAAAATAACTCACAAATCAAAACATTAGCGGTATTCGTAATTCGATAAACGGTTACAAGCAGTATACAAATTTTGATTTTGACTTATGACAACTTGTCAGAGCTGCTGCATGTAATGATAATATTTATTGAAATCGGGTGATTGGTAAATGGCACCATACGTCGTTGTATATGTATAATTTAGTTTTTATTTTAATTATTTATAACGTTACCTTTATATGTATATAAATAGGCGTTATTTATATTTACAAGTAATATCATTTAAATATTTTAAAGTCGAAACCTACTACTTGACAAGAAACTAAACGTATCGTTACAACATTAAATAACATTGTGTTATTATTAAAAAAATCAAAATGATTAGTTATTTTGCAGTTTTAATAATTGATGTTAAAAAAAAAACTTTATAAAACTTTGTTTATTCAATATTAGGTTGAAATCTTATGTAATCGTTACAACATTAAATAATATTGTGTTATTATTAAAAAAAACAAAATGATTATTTATTTTCGAGTTTTAATAGTTGATGTTTAAAAAAACTTTATAAAACTTTGTTTATTCAATATTAGGTTGAAATCGTATCAATCGTAATTGCAAATGTTTTATAATATATTAATAGCTTGTTTTTATTTTTAGGTAAATTCTAAATATTCCCTAATTACTAAAAAGAAATAATACATGCTATTTATCGTTCTCCTTGGTTTAATTCCTAAAAGGGTCTGTTTTCTGACCTTTTTAACTTTATTTCATATATTAACTATTAGTCGCTTGTTGCTAGTGCCAGCCTATTAAGCTATTTTAATAGTAACGATTCGCGAGCGCGTGCAGGTTTAGCTAAGCTTAAGTCTATGGGAGATTGAGTTTTTTGACCATATCATTAAAACGCAACCAATTTTTTTTATTCTGTTTTTGGAGTAGAAGCCCAGTTACGTTCTTGACATGTGTGCCAATTTTGGTTAAAATTGGTCAAATAGTTTTCCTGTGATGTTGCCTCAAAAAAAATATTCCAGAACGGTTAAGAGCTTCGCTTACGCTCAGCTCAAATATGTGAAATATTTTCTAATTAAGAGTTAATTTCAGCAATATTAAGATACGATACTACAGCTGATTTGGATGTTAATACATATAAGCTTTTACATATATAATTTATGTAATCAAAATTTGATTCCTAATGAGTCGAAAACTTATTTTATAAATATTTTTGGAGTTTACTCCTTAAGAATCGAGTTTCGTTTAGTTGTCAGTGTCTTATTGTTATAAATATCAATAATTAATATTGTTATTGTGAAGTTATAATCTTTATCATTAAATTTTATTAAACTTTTAAAAAGTCGATTTTTATAGAAAAACAACGAATGATTAATGGTTGTATCACATTAGAACAGGCTTAATGTTCTTTGGATCTTTGCTGGACCCAAAGGACAAATAGGCCGTGTTCCGAAATACAAACCAGTATACTGGCCAGTGCTGATGACGTCAAAAATCGACGCCATGCTGGTGAATCGTTCCGAAATATGATGGCCAGCACTGAATACTTTGACAGCATAAATTGACACTACTGACAGAGTATTACAAATTTCTTTTTAATCTGTGACTAAATATTTATTTTTAATGTGTCTATTTTAGATAGTTATACAATTTATTACATAAAATAATAAAGTTACAAACTAATTACAACAAAAAGTGTTGTTAATCAGATATTTAATTCTAAACAAGTACAAATATTATTTAGTAAGACTATGATTATAATTAATTAATAGTAAATGGTGAGACGAAAGAAATAAAATATCTTTAAACCTAATAAGAACGAAAATGAAAAAAAGAATCATCTATTTACCTTAAATTAAATTTACTGCATAGATACTGTGCATTTATGTTATTGTAACTGTGATAATAATTTATAAAACTTACAAATATAAAGTATATATATTTTTCAAATATTAGAATGACGAAAATTAAGTTGTCCTTTATCTTTAATGTATTTTTTAAAAGTGGCAACTCTAATTACTGTTTGAATATTATTCTGCATTTGCCTATATTGCCACAGATTACTATAAAGTTCATAGAGATATTATACATAGAGTGGGGAAGCCAGCCTAAAATGTGGCCATCGAACTTAAAAGAGATAGGAAGATCGAAAAACCCTATCCGTCTCTATTTTTTACGAAATTCGTGCTTCGTCGGCGTCGTATCGTGCTTCGTCCGCGTCGTATCGTACTTCGTCGGCGTCGTATCGTGCTTCATCGTCGTCGTATCGTGCTTCGTCGGCGTCGTATCGTGCTTGGTCGGCGTCGTATCGTGCTTCGTCGGCGTCGTATCGTGCTTGGTCGGCGTCGTATCGTGCTTCATCGTCGTCGTATCGTGCTTCGTCGTCGTCGTCTCGTGCGTAATTCGTAATCGTAAATTGACTGACCAATTGTCATTTTTACTGAAATACTAATCTAATATTTCAACGTAAGATAAAATTGGATTACAAATTATACAAAATTATATACTGTTTAATTTAAAGTATATTTTTTGAGTCAATAAAATGACAATAACGTGTATTCTGTGTAAAAAAGAACCTATTCCTTTCGACAATAGTCGAAGTTTTCATAAGTAAGAAATTTATATTTATAAAATTATACTGTTTTTATAATTGTCATATACATATAAAAAATATGTTGGTATTTTCTGTACCTACACATAGGTGTATGTAATAATAAAAATATGAATGCTCCTTCCAAACATGTTTTATTACACTTCACGTAAATGAATGTCCGCCTAATAAGTAGGCGGTAGTAGTAGGTAGATAATAGATATATTACTGAATTCTTATTAATGCATCTGATTTAAACTGCAGTGATTAAATGTTGATTCAATTTAAATTTTATTTCATGCAATTTAACTAAGTATTTAACGCCAATTATTTTTATACGCTCCTCAATGGGTTTGGTTGTTAGCATTTAACACAAATATTTATGTAACATTCAGTGAATCAAACGATTAAAAACAGGAGCTCCCGTGGCAACTACCTAATCGCGATATAAGGTATGTTATATCACAGACAAAACAGCACGCAAAGCTTAGTAGTTCTATGGTCTTTGTGTTATTCTGGTACATAAGCTACAATATTGCAAAGTTTCATAAAAATCCATTCAGTAGTTTTGGCGGAATTGAGTAATAAGCACCCAAACAACATTCGCACTTCAATATCAGTTCGCTCTTATATATTAGTATAGAAGTATAGATTTCGTTTTAAGCTAGAATATTTGAATTTTTGTGTTGACTCAATATAGTCTTTCTTAAAATTTTTATCAACCAAACTCTTTCGAAATAAAATAGTCAAAAAACTCAAACATTTAAAGATGTCCTCAAATGTCAAAGTATTTAAATGACTAACGCGTCATGAATATTTCTTTGCGCATGTCTGATTAGACAAAGACAAACAGTGTGAGATCTTGCATCTTTTTTTAACTATCTGTCACTGACGCTCATACGAATACCTATGGCTCACCTATTCTATGTATATTAATTCTATGATAAAGTTACCTCACCAGTACAATATGGCCGACACCAGTGCAATATGGCATCGGTGTTATGACGTCATTAGCCCTGGCCAGTATGCTGGTTTGTATTTCGGAACACGGATGGTAAACAACATTAATTACTGTCAAATGTCAATGTCAAGTGTCAATAAAATATGGCGAACCGTACTGTAAAGGACGCGAAATCAATTCGCGGTACAAATCCCCAATATTTAATAGAGAAGATAATAAGATCTCGTATATACGACTCAAAATACTGGAAAGAAGAATGTTTTGCTTTAACTGCAGAGTTGCTTGTGGACAAAGCTATGGAGTTACGATATGTCGGAGGTGTACACGGCGGTTTTATTTATCCAACGCCGTTTCTCTGTTTAGTTCTCAAAATGCTACAAATACAACCTGAAAAAGATATTGTAGTGGAATTTATAAAGAACGAAGAGTTTAAATACGTTCGTGCATTAGGTGCCTTTTACATGAGGATTACCGGTTCATCTCTTGATTGCTACAAATATTTGGAGCCACTCTACAACGACAATAGAAAATTGAGGCGTCAAAATCGCGAAGGCCAGTTTGAACTAGTCCATGTTGATGAGTTTATTGATGAGCTACTTAGAGAAGAACGTTTGTGTGACGTGATTTTGCCTAGAATACAGAAAAGGCATATATTAGAAGAGAATAACGAATTAGAGCCCAAAGTATCCGCTCTTGATGATGATTTAGATGAAGAAATGCCGTCAGACGAAGAGAATGTTGATGTTGAAGCCAAAGAGAACAAAAGAGATAAGGATAGAAGAGACAGGGATAGAAGAAGAGACAGGTAAGCTACAATTTTACTTAAATTACTTGTTTTAAAATACAATGCAAATTCTGAATCTATGTAACTTGTATGTTTTTGAGTTGTCTTCTTACTTGGTGTAAGGTAGTTTATAATCTTTAATGATTTTTTTAAGTTGTTACTTAATCTATGTTGTTTTTTTAATACTTTGAAGTATTTGCAGATGCTAAGAACTCAACAAATCTGTCTACAACTTCCTGATACAATGCTCTTGCTTTTCTCCGATTACTAATTTTTATATATTTTTTTCATATTACATTTCATTATTTTAATATATGCCTGTAAATATTATGTAAATGACACTTCTGAGTACATAGTACTATGATAACAAAAATAAATAAAATATTAAACACTTCATCTAAAAAAAGAAGATAGACACTACTAAATATTGATGTTAAAACCACATTAATACTGATTTTGGTTATGCAATCTTATTTCATCTCATCTCTCATGTGGTGACTATATTTGGAAGTGTGCAAATGTTGAAAGAATTTTTCAAGTAGGTGCAGTGGTTTTAATTACCCTCTACATAAACAACAGTATGAAATCCTCTTTCTAATAAAAAAAAAAACGAAAATATAAACTATTTGGATTCTAATGTAATGCAAAAATTTTTGGTATTATATTTTTTGTATAGTTTATTTTTGTTTTTTGTGCAGGTCACGAGAGCGCGAGCGACGTGATAAAGATCGCAAAAGGGACCGTTCGAGAAGTAGGGAAAGGGATCGGAGGCGAGAAAGAGAGAGGGAAAGGGAAAGAGAGCGAGAACGAGAAAGGGATAGAGAACGTGTTCGCGATCGTGATAGGGAAAAGGAAAGAAGAGAACGACATGATGCAGATCGTAGAAGAGATAGAGGGAGATATTAGATTAGGAGGAATATATTGTTTTAATAAAACTGTTTTATTATTATTTCGTTGACAAAACTTATAAATCACTTAAAAACACTGCAAATTAATCCAAATTGTAAGGGCAATATTTATTCAAGATTATTTGATTCCAATAAAAAAAAACATACTTTTAACATCCAACAATAACATGGAATCTAATTCAGGTGAGGAATATTAATAAAGTGTTAAAAATATCTGATAAAATTCTAATTTATTACTATTAATTATTTACAGTATTTTGTTAAGTCATATATGTACATATATATTGGAATATTTAATAACATATTTAAGAAAAGTTTTATAACCATCAAATAAGTAACCACTTGATAAGAAACCAATAATTAAATTATGTTGAGAGAAATAATGTGTTTCGGTCAAAAGTAGCAACCATAAAGCTAAAAAAAACCTATTGGAACCTTCAGTTCACATTTGATTGCTATGTGTATATGATTATGAATATTGATTAAGAACTGACAAACACAAGTACAATATTTTGATGTTAATTCATTATTATCAATAAAAAATCTTTCTATAACAAAAGTTATGATATAAAAATACAATTGATTATTTCTCTAAATTAATGCAGCCTTGTTGGCAAATAATCAATAATTGATATAAATATTAATATTACAATTTTAGATTCTTATCTATTTTTTAACTACATCACAGGTGGTGATATCGAGTACACATAGTTTATTAGATAAACATTTATGAACAAAACAGTAAATAAGATAAAAAATCCAAACTGGTTAAAATGTAACTTTACCACACCAGTTAAGATCTTTATAGACAATTTAGGTTTTAAAATACTCTAATGTATTCACAATTTATTAGAAAAGTTTTATTGAAAATAACTCACTTATAAATTATTTATGTGTGAATTTTGGTATTACAACAATTATCAACATTTATCTATTGTTACAATATGATAAGGCAAGACAGAAAAACAGCAATAATTATAGAACAATAAATTTGATTTATCTAATTTACAAAATACAATAAAATATCAACATCTCAAAAGAAATGGCTTTGTAAAATTGTCTATCACAAAAGTAATTTATTTAAACAGACGGCCAATATTCAATAAATTAGTAATTAATTATAATTAGATCACTATTCTTCAACAATAACAAAACAATTTTATATATATAATATTAGGACAAATTAATAATTAAATGTCCTTATATATAATTGTAATTAATATATGTATACATTAATGGAAATGTTAAGTATGATAACAGACTCGTAACTATTTAAATGTACATGTAAAGATCATATAGATTATATTGCCATTTTTTCTAAAAAACAAATATTATTTGGCAAACATGACAGTCTTTAAACACTTCATCCACATTCAATTCTCATTAGTATATTTGTTCATAGAGTTCTTTATAATACCACTGAGAGTTAGTTTTGGCTAAAAGGTTGGTGCATTCATTATAAATATTCGTTCTTCCTCCCGCTTTATCCAGTGAAGTAAGCGATCTACTGCTCTGATTGCTTGGTCCTTTTCCATCAATGCATCAAATGTTACATATAATTCAAAGCCATTTGTTACCTGGAAATCGATATTAAAAAAATTAATGGTGTTCTTTTAAATATTAAAATATAGGGGGAGTAAGATCTTTATCAAAGAGCAGAAATCGAACCTGCAATCTTTAGAATTCTGGGACAAAATGGTAGTTATCTTAAAGTAATTTCCTTGCTAAATGTTGTACAGGTCTGATGATTTCAAAATCATATCTCAAGTAATGAAAACTAAAATTAAACTAACCCAAGCCAAAATTGTATCTTCAGAATTTGACCGAAATATCAATTTAGCTGGTGTCAATGTACAATGTATTTGACTGCAGAATTTTCTGTAATTTTTTACATATTCTATATCTGATAATTTTTCTATTTTCTTCTCTGTAATATCACCCCCTTCTTTATGTCTAAGTCTGTAATCCTGTAATCTGTCCAGACTTATCGGATCAGAAGTAAAAAGTTGAGCCGTAGATTTGCATTTATACATAAAATGTCTAATTTCCAGTACTCCTATATGTTTCAAAGGATTTGTTGTTGGAAGATCTTTATTTCTGTTCAAAGCATCGTTAATTGCCACTAAACAATTAGAACGTCGTAATTTCTCGGCAATTGTGTGTTTTGCTTGTGATAATGGAAAAAATGCATCTCTTTGTACAGTTAAAAGTAATAGGCAAGCTTGACAATCTTCTGCAATGTATGATACATGTCCATGAAGGAAACCCCTGAAAATATGTTTTATATTGGTGTCATGTGACCATGGCTTAAAAATAACCATCAGGCACCATCAGTTGACATAAGGCCAAGGGCTGGTCCTAAAAACATTTTGCCAAATATCATACCCCAAATAATTAAGATACTACCCTTATCTTAATTATTTGGGAATGGATAATGTAATTTTAATTTTATAATATATACTTACGTAGCATCAAATTTGGGTAAACAAATGGGAGTCCAACTCTCAGCTGTTTTGAAAGATTCTGAACTCCTAACTAAGTTAAATAGTAAGTGTATATCAGAAGGGTGTAAAGTATATTTCTTCATCCTAACCAAAGTTATTAATTGATTTCCAGCAATAAGAATAGCAAAGACCAAATCTCTAATTTTATTACAAGTTGAAGTTATCGCATTTGTAATATTTTCTCTTGCTTTCTCTGGTAATGGTAAACATCTGACTGCTCCAAGTAAGAAAGCTGGATCTTTCTCCATAAATATAAGTAAATGGTCTATAAGTCTCTCCGCTCCAGATAGAAGTCGCCGTAAGTCGTAATTTCTTCGCTGTTCAAATATTCTGTTTAGTTGCGTGAGTGTTAGAACTGATACTATCTGGTTGAAGGCATACCTGAAAATCAAGATGTTATGGATATATAATCCAATTCAATACATTTTCAAATATAATTAATTCCAGGTGCTACATACGTCAATTGCAAAACAAGTTGTGTTTCACTCTCATTGGATTTGGAGACGGCAACCAGTATTAGCGGACCCTTTATTAAGAAGACAACTTTGCAATCCTTAGTGCTAATAGATCTCAATATATCCTGGTTCTGTTCTTCCACCACACTGACCAATGCCTGAATAACTCCACATAGTCCTGCTAATTTGTCTTCATTGCCATATCTTATAAAATAGGATAAATTAAAGAAATAACAATACAAACAATGAATAATTTATAAAATATCTTATATATTACATTGTCATTACGGAAAAATGTTAAAAATAAAATTAAGTCTTTATATTCTAAAATATCATTGTGAGATTTTATTGTGACGGACCTTTAAATATCATACAAAATCAATATAAAATAGCAATAAATAATAATTTAATTGTGCACGTTTATAAAAATACCTAGAATAAATAGGTTTTCCAGCTGAGCTCAAAATAAATACATGTTTTTCTTTATTAACCAGCTCGGGAGATTGTAGATATTCATCTTTATCACAGTCAGTTTCTTCACCATTTTCTTCAATGAGGTTAGATGAACTTGTCGAAGCTGATACCGATTCCTGTATAATTTAACCAGGGTAATTCAATTTAATTTTATCTTTTAGAATAAGTATATTTATTTATTTGATAAATAGATTTATACAGTTCCAAAAAAAAATACATAATTTAAGCTATTTACTTTGACACCTTATAGTGTTATCTTTGACATTTTGTAATCCTCCCACATTCAGCCATAAATCATTTATAAACAATCTATATCATAATATTACAGATTCATACTCTCTCTATTAATAAACATACATATTTATAAAAATAAGTGAATATCATGTTATTTAAAAATACTTACATTTTTGCTTTGCAAATTTTCACTGGAATTTGCTTCTTGTGACTGTGAACTTTCACCTATTTCATTTTGAATCTCAGTTATTGTACTTGATTTTGCAGTCAACAAATTTCGTTCTTGGAGACTAGAGCTTAGCTCAGATGCAAATTCTTCAAACGAATCCGTAGGATTTAGAATGGATTCACTACAAGCACCGGGTTCAAGATCGTCCCTTACACTTTCAATTGGCTTATGATCATCAGGTATATTATCCTTGGAAGTAGATGCCATAACGTTCAAATATTAATTAATTATTTATAGAAAAAAAGTAATTAATCGAAGAATAAGCCGAAATATGAACTGCAACTGTTAATACAATATAATTGCATCAATATTTTTTTGCCTAGTGACATTAACAGATCTGTCATTCGTTGTCACATTTGGAGTATGTTCCGAAATATATACCAGTATACTGGCCAGCGGTAATGTCTTTTAATATTAACGCCATATTGATGATACCTTCCGTAATACGATAGCTAGCGTTTTGTCGTCTTAAATCGACGCCATTGGCCAGGCCGTATGTGTATAGATTATTACAGATTACTCAATACTTGTTTATTACTAAGACTACGAGTTTGTTTGCAACGAGTGTAATTCGAGAGTTGTTAATTGTTATATATTTTATAACGTAAAATCATAAGTTTTTCCAAAAGTATGAATTTCGTCTTGTCTGAGAAAAAACACACAATAAACTCAGCCGGATATTTTCTTTTAATTGTGATTCACATACGTCATTATTAAAAGCAATTTTCGAACAACTAGAACCGCTTCAATCAATCGGAAATGAAGCCTAATGATTTCAGGCAACGAATATAAAATAAAGAGTCCTTAATAGCTTAATAGCTCAAATTAAAAAGGAATTCTTTTCAGAAATTAAAAATCTAAAGGAATCGCATAGCAAACTGCAAATGGAATATAATGGTTTGAAATTTCAGATTTAAAAGCCCAGACGAATAAAGAACAAAAGTGGTCTCGAATGGCAAATCTTGAAATAATCGGTCTACCAGAAACCAAAGGCGAATCACTTCGTGACACTGTCATAGATATCGCAAAGTATTCAGGAGTGAACTTAAAAGCGGAAGAGATTGAATTTGCTACCCGATTACAACAAATGCAGAACAACAATAATAATAGTAATAATAATAAGCCTTTTATTCGGACATTACATATACAGATACGTTTTCTTACACTACTGCACTATTACATATTATACTTATATTATTTTACTTAATCTAATTATAACTCTCGTATTTGGTGCTTCTTCAGTTTTTGTAAATCCGTTTGCCAATTGGCAAAGCCCTCCTCCAACCTACTCCATTCTGATCTCTGTCTGGCCACTCTATTCCATATTATGCCTGCAACCTGTCTGATATCATCGTCCCATCGTTTTTTTTGTCTACCTCTCTTCCTTGTACTTTCACTTGGATCCCAATGTGTAATTATTTTGCTCCATTTGTCCTGACCTCTTACCATATGGCCCGACCACTTCCATTTTAGTCTTTTTATTTTCAGTGTCACGTCCTGTATCTTGGTTCTTTCCCTAATTTTGATGTTTTTTATTCTATCCCCTTTCTTTACTCCTAGCATGCTTCTCTCCATTGCTCGTTGGCAGGTGGCAAGTTTATTTATTGAGTCTTTTGGTAATGCCCATGTTTGGCAACCATACATTAAAATTGGTAAGATGCAAACATTGAATACTCTGCTTTTTGTTTTTATGTGAAGTTTTTTGTCTTTCATCACTTCTCTTAAGCCCCAATACCTTTTCCAACTGTTTGCTATCCTTCTTTCGATTTCTTTGTTTATGTTGTCTTTAGGTGATATCAGCTGTCCCAGGTATATATAATCTTCCACATAACTGATTTCTGACTCTCCTACATGTATGCTTCTTTGATATCCGTTTGTCATTATTTTTGTTTTTTCTGGATTTAGTCTTAGTCCTACTTTCTTACTTTCATATGCTAGTTCGTTTAGCATTATGTTGAGGTCTCCTGGCTTTCTTGCAAATAACACAATATCATCGGCAAATCTTAAATGTGTTAATGTGTGCCCGTCAATTCTAAGGCCCAAATTTTCCCAGTCGAAGTTTCTGAAGATCATTTCCAGAACAGCAGAGAAAAGTTTTGGGGAGAGAGGATCTCCTTGTCTTACCCCTTTTTTGTATCTTAAATGAATCTCCTTTCTTCTCTAGCTGAATGCACGCTGTGCTGTTTTCGTACACATTTCTAATGAGTCTTATGTATTTTTGTTCAATCCCTTGTTTTCTTAACGCCTCCCAGACGTTTGTATGTAATATCGAATCAAATGTCTTGCTATAGTCGACAAATGCTAGGTAGTATGTAAGTTGATATTCTGCATATTTCTCGATGATTTGCCTAACAACATGGATATGATCAAGTACTGAGTAATTTCTTCTAAAACCTGCCTGTTCTATTGGCTGTTGTTCGTCGAGTTTTCCTTCAATTCGCTTGAGTATGATTTTTGCAAATATTTTGTGTAGATTGGACATCAAACTTATGGGTCGGTAGTTTCCGATATCATACTGGTCTCCTTTTTTGTACAGAAGAATAATATTTGATTGACTCCATTGCTGCGGAATGGTTTCTGTGTTCATAATATCATTGAAAATTTCTTTGAGAATAGGTGTTATTATCCGTTTCCCTTGTTTTAAAATTTCATTACTTATTCCGTCTGGTCCTGGAGCTTTGTCGCCTTTTTGGGTTTCTATAGCCATTCCTCTATTTCTTCATGCATGATGCTAGGTACGGATGAAGTTTCCGATAGTTCTATTTCTTTTTCCGCCATGGTACTTTCATATAGGTCCTTGTAGTATGATGTAGCAATGCCTAAAATTTCTTGCCTTCGGTTCTCTTTTAATCTGTTTTTATCTTTTATCTGTACGATCCAGTCCTTTTTGTTAGTTAACTCCTTGTATGCCTTTTTTATTCCACCTGTCTGTAAAATGTGTCTTTCTATTGTTTCCATTTGTTAGATATGCGAGATAATATGAATAAGGTTAGATATAAATATAATGTCATGGTATCAGGCCATTTGTTTAATCATCTTGAGTAATGAACTGTCAGATGGAATTCCTTGACGAGCTGTAAAAGTGTAGACATTATTAAGAATAAAATTACTAAGTTTGGATATATTGAAGTTATTTTCTCTGAACAAATCACCCTACCTTAAAATTAATAACTAAAAACATAATAATTATTATTAATAAAGACGCCATTTCTACATTTACTGCTCATATTTATTATCAGAAGTGGGATAACCCTAATAACATTCGTAATATGGCTAACCGAAAACGATCAAAACACTCACATCGGAAATCAAAAAGAAGATGGCGATTAGAAGATATGAATAGTGAGTCATCGTACACCTCTGATATGAGTTCTAAAAGTTCAATAAAGAAAAAAAAAAAGAAATTGTTCGCATGTCAATTGATCTCGCATTCGTCGTGATACTAGTAGGCAGTCCGCCGGTGTACCTGAATTAAATGAGACTGTATCTGCGTCGGGCCGTGTTGATTTCTGTAGCAAAGATAATAGAACAACGCGTTCAAGAAAATCTGCGACCGGACGAGACTTAATTCAACATTTAACTGAACCAGAAGATTATTTAAATTTTTAAAAGATGTTTGTAAAGAGCAAAAAGATATGTTCAGTTATTATTTGTAATCGGTGCAATGAACCTGGACATAGAATCCAACAGTGCCCTAAGCCTATTATAAAATATGAAGAATGTAATCGTTTTGGTCACAGTAGTAATGATTGCTATTTTAAAAACAATACTAAAAAATTTGAAAAGCGCGTTACTCGTATGTTGTTCGATAGTAATAAGTCCAATAACAATAAATATTATAAACAAGTTGTAGTCAATAATTGTTATTCAATTCAGTGTTTTATTGATTTAAGAAGCGATTGTTCTTTTATTACGAAAAAAAACCTAGTCAAATTTGGTTTGGAGTTGACAAAAGAAGATTTACCCTTTATAAGAGGCGTGGCTGTCGTAATCATTCCAATATTAGGAAAAACTTATTTCTCTTTCCGCATTGATTTAGTGGAAGCAAATATCAATGCTTCTAATTATCAATACTCATTAGTCAAAACTTTACCGAACTACCCGATATTGTCATTACGAAAACTGATAAGACCCTTAATATATTCTCACGTAACACAAAACATGAATTACCTCTTTTTTATAAGTATTATACTAAATCAAACAATTAAATTAATGGTTTTATCCTATACAAAAATAAATAGTGTAAATATATTAATATTATTGTACAGATTTAAAGGAAAGTGAAATATACATCCAGAATACTTACAGAGACCAAATTGTATATAGGAAGGGATTTATCAGATAAGAAATGCGATTTATTAATATTAAATTTGGCCAGTTTTAAAGATCCTCAGCCTCTTTATTTTTCAAAAGATACGGTTATTGCTAGCGCTATTCCTATTATAAACAATGATTCCAATCTAGATTTTAATAACGAACAGTTACGGTGCTTAGCCACGCATACTTTGGAGCCATTTAGTCCAAATGATATATTGATTAATCCAAATATACCTACTGAACAAAAAAATAGTTTACAAACTTATTAATAAATATCGCGAATGCTTTCCCAAATTTTGTCTGAATTAGGGTGTTCGAGTACTTCAGAATTGAATATTAAATTGTCAGATGGTTAATAATTTCGTTAATTTTGCGAAAGTAAGAAATTCTAAACACATCTTCTAGTAACTGGCCAGTCCTGAGCTAAAAGGCAAATAGATAGAAATGTATGCACTAAAAGCAAGGTTTACCGCGATAAAGCCTATTGGTAATAGTTTGTGATAAGATGCAGGAGGTAATTTTCAATTTGTGTTGAATTGTATCATGAACCGGGTGATAAAAGCTTCTCCTCTAATAGGTAATAGGTAACAGGTGAAGTTAATAGACCTATGTCTCTGATGTGTAACGATGCCGAAAGACTGTGTGGCTGGTGTATGGCTGGTGGATAAACGCGTTTTGCCTCTAAAAAGGAAAAGTGAAGTCGTTTCCAATCCGTATAATTATAAAATAAGGAACGTAACTAGACTAAGTTAGATCTATAATGTAAAGAATATTTTCAAGTTATGGACGTTCTAGAAAGATCGCTATAATTTAAAGGTACTTAATTGTAATTGTACCTAAAAATACTCTGGACAGGTCGCAAAAACGCCAGACAATCAGGGTATGTTTGTTGATAACGATGTAGAGCCAAATAATCGTGATATTATTAATAGAACTGGATATGCAAGATGATTGGACCGTACATGAAGTTTTCGTGTAGCCATAGCTCACCAAAAGTCGGTGGTTATTAATTGTAGTCTGTGGCTACGCGGTGAGCAGTCAATTGTTGCGGAAACCATAGAGTCCAGTAGAGACTTAACGTTCACTTCGCATAATTTTTTATGTCGTTCGCATAAGATTAGTAACTGGAGGTTACTGGGCTATGATTAGCTAGCAATGTAGAGCTCAAGTATTTCAAATGGTATCTCTTATGATATACGGTTATAATAAAGTCAGTAATAATTTGAGATTTTTTTAAAATGTAATTTGATTGTAATTTTATATTGAAATGATTTGAGCATTTTTATTGTAAAGTTATTTTAATGAAGTTGTTTGATCTGACGATTTTATTTCAAATTATTTTCTCGTTTAGCTAGATAGTCGATAACTGTTGAATGATGTTCAGTTAGGAGTGATTGACCTGTTTGATACTGCGTGACGAATATTGTTTCAGAATTACATTCAGGGACGTTCGTATCAGAGAGATTAATAGTATGGGAGCTGAATTGACAATATTCGTGAGGGCCGATTATTTGAATTAACGATGCAAATAAGGGATTCACTTCACCTTTCCGCCGACACATGAATAACAAGTTTGGAAACTACTATGTTACGACTCATATTTTCTATCTTCAAGACTTCAGTTAGTATTTTTACAGATTATTTATGAGAGGTTAATGATTCTAAACTGTATTTTTGAGTATTGATATACTTGATTTGCATTGATATTATTGTTGTCATAATTCTGTAATTATCGTACTTTTGTAAATGATTGTGATATTAGATGGAATTTGAAGAGGTATTGTAATGGGAAATATTATGATTGTAATAATTCTGTAATTATCGTCGTTTTGTAAATGATTATGATATTAGATGGAATTTGAGGAAGCATTGTAATGAGAAATATTATTATTGTAATAATTCTGTAATTATCGTACTTTTGTAAATGATTATGATATTAGATGGAATTTGAAGAGGTATTGTAATGATAAATATTATGATTGTAATAATTCTGTAATTATCGTCGTTTTGTAAATGATTATGATATTAGATGGAATTTGAGGAAGCATTGTAATGAGAAATATTATTATTGTGACAATTCTGTAAAGATCGTATTATGTATATGATTATGATACTAGATGGAATTTGGAGAAGCATTGTAATGAGAAAATTTGATATATGTTGGATAAATAGTATGATGGGTCTGGAAGTCGAACACAGTCATGAAGTCTTGTGGCAAAATGTGCTCTAGACTTCATGGTGAGGGATTCGGTGCAGATGTTTCACTGTTATCTGGAAGTCGGACACGGTCATGAAGTCTTGTGGCAAAATGTGCTCTAGACTTCATGGTGAGGGGTTCGGTGCAGATGTTTCACTGTTATCTGGAAGTCGGACACGGTCATGAAGTCTTGTGGCAAAATGTGCTCTAGACTTCATGGTGAGGGGTTCGGTGCAGATGTTTCACTGTTATCTGGAAGTCGGACACGGTCATGAAGTCTTGTGGCAAAATGTGCTCTAGACTTCATGGTGAGGGGTTCGGTGCAGATGTTTTACTGTTATCTGGAAGTCGGACACGGTCATGAAGTCTTGTGGCAAAATGTGCTCTAGACTTCATGGTGAGGGGTTCGGTGCAGATGTTTCACTGTTATCTGGAAGTCGGTCACGGTCGTCAAGTTTTGTAGCTGAATAAGTTCTTAACTTGGCGGTGAGGGGTCCGGTGCAGATGCGAGCATTATGAGTAGGATTGGAAGGCGAGGGTGGCCCAGAATTGGGTGAAGTCCTCGATGCAATCCATTTTATTTATTTCTTTGGGAAGTTTTACACGATTTCATTACGCTTAAGCGTGGTGAAATGAGGGGTTAAATGCCAAAGATAGATACGAATATGTAAATTGAAAAATGCAAATAATGATTCTGTGTACTAATATAGTTGAATAACAGAATAATGAAAATCGCTAAGTTAAAAAAATGTTTATTGTTATATTTTTCATTTTTATGATAAGTTTGGGGACAAACTTAATGTAGTTAGGATGGCCGAATGTTAGATATGCGAGATAATATGAATAAGGTTAGATATAAATATAATGTCATGGTATCAGGCCATTTGTTTAATCATCTTGAGTAATGAACTGTCAGATGGAATTCCTTGACGAGCTGTAAAAGTGTAGACATTATTAAGAATAAAATTACTAAGTTTGGATATATTGAAGTTATTTTCTCTGAACAAATCACCCTACCTTAAAATTAATAACTAAAAACATAATAATTATTATTAATAAAGACGCCATTTCTACATTTACTGCTCATATTTATTACATTCTTTTCTGAGTTTTATCTTTTCTAATACTTTCTTTTATTTCTTTGCTAAATTTTGCTATTTCCTTTCGCCTATCATTAGTGTTTTTACCATTAATTAGATCAGCTCTTTGATTCAGAAGGTTAATGGTTTTCGCAGTCATCCACTTGTTAGATAAGTCTTTGTTGTTAGCACTTTGTTGGATAGATGTTTTAATAGTTCCTTCTAACCAATTGTATTTTTCTTGCACCTCCATTTTTGTTGTGTCGTTGTTATAATCAAGAAGTTTTGAGGTTAAGGAATTAAGTGTTTGAGATAATTGGTATTTAGTAAGTTTTGTGTTTATCATATTATTTCTTGGTCTTCGGATTTTTGGTGGTTTTGTTAGCAATTCTGCTCTAATCATTCGGTGATTGGTATTGAAGTTGAAATTGCTAATAACTTTCATATTGGAGAAATATCTGCTTTTACTAGTCATTATGAAATCTATTTCGTTTTTTGTTTTTCCGTCAGGAGAGATCCAAGTCCACATCTTACTTTGTTTCTTCTTGAACATTGTGTTTAAGACTTTCAAGCCATTCTCCAATGCGAAGTTTACAAGCTTCTCTCCGTTTCTGCTCCTTGTCTTTTTTCCATATAGGAATGGCCCCAGGACTGTATCTTCTTCTGGTTGCCCTTCTTCGATTTGACCATTGAAGTCTCCTATCACAACTAGATTTTTGTCAGGCTTAAGAAAATGTAGAGGCATCAACACTAAAAATATTGAAATTAACGGAGATCCACAAAAATGCTTTGTTAATGAACACCTGACCCCTATGAATAAAGAATTGTTTAGAAAAGCAAAAACACTTGCAACAGAGAAAGCATATCGATTTGTTTGGATACGAAATTGCAACATTTTTTTAAAGAAAAAACGAGGAATGCCCTGTATTGACTATAAACTCAGAAAAGGATTCTAGAAAAATCAAATAGACTGGACATTTTACTATGTCTTAATTTACATCATTAATTTCCAGGATTGTGAACTTAAAGTACATATTATTATTAACGAATAACCCTGTATAATTTAAATTTATTTAATGATAAACTTAAGGCTTCATTTGGTACTTTATTATAAAAACGTATACAATTAACCTTAAAGGATTTACCTATTTTATGGAGCTGAATGTCGGACATATCGATTTTATATTTGTAATCAATTAATTATGAAAATTAATTTTTCATATATATATTGATATGTATAATTTTAAATTCTTTAAATTTTTTTCTTAATGATTTTCTTGGTCTCACATTATATATTGCTCGAACAGCCCCGTTCTGCAATGTAAATATGGTATCAATGTTGGCTGCATTAACCCATAAGAGTATGGGATATGACATTATGCTATGAAAGTAATTAAAGGAAACAAATATAAAAATAAATCTGCTGGTATATCCTGAAAACAGTACAGTTACAGTTGTCTTAACAGTGAACAGTATTATATGGCCGATACCAATGCAATATGGCGGTATTACTATTGGTGTATAAATGGAAACACAGCCTTTATGAACTACATGCATTTGGCAACTATCATATTTTCGATAAAATTTATATCAAATTGAATGCTATAGCTTATATCATATTTTTTTTAAATACATCGTTTTATGATATGTTCTTGTAAAATAAATATTTTATATATAATAAAATAAAACTATTCTCACTTTTATTTTTTCTACTATATCGTACTGAGTTATTCCCCTAAACATAACTTCCTTAAACTTAACTTCCAAAAAATATGGTTGCCTGTAAAGTCGGTTTTACGGGCGAAGATTTACGTGACCACGTCTTTTTCTCGGTAGAATATTTATTGATATGAATATTATTAAATTGCACAATATTTTAATAATTTGAGTGATTTTGTTGAGGATAGGACGATGAAGACGTTGTCACGTAAAATCATTTTATATATTATTTATTTTATATTATATTATTGATGTTATTATTTTTTACAAAATTTATTTACAGACTTTTTCGATACATCAATTAGTTGCGGAGATATCGATCATTCAAGTTATTGTTTGCTACCAGTATTTTATATATTTATTTTTTTCAGTTATAAAAAAATACTATTTCCAATTGTGTCTACCAAGTATGGTCACATGTACTGGCCTACATATTAAATAATAATAAGTACAGATAATGTTATGTGACGTCACTTCTGATTTTATATATTTTAATATTTTTAATTTTAAAGAATTAATTTGAAAATTAAAACACTTATTCAGATCGAAAGTTCAAATTTTTGCTAAATAAATTTGAAATTAATTAAAATTTGTAATTGTAAATAATGAAGTTGAAAATTAAAACATTTACTTAAATTAGATGTTAAAATTCTTGCTCAACACATTTTAAATCAAGTTTTCTTATATCTGCCACTTTTTCTTAATATTTGTAATTTTAAAGAATCAATTTGAAAATCAAAACATTGCTCGGCGGACCGATCATGTTTGAGTGGGAGAGAGACGCAAGGCATTCTATGTGTGTGTGACTCATCGTTACGTTACCGGGCGTTACACTTTTTCATAAGTGACTCCCAGTATAACCTAATTTAAGACGTTGTCACGTCAAAAAATATTACTTAGTTTGTATAACTGTTCAGCTGTTGTTCTTGATATTCCAAAATTTTCGTGTTTTCACTACCATTCTGGCTTGCAATTTTGATAATTTAGTTTTAAGATCCTTTCGTAGATACATCATCTAATTATTTGCATAGAAGGTATCGAGATACATAAAAAGGGGTAGGGGTAGATGGTAATTTTATCGACCAACTCAACAGCACCCCCTAAAAGATGCCCTTTAGGGGGTGCTGTTGTGTAGGTCGTGCTAGGATGGTGGGGATGGGAGTCCTCTTACAAGCCCTTCAACTGAGTTAGGTTTGCTCGTGAATTGGTTTTGGTTTTAGGGAGAGGCCGCCATATCCGTAGGATCATGAAACCTATGACAGTTTTCGAAATCGTAAAATCAAAACATAGAATTGACATAATTAAACTACACATATTATTTAAAATTATTTATATAATGATCCTAAATATTTTTAAATTTTTTTTAAATATGTCATTAGATTTTGATTCATAGAATGTAAAATAATTCAAAATGTTGATTTTACTATTGCGTAAACTAACATAACTATATGTCGATATCAAAACTCGTACTAGGGCTACAGCATAACCATATTAAAACGTTACCTGCTGGGTATATTGGCTTAAAAACCAGTCAACCTAGTAGTTATTATTGCCTTTTAGAATACCTTAGTCTCTGTTACTTTAAATATATACTAGGAAGTGTCAAGAGTAGTCTTACTTAGATAAGTCAATATTTTTATGTTGTTAATGGTTAATAATAAAGCTTTGTTTTATTATTATTTTCAGATTATTAATATTGGGTCCGTATATATGAAATTGGCGTTTTTCGTACTGGCCATTTTAATAATAAATTTTAATGAAAAATTCAATTTTCTACAGCTATTTAAACTTGTATTCTTGTTTCGTTGATCGTCATTCATTTGTTTTTTTTCTTCTGTTTTTTTTCTGTTTGCGTTACTCAGTTTACAAAATGGAAAACTTAAAATATCGCATTATTTACGAGTACGAGTTCCACCGTGCACGAGAGCTTAATGTTAATGATGTGTATGGCGGTCGTGTTCCAAAAGAAAACACAGTTCGTTTTTGGTTAAAACGTTTTCATTCTGGAAATTTCGACCTGCAGAACAGACCCCGTAGACGCCCGGAGACCCAAGTTGATAATGAAGAATTGAAGGCTATTGTGGAAGCGGATCCCTCGCAAACCACGTCTGATTTAGCAACAGACTGTGGTGTTAGTGACAACACTATTTTAATCCACTTGAAGCAAATTGGGAAAATAAAAAAGCTTGAAAGGTGGTTATTACCTCATGAATTGACTGAAGCAAACCCGCAAACGCACTTTGCCTGCTGCGTTACATTACCAACAAAATAATAAAGGGATTTTAAATCGAATCATTACCTCTAATGAAAAATGAATTGTCTACGATAATCGGAAGTGCTCATCGCAATGGTTGAATCCTGGTCAGCTAACAAAATCCAGACCCAAATGAAAATTTACCCAAAAAAAAAAACTTGTAAGCATTTGGTGGATTAGTGCCGGTATTGGTTATTCAAGTTTTCACAATTCTGACCAGACTATCGCGGCAGATGTATATTGTCAGCAATTGCAAACCATGATGTAAAAGCTACCACCTAAACCACCTAGGCTGCTAAAAAACCACTGCTGCTTCATGACCACGCTAGACCACACTGCACAACAGACGGCTACCAAATTAGAAGATTTCAATTAGAATGTCTAAGACATCCACTGTACTCCCCGGAACTTGCTCCAACAGATTACCATTTTTTCCGAAATTTGGATAAGTTCTTGGAAGGGAAAAAAATCAACTCCGATGGGGCAGTCCAAATCGCCCTTAAAGATTTTATTGATTCCCGTCCGACTAGTTTTAGTGAAGGGATCAATGAACAGTGAACTACCTATAAGATGGCAAAAGTACATGGAAAAGAATAGTTCATATTTTGATTAATTAAATACATTACCTATATTAAAAAATATTCGACTTTTATTTCTTAACATACTAAACGCCAATTTCATATGTAAAAAACTCGACTACGTTCATAAGAAAATCTATCGCCTGTGAGATTAAATTAATAATGTACCTACCCTAAGTAAGTAACATTAATAAAGAAAAGTCTTTTCTTTTAGAGTTCATTTTGATCAAACCTTATTGTGATATAGTTTTTACATTAATTTTTATTCATCTAAAGAACATTCCAGATACATATACATATAATACATTATATATATCGGCGCGAAGGCTTTATAAAACAAAATCATGGTTGTCGAAAGAGGAACATTAGATTATAATTTATTAGATAAACTAGTTATTGCTTGTAACAGAATCAATTTATAGTAAGAAGTGATCAAAATACATTGTTAAAACAACAATTATGATGTTACTAGACTTGTTTATTAGTCAGTCGTCATTTTGGTATAAATACGAGCGGTCGACAGTCCGACTTCCGAGAGATAGTCTTGCTCAAGTCGTCGGACTGTGCGGATCTCTATAAGGATGCTGTTACGCTGTCCGTTGAATAAACGAAGCTATAAGTATTTGTGCAGTTTTATTTTGAAAACGTCATTATGAACCACCATCACGACGACTACAATACAGTGACGCCAGCGATGCTGACGTCACACCTTTTAAAAACACTTACGGAGGTCTTCACTCCGATATAGGGGAACATGGGGGAATGGGAGCTAGCGGGTAATGAGAGCTATTAAAATTTAAAGTGATAGTAACGTACATGTCGCGCGAAACTGAAAGGAATGGCTTCATAAACATTCGGTTACACCACGTGATCGCCGCCGACCAGCTCAGTAGCACGCGCATAGCGGTAAGAAGAGGAAATATATTTGAATTGACTACGTTATAAAATAGTACAAAATCTCTCACACAAAGTGAGTACCTAAACTTTTATTATTCCGTCGTATTTTGTTTCTATTGTATGCACTATTTAATCAATTTTAAGATAAAATTGAAAACTAAATTAATTTAGCGAAGTTTTTTAGGTTGGTGTCGTTATTTTTTAAATAGTTAAGTTACGGGTAATGGGAGCTACTCACGCTCCCATTACTCCGCTATGGCTCTTATTACCCCTTACAAGTTGAAAAATTTAAATTGTTCAAGAAATAGGTGGACTAATGAGCAGATATTCTTAAAATTGCTTGAGCATTTCATAAAATTTACAAGTCCTACTGCGGAAAAACAGATTTTGCTTATTATGGACAATCATAATAGTCATGCTACATTGGATGGAGGAGAAGAAGGAGAAAAAAGATATAAGAAAGAAGAAAGGGATAAAGCCAAAGAAAATCCAAATAAATATATGTAAAAATATGATACAGATTAAGAATAAATTATGTTAAAAAAACATAAATAGAGTAACTAGAATTTTTTTTTAAGAGAGCACTACTGACGAATCATCTATTGATGAAACTAATATTTGTGATTATGGTTCTGAATATTCTGAGAATGAAAATCTATGCATGATATGTAACGATGTTGGTTAAAATGAAGAATTATGGTATCTTTGCAGAGCTTGTGGTAAACGGGTCCTTTCTGAGTGTTCAGGTTGCGATTACCCTAAAGGTGATATTTGCAATTTTTGTTTAAATCCCTAAATTACCTTTTGTTTTTATTTTATTTTTTATTGAAAATGATATATTTTATGTTTTGTTGATTACGTTAAGGTTTTGAATTGTTTAAATTTCTGTTAAATAGGTGAAAATAGATTTTATTTTGTTTATTTTTATTTCATGGCTCTCATTTCACATATTAAAGCTTCTTGGCTCTCATTACCCGATGCGAGGGGTAATGGGAGCGAAAGTAGGATTTTACAAAAAGGTGATTTTACTTATGTTATGATATATTTTATAAATGATACTTTTCAATTATTGAAAGGCAGATAACTAAAGGACTGATTAGTGTCTATAAAAGTCTGTGATTGTACCCGAAACTGTATTTTTTTTACACTTTTCCTTACATAGCTCCAATTCCCCCATTCTCCCCTATATTATAACACTGACTTCTATAACTAAGCGAATATATTTAGCACTAAACTAATATCATAATTGTGTAAGTACATTTTATTACATAAATTAGTCAAAATAGCCTACTAAATTGTTTTTAGTTGTTAATAGGAATACCAATGCGCGCCTTCACGTTTCATATAATTAATGCTTTGTCTTGTAGATGAAGAATAACACCTCTAAGAAAACTGCAGGTTCTTAGCAAAACAATTTTCTTCATAACCCGTAATGGGTTGTTATTATTGTATTATATTGTAGTATACTATGGTAGAGTCCAATTGTCCTTATACTTCTCTCTGTAATTGATAGTGTTTTTTATTTTTCAAACCACTAAGTTTTTATTTATATTTCATAAGTTATTCAGGAAATAAATCCCGGTCATGGCATGTTATTACAGAATCCTACAAATCTTAACAAAATACATTGGTATATGATAAGTAGGTATACTGATATTTATTTTTTTATAGTCAAATTAGTTATAGACGTACAACGTACCATTTCGGTAAAATTTAAACAAATTCACGGTTCAATAAAATTTTGTAAAATAACCGTCTCTATGTTAAAAGCTTCGGTGCACTTGATCACAGAAAAAAAAAACCGTAAACAACATAATTGCGTTTTGTGTTTCTAGCAGTCAATGTTTTCATAGTACCTGGGACATATACAATATATTTAAATAATACTATTTTTAATAATATGCAATAATTAAACAAAAAAACATTAAATTTTAAATATTAAATCAAATTCGTTAAGGATGATTTTTCGATAAAAAAATTAACGAAAACAAATAAACCAAAATTCTATGGATCACACAAACAATTGTTCTGTGTAAAAATCAAATACATGATCTTTGGCAGACAATGTTACAGACTGTCAGACCAGGCACGTCAGGTCAGGAATGTGTTACATAACATAATTGTAAATGAGATATTACATTGAACATTATTAATTAATTGAACATACCTACGTATATATTGTGTGTATAACGTGACACCAAAAATAAATTATATAACCCAAACCAAAAAGATTATTTATTATGTTATTGTATACCACCAATAAATCAACTATGAAATAATGTCTATGAACAAGAGTAATAAAGTTTCACTAAAGCCAAAAAAGCGGGAATTTTATATTGAGGAACAAATAAATCAATCATCTGATGCCAATGGCTGCCATAATTCATTGTGCCAATGCTGCCAAAGGCGATGTTGTAGAATGATCAGTGGATATATTATTTAATTACTTCTATAATACAACTATATTGTAAATATATAACATAATTTGACCTTTATTATACCTATTTGACCTATATTATGGGGTTAACCCCATTTAACTTTTTACATGGCGTCTGTTCAACAAAAGGTGTTTCAATACTTACAATTAAACTTTGTGTGTTATTATTAATAAAGTCATAGACAGTATTGAAGAACAATAGAAGTTCGTTCATAATGGACGCACATAAAGTTCTGACAACAAGAGTTAACAATATAAACTGAGTAGTAGCTAACCCGACAGACGTTGTCATGGCAACCATGGCTAGTAAAATATCTTAATGAATAAAATGTTTTTTCTTTTTAAGTGTTTCCGGGTAATTTTCTTCCCATTAGCACCTTTTCAAACTTCAAATAGTGTATAAAAAAGCTAAAATGGTCCCCTATTTAATTTTATATCTATATAATTTATGGAGAGGAAAACTAGTATAGAATAGAGTTTGCGATTTGACAGCTACGCAACCACTTTAATTATATAAGTCCGTAAACATGGATTAAAGAACTATAAGCAAAAATGAACAAAACAAAACCAAAGCGAACAAAGTTAATTCCACTTGGAATACGTCGACTTCAATTAGATTTTTAATTCAAAAAGGAAACGTATTAAAGAATTTTCATAATTCGTTTGAAAATCTTTAAAATGGTTTAATTCAGGAGTAGCTCAGTTCCACCTCGTCACATAAATTCTTGGAAAGTTTTAACATTTGCATGAATAATTACAGTTGAGTCGTTTCGCCTTTTAATTTAAATTTTGAAGTCGACTCTTCTGCGACAAAAAGTTCTTTAATATTTGTAATCCTATTGCTGATTCTTTGACAGTATTAATAAAATTTAATCGCTTTTATAAAATAGATACACTTAATTAGTTAAGTATTTATTTCAGTAACCTAATGATTTGGATATATATGTAACCTCTTTGTATTACTAACTTCGAAACGTTCGTGAACAAAAAACTTTTAACGTAATAAGGAACAAAATTGACCGGTACAATACAATAGTCGTTTTAAAGTTGTATTATTAGGTATAAAAACTAAGACTCTGTTCACACAATAACAATAACGGATATCCAACTTTTGATATAAATCATAATAGTTACTTACTTTTGTAAATATATCCATTTATATATCTACTCTAAAATTACTATTGCTATTATAAAATATTAATATTAAATAAATTAAATTAAATTAATATTATAGATGTTGCTATTCGGATAAAATTTAAAGAAAGGTTAAATATTTACCAACCCACGGATAGAATAATAATATGTTTACCAGAAAAACATGTAAAGTAAGACACATTATTGAAAGAAGTTTAACAATCTTAAAAATATTTCCTGTAGCGTAGCGATATTTCAACTAAGTTCAAAAACAAAAGAAAACCATCTATTTAAGTTTGTGTACACCCAGCCTTACTATGAACACTAATATTATTGAGGACAAAGTTTAGACTTATACTCTGCTTTGATTCCCTCGAGCTTACTTTGTGAAGACAATCGTATCGATTATATCTAAGTAGGTTCACTTGTGTATTCTAGATACCTATCTAAGATAGCTTATCAAAGATCAACGAAAGTAAACCATTTTATTATAGTCATGAAAATATACCGAATAGTTTATTAGTGTTGTTCTTCTTTATACGAACCTTTGAGCAAATATGGAAAATTTATTTCAGTCGTCTAGTTTTCTTCATTTGTGACTAATACAAGTATAAAAGAATACATTATTATTGTTTCGTTAATTATGAAGCAATAAAAATTAAAAAAGTAAGTTTTGGTTTATTGACAATATTGGACTTAAAAGCTATATTTTGTAAAAGTTTGTATTGTCAAAAAAAGTTCATGTTACATGTTAATATTTTCTTTAGTAAAAGAACGAATGATTTAGGATGACTTCATCAAAACTTCTTATTGAAGTATTATTAAAGTAATATTACTTTTGGTAAGTCATGGTAGGAAATTAAAAAGCAAAATTATAGTAAAATTGATTTAAGAAATGGTGGTAAGGCTGGTGCTCAAGTAATCAAAGGAATGTTTAATTGATAATAATAATTATAAAAATAACACAAGAAAAATTACACACATTGATCTAACCCTTAAGTAAGTAAATTATTTTGCTTGTGTTAAGGGTGTTAGACAACGATTCAAATTCCTAGATATACACATTATAAGTACCAAACCAATATCAAACCTAGAAATACAGATATCTATGCACATAACATACATGTCTATCCCTTTCGGAAAACGAACCCGAAATAATGAAATACAATAGAATAATACATTAAAAAGTTTTCGATATCAATAACCAATATTTTATAGAAGTAGTAGTAGTAAAATTATTCTGCGGAATATTTACTTTACAAGCGACGCTTGATTCTTAACTAGGTAAGGTGCACAAATCAAATAAACGGCTCGAGAGGCAAACATTTCTGCAATATTCTGGGAAAAACCGGTAAATATTCTGATAGAACGGCAGTGCAGATATGACAGGGAAATATAAATAAATATTGTATTTCAATATATTGAAACGTGACTATAATTTAGGTCCTGTATAAATATGTAATGATAAATTGATACGGACAGCATTTCTAACCTGCATCCCGAAGTAAACATTCAAATTAGTTTAACCTGGCTAAAAAATGCTTATACTAATTACAAATATAAATTTCGGTGGTGGAAACATCTAATGTTATTCGATAATAATGCAAGATGAGAAAAATACTTTAGAAAGAAGCCTAATAGATGTCGCCTTCTTCCCGATTCTAACTAATATATAGAATGCTAAATTCATCGCTGGTTACGCTTTAGCCAACTTGACAGAGTGTTAGAGTCATTTCCGTTTTCATAAATTATATTCTATATTTATTTTTACATTAAATAAGCCTAACAGAACAAATTTTAATATATATTTTATATATACTTTATATTGGTATTTAAATCATCTTAGCAAAATATTTAAATTTTTGTTGATCGCAGTCCTATTTAAATTTACAACACTTTTATCGAAACATCAAAAAACCGAAACGTCAATTTTAAAAAGTTAGCTTACCGAGGTGAACTATGAACTAAACTCGCCTCTCAATAAAACTATACCGGTTTTATCCAGTTCCGTCTAGTTCTATCTAGATTCGTTTATGTCCACGTGGCATTTGACACAATCGTTATTTTATTTGCACCCGTCAGTTAGTACGAAACTGACTCGAATAAAATAAAATGCACTATCCATTTTATTTCGGTATTTAAAAGTTTAGAGAGTCAATTGAGTCGTTGTGGTCTACTATTGACCATTCATTTTCATTTTTATTTTTAGCTTACCTACCCAGCCTGCTTCGGACTTTTTGACGTGACAACGTCTTAAATTAGGTTAAGCTGGGAGTCACTTATGAAAAAGTGTAACGCCCGGTAACGTAACGATGAGTCACACACACATAGAATGCCTTGCGTCTCTCTCCCACTCAAACATGATCGGTCCGCCGAGCAATGTTTTGATTTTCAAATTGATTCTTTAAAATTACAAATATTAAGAAAAAGTGGCAGATATAAGAAAACTTGATTTAAAATGTGTTGAGCAAGAATTTTAACATCTAATTTAAGTAAATGTTTTAATTTTCAACTTCATTATTTACAATTACAAATTTTAATTAATTTCAAATTTATTTAGCAAAAATTTGAACCTTCGATCTGAATAAGTGTTTTGATTTTCAAATTAATTCTTTAAAATTAAAAATATTAAAATATATAAAATCAGAAGTGACGTCAAATAACATTATCTGTACTTATTATTATTTAATATGAAGGCCAGTACATGTGACCATACTTGGTAGACACAATTGGAAATAGTATTTTTTTATAACTGAAAAAAATATATATATAAAAAACTGGTAGCAAACAATAACTTCAATGATCGATATCTCCGCAACTAATTGATGTATCGAAAAAGTCTGTAAATAAGTTTTGTAAAAAATAATAACATCAATAATATAATATAAAATAAATAATATATAAAATGATTTTACGTGACAACGTCTTCATCGTCCTATCCTCAACAAAATCACTCAAATGATTAAAATATTGTGCAATTTAATAATATTCATATCAATAAATATTCTACCGAGAAAAAGACGTGGTCACGTAAATCTTCGCCCGTAAAACCGACTTTACAGGCAACCATATTTTTTTTAAGTTTTTTTTATTTTGAGAAACAATAAAAATATATTAAATATAAAAATGAAAATACGGCAATAATACCTACGATTCATCCTGAATTTCATTTTCTTCTACTCGTTTCTCTAGTGGAAACACGTATAGATCGATGACGTTATAATTGACCTTAAATACTTGCATGTAAAAATTTAAAACAATAGCATATTAGTATAAAAAACTGTCATTGACTGTAAAAAAATACTCCGATCGCCATCGAACTTTAAAAGATTACTCGCTGAATCTATCAAAAGTTTTTAAAAAAATTTGATGAAATTGGTCAAGCCGTTTCAGAGTCTATAAGGAACATATGTACTTACATACTTCTCCTTTATTTTATTTTTAATAGTAAACAACTGATGCATTATTAAGAATTTGTGTATAATAAACGTAGGGATAATCAATGCATATATTATAATAATGTTTTAATACGTAATGGCTTATGACTGTACAAGTCCCTATCTTTCTGATACTCTTTTAACTTGTAAATGTTATCAAAAAATTTGCAAGTAGACGTAGTTTATAAAGGATTATCAAATGCTAATTCTTCTAACATTATTTCAAGATTGTTTTGGTGAAAATTATCTTAGGTTTTCTCAATTAATCTATGCATTAGTTTATCTCTTTTGTTGCGACCGAGACATAATATATTCGTGAGGCGACAAGATCAAGGCTATTAATACGCCCTAGCATTGTTAGATTAACAAACCTGATAGTAATAGCGCTTAATCGATCTTTTTAACCTCCAGCGTGAATAACGTGACGTGACAAACAACTGGACTAGTTGGTCAACTAGTCAAGTAAGTTGGAGCGGCTGGGATGGAAGTTTTGGGATAATACATTCTAATAACTTATGTAAGTACTTATACAGCATATAAATTACTTAATTGTTTTAATTTATTACTAATTTATTAATACTGTTAAAGAGATATTTAATATTATATAATTGATCATTTTAATTACAGTATTTTTAGATCCTCTGTGGTCAATAAATCAAAAGTCAAGGTTACTTTTCTTATCAGGTATTTCCAATAACTAAGCCATATTTTAATAAATTAATTAAAGGAACGGATATGCACATAAAGCCAATATTACAACGTGATTCAATATAATTAACATTGCGACGATTTAATAAAACATTGTCGCTTCACCACAACACTGCTATTGGCCAATGGAATAACACAACTAATCGGGAAACCAATCGCCCAACCAGTCGTAACGATCGAGACACTTCGACATACTGGTATATTGTTTAGAGGCACTACAGGGCAATATATCTCTCGTAAAATATTTGAGGGTCCTCACGTAATCTGTGTCCCTCCTTGCAGAATAATAAGATGGAACCAGATGCCTTACGAATCCCTTTTTCACGATATTTGGGCAGACTTTTTACGTTTTCATAAATGAAATATGAATTTCTGAATCAGTCGGGGTCTGCGCTGAATGGCCTGGATGCAATTTTGGTTCCAACTTTATTCTTTGATTCTGTAGAAAAGTAACATTCACACAAGTGAGTAATCGTAAATATAAAGAATGAAATATAAAGATATGTTCAAATCGACCGTAAAAATTACAAAGACCCATAAAATTGGCAGTACATCTTCGTCTATCAGACAGACCTTCTTTGTGCAGTAAAATAGCATAGAAAAGCCAGAAAACTTATTCACGTTATATAGTCTCGTGTGTTTACATAATGTGTAAATCCAACTACATGTAAAAGGAAGAGGTAAACACTTGTACTCCACAATCGTCTATTGTACTGAGTATCCCCTAGCTATTTATCAATGCTATTGTTACTAAGCTGCAGATAGATTGGTTCTTGTAACAGTTATATTGAATAGGGAATAAATAACAGTCATAAGGTCTAATACCTACGTAATAACAAAAAAGTATATACATGTTCCTGTATTTGAAATAGACTTTTTCTAATGTTCTTTTAAAACTGATTTAGTTTCATTATAATTCTTTTATTCTATTTTATTTCAAATTATTATACATATAGCCTTTAATCATATTTTGTCTTCTTTTATTGTTAATAATGGTACAGATGCGTTTTTGATAATTAATAATTATGGAAAAAATTTTTTTTTTCAGAATAAGCTCGCGTATTAACTAAATTTACATTTTAAGCTTTAAATTTATAATAAGTAACAATTACTTCGCAGCAATTATTATTATTATTTGTAAACTTAAGGTGTATTTTAAGCTATTTAAAAAATATATATGTATTTATCTTTGATTGTTTAGGATGATTAAACAATATTTTACAATATAATTTTAAAATATTGTTTTAAATATATCATAAGATTTTGGTTCATAGATTCAACATTCTACACATTGATTTTACAGTTTCGAAAATTGTCATAGTTTTCATAACGGGAGAGCTCTTACTAGGAAATAAATAATAACGCCATAGTATTTTTGTTATAACTTGCAATGCGGACTGACGTTCACTTATATACTATTTGATATATTATGTAATATAACTCAGACATGTTACTTATCAGCGTTCAGGTAAATTGAATTTCTACTGTCGTATACGTTTTGAATTTATTGCTTCATAAATTATTATTAGGTAATGGTATTAAATATAAATATTGTTACAGGTTTTTTTTTTAATAAAACGTATATTTAAAATATATTTGTGGTTTATGTAATGAACTTTTGGGTGTTTCTTTTAACATTGTTGTATAAAGGAATTGCTGAAAAATAACATTATTAATGTATAATAAATTGAATACACTAAGGAGAAATAAAATTGTTTGAAATGGAATAATTAAAATCAGAAATTTATTTTCATTAATACAAAATTAAGAATTGTGTTTTAGTTAAAAAGTAAAAAATTCTAAATATGCTCGGACTTTACAGAGAAACATGAAATAATGTAATTGGGCCACCCTGTACCGGAAATACCCGGAAGCTATAACATCCAATTATGAAGATTCTTTTCGAGGCATAATTTCCAAAATGTAACAAAAAAGCACATATTTAATTACCGTTCATAAAATATTATCTGAGTAATATAAAAAATATATATTAGGGAAAACGGAAATGATATCCAATTTAGCTAATGTTTTGTATTGGATAATCGTTAAAGCGAAATTATATTTATGTTGGCATCCCTGAAAAAGAAGATAGTGTGTCTAATATATACTCGTGCTAATCCTACAGCGCAAATGCATACAATAGTTATATCACTGTGTACTTAGAAATACATAATACCCTCTAATGGGTAAAAGCCAGGCTTTCAAGCAATAATTACTCTTAAGCCGTCAGATTTGTCCATACCAAAGCTGAAATTAAGTTGTTTAAACAGATTATACTAAGTGTTCTCGACAACAGCACAGTGCAATATATTTTGTTATATTGTGTTGTTTTTCATGTTATTATTTAAAAACTTTAAAACGAACCATTAATAAAATCAAATAAATTCAAATACCATTACCAATGTATAATAACGTTTGCTTCCATTTTGATTTAAATACGAAATAAATGACACAAAAAAGAAAATATAAATGAAACGAAGATAACATTATTCGAATATGACCTTGTCGTTTGACGGTGTTATATTTTGTGAAGACTTTTACCCTTTTGAAGACGTTATAAGCCGGGATTGGGCTTAAGTCACCCTTAGGATGTACGTGAGGCCTTCAGTCACAGGACTTATTAATTCTTGGTGACATGTGATAGATTTAAAAAAAACCTACATAATCTATACTAAGCTACCTATACAATAAATATGTCGAAGTCTAATCCTTTTAGTATGTTTTGTTATTAAGTTAAACAGAATTTATATATTAGTGATAGGTGGAATTACATTTTATATACAAACAAACCTTTTATATTATGATTTAAATATGGGCGTTTTTTGCTGTTGTCGATATAAATGGATCGACTTTTTTTACTTTTTAACTAATTGATCTGCTAACAAATATCAATCAATAGTTTTAACATTATCATTCTCTGATAGACACTTCTCTACTTCTATCGAGAGACATTATTTTACTTTGTAATAATAATTTTATTATCACTTAGGTACTGACGACCCTCTGGCGTAGCAGTAACAATTAAAATTTTTGAAGGGTCGAGGGAGCGTTACAGGGCAGAAAAATATATTTATACGATAAATACTTGTACTTATCCAGGTGTGTTCGATACTGATTCGATAAAGGTTAAGGTAATAAAGTTTTAAAGATATCTATTTATCGAAGAAATAAAATCAATGAAAAGCAACCATTAACTTGAGTTTACAAACAGAACAAGTTTGTCTGTTTGTTATAAATTCTCAGTTCCGTAGTAGTGGTACTAGGTGAGCTAGAAGAGCTAAGAGTACAAGCAATACATTAACTGAAGTGACGTCACCATTGTCCCGCTGCAAGTTTCCGCTTGACCTGGTTGCTCAGTATTTGTATGTTATTTTGTCTTTCAATTGATATATTTTTACTATTTCATGTTACATTTATAACTTGCATTGCGAAAGTCTTGATAAACTTAAAACGCATGTATTTAAATCATCAAAGGATAATCTTGGTCTAATCAATATATAATGAAAAATAATTCGACACGAGAAGAAATTCGAACTCACGACCTCTGAGAAATCGTATCGTCGCTTTACCCATTGAACTTACGTATTTCTACCTGCATCCATGATTTTAGTATTCTACAATTAACCGTTTTTATCTGGATGGTGTTGAAATCTTATTGGTGTTCAGAATTATTCTTATGAATTATTCTAAAGTTAAAGATTTTTATTTAAAATATGAATACATTTCATTTACATGACATTGTACTTATGAAACATTTAGTTTAGTTTAGTTGCAAAACCTAGCCTAAAACTTTTACTTAAAAGTAACTCTATGGAGAAAGAAGAACTTGTAAGACCATATAAAATACTTATATATATTTCATAGGTTTCAACAATAAGTTTAAGTTTAAAAGAAAAGTCTGAAAGAAATCCTTACCAAAATATTATTGTAATCACATAATCCATAAAATAATAGCTTCTTATACAAAACGAAAAACATCCAATAGTATTATTACGTTGTATGGTTTCGCTGAGATGGCGGGAAGACGAAAATAAGGAAAACCATAATACCATTGACAAATGGCGGATTCTTACAATGCATTTAAGGAGATCTTAATTGTATTGACATTCCGTGTTCCATTGTTCCGTTGGCGTTTGATTTGTGCTGTGGCGGAAATCGGAGGAAACTTTAATGTCAGCAAAACGTTTGTATATGCTAGAAACTGTTCCACTAATATTATAAATATTTTTACTGATGTTAACAATTCTTATTTATATAATATCCCTATATTATATAAGTAAATATGTCAAATCTGTACATAATATTTATATTTAAAAAAGGCATTTTTTTAGAACTTGAACAACAAAAAACGACAACTTAGATTTTTTTTTTAATAATTTCCAGTTTAGTTTAAAAAATATTCCGATGAAAACGAAAAATACAACAACTATTTGAACTATTATTACAATAAAACTCGTACATCTCTGTATGAATTTTATATAAGTTTTATGAGATGATAGATGGTTTATTGTTCGAAGCGCGGAGAAAGCAGATGAGGTCGCTGGAAACACAGAGTAATTGAAAAAAGTAGACGCTTTGGCAACATCAAAAGTACAATTGTTTTACCCTTTATTTATTCGGTAAACGGTAATTGAAGGAAAACTCTTAAAAAACAAGTGACGATCAAAGGGCAATGAATGAATCGTTGTTTTTATTTGGTTTCAAATAAAATTATCAATAAACAAGAGTACAGACGCACCCTACTTAGTCCTTCTTTATATTCAAGCCGCAACAAAGCACACGATAAAAATGCCGTCAAAACATTTTTATTTCCTTGTAAATATCCCTCTGAAGCTTAATATTCTCACAAGAGATAGAAGGCTTGGTATGTGTGTAATGTGCCTTATATACATAGATGTAAATTTAGAGGAAGTGACAATAACGATTCTTGTTACTTTTGTAACACCAAACTATAGGATTCATTTTCGCTTCGAGAATAATATTCATATTTCGAAATAACAAGAGAAAAAGTATGAAGTTGAAAATACATACCTAAATAATATGACCTAGCTTATAAAATATTTTATGTTCCTTCCATACACTATAACAAGAATTCTCATATACATATTTATTGTAAATTGTTAATTATGTTGACACAGTTTACCTTACACGTTAGTATTAGTTATCTTTTAAACAGAATCTCCAGGAAGTGTTAAAGTTACCGTAAACTCTAAACTAAAGTGTAGTTAATAGTTTAATTTAATCTAGTTAATAGTTAAGTTTAATTAGTTGTAAAGCTAACACAAATTAAGCTTCTCTGACACAGGCGTGTGAATATAAGCGACTGCATTCATTCAGAGGAATATGAAATGGCTTTCAGTATAGTCTTATAAGTAGATTATAGAGATGAATATCGATGAGAATAGGACCTATATCGTTGATAAATTCTAGGTATATAGATCAATAGAACTCTATTGAATTAGTTATCTGTACTTCAATGCTTTCTGTTTATATAGTTGGTACAAATATTTACACGAAATTATTTGGAAATTGCTTTATTAATACACAAAGAAGGGTTAATTTGTACCCCAAATAGTTGAAGTATTTTAGGATTCAAATAAAACTTATCATATAATAAGACTTATGATATATAAACAGCATGTCCTGAATTAAATTTTAGGACTAAAATTAAATTTAGGACATGATATACTATCGTGTGCTCTAACATATTGTAAAGAAATACACATGTACAAGAGCTAGTTCACAACCGATAATAAAAGTGAACACTAGTTTGAAACACATATTATATAAAACATTATAGAAAAAGTACACACACGTACACTTAAAAGTTTAATTGTTTAATTACTTGTATCTAGTGCTTGAATCCCACAAAAATAATCAATAAATTCTAATTATAACATATGACTGTTTAAGTGAAAGTTCTAGAATTCACTTTAATACTTTGTTTTCAATGTCTCTAATCTCGAGTGTATTTATTAGATTATATTAATGTACTGACTTCTCTTGCGTGATATTATTATTTTTGATAAATGTGTATTTATATCATGTTTGGTAAGTGATAACTGTCACTCGTAGGTTTTAAAGAAGAGGAATGCTTTACCCCCGTGTAGAGAGAAATTAAAACGCTATTTAAGAAGAGAAAATGAGCCCGGTAACACGGTTTTCGTCTTCTTCACACATCTCAGAAAATATAGAGTGGATGTTAATTTCCAGTATGGTGGATGGTCGAACCAGGTCGGTTATTATTAGGTATAGATTTCTATACTCATACTGTATTAAAAAAAAATAAGGATAAATATAATAATGCAAAAGCTAAATTAAAACAGTAGTTCTTACAAATTGAGTTATTGAAGTGGATACTTCAGTCAAAACAGATTATTTGTATAAGTTTATTTCTAGATGCACTTAAGATTTGATAAAGATAGATGATATAGATAAAGATAGATAAGACTTCATTTATATATTATTTAACGTAACATGAGACTCATTTTAGTGTTGATTGTTCGTTGTAGCATTAAAATGAATTTGTTTTATTTATTTTTTATATTTTCCAGTTTTCTCACTTTCAACTACGCTTCAGCGAACGAGAGTAAGTTTTGTGTTTTAAATAAATATATATGTGTAGAATAACATTCTTCAACATTTTGATTTTTAAAGTAATAGGTGTTCAAAAGTTTTTTGTTTATTATTCTAGAGGTAGTTGTCTGCTACTATGGCACATGGGCTACTTATAGACCAGGCTTAGGAAAATTTGACGTAAGTGATATTAACACAAATCTGTGTACACATGTTGTATACACATTTATGGGCATAAATGCTAGAGGTACAGTCGTGTCATTGGACCCCTATTTGGATTACCCTGAAAATTGGGGTCGAGGTAACTATTATGGATCTAATTAACTGAGAAAATATACATTTATTTGATAATCAATGTTCAATGATAATATCGAATTATTTAATATCAACTGGATTATTTTTCAGATAATTTGAATAAATTCGCCGCTCTCAAAAATAAAAATCCAAATCTTAAAACAATTCTCGCAGTCGGCGGTTGGAATGAAGGATCGGCTAAATATTCCATTGTAAGTTTTTGAATATTACAAATATAATAACTGTTTCTAGAAACTAAAACGTAGACATTCCCAGATGGCCGCAAATCCCAGTATGCGAAAGAATTTCATCACTAGTGCCATAAATATAATTCATACCTACAACTTCGATGGTTTAGATGTGGACTGGGAGTATCCAAATAGTCGTGATACTGTTCACGGGAAGGCTGATATTGATAACTTTACACAACTCCTGAAGGAATTGCGGGAAGAATTTGATAAGAATAAGCTCTTGTTGAGTGCGGCGGTTTCTGCTCTCAATACTGACTCAATTTATGACATTCCAGGGATTAATCAGTGAGTTACGTTCGACTTATATCTAATAAAATAAAGTATATATGTATATATTTACTCAGCTAAAATCATTAAATTTTTAACCGGAATTTCCCCGACTACCTTCGGCAAAACGTCCGCTATGCTTCGAGCTCATGAATAGGAACCCCGAATTGGTTCGAAAGTACTCGGGCAAATTCCGATTAAAAATTACATGGGTACAGCCGGGTGAATATATATTTAATAAACATCATGGTTCACGAAAGTTTAAATAAAAATATATGGGCTCATTTTATAACAGACTTATTAGTCATGTGGTTAGCGATCCTATTTGCTAAAGCAATGGATGTGCTTGGAACGTGTGGATTTGATTCCCACCCATTGTATCTGAAAGCTAAAGATTTTTTTTTGTTCAGGTATTTGGATCTGATAAATGTAATGGCGTATGATCTAAGTGGATCCTGGACTAGTGTCACAGGACATAACTCTCCTCTACACGGAGATAAGCCAGCAGACACCCCACAGTCTGTTGATGGAATTCTAGAAAATTGGATTCAAAAAGGTAATATTGACAATTTTAATTTTTAAAACCATTTTCAAAAGGATATTTCTTCTCCTCTCCATACATATGTTCATGGTGTATTCACAGGAGCTAATCCAGAGAAATTGGTGCTAGGGTTACCACTTTATGGTCATACGTTTATACTATCGAATCCTGCAGAGCACAATGTTGGTGATCCCTCTAACGGCCCTGGAATTTCAGGACCTTACACTGCCACTGAAGGCATGTTAGGCTACAACGAAGTTAGTTATTTTCCATTTATATTATTTTTAGATAGTTAAGTACATATTAATTTTAAATATTTAAGTTACTGTATAAAAAAAAATGTGTAGTAATTAACAATAAGCAACAGTTTTCAGCCGTTAGTTACATTTGTTTTTCAGTGTCATTATAATGAAGTTGTAAATATTATCTTTTGAAAATTTTTCAATTACTCAAACATTAATTTCAATTACATATTCCATTTTATTATAAATAAGGAAGCAATAGAACTATTATAAATTAGTTATAAATAGAGTTTGAAAATTTTTATAAACATGTTAAACTTGCGATGTTAAATTTATATAAATTAAATTTATATAAATTTATGCTCAGGGATTCAAATCCGTAACCTCTGGAAAATCGTTTCGACAATGGGACATCCAAGAACGAAGTCATTCATTAATAAATTAAAAATATATTAGTAACAATAAAATCTTTACAGTTATGTGAAAAATTTGAAAAAGAATTATGGAACGTCTATGACGACGACATTGCCAAAGTACCTTACGCTGTCCAAGGGCGGAATTGGGTTTCATTTGACGACGCTGTTTCTTTGACCAAGAAAATTGAATATGCTCTAACACTAAACATTTCCGGAGTGATGCTCTGGTCTATCGAGACTGATGACTTTCGAGGAACTTGCGGAGAGGGCTCATATCCGCTCTTACATGCTGTTAACAAAGCTTTAGGAAGATCTGATGAAGGTTCCGCAACAAATCCCCCAGATGGTTCAGGTAATTGGAAATCAAAACAATGAACGAGTCAATTAATTAATAAGTAATTGTTTTATACTTTATATAATCTAAATATATTTCAGGAGACGAATATGTTTGTACCGGCGTAGGATATCAACCAAATCCAAAAGACTGTGGCTCATATTACTATTGTATGTATGATGTTGCTGGCGAACTGGTACCAAAGCTATTTCACTGTCCTGGCAACCTTATTTGGGATCAAAAGAATTTGTGGTGTGATTATCCTGACCGAGTCAAGTGCGATATATAAATAATATGTTTTCATAGGATACATATGAACTTATTAAATTGGAAATATGATTTTTCCCAAATTTTATCTTTTATTTGTCGAATCCTCCAACATTATGATTTTTATATACATATGTCTAAAAGTAACTTTACCTTGAATCATATAATATAAAAAAATCACAAATATAAAAGAAACGAGGGCAAACTATCAAAATAACTAACAATGTGTGATTTATGAATGCGTGACCGTTATACGATATGAGGAACACTGAGATTTTGTGACGTTTCTTTTGCTTTCAAGTAATGCGTTTATTTTTCGTAGGTGGTAGAAAAAGTTTGTAACTTTCACATTAGCGGAAGCAAAAAGTGTAAATAAAATATTATGTAGTTAAGTATAACTTACAGGTTTTTAAATATTCGATGTTACAGTTAAGTACCTACATCTAGATATATCTAAAATAAATATACGTATTTATATAATTTTATTCTTATTTTATTTAGTATTAATAATTGCTTCAACATATAGATGTTCTTAATGAGGATATACTCATTCAAAATGTTTATATTTTATGTCTGAAACATATTTGCAAAATAAATTTATATTAGAGTATTGTTTTAAGAGAGAATATTTTCACACTATTTAATATTAATCTCGGAACATAGTGTTTCTTTACTATAATTCATACACCTGCTTCATATATAAAATGTTTTATACAAGTCATAAGTTCTAAGCAAGTATCCGTTATCAATGCTTTCCACTTGACTGCGCTCAAGACACCAGGCCACTTCACTTCGGAATTTATTTACTTACTTACTTACCATGTTTAAAACAAAGGTTTGTAAATTTATTCTATCATAGTTTGATTACTTTCTATAGAACAGTAAATGGGTACCTTTTTTAAATGTTCTTAAATACAAAAAAGCAATTCTAACTACTACCCATGAAATTTAAAAATTTTGCAGATTATACGAATTTCTTTAACTTTATATGTA
The DNA here is from genome assembly GCA_959347355.1 of Napeogenes inachia. NCBI lineage: Eukaryota > Metazoa > Arthropoda > Insecta > Lepidoptera > Nymphalidae > Napeogenes > Napeogenes inachia. Next base: position 8,673,921 of record OY365795.1, on the reverse strand, counting down.
ATAATATTAATAGACGACATTGATGATTTTCGAAATGGTTAAAAAAAGTTAATTTAAAATTGTATCCCAACCAATGAAAAACCAATTCACGATGCCATGAAACTCGATTTTATAAAAGACCTTTAATAAAATACTACAAAAGAGAATTTCTCATAAATTTTTGCTATAAATAATTTTAATTGTCTATCTCCTGTTGAGTAATGTTTAAATGAAAAACATAAATATTTTCACGATATTTTAAAACGTTTCGTTTTTATCATGTAAAATGTGTAAAAAGGAACGTATGTATATCGCAATTTTTTAAGGGAATCCCTCCTTACTTTGTATATGTAATCAAGCTCTCATTTATCAGTATGATATATATAAAGAAGAAAGTCTAGCTCATCACTTAATCTCTGAAAGTACAATAGTGAAAAATTATATTTATTTTTTTAAATACAGAATAAAATATGATAAAAAAGTAATGACTTTTATGGTTTCTCCTAGTTTCGTTAATGTTAATAGCATTCTGAGTAAGTTATTAATAGCATTTATTTAATTGACTCCAATTTGGACTGAGAAGAAAATACAATTTTGAAGCTTATTTAAAAAAAAGGATGACTGAAAAATAAACTGATATGGGCAGGGATTCAAACCCGCGACCTTTAGGAAACCGTTCCGTCGCTCGAATCATTGAGCTACCGTATCGCTATTCGCGTCGCTGTATTAAGCATTCTATATGTGGTCGTCACTATCGGCAACTTTTAGCCTTTTTTGAAGTTCCTAACCAATAACCCTAACTTTGCAAAGAAAGATTAGTATAGAACAAATAAAAGGTTTAAATAACAACAACGAAAAAATGTGTGGAGAAAATTGAATTGGCAATATAAAACTTTAATATTGGTCACTTTTATTTAATAAACATTTATATCTCCTAATCTATAGCTTAACAAAGAATATCAGTTATCTTTTGGATAAAAATAGAATTACTACATAGGGAAAATAAAATATATTAAATATATAAGACGAGTTCCAAAACCAAAGTGACCATAGAAATACAGCTCGCAGGACCGATGGACAAAATTACTGTATAAAAAAATATGTTAGGAAAATAAATAATAAGTACCTACCAAAAGTTACTTATCATACTAGAAATTAATAGATCCAAACAATTCTTTGGGTTATTAAATTCTTTTACCCAAAACCCGAACTGTTTAATGACAACGACATAAATAATAACAAATGTATATAAAGAATTATTTGCTATTTTAAACATTACAGGTTTCCTCAAGTTCATGTTTTCATTCAGTGGAATAAAAAAGTCGTGACGTAATTGAATTATATACAAATACACTGTTTTTATTAATTTAGAAATCTTAAATTAAAACGGTTTAAATAAAACTGGAAATTTGCATTAGAAATAGAGAGAATTGCTTTTTACAATATTAAATACAAATATCTTAAGTTAATAAGTTGCTCTGTGGCTCTTATTATCTCATTAGTCTGAGATCTCGGCACTATATTAAAGTAAGCTCTTGACTTTGTGAAGCTAAGTCTAAGCTTCTCAAACATTATATAAAACAAACAAATTAAAATGTAAAAAAAAATCAAATAATGTAGGTATAGTTTATTAAATAAATATAATTATTAAAAAATCTAAAAATTTGTTATTTTTTACGACATAAAATTAGGTAATTTAAAGATATAGGTTAGAATAATATTACATTTTTTAGAATTATACATATAGTGACTAGAGATAAAAATTGAAGGGTAGAAAAAATAACTAAGTTTTAGAAACACAGACTCGACCAATGTGTATATAACCAAGCACTTCATAAATTTAGAGAAAATCCTGAAAATAGCTCTTTTGAGTTATTATTATTACGATTTATAATTGCTTTTGGTCATTCCGAATTGCTCCTTCTTAGTAACGAAATACTTAGTAGATATTTATAATATATTTGAGTTCGTTTAAATATTTATTAAACAATAAAACATTATAGAATATCGTTAAAATTACTTTAATATAGTTAATCTGTACATAGGATAAAACAAAGTTGCTTCCCGCTGTCTATCCCTATGTATGATTAGATTGTTAAAACTATCTAACGGACTTGGATGCGGTGTTTTAATAGATGGAGTGATTAAAGAGGAAGGTTTATATATATATAACACAGACTGAAGCGAAGCATCTTAGCATTCCATGGATTCACCGTGCAAACAATACCTGGGTCGAGGTAAGATTTTAAGGGGCTCCTTTATGATGTGCAAACACTGTCACCTGCACTGTCTATACTCCTCCTCCTAACCTAACCTAACCTAACCAAATTTGAAAAGAACCTCATAATGCCGCCTTTGAAATAAGTTCCAGAAATGAACCGATACTAGTTCTAGAAAGGTCAAAGTCTTTAAATAGGTTTTAGAGAGATTTTTCTGTTATACCTCTCGCTCCCACTTCTACCGCGTACAAGCTCACTATAAATTTATTCTTGGACTGTTCGTTGGTCAGTTCATAATACTTATTGGCTTTAATCTGTAATCCCCGGTGATATTTGTTTCGTACGGAACAGTGAGCTCCACCAGTATTACAAGCCTTAGATGTTTAGAATACAGGAATAAGTCCGGTCTGGGTGATGAAACCCGAACATTCCTAAGGATTTTGTAAAGCTTTTCATACGTGTCCATCATGAGAGTCCAATTAGGAGCCACCATTAAAATTGAATAAAGCTTCAGTTTTGTTTTTTGGAGGAGCCTTCTTTTACGAATTTTGCAGATCGTTTGGTGGTTGTTATAAACTTCCGCGCTCTTGGTACCGAAAAACTAACGGCTCTCCGTATGATTTCTAATACCTTATCGGGGCGACGCCAGTATCGACCTCTATCAGAAGTAAACTACACCCTACTAATAAGTGTTTCGCGGTTCCTACTGGCTCCCCACAGATGTGACAAGACTTTTCGGTGGCTTTGCCCCATTTTACTAAATAACTTTGATATGGAAAAGTAATTTGGAATGCATTAAGATAGAATTTTAATAATGCTGGGGACCAATCATAAATTAAGGTGCGCCACTTCAAAGCTAGTGGAATACAAAAATCTCCTATGGTCACCCACTCGTTTTGAATTTCTAGGCTCATCGCGTGAAGTTGGTAGTTGTCATTTTCGTCTTGTTAAATAAAGGATTTTGTTATGTCTATGTCTCGATCTTTCCTACTTGATCTAGCCCTACTTTATTCCTTTGAGGACTTATCATATTTTTTTATGAAATTGAAGTCGTGACTCGAGCTCCTAGGCAACTATATTTTTTGGGAGAGATGTTACAGTATCATCTTTAGATTTTCCGATGATATGTCTTTTGGTAAAACGTAGATGTTTATAGAGCTCCGATGGTTTCTTTAATTTTAACACAAAATTGAAAGGTAGTAGATACAATAGCACACTGAAAACCAATAGAATATGTAAACCTTCTATTTATTTTGTTGAACTTTATGGTACTTATATTAGGTTCTTGCAAATAAATAAATTAAAAATATATATATTTAAGCGATTAAATTATAAGGAACGACATAAAAACGATTAGGTACTCATGTTTTGTATTCTATTGTTGATTTATTAAGCGACATTCGAAAGTTATATTATTTTAATTAATAATATCCTGGTATATTTTAAATAAGATATCAAAATTGTATACAAATTTTATCAGTAGGAATTGGAATTGTTCAATTAAATGCATGCTATTATGAAGTTTTAAATTAACCAATAAATGACTGGGAACTTATTGCAGATATCGGTTATGAATGTTTAACTATTAATAAAGCGTACTTTGAGGTTTATTTGCTATTTTTTTATCATTTTATACTTTCGTATACAATTAGCAAACGAGCAAACGGTAATCTGTAGATAAGTGTTGCGGTAACCCAAGAACATCCACAAAAAATATTTGCAAGAAGTTGCTACCTACAAAGGGATAACATAGGATGGAAAATAGTAGGTTGTATGGAGTGGAAGAAAGGGGATATGGGTATCCGGCTCCCACTCACTATTCGCAAACTTATAATTGCTACTTTACACCGAACTGTGCGAGGATGGTGCTTCGTTCGAGTAAAACCAATTACGAGCTGTATTCATGTGACTACAGCAACCACTTATTATTTATTTTACTCACTAACTACACGTGCAATAGTACATATGTCTTACTTCGAAAATGGGAGTAACCATGAAAGTCATTCCTTTTTATATTCCATTGTAATCTGTTTTATAAAAAAATCGTATATAAAATTTCCCAAAATTGTACCAATAAATCTCTGAAAGTGATTTAGTGATGAGCCATTTTTTTTTCTTTACTTGTATCATATTCAAAAATGAGAGCTTGGTTTTATCTTCATATCTAAGAAGAAATTCTCTTAAGAAATTGCAATGTATATCCATCTTTTTTTTAATGCATTATTGCAATGTATATCCATCTTTTTTTACACATATATTACGGTGTAAAGCTGAAAAGTTTTAAAAATATTATAATATTTATGGTTTTCATTTAAACATTACTCTACAGGATACATACAATACAAATTATTTATAGCAAACATTTAGGAGAAATTCTCTTTTGTACTATTTTATTAAAGGTATTTCATAAAATCCATCCATCCATTTTATGTCAGCGTGAATTGATTTTACAGATAGCCGCCTTTCGGATACAATTTTAAATTAACTTTTTATAACCACTTAAAAAACCCTGAAAGTCGTTAAAATTGGGGAATTCCTTATATCATGAAAAAATAAAGCTATTTATATTAATGTTATTACGAATTACAAAATACAATTTATAATAATCAGCTAAGTTTGTAAATTAGGAATTAGTAGAATTGCTTCTTTGTCTTTAAGAACATTTAAAAAAGGTACATGTTAACTATTCTATAAAAAGTAGTCAAACTATAATAGAATATGTTTAAAGTCCTACATTTTAAACATGGTAAGTAAGTAAGTAAATAAATTCCGAAGTGAAGTGGCCTGGTGTCTTGAGCGCAGTCAAGTGGAAAGCATTGATAACGGATACTTGCTTAGAACTTATGGCTTGTATAAAACACTTTATATACGAAGCAGGTGTATGAATTATCATAAAGAAACACTATGGTCTGAAATTAATATTAAGCAATGTGAAAATAATCAGTACATTTCTTTTTTGTAACGCAAAAAGACAAAATACTCAAGGAATAAAAAAAAATCAGTTCAAATGAAAACAACCACATTCAGCAGGATTTCGGTTAGGAAACCCATTGCTGATTTTCTATTGCATCCTTATCATTATTGTGATAATAAATTATGTTATCTAATAATTTCAATTATCTTTTTTATATAAAAAAAGTAAACAAAAAGCATCCATATAGCACAAAAACGGTTTCATTCCAATATAAAATCACTATTTTCCTACAATTTTATAAAATATTTTGAATGACACTATCCTCATATTTATATTATTGGTATTTTTGATACTACGTATAAAAAAATATTTTTCACGATCACAGTTTGAGAAATGTGATATTAAAACATACAAATCATATTTACAGCTGTTTGATGATATGATCGTTATTAAGGAGAATTTAACAATCATTTTTGGATATCTTTGAAATTAAACTATTTATTATTTACATTATTAATGAAAACATATGTTTTGTGTTAGTTAGTTCACTAATTATGTTTTTAAGAGACGATGGAAAAAAATTACCATGATATTTTATATGTTTTTCTTATAATAAATTTATCATGATATTAAATATATATTTATAATAGATGTATGTTATTCATTTTTATATATATTTTAACACTTAAATTGATTGCGTTGGTTCTAGTTTTTTAATTTCTTGCAAAATATTGACGTTTGTTAAACAGTGATCACAATAAAAAAATACCTTGCTAAGTTTGTTGTATGGTTATAATTTTAAGTTGAGGAGTGTCTTTATAGAAAGGCTTATTACAATAAGTATGGTGTCAAAATAGGCCTTCCTAACACTTCCCTTTGACGAACACAAGTAATCTCTGGTATGGATTCAAAGTGGATATAAATAAATTATTAACTATTATTATAAATAAAGTTACTAATATGTTTTAAAAATAATTTATTTTCTGCAAAGAAAACATCTACAAGAACTTTTCCCTTCAAGCGGTTGATTAGTGAGTAGTGAGTAGTTCTCATGTCCCAAACGCATCAGTACGAGTGAGTACTTGCATAGTTCTCAAACGACGATGTACTCTTGTCGAGACTTTTGTCTTGTCGCAGATTAGGTTATGGTATGATAAGTTTAATTATTACAAACTATGATTTGATTTCGTCCGCTTTGTATATACAAATTAAAATCCTAAATAAATTTTAAAAAATACATTTCCCACTTGAAACAAAAAATATTCTTGATAAAATAAATGATTTCCTTAGAAACTCGTATTCTAAAGTTTATCCTACGTTGATGAAGTTTTAATCACATATTTATTTTAATAACTATACATTTCGACTTATACCTACTAATTTATCGATAGGCATTTTAAAAGTAAGGCAAAAATAAAATGTTTTTGACTTTATTGAAACGAAGCATTTCAACATTAAACATTTAATTATATAAATTAATTCCAGTCGTTATTTAATTATATCATAGTGACTTTAATTTTTACATTATATATATTTTATATACATAGTTATGCATTTATTTGTCAACGATATAAATGTTTGCTTTATAATAATTGCAAGTTGGCAGTTCCAGTCCTTCGAGCGAAGAACAAAACAGTTTCATGAGAAATTGCGTACTTGATAAGTTAGATTTGTATAAAATGTAAATGAAAATCCTTTTTTAATATTTCTCGTTGGTTCTTATGTAAATTATAAGTTTAACTGATGGCGAATGGAGATTTAATTATTTAGCTTTGAAATGTTTAACGAAATAGATACGATATTATTAAGATACATTAAGTTTTTTCACTCGTTTAAATGTAATTTTGAACATTTGTATAAGCTATTTAAAAGTCAATTGGGTCATAAATGTAGGTTACATTGTTTTAATTTTTGAATAGTATTTATATAAATAGTTACGTAGGTTATACTTTTGATGAAAACCACGGCTATATCTTGCTGCCTCGCTACAATCTAAGAGGAAGTGTAAAAAATAAATAAAGCTTCATTAAGAACAAAAGTGTTACAGGATTTTAATATATATATATATATATATGTTAAATCGCAACATGATAATAAACATGATACATTAGAAAATATACAATAGTTAAGTTGTTAACAAATCTTCGACAAGCCATTAAATAGAGAATAGAGTCATCAAATAAAAAAATAATGAAATTGAGAATATGCCAAATAATATTTAAATTTATTCATTTTTTTCAGTTTCAATAGAAGTCAGTTTGTTATGATTATGTTTTAGCACAAAACAGAATTACACATTCACAGGTATTATTATAATTATGATAATTAAGAAACAGCGAAGAAGTACACTAACAGCAAACAAACATTCTATGAATGGCTGCCATTTACGATCGAGAAACTATCGATACATTATTGATTGCCTTAGTTTTTGCCGTATATGCCAATACCAATCCTAACAATATTGGTGTTACGACTGTTGAAAAGTAGTTAAAATACATTATAGATCATTCACATTTATTCTTTGTTATATCTATATTATAATAACATAATAATCAATAATGAGATTATTATTTATCATTTACATATTTGGTTAGATTTCCATAATATGTGCGATGTTACCTATCTGTTTCTCTTTTTTGCGTATGTGATTAGACAAAGATAAGTATTCGTCTTTCATCTTGCTTTTTTTGTTTTTTAGCAGAAACTTACAAGTTATGTGTTTATGTCCTGACAAACTTGGCCATGTCTCTTTCTATTTTGAAATAAAAGTAATACAAGCTTAAAATATTTTCTCCACTTTGCTAGTTGTTTTAAATATTCATAACTATCAAAGAGGAAAGATGTACAATGAAAAGATAAATTGCCATGTTTTTCATAAATATTAATCAAATTTAAACATAAATTCTCGTTTTCGTGATTCTGCTTTTGTTCTTGTACGTTGCTACTACATTTAAAGATACAATTTGTTCTTCTCACAATATTTACCGCAATCAGTTAGTTCAAAAAAAATCACAACTACCAAAAAAACGAACGCAGACATAAGTAACAAACTGTAAACTTATAAATACGTGAGGATTGTACGAGATGACGAATACTTTGATCTCTTATTGTAGACAAAACGTGTTAAAAAATTTTAAGTCATCAATCAATGTTAATTCATTCGATAAAATACACTTAAATGTATATAATTTAGCATTGAATCTTACTTTCGTTTAATATACTAAGTGTTATATAGTATATATAGTATTGTCGGTAGTGTCGGTGTTGTTAGTGTTATTATATAATAACGCCCAATTAATCTTAACCTAAACATAAACAGAGTTTGATAACTTTCATAACAGAAATAAATATCTACAATTATAAACTTTACCCGACAATGTTACATCTTTACCATATGCAATAAATGCATAGTAGATAGATATCGCTAGTAACCCTTAGTACCAAATGAAAATGAAGTTTACCAGTTCTAAAAAAATCATATGAAGAATATGAAGAAATGTTTCTCACTTTTTCAGATGTTTATTGAATTTATCTAATAAAGTAAAAAAAAATACAAATTCAAATTCAAATTCAAATTCAAAATATCTTTATTCAAGTAGGCATTTACACGCACTTTTGAATCGTCAATTACATTAAATTGGTCAGTATAGTCAGTCTGTGAGTAAGCTACCACCAGCTCGGAATGCTGTTCTGCTGAGAAGAGCTGGCCAGAAACTCAACAGTTGCTCTTTTTAAATAAAATTTAACAATGTTTGACTTATAAATAATAACATCAACCCTGCAAATGAGTCAATTTTATTTATTTTATAAACTTAAATGCAATTTTGGAACAACTAGAACCGTCGCAATCAATCGGAAAAGAAGCCCAATGATTTCAGGCAACGAAAATTAAATAATAATAACAGTAAATATATATATATATATAAATCTTCGGCCTGCCACACAACCAGTCACCGCAAGCAGCACCCGTTCACGAGCATAACACAAGAGCCAGCCATCACCCCCTTCGCACATATTTGAGGGAGGGAGGCAACCCGACTCCCGATGCTACCGCAAGTAGTGACTTCTAAGGAATCGGTGTGATGCAGAAGGTCGATAAAGCAAAAATTAATTTACAACAAAAAACAAATTGCGGAGATTACTAGCTATTCGCCATACAATACAGATTTATGACCCAAGATTTATGATACAATGACCCAAGTTCCACACATTTCGATCAACCAAAAACTCTTGAATGTTATAGTAAGAAAACAAAAGTGTTTATACAGGGTTATTTTTGCAGGGAGCCTCTCTACATCAATCCCAACAACATTTGTTCTACGACTTTTAAAAAATCTTGATAAATAACTCAGAATAAACGAAACAGAAAAATTTTTGCTCCCTCGATTATTTATTACTCTGTATTTTGTAAGCAGTCTAAAGTATAGGTCGTGGCAGTCTAGCGCTGCACGAAATTTGTAACGTACCACGCACCTAATACTATTATAACTTTTTTTTTGTTTTATTTCGAATAATATTCTAATAATATTGTGTCTAAGATAGTTTTATTATTTTTATTAAACAATTTTATACCCGAATGTACAATACCTACTACAACTTCCCCGCGCTTTTTTCTTAGCCATTCCATTCTTAGCCACATCTTACAATTTATTCAGATTGTTATATTTCACCTCAATTTATGAATTTAAAGAAGTAAGTTTGCTAAGATCAAAGAACGTCGCGATACCTACCTACTACCAAATTACCTCTTAAATTAAAATCTCGCGGATGCCGTTGGACATCACGCACATACCGTTCAAAGTAGTTCCCTTCGCATCCAACACAAAGACCACACCTAAAAATTAACTGATCACCAACCACCACCGGAATATTCAATAGCAGGCTTTGCGCACATTGTCACCACACCTAGCTAACACTCGCACCATCTCGGTGTACTCGATACTTGTATAAGTATACGGCATTGCAATATTGTTATCCGTAGGTACACACTAATCGTAATTATCAAATAACAAAAATAATAATGTCAAATTACAATAATTTTGGAGAATTAGTGTTACCATTATTTAAAAAACATCACTGTAAAATATTAAATAACAATATTTAAAATAGCTCCATCTTTGGATCTCGAACTAAAACTTCATTGAAAGTTTTAACACCATGGACTAAGCATGGTGTTATAATAATAGAAAAAATAAGCTCAAATATTAAACTTTTAATTTAAATAAACTTCCTGTTATTCCTCCTGGTGTTTCTTAATATTTTATTTTGTCGGATATCTGAATGAAGTTTATGGTTGGGATCACAAGACGGAGTCATTTTAAATACTGTTACTATTTTACGGTGATGTTTTTAATTAATGGTAACACCAACAGTTGGTGTCAGTACCAAGTGTCCAAACTCCAAAGTTATTGTAATTTGTAATTTGATATTATTATCTTTGTTATTTGATAATTGATATTTCATTTGTCTCGTGAGATTTATGGTGATGAAAGTGTGTAGTATTACTGATATTTTATATTAACTACCTGGATTGTTTCTGTATACCGACGCTTCTATTTGTGACTGACTGCAATTTCTAGGAACTTCGTAAAGAAATTCGTAGGTAACTTATTGTTTTATATGTACAGGAGTCCATGGCCATCTGGACGCGTCTCAGCATTCCAAATACTAAACAATCGACCTGGAAAGTACATGACCAAAATATAGCGGCCCTGTTAGAGCACCCGGGCTCAAATGAGGTACTCGATGCGCAAGTAGAGACTTTCCAAAATACCATTTACGACTACTTTAATGAGCACTATCCACCTACGAATCGTTATGCTCACAAAAATAAAGAAAACGGTTTTAAATTGAAAATGAGGAGGAAAAAAAGAGACCTTATAAAGAAACTTCGTATAGCCAAAGCCTTAGGCGATAATCAACTTAGTCACCAACTGTCCAGGGCATTGCGATCAATTCTCAAACTTATCCAAGGTAGAACAAATCAAATAACGAAAAATCGTGATAGCTTTGATCGGGCAAAACATTAAGTAGACTTTGATAAAAATCCTTTTAAATACTCAAAAAACATTTTCAAAGATCAAAAAGGTAAGCTTCTCTTGACCAACGAGCAAATTTTCGATCATTATAAAAGCACATACGAAGTGCCAGAAAACCAAAGACTATATGGGGATCCAAACGAACACAAACCTGAGACTCTTACTGAAGATTTTCAAGCCAACCCACCAACTTTGGAGGAAATCCATAAAATAATTAAAATGAAACCATCTAAGTCAGCACCAGGTCCGGATGGTATCCCTTATATAGTTTACAAAAAATGTCCGTCGCTCCATAAACATCTTTTAAATATATTCAGTAGAATCTGGTCAAGAAAGCAAATACCGGTATCATTCGGAAAAGCCGCTGTGGTCTGCGACTTTGCGGAGACAATTCATTCATTAGATAATTTCATTCTTTATATTCATATATATTACAATTTTCTTACTATATGAATATGATTAAAAATTTAGTTTTCAGTAATTAACGTTTTTTACTTGATATATAAAAAAATATATATTACCTGTACAAAGTATAAATTCGTACATGTTATATTTAATAAGTCAGTGTAAAAACAGCACTCGCGGAGTGTAGTCTTTTCTTACCTAACTCCGCTAATTTATTGTATGTGTACAAACAGTTCCGTACAGTACATTTTTTGGTCCTTCGAGAAATATTATTATATTTTTTGGTTATTGTTTTTATATTTTTGTGATAACAGTCACATACGTGCAAACAGCACATTTATTTAACCAATTATATATTTTTGGCAAACAGTAACATTCTAACAACACGTGCCTTTGTGTTGGTGAGTAGAACAGATCAGTGGACATTTAGTGCTAATTAAAGTGATTTGAACCTTCGCTCGCTCGCAGAGGACGCCAGGGATCCAACCGTAACGTCTCAATAATCTCAACAACTCAAGTAAGACCTTTCCTTTATTGTTCTGAATATGGATACACTACTCCGACGTCAGACGGAAATCCTCGACGCTATTAAGCAATTAGAGCGTAACTTTAGAAAAGACCCTAGCAGTCGCAAAACACGTCAATATTTGGACTCCAGACTCGAATCCATCGACAAGCTCTGGTCGGAATTCAATTCGAATGACAACAAGCTAGAGGCCTTTAGAGACGACTCGCCATACTTCGAAGAGAGTCAGTATGAGCAAGCGAAAGAATACTACAATAAGATTCGCTTTATGATAACGTCACACCAGTCTGTTACACCGCTGGAACACAAACCGGGCGTTAGTAGCCAGATCACCGACCTTAAGGTGATAACGAGAGTTAGCACTCCAGGCGACGCAGGCGGGCGTTCCAGGACGTCCAGTCCGTTGCCTGCATCGAGCGACTTACACCAACAGCCAGCTTCCGCATCCGTGCCGCATACAGAGCTTATTAGTTTACTGTCGCAACAACGAACACAGTTTAGAGCTTTGTCGAGACAAATAAAGAATATAAATTTAGACATTGTAATAGATAAGTTTGAGCTGGAAGATGAGATTCGCAATTTGCAGATGCGTTGGGATACCATCGACAAATTTCACCTCAAAATCGATGATATTTGTCAGGGTTCCGACCTCCAATATGATGGTGAATTTAGCTATTATGAAAAAATATACAAAGATATGAGAAGATTAATATATCAAAAACTGTCAGCCTCTTCCCATCTTCAACAATCAACCCCTAAAATCGAAATTCCGGTTTTCACAGGAAATTATATTCAATGGCCTACTTTCTTTGATTTATTTAATGAAACAATTCATAATAATAACTGTTTAACTAAGTGTCAAAAAATGCAACATCTTAAGGGGAAGTTGAAGGGGGAAGCGGAGAGGTTAGTACAGCATCTCAATATATCTGCGGATAATTATGATACTGCGTGGGATTTGTTAACCCGTAGGTATAATAATACTCAACTGTTATTTATAAAAAATTTAGAGACTTTTTTAAATCAACATACAGTTCAAAAGCAAACAGCTTACGAAATTAAGCGTCTCTATGATACTAGCATGGAATGCATTTACGCTATACAAAATTTAGGGGTCAACATCTCTTCATGGGATCCTATATTAGTACATTTAATTTGCAAGAAATTAGATCCTTTGTCTTATAACGATTACAAAGAGAACCGTAAGTCACCACGCGACTTGCCTTCATTAAGTGAGCTTATGAGTTTTTTAGAGGCCAAATTTACGGCCCTCGAAGAGATAAGCAGAAAAGATTTAAATCATTTATATAAATCCAATAATACCAATTCATATCAATCATCTTCCAACAAAACGAACTACATTAACCAATTTCGTTCATCGAATCGCAATGGAAAATTTCAGACCAATGCTACACGTGTTTGGAATTGTCCATTTTGTAAGCAGAGACATAATTTATTAAAATGCAATAAATTTGCGAAATTGGGGCCGGATGCGAAACTTAAAACCATTAAGAAACTAGATATCTGCGCAAATTGTTTGTTTAGTCATTTTGGCAACGCATGCAATTCTAATAATTTTTGTAAAATTTGTCACGATAAGCATAATTCCATATTACACGATTCATTTGCGAATTCCGCGCCCCCCCCCTCTTACCACTGCCGTTAGAAACCCGACGCGTGCATCGACCTGTGTCACCGCGGCGAATGAAATGCTTACACCGACTGTTAATAGACAGCATAACGTTAACTACGTTACTAATGAAGATGAGGAGATTCTTCTTACTACATTGTTAGTAAAGGTTAAAGCGGCAGACGGCTCATACGTTACTCTTAGGGCTTTGCTCGATCAGGGCTCTCAAATCTCACTTATCTCAGAAAACGCTGCGCAATGGCTACGTTTACCGAGATCTCGTTACCATGCGTCTATTTCCGGTATAGGATACGGAGCCAAACAAAGTAGGGGAGTAGTAAATCTCTCCTGTCAGTCAATATACGAGGATTGTGTTTTTGAAACACAAGCCCTAGTTTTAAATCATGTCATAAATGACTTACCTAACTTATCCTTTGCTAAAAAGACCTGGGAGCATCTCCAGCATATTCAGCTGGCAGACCCGGATTACAACATCTCGAAACCCATTGATCTATTATTAGATGCTAGTGTTTATTCTGATATTATAATGAATGGTCTAATTAAGGGTCCCAGCAAAGCACCCATTGCACAACAAACAAGGCTGGGATGGATATTATCAGGAAATGTGAAAACATTCAATTGTAGTGTCGTTATTAATAATTTATCTGAATTATCGAATTACTGGGAATTAGAGGAAGTAAATGAATGTACCACTGACATGACGGAAGGCGAAAAATATTGTGAACAGCTTTATAAAAATACAACTAAACGATTAGAGAGCGGTAGGTATGAAGTCGCGCTTCCTTTGAAGCCACAGTTTGAACAAAATTTAGGCCAATCAAAAAACAAGGCCATCGCACAATTTATAACTTTAGAAAGGAAATTGGCTAGTAATAAGCAGTTTTCTCAAGCCTATAAACAATTTATGAATGAGTATTCTAGCCTTGGTCATATGAAACCTGTTGATAACAGTCAACAAGGACCTTCATGTTACCTTCCCCATCACGGAGTAATAAAGGCTGACTCATCAACGACTAAATTAAGAACGGTTTTTAACGCTTCTTCAAGAACGTCATCCGGTAACAGCCTAAATGATTTGATGGAACGGGGGCCAAATTTGCAAAAGGATCTGCATAGCCTTATTTTAATTTGGCGTTAGCATAAATACGTAATTACTGCGGATATTGAGAAAATGTTTCGTCAGATCCTTGTAAATGAGTCAGCTCAACATCTACAGCGTATTGTGTGGAGGGAATCCCAAGGGGACCCATTGACAGAGTATCAACTTACTACTGTCACATACGGTACAAAGGCCGCTCCATATCTCGCTATGCGCACATTAAGGCAACTCGTAGACGATGATGCACAAAAATACCCTTTAGCCGCAGCCGCATTAAAAAACTCATTTTATATGGATGATCTTTTAGAAGGATGTAACACTCTTGAACAGGCTCAGGAACTTCAGCAACAGCTGATCAATATTTTAAAGGGAGCCGGAATGAACATACGGAAGTGGAGTAGTAATGAACCTGCTCTTATTCAAAATTTACCATCGGAGGACGTCGACTCCTCCTTAAATTTCCGATGCACGGAATCTAGAAAAACGCTGGGGTTACGATGGAATCCTCAAACAGATACATTTTCATTTAAAAATATATTTCACAATGTGGATGATGACACACATCTTACTAAACGTCAACTGTTATCAAACATTTCAAAAGTTTTTGACCCCATAGGGTGGCTCGCTCCGTTGACCATCAGGGCTAAACTTTTATTCCAGAAGACCTGGTCCGAAGATTGTATAACTTGGGATCAAAAGCTACCACCACATCTAGAAGAGCAGTGGAATCAACTAAAGCGAGATCTCCAAAACATTGAAATCTTTGAAATACCAAGGCATTTTGGAGACAACGAAAAATTAAATATATATGCGTTCTGTGACAGCTCGGAAAAGCATACGCTTGTGCAATTTATGTAAGCACTAAGAATAGTAAGGGGGAGTACACAACAATGCTCCTCACTGCAAAAACAAAGTTAGCTCCAATAAAAAATAAATTAACGCTACCAAGACTCGAACTTTGTAGTGCTTTATTATTATCACGCCTTTTAACAAAAGTTAAACAATCACTACAACATAAAATAAATAAAATATATGCTTTTACAGACAGTATGATTGTTCTCGGCTGGATCCAAGGAGAAACTAACAGGTGGAAGCAATTCGTAGCTACCAGGATCAAAAAGATTACTGACGTAATTCCACCCTCATGTTGGCGTCATGTAGAGTCAAAGCATAATTCAGCAGACTGTGCCACAAGAGGGATGACCGTTTCACAATTAAAAGGACATACCTTGTGGTGGGAGGGCCCAGAATGGCTTCAAGAGTATGATTATAAAAATATAGAAAGCAAATTATACCCTCCCCCCGATATTGAAATTAAAGGCAATTTTTCAAACTTCAGTGTGTTCACAGCTTTAAATGTGAATAATGCAATTATATTTAAAATAATAAATGAATGTAATTCGATGAGTCGCGCGGCTATTAACCTCGGCTGGATATCACGTTACATGATGTCGTTGCGAAATAAACAAAGCGTACTACGATTAAGCTACCTAACCTCCTCGGAAATGCAACGTTCGTATGACATAATTATAAGGACTGTACAAAAATATGAATTTGAAGAGGATTACCAACGTTTAATCAATGATAGAAACGTAAGCCGCAAGAGTAAATTATCAAGCCTTTGCCCCTATATAGACAAACAAAATGGACTTATGCGAGTCCAAGGAAGGCTCAATAACTCACTTTTAAGTCCATCAGCGAAACATCCGATCATACTTCCAAGTCATAGCCGATTAACTAATCTAATTATATCTGAAGCACATACATTAACGCTTCATGGTGGTCCTCGTCTAACACTTTCTTTTATTAGGGATAAATATTGGATCGTAAGTGGATTGCGCACCGTTAAAAGGGAGTTGCGGAAATGCGTAAAATGCAGGCGTTTTAGCGAACAGAAATCACAACAACTGATGGCTGATCTTCCGCAACCCAGGGTTACCCCATCTCGTCCATTCACACACACTGGTGTGGACTTTACAGGTCACTTTGCTATAAAAATAAACAAAGGACGCGGGGTTAAAACCTCAAAGGGCTACGTAGCAGTTTTTGTATGCCTCTCAACCAAGGCAGTTCATTTAGAACTGGTATCTGATCTCAGTACACCGGGATTCTTAGCTGCGTTTAGAAGGTTCTGTGCTCGGCGCGGTTCTCCCCGCCGAATTTATAGTGACAACGGAACAAACTTTGTGGGTGCTAACAGGCTGCTTAAAAGGGAATACGAACAGATAATAAAAACTTTAAATCAGAATTTTTTTCGTAACATAAATAACTACAACATTGAGTGGGTATTCAACGCTCCAGGAAATCCAGAAGCCGGAGGTTTATGGGAAGGAGCTGTTAGACGCATGAAGTTCCACCTAAAAAGAGTAGTCGGTGAGCAAAAACTCACATATGAGGAGTTCATTACCGTCCTTCACCAGGTAGAGGCTTGTCTTAACTCTCGTCCGCTCATTAGTTTAACAGAAAACCCAGAGGATGAATACCTGACCCCTGGGCATTTCTTGGTCGGAGGATCTTTACTTTCACGACCACAAACCGACCCTGAACATATTAATTTAACCATCAGATGGAAGATGATACAATCTATGAATAAACAGTTCTGGAGTAGGTGGTCTGCCGAATACTTACAAGAGTTGCAATCTCGTTCAAAGTGGCGAAAACCTACAAAAAATTTAGAAATACACGATATTGTAGTTGTTAAAGAAGAAAACTTGCCTCCTGGTAAGTGGGCTTTGGGTAGGATCGTAGAAACTCATCCAGGAAAGGATGGTTGCGTTCGGGTCGTTTCAGTAAAAACTAAAAACGGCGTTATAAAACGGCCAATTATTAAGCTTGTCCCTCTACCGGTAAAAGAGGAAACAAAGACGACGACGTCTTTCCCTAACGGCCAAAATGTAGCTCGTGACGTCACCGTCGTATCACCAAAAGGGTCGCGTCGAGTGATCACTGCTTTACCGAGTCGTATTATATTAACACTTTTAATGCTATTTCTTTTTACTATACCTTCTATACATGGATCTTATAACTTTTCAAATTTTGATAACAATCAAAGCATTTACTTTCATAAAATAAAAGATATGAGTCTCATTCGTGACGAATGGAAATTAGTTGTATTTTATAATATGTCTTCATATTGGATAGGTCTAGAAAGTGTAAACAAGTATGTGAATCATATACGTAATATAACAAACAATTTAGAGTTATTACCCCAGTACAAAGGTATTCAATTTCAATTGGAACATGAGCTGTCAGAAATAAAACATTACAATGATGTTCTTATGATACATAATAAAAACCGTAGATTAAAAAGAGGTTTGGTTAACGGACTTGGTTACTTAGCAAACAGCTTATTTGGTGTACTCGATGATAGGTTTTTGAAACAATACGAAAAAGATATTGAAAAAATTCAATTCAATGAAAATCATTTAAAACTCTTGTTAAAAAACCAGACTAGTATCATAGAGGCGCAGTCTAATATTTTACAAAGAAATGAATACCTTATGAACAAGCAGTTTAGTGTTATTCAGGATTATATTAGAAATATGTCATTAACATTAAATAGTATTAAGTTTCATAATAGCAATGAATTGTATATTTTGTCTTCGTTTTTATCTGCTCAAATAATAATATCAAATATTAAGAGTGTGCAACAAAATTTAATTCATACTGTAACCGATATTTGGCAAGGTCATATGGACCCATATATTTTACCACCTAAGCAATTCGAAGAAAATGTTAACAAGATATCAGGTCACATTTCTAGCGACTTATGTTTACCTGTTGATAAGAGCGATATTCAATCATTATATAAATTACTTAAAATTAATGCTAAGGTTGGAACTAGGTTTCTCATTATAGAAGTAAGAATACCATTAGTTAAAAATGAATTGTATGAGGTTGATCAAGTATACAGTTTACCTGTAAATAACTATGTAATGGAAACCCTAACTCCATTTTTAGCTTTCAACCTACAGAAAGATTTACTTCTCTTATTTACAGAGAACGAAATAGAATCTTGTATACACGTATCATCAGGAAAAATGTTATGCTCTTATGATAAACTAATGTACAATGTTAAAATAATACAGCACATATGCGACATACGTGTAAATAATAAAACAATATGCAGTTCAAAACAAACGCAATGCGAGGAGCGGTGGATCAAATTACACAATACTGGTAACAGGTGGCTATTTTCTTGTTGCGAGAAATGCTCACTTCGCATATTTTGTTCCGGTAGCGTACAGCTGGTCACCTTGATCGGTAATGGACTGATTGATATAGGTCATGGTTGTGTAATTAAAGGAGAATCCTTTTCACTGTACGGACACCAGAACTTCTTCAGTCAGATAGAGGTTGGAAGTAGTTTATTAGTAGATCAGAGTACATCGGTACTAAACAATGTTGTGAATTCGACCTTACCAGAGTCTTTTATCTCCGAGAACCACGACGAAATCTGGAGAGATCTACATAGACAGATAGAAGATATAAAGTCGCAGTCTGATCGTCAACTAAGCGTGCATGACATACACCAATACTCGGTGTTGTATGGTATAATAGCGATACTAGGTCTATTGGCTTGTTACTACCTCGTGCAGCGCTGGCGAAAAATAAGACGCGTGTGGCGCGTCGCTGCGGTGGCAGCAGCCGCTCCGGTGGTATTCAGGTCTGACGCGGCGCCACACGCTCAACAGAAAACTTCACGTAACGCCCACAGTGAGATACGTACCTCAAAATTAAGTGTCGACAAGGTTACCGTAACATCGCCGACGGCTACACAGCGATCAGTTAGGCTCGAAATTCCGAATGTGAGTGATAGTGAGTGTAGTGAAAATGTGTAAAGTGTAATGAAACCAAGTCGGACTAAAACTTTTAAATTAATATTAATCTGTATCTTTTCTTTTATCTGTATCTTTTCTTCTTTTAGAGTGGGCAGTATGTACAAAGTATAAATTCGTACATGTTATATTTAATAAGTCAGTGTAAAAACAGCACTCGCGGAGTGTAGTCTTTTCTTACCTAACTCCGCTAATTTATTGTATGTGTACAAACAGTTCCGTACAGTACATTACCTATTAGTAAAGTTCCATTAATGTAAAATTATCTCTTATAAATGGTTCTGAATCTTTATCGTTATGGTAACAATTTTATTAAATTATATTAATAAGTGAGCATCTAAGATAAGAGGTATAATTAGGAAGGTACAAGGTATTAGCCACAGTTCTGTCCGTGTGTACTACAGAAGGCAGTGGTCATAACATATCCGATAGACAGTATTTTCTTTAACGACTTATTGGAGTATAGGTGGCCGTAACATCGACTCCCGTGCCGAAACAATATTTATAATATAAAATTAAAATTTTCATACGTTCTGGGTGATGTTTCTTAACAGACGCTTTGCGTGTAAGTGTCTCAATATAACCGGACGAAGCTTCTTAGCAATCCATGGATTCACCGTGCGGGTGCCGGGCCCATCGCGTTGCAAGGAGAGGAGTGCAAGCAGTGCCTGGGACTTGCGACCCAGGAGTAGGTTTAAAGGGCCCCTTTATTATGCGCAAAAACGCTCACCTTCACCTTCCACACTCCTCTCCCTACCTAACCAAATTTGGAAAGAACCTACTAATGCCGCCTTCGAAGTACGTTCTAGAAATGAACCGATGCTTGTTCTAGAAAGGCCAAGATCTTTAAGTAGGCTATAGAGAGATTTTGCTGTTATACCTCTCGCTCCCACTTCTACCGCGTACAAACTAACTATAAATTTATTCCTGATCAGTTCGTTGGTTAGTTCGTAATACTTATTGAGCTTGAATGTGTGATCCCTTGGGATGTTTGTTTCCCAAGGAACAGTAAGCTCCACAAGTATCACGCGCCTCAGTTGTTTCGAATACAGGAATAAGTCCGGTCTGGATGACGAAACACCAACATCCCCAGGGATTTTGTAATGCTTTTCATACGTGTCCATCATGAGAATCCAATCAGGAGCCGCGCCTAATATGGAATAAGGCTTCGCTTTTGATTTTTTGGAGGAGCCTTCTTTTACGAATTCTATAGATCGTTCGGTGGTTGTTATAGCCTTCCGCGCTCTAGCTACTGAAAGACTAACCGCTTCCCGTATAATTTCTAATACCTTGTCGTGGCGACGCGAGTATTGACCTTTATCTAGAAGTACCCTACACCCTACTAATAGGTATTTCGCGGTTCCTATTGCCTCCCCACAGATGTTGCAAGACTTTTCGGTGGCTTTGCCCCATCTTACTAAATTACTTTGATCTGGGAGAGTCATTAAGATGCATTAGATAAGAATGCATTAAGATAGAATTTTAATAATGCTGGGGACCAATCATAAATTAAGGTGCGCCACTTCAAAGCTAGTGGAATACAAAAATCTCCTATGGTCACCCATTCGTTTTGAATTTCTAGGCTCATCGCGTGGAGTCGGTAATTATCGTTTTCGTCTTGTCGAATAAAAGATTTTGTTATGTCTATGTCTTGAACTTTCCTACTTGATCCTAGCCCTACTTTATTTGTTTGAGCACCTATCATAAACTTTTTATGGAATTGAAGTCGTGACTCGAGCTCTGAGGCAACTTTGTCTTTTGGGAGAGAAGTTACAGTATCATCTTTAGATTTTCCGATGATATGTCTTTTGGTAACTCTTAGATGTTTGTAGAGCTCCGATGGTTTCTTTAATTTTAATCCAAAGTTGTTACGGTCTCTAAATAAGGTTGAAGAGTCCGCTGAGTGCGCTAACCCGAGCCATAACTTCAATGTCTTTATGACGCTTGCATCTAACTTTGACAAAAGGTTTTTATTTATATCATACACGAGGAAAGGCCAATTTAGACGTGATGTTAAATAATTATCGTAAATCCAAGCTTTTTTGACGTTACTTATTGGTTGGTTGTCTACCTTTTTGAGATCGTTTAAAAAGCTATCGACTATTACATCCAACGATGGAGTACGGCCTTGGTAATCGATTTTTTTACCTAAAAATTTAAACGGAGCTGCTTCCGTAACCGTACTAACGCACTGACCGCCTATTATAAGACCCGGATCGTAAGAGGTATATTTGGTATTCCGTCTACCCAGACACAGACTAAAACATTTACTTGGTTTTGTCCTCAATCCGCCCGTCCACGTACAGAAATCCTCAACTACATTTAAAAGTACCTGACATTGTTTCGGATTACGTGTCAGTATCGCGAGATCATCTGCAAAAGCTAGTATGGATTCTGTGTATTTGTTGTTGAACTTAAACCGATAGCCCCACTTTTTTTCATTTCTAATTAATTTGTCTATTAAAATATTAATAACTATATTAAATATAATAGGAGAAATACAACAGCCCTGAAATAAACCAACGTTATACATTTATTAAGCAACTTCGTTAAAAAATATAGTCTCCTTACACCTTTTGTAAATTGACACATCGATGTTATACAAAGACTAAATCTATCTATCTTTTGCAATTTAAAAAACTATTGGTATTTTTTAAGCAACAAAGACATTAAGAGACACATGTTACGAGTAAAATGTAACAAACACATGTAATAACCATTTTTTTATGTCGACTGAGATGAAGCTGTAAATTTATTCTATAAATAGTATGACTATACTATTAAGTTAATGACACATTAATGCAATAAGACCTATAATTACTAGCTTTCTTAGGCTAGTTCTACACTAATAGTATTATAATATTATAATATTATATATATAATATACTAGTAATATAATAGATTTTATATACGTCATAAGTTCTAACAAGTAAGTATTATCTGCACTTTCCACTCGACCTCGTGCAAGAACCAATGTTCACACTCCAATCAAAATCAATAACTATACATTCAATCAATAATTTTATATATACTTACTGTTTGTATCTTAAATATTTTTTCTGTTATATATTATTCCTTTAGTCTGAAATGACAATTAAAAATAAACATGTCTACTTCACGAAGGCAAACATTGAACTATTGAAACGTCAAACTTTCTTTACATGGTTCCAAAGTGAAGGTGTCCTTTCAGTCATAACCTTCCAATTACAGTAACAAAACGTTTATAATGCTTAATGCAAATGCTTAATGCTTAATGTTTAATGCTTAATGCTTATGTTTAATGATTAATGCTAATGCTATTGCTAAATACTTAATGCTAAATGCTTAATTCTTAATGCTTAATGCTTGACGCCTAATGATTGCTCCTTAATGCTTAATGACTGTTGGTTTTTCAATTCAACTATAAGTAAGTAATTTACAGTTATAAAAATATTACATATATCGAACATATTATCGTTCTATGAACAAAGCCTGATTATTAATTATTTAAAAGGTATATTTCCTACGGTGGAGCCTTACTAGCTAACTGACTACCTGTGAAGTGATCCTCCCGTGGCTGTTTGACCCTCTCCCAAATTAGCATAAGGTCGTTTGTATCTATTATATATTTCTTTCTCTGTCAACAATGCTTGACGTTTGCTGCTTAATGCTTAATGCTTATAGTTTGTGGCTCTTTGCTTAATGATTGCTGCCTAATGCTTTACGCTTAATGCTTAATGCCTCTAATGCTTAGTGCTTAGTGCTTAATGCTTAATGCTTAGTGCTTAATGCTTAATGCTTAATGCTTAATGCTTAGTGCTTAATACTTAATTCTTAAAGCTTGATCCTTGATGATTGCTGCTTAATGCTTGATGCTTTAATTTACTGAATTCCCATAGAATCATTATTCTCTTACTATTTTAAATACTCTTAACGTATTAAATTTATATATTCATTTGTTTCAGTTAAAAGTTAATATAAAATTTCTTAAAAAATGTATGTCTACCAACTTTAAAAAAAATCATGCACATGGATGAAGTCTTCTGCTGCTGCTGCTGCTGTTGCTGCTTTCATCATATAAATGTATATAATGTAATACATGTGTATGGGTATTAAGCCTTATACCCATACTTATAGCTATATAGCTATACAACATTCCGAACGTTATTGTTTTAAGTTGTTGACACTGCGATACAAAAACTACAACGTGACATTTATATCCTAAAACGAAATAACAACATAAGAGTAATATTGAGGTTTCAATGATAATTAAAACATTATAGATCATTTAACTGTCACTAAACAAATCAAAGTTACTGATAAGTAATCATACACATGAAGGCGATCTCATTTGCTTATAATTAATGTTATTACAGGAATAACTTTTGTATATTAAAAGTTCGCTGTAGTCATATTTCCAATTTTGTTAAAAAAATATATATATTTTCCCTTTAATCGAAATATAATCAACAATAGTGCCTGGATTAGGCTTTTTTATGGCTCAGCATGGCGAGTGATTTGGTCACAAAGTCATTACTTTCTCACCTCATTCTAAAATCAAATAAGGTAAAAAAAAAACCGAAATATTTAGTTCTGTTTTAACTTAAGGTTTACATAATTAAATCTATAATTATATGATATTCTGATATTTTTTTTTTACCTTTGATGTATTTTATTTAGATTTTACTTTATAACTTCGCTCGCTTCAATATAACTAAATAACATAAGTTTGGACAATCAATTTACTGAAAAACTATAGTTGGTACTGTTACTTTTGTTGAAGCTTATTTCATATTTTTTTATGTTATATAATATAATTAAAGTAAATTTAAAGATATATTATAATGTTTTTGTGTCATAAATATTTAAAAGAACTCAATTGCATATTAAACATGTACTAAGTATTACGTTACTAGAGAAGGAGCAATTCGGTATGACCCAAAGCAATTATAAATTGTAATAATAATAACTCAAAAGAGCTATTTTGAGGATTTCCTCTAAATTTATGAAGTGCTTGGTTATAGACACATTGGTTGAGCCAGTGTTTCCAAAACTTAGTTCCTCTTTCTACCATTCATTTTTTTATCTGGTCACTATTGTATAATTCTAAACATAATATCATTGAATTACCTGATTTTATCTTCCAAAAATAACAAATTTAGATTTTTTAATAATAACATTTATTTTATAAACTCACATTATTTGAAATAAAAAAATATATATTTTTTGAACATTTTAATTTGTTTGTTTTATATAATGAGATTTTGAGAAGCTTAGACTTAGCTTCACAAAGTCAAGAGCTTACTTTAATATAGTGCCGAGATCTCAGACTAATGAGATAATAAGAGTCACAGAGCAATTTATTAACTTAAGATATTTGTATTTAATATTGTAAAAAGCAATTCTGACTCAATTTACAGTTTTAAATAAAACTATACTTATAATGCAAATTTCCTCTTTCATTAAAGCCGTTTTAATTTGAGATGGTCCAATTTAATGAAAACAGTGTATTTTGTATATAATTTTATTACATCATGAGTCTTGTATTCAACTGAATGGAAACATTAACTTGTTGAAACCTAAGATGCTTAATAATATATTAAATTTAGTTCATATTTAAGTTTATTATCATGAAACAGTTCAGGTTTTCAGTAAAGGTTGTTTTGAAGAATTCTTTATATATATTAATTTTAATAACATACAATGAAATAAATAAAAACAATTTCTAAGTATTTATTCTTTATTTTACTAAAATAGGTATTTATATCTTAGTTGGTTCTTTCGTTCAATCTATACTAATATTATAAAGCTGAAGAGTTTGTTTGTTTGAACGCACTAATCTCTGGGACTACTGACCCGAATTGAAAAATTCTTTTTGTGTTGAATAGTCCGTTTATTGAGGAAGGCTTTAGGGTATATAGCATCTCGCTATGACTAATAGAAGTTAAGCAGCAATGAAAAATGCTGCAAATTTAATATAATCTAATAGATTCTGACTGACTTAGTTATAGCATACAGTCTAAACCGCAGGTTGTAGAGATAGTAAAATTGGAGGATACATTTGTTTTTCTACGTAGTGGTGTACTAAGAAAAGATTTTTAAATTCCACCCTTAAGGGTTTTAAATATCAATTTTGTATGGAAATCGGCAGCAACACTAAAAACCACGCGGACGAAGTCGCGTGCGACCCTTAGTAAGCTATATTTCTACGATCATTTTTGTTTTAGAAATCTTCTTTCTAAGTATATCTGGAAAATATATTCTTTTCCAATATAATAGTTCCATTTTAGTTTAAAAAATATCGTAATATTTATGATTTCATGGAAATATTACTCAATAGGATCGAGACAAGTAACATTATTTATAGCAAACTTTTCTGAAAAATTATCTTTTGTAGTATTTTATTAAAGGTCTTTATAGCTTGTTGACTCGCTACAACCTAAGCTGAAATAAAAAAAAATAATAATTTTCTTTATATACAACAGTGTTGTATGGTTTTCATAAACATACATCTTAATTCGCAACACGGTAAAAATATGACACATTTGAAAATATACACTGTTAATAACTAATATTCCACAAACCACCAAATAGAATTGTGTATTTTAAAAAATGTCAAATTTATGATTATGCCAAATAACATTTAAATTTATTCTTTTTTCTTAAGTTTGGATAAAAGTCAGTGTGTTATAATTTTGTTATAGCACAAATTAGAATCACACATGCATTCGTATTGTTATAATAATAATAAATAATAAGGAGTGAAGAAGTACACTAACAAACAAACATGCTATGAACGGCAGCCATTAACTATCGAGAAACTATCGATACACTATTGAGATTGATTGCCCTAGTTTTTACCGTATACGCCAATAATATTCCAACCAATATTGGTGTCAAGACTTTGGAAAAGTAGTTAAATACATTGATAATACATATTTATTTTGGTACTCATCTCTGTAAGATCTATTATAGACAATTATTAAATGATTAATTGTTATTTTAAGCTGTTATATGCCCTTTTATGTCCTTTATAGTCACACAAAATAAAAATATTTGGTCCAAATTTGCACTTTCTCTAAAAGATTCGTTGCTAGTAAATAAGAACGTTTATTAAGAGGATTAATGGCCATGTTTGTCATAACTGTAAATCAAATTTATCCATAAATAATTATCTCTTGATTCTGTTTTTGTCCCTGCACCTTGCTACTATATCTTAATAAAGGAAAATACACAATTTATTCTCCTCAAGACACAGCACCCAATCAGTTATTTCAAATAACTCACTAGTGCCAAAAGAAACGAACGGAGACAATCAAAATAAGTAACAAACTGTAAACTTATGAATACGTGAGGATTGTACGAGATGACGAACACTTTGATCTCTTAAAGTAGACATCACGTATTCATAATTTTTCACCTGTCTATAAATGTCGATAAAATATATAAAACTATTTTTACGGATTTATCTCTCGGATAAATAATTAAATTTTAAATGAACATTTTAAATTTAAACCGAAGTTTAGATTTAACCGTAAGTAAGACGAGATGGAGGTGTCTGTCAGTAAGTCAGTTAATTAGTCAACGGTTCCTAAGTTTCCGGCCGTATAATTCAGGACCCACTCTTAAAAAATATAAAATCCCATGTCTGTGACCGCTCTGTATAACCTCAGAATATTTTTTGGGACGTTTTGTATGTATTTTAATTATACGTGAGTTAAATCCGTGAAAACAGTTTTATTCCAATATATACCATTTCTGGGGTTGAAACTGACTTTAGATTAGTATGTTTACAAAATTTAGTATCGGTGTTCTCTAATGCGGTCCAATTATTCTTAACCTAAATATGTCTACAGATTAATGAGGAAAAAAGCATCGAGTTTCATAACGAAAATAAATATCTATAATTATTATGATCACCTGTCAATGTCACATCCTTGTCGGAAAGCATCAGACTCCAGAGTCGGCATTTATCGTTGTTTGTTATTAAATTTAATTATAATATGCTATGTTACCTTGTATTGTTTATAAATAAATGTATTTTTAATAACGACATTGTCTGCCAATACATAACTCGAATTTTGATAAAATTTAGTATAGTAGTAGAAAATTTCCTAATCCAATAATTCTTTCTTTGAAGAATTTTGTTCTTTCTAATATAATAGTTTTATTTACCATCATAATCCTAATCCTATTGATATAATTTAAAATTAAGTGTTCATTAAAGTAGCAATAGTAATTTCAAAAAAGCTTCGTGCTATTTATTTCATTAAAAATAACCTATAATACTTATTGGGAAAGGATGGTCAATGTGACATTGTCTGGTGTAGATGGCTTTGATTTTTATTTGTTAATAATATGAAAATGAGATATATAATTCATAAGTAGTTGCCCGCAGTTCCGTCCGTGTGAACTAGAGAAGGCAGTGGTCAAATAGACATATCCAATAGAACATGTTTTCTATGACGACTAATTGGAGTACCGTTGGCCGTAATTCCGTAATTCCGACTCTCGTGCCGGAAAAATATTCGAAACTATAACTATAAACTTTTATTTTCTACGGTGTGGGAAGTGTTTATTTGTATTAAACATTTAACACCTATGTGAGAGTCGATATTATGTTTTTCAGTTGTTTAATTCTCATAGTACCTACAAGCTTTGTTTTATTTGGGACTTCATTGCTTTGTCCGAATATAAACGAATATGATTATTATGTAACTTCTTCTACATACTCTCGTTACACGCTTTGTAAATTGACGCATTGATGTTAAAGCTACAATATCTTTATTAGATTCAACCCTATTTGCATTTCTGAATACATAAT
The DNA here is from genome assembly GCA_959347355.1 of Napeogenes inachia. Classification (NCBI taxonomy): domain Eukaryota; kingdom Metazoa; phylum Arthropoda; class Insecta; order Lepidoptera; family Nymphalidae; genus Napeogenes; species Napeogenes inachia. The sequence goes on along the minus strand of OY365795.1, from coordinate 8,645,449 downwards.
TGAACTTACATTTTTATAATATTGGTTTTATTTTATTACACACACAGAAACAAAAACGTGCACACACGAGTAAATTACAATGGAATAACTATTTGTTTTGTTTCTAGTGAGATAGTGCTGTCAAATTTATCCTATAAATGGTGATACTATCAAGTTAAAGACGGATTTACGCTACCACACCTATAATAATAGCTTTCTTATACCAAATCTACTCGGTTATAGCAATAAGATTATAAGTTATGAGAGAACTGATTTCATTTATAATTTATGGAAGAATGTGTTTGAAATTATTATTCAATGAATTAAAAAAATATAAACCACTAAAGGTAAAGCTTTTGGATATTATTGAAACTTAATTTCTAATTTAATCTATAATGCCTAAAAAGACAATTAAAGAAAACGCTCGATTAAACCACGAGCAAATCAAACATCGGGGAAATGAATATAATATATTTTAAATACGTCATAAGTTCTACCAAGTGCTATCTATCTACACTTCCCACTCGACCTCGTGCAAGAAGCAAGGCTGACACTCCAATAAAACATGTAATACATATTTTTATTGATTATTATTTCTTTAGTTTTCTTAGGTAGGTAAAATATATATTCAAATAGATGAAGTAGGTACTTAAATGATATAAAAATATTACATACATAATATAATTTGTCACAGGTTTGTTTAAATATCTCATTCGATTTTGATTGATATTTTAAATACTTTTAACCTTTTTTATTAATATGATAAATTAATATGTGTGAATAAAAAATTAAAATCAAGTTTATTCCAAAATGAAAATGCAATACTATTAAATTTAAAATATCTTTCCATGACAGTATTAGAGCTTGCCCAATTACGCGTTCAATATCGAACCTTTACGAGTATGACCTGTAATAGTGTGAAATAACAACCGCTGCAGAATACTGAAAATTGTTGACCAGACACAGAGCTGTATTAGAAAATAACAAATCCTCTATGTAACATGCTGTACTGTATTGACAAACAGATAATAGAAAATATATATTTGTGTGTACTTTAACAATGTTTGCAATATATTTAAACTATCAAAGGTCCGTTAAATTCAATTAGTTCAAATAAATATTTTAATTGTGCTTGTTTCGATTTGGATGTATATAAATGATAGTATTTTTATATTAATATTATGGTTTCCCAATTATTATTTCGCTTCAACAAAATGTTAAGTTTTTAATTATAGTCACAAATATTATGTTTATCCCAAATTCATTGGTTGTTTTATATAAAAGATAAAAGTGTTTTGCAATACTTGACTATTTATTGACTATCATTATGTGTTCATCGACTTTCCGTTACAATTTACAAATGTGCCGAAGAAAAATTTATACAAGGCTTAATAATAGTTGTAGTTCAACAGTTCCATAAATCAACTGATTCTAAAAACTAATGGAGTTTCATAAAATTTAAATATTAATATAATATCATAAATAATATTATAATTTTATATCACAATGCTTGTACAAATACCTATATGTATATGATATATTGTAAATACTGTACTAACTTTCAACATACTTTACGTAGGTTTTTACTTTATTAAATCACTCGCTTCAATATACATAGTTATGTATTCAGTTGAATATCTCGATTGAAATCGAATCCCCAATATTATAGAAGTTAAACCATTTGGGATTATATTATTAGTAATACAAAGGCTTCATACTAAACTATCCCGTTTGAGGATTCGTTTTGGAAACTGAATTAATATCTAATGATAAGTACTTTGTGGTTTAGAGAATAATAGTGGTCCAAATAATGTTCCACCTATATTTAACTTTAATGTATCGCTATTAAATATAAATTTGTTCTTCCGGTTGACTTTGTAAATACATATTATTATTACAATTTAGTTACTATAATCTTTACTGTTTATTAATTATACTGATCTTCATTGTCTAGTAGTTTGCAGCTCTGATAAGCTAGACAAAGGTCGTTGGTTCGACTCATACCATTCTTTATGTGATCACAGATTGCAGTTCAAACTTTTATTGTATATGTACGTTATGTGTAAATTTGAGAAATTATCCAAGAGAAAATTTTGTTATCTAGTGTGGTACCTTTTTCCACAACCAACAATTTGATGTAGGGAAGACCGAAACTATTATTAACGGAGATAAGTTCTGATAACCAATTTAGTTTAAAAATATAGATGGTACCACTACAGCACTACGTTTGAATCACGAACTGGACCTGGTGACAGGATTTCCGGATGCCAGCTGCGTTCAACCGGCACAAAAATTAGTTGTGTAGTAAGAATGAAGTAGGCTTTGAAGTAGCCTTATGTAAAGATCCAAACGAACACAAATCTGAGACTCCTATTGAAGATTTTCATGCTAATCCACCAACTTTGAAGAAAATCAACTAAATAATTAAAATGAAACCATCTAAGTCTCCACCAGGTTTATGTGGACCTTATATAGTTTTTGATTTTTTCCGTCGGTCCATAAACATTTTTTAAATATATTTGGCAAAATCTGATCAAGAAAGCAAATCGACATCATTCAGAAAAGGCCTTTTTTCCTCATTCCGAAAAACGACAATGTCAATAATTTTAAGGACACTAGACCGATAGCCCTAACAAATACAATTTCAAAAGTATTTTTATTACAAAAAAAGACGCAATTCATGACTAATAATAGATATTTCAGGCATAATCACCAGAAAGGGTTTTTGACCGGCATTTCTCGGTGCCTGGAACATAAAAGATTAATATCGGAAATCCTTAAAGATGCTAAAACTAGTGAGAAACAAATTACGGTTTTGTTGGATAAACTTAGAAAACGCCTTTGGGTGGGTCGGTACGACATGAACTGATGATGTTTGCGCTAAGATGGTATAACTTTCCGCGGTGGTGTCGCTGTATTTTTGTTATATTGCATCATACTATTCAAAATTAATTCTTCATAACTTCTAATGAAAACCATTTAAAACCTTTCAATAAATACACAAAAACCATATTAGCTTTTGCAGGTGATCTCGCGATACTGACACGTGATCCAAAACAATGTTAGGCACTCTTAAATGTAGTTGAGGATTACTGTACGTCGCGGCTTCAGGACAAAACTAAGTAGTTTGGGTAGACGAAATACTAAATATATCTTTTACGATCCGGGTCTGCGTCCGGCGGTCAATGCGTTAGTACGGTTACAGAAAAAGGGGCATTTAAACTTTTTGCTAAAAAAAACGATTACTAAGACCATAATCTACAGTTAAAAGCAATAGTCGATATCTTTTTCAATGATCTTAAAAACATAGACAACCAACATATAGATATGATTGGTCCACAGCGTTATTACAATTGTATCTAGATAAAAGTAATTTAGTAAAATAAGGCAAAAAGAAACCACCGAAAAGTCTTGCAACATCTATAGGGAGGCAGTAGGAACCGCGAAACACTAATTAGTAGAGTGTAGAAAGTAGGGTTCTTGAAGAAAGTGTAGTAATAACAACTTTCAAAAAAGTTCGTAAAAGAAGACTTCTTCAAAAAATCAAAACCGAAGTCTTATTCTATTATAACCGCTGCTCTTGATAGGACTTTAATGATGAACACTTATAAAAACCATTACATATCTTTGGGAATATTGGTGTTTCGTTATCCAGACCAGACTTACTGTGAGCTAACTACCGTGTGGAGCGTACTGTTCCCTGGGAAGCAAAAATCTCCAGGTATCACACATTTAAACTTAATCAGTATTATGAACTAACCAACGAACTGTCCAGGAATCAATTTATAGTTAACTTGTACGCAGTAGAAGTGGGAGCGAGAGGTAAAACAGCAAAACCTCTCTATAACTTAAAGATCTTGGTCTTTCTAGAACTAGAATTAGTTCGTTTCTAGAACGTATTTCAAAAGCGGCATTAGTAGGTTCATTCCAAGATGAGCGTGTGTGTGCAGAATAAAGCTTACCCTTAAATCTACGAATGCATCAAAGGTATTAGTCAACTTCCGTAAGTTGACTATTGAATTGAATTACTTTCACTCCGTAGCGTAAGTTATTCAGAGACTGTTAACTAACAAACTGTTAACAAGCAAATCACATAAATATTTTGTTGATAATCTTTATTTTATATATGTTGATAATCTTCATATTATATATTTTTTAACAAGTTTATTTATTGTATTGTAGCATGATCAGTGATGATTAAACAACTGTTCCAACTTTATCAATTCTGTAGTTTATACTTTCTTAATGTACATAATAGACAATAAGAGATGATTTTCATAAAGACGCTACGTTATAGAGAAAGAAAGATACGTTATAGAGAAAGAAAGAAAGAATATGATCATGATTTTTTATAAATTTCTAAAAAATACATTTAATTTGAACATGAAATACTTAAAAGAAATAAATACAAAAAGCTTTATAACACAATTGATGATTCTATTATTATTAGATACAATTTAATTCCTTTGTAAATCAATTTTTTTTCATACTTATGTATTTACCCCATGAGTCCCAATTAGAAATAGATTAAAGACATTTAGTAAGACGAGCTCCAAAAAAGTGACTGATGGACAAACTACTGTATAAAAAAGTTGTTAGTAAAATAAATAATAAGTTTCTAGAAAAGTTACTTACTATTTTATAAATAACATAATATAATTTTTCTCTATAATTTTTCTCCATTCATAAAGAAAATGAATTCTTTAACCCACCACCTCAACTGTTTCATGATAACAAACATAAATAATAACTAATGTATATGAAGAACAGTTTGTACTAAATTTAATATATTTTTAAACATAATAGGTTTCGGTTTTGATAATGTTGAGTACGACTCATGATATACTTACTTAAATTATATACATTGTGTTAATTTAATTACACAATCTCAAAGAAAATTTGCATTAGAAATATAGTTTTATTCAAAATAGTAAAAGGAGACGGAATTGCTTTTTACAATAATAAATACAAATATCCTAAGTTAATAAGTTGCTCTATGACTCTTATTATCTCATTAGTCTGAGATCTCGGCACTATATTAAAGTAAGATCTTGACTTTCTGAATCTATGAAACTATATAAAGGAAACTATATTTATAGATACCAAGATAAGAATTTAACAGTGGTGACCATGGAAAAGAAAATAACTATCAAGGTAGATAGAGGAAGTCAGTTTTGAAAACATGGACTCGACTCGGGTCTATAATTAAATAAAATTAATTAAGAAATTCCAAGTACTTCATAAATTTAGTAAGTTAAAGATATTTGAAATCCTGAAGAAATAATCGTAATAAAGAAATTTGGCAATTATTCGTTACCGCGCCATTGTGTTGGATGTGATTATAAAGATGTCGAGATATCACGTCAAATTGTAAACACATTTATCTCTTACATTAAAAATTTATCTTTGTGTGGGTTTCCAGAGATGTCATGTCCACATTTCTAAAATTTTATTACTTTTTAGGAAATATTTCTAGCAGCATACAATACCGAGTAGTAGATAAATCCGTGTTAGTTAAATTGTGACATTATTGACACTAAGATATTATTATAAGATAATAAATTATTATACCCACTTGTTATTTCACACTATTTCACGTCATACTTATAAGAGGTCGATATTAAACGAGTAATTCGGCAATATCTAATACTTTTATGGAAAGATCTTTTAAAAATGGTAGTATCGTATTCTTTATGATATCTTTTAAAAATAACCTCATTTTTAACTTCTAACATAAATAAAATATAATACCATATTATAAAGTACATAATAAATATATTTTTATACAATGTTTAAATATTAAGGGTAATAATCCTCGTTCTAAACTCTATGCTTAAAGGAATTCAGTAAATGAATTAGATATCTACTGGCTTTATTGGTCTGATATTAGACTAAATTATTAAAAGTGCGAAGTTTCGATAAGGGCCAGTGACACAGCAATTGAATGAAAAAATCTCTAGATACGAAAGAAATCTATAATACTAACTACTTCATGGCAATTTAGGAAAAGGGTCAAACAGCCCTACGAGGGTCAGTTCACAGGAAGTCAGTTAGATGGTCAGGCTCTACCACACGAAAGATACCCTTTAAATAATTAATAATAAGCCTCTGTTTGTTGAACGATATTATGTATGTAATATGTTCATATCATTAAAGCACTTAGTGATACTTTGTTATTTTTTTACTATTAATAAAAAAGAAAAAATACAAAAAAAAAAAATTATGTCCAAGGATACAATAAGAATTCATAAAATTATTGAATTTGTATGTACAGTAATTGAGTTTGATTGGAGTGTCAGCATTGCTTCGTTCACAAGGTCGAGTGGAAAGTACAGATAACAATTACTTGTTACAATTTATGACGTATGTAAAATATATTATATTCTTTTATGACGATGTTTGACTTCTACAGCGAGGGACTGGAACATACCTAACCGAAAGATACCGATGCAGGCAAACGCCTGCGTGAGTGAGAGCAAGAGTGACTAGTGTTAGGTTACTACATTAATGCGCCTTATCACCTATGACTACATTTTCCCTTTCCATCAAGTGGAATGTAGTCAAGCATTAACTTAGATAGTATAAAAAAAATTATTTGGATAAGTACACGCAGAGTCTGTAGGTCTACGATAAACAAAGCTGGTACTAGACAACTAAACAATATACATAAACTATATTTTTTCATCAATATTTATGTAGGTGTTAAATTAGTACATGCATAGATGGCATAGGAACAGAGAGTAACGTTGTGAGCTTAACGTAATGATTTGTAGGTTTTAAGCTTTTTTCTTTATCAAACTACTAAATTTCTTTGATTAAACATGTCATGTTGATCATTGAGAGTAATTGGGCATTATAAGATACCTATACTAAATATAGTAAATGTACGAAAGTCAGCTTCAACTCAAGAAATGGTATTTAAATATATTTTATGGAATGAATTTATAGGCGACGACACGTGATGTCTACTTTAAGAGATCAAAGTGTTCGTCATCTCGTACAATGCTCACGTATTCATAAGTTTACATTTTGTTACTTATTTTGGTTGTTTCCGTTTGTTTCTTAGGGTGGTTGTGATTTTTTGGAACTAACTAATTGAGTTTTGAATCGTGAGATAAATAAATTATAAATTTTCGTGTATTAAGATACAGTAGCAAGATACAGAGACAAAAATAGAATCACGAGAAAATTATTTGTTAATAAATTTGATTTATAGTCATGAAAAACATGGCAATAAATCTTCTTAAAATACGTCTTCCTTATTTAATAGTAATGAATCTTTTAGAGAAATAGGGATTTGCAAGAATATTTTTAGCACGTGTTACTTTGAAAATATCTTTAAACATGTATAGCCATGTTAAGCTTATTTAAATTTATATAAATATAGAATAAAAAATAAACCGATACGGGCAGGGATTCGAACCCGCGACTACTGGGAAACCGTCCCGTCGCTCTACCAACTGAGCTACCGTATCGCTGTCCGCCTCGTTGAATTAAGCATATATATAATTAGCTATATGTGATCGTCTTTATCGGGACGGTGGTGACATCTATTAGGTTTCTTTCGAAATCCTAACCAATGTTTCTAACTTTGCAGTATAGATAAACATTGAAAAGATGCCACTACCGAAATTAATGTTTGAAAATATCTTTAAACATGTATAGCCATGTTGAGCTTATTTAAATTTATATAATTATAAAATGAAGTATAGATAAACATTGAAAATGTCTTTTCAATATTTATCTATACTGCAAAGTTAGAACCATTGGTTAGGATTTTCTAAAGAAACCTAGCTATCTACCTACCTAGCTTTCTTTATCCAAAGCATTAAAGAATAATTAATCTCTGTGGTTGTATAAAATAAAAATTACGGACAGAAAGTACACATATTGTCTATATGATAAACTGTAGATCACACAGTCAGAATGTTAAATCAGTCGTTTCAAAATAATACAATATTGTCTTCTAATGTCTTAATGTTAAACAGACACCAGATCCATAGGGGAGACCGGGGTTGGTCGTGAAATTTTATTTTTAAAGTGTCATATTTCTTTATTGTTTAAAAGAATCAAACAATATCATATCAACATATTTGTTTGATAAAGTAACTATTCAGTATTTTTAGATTTTAAATACATTTTATACAGAACCATTAGTTTCGATTTAATTAAACAAATTAGAAAAAAGGCCATAACTTTCAATCAATTGAGTTATAGGTTAATTTATGTTAAATATAATAATAGAAGTATCAATAGAAATTGTTATTTATTAATATAGGTACTATAACGGATAGGATAGGTTGATGAAAATATCACGTAAAATATTATTATATTAAAATATTAGAAGCAACTACTAGATTATTTCAGAATCTATAGATGTGATTCTGTTTTTCATTATCTACAAAGTAATTTATTCAATTGCTTAAATTCCTAATTTGACAATCAAAATTCAAGCATTAAATTTTTATATCAAACGAAAATTTTATTAGAAAGATAAACCTGAATATAATTCAGTTTAAAATTTTAGTATTCTGTTTCAATAGCAGTAATTTGTTCTGAGTGAAGATCAGAATAGAAATCCAATAAGAAAATATAAAAAGATTTTCATGATAAAGATGTATGTACTATATACGTTTACTAATGATGCAATGAGAAATAAAACAAATTTCATTTGCAAGTGTTCAAAGTTATAGAAGTGAGTGCAAAAACTCAATGTAACTTAATAATAGAGTATCTATCTCGTTAAACATTGCAAAGATAAATAATAATGAAATCTCCATTCGCCATCAGCTAAACTTATAATTTACATAAGAACCGAGGAAAAATAGTAAAAAAAGATTTTTCATTTACATTTTAAACAAATCTAGCTTATCAAATGCTCGTATTCTGCGCATTGTTTTGTTCTTTGCTCAAAGGACTGGAGCTGCCAACTTGCAATTATTATAACGCAAACATTTGAAACGTTGACAACCAGCTACCTTATAACTTATAGAGTGCAAAATAAGGTAATTAAGATATAAGTAAATAACGACTGCAATTAAATTTGAAATTTATAAGCTATTAAATACTCGATTTTGGTAAATAAAATTATTTTTTTTATTGATTTATTTATTCTTTCAATATTGTGAGAAAGATTTTATTTTTGTCTCACCTCTCGAATGCTTGTCAATACGGCGAAGCCAAATCATAGTTTGTTATAATCATACTTCATCTGGGGCGACACAAAAATTACGACAAGAGCAAATCGTCTGTCGCGTAACTATACATCTGGCCACTCGTCTATACTAATATTATAAGGAGGAATGATTTGATTGTTTGTTTGAATTGAATAGGCTCCAAAACTAAAGTAACGATTTAAAAAATCTTTTACCATTATAATCCTACGTTATCCCTGATGATCATAGGCTATATTTAATCATCATCATCATCATCATCATCACTACCATCACTAATATTATAAAGAGGTAAGATTTGATTGTTTGATTGTTTTGATTGGTTTCTTTGAACTTGAACGATAAAAAAAATACTTTACCATTAGAATCCTACATTATTCCTGATAAACATATACTAAATTTAATACGACCAAAAATTAAGGATTCGCGTGAAAATTTCGACTAGACTAAATTAAATACGACCAAAAATTGAGGATTCGCGTGAAAATTTCGACAATGTAATAAATTATAAATGGAATAAGTAACATAATTGAGACTGTCTCATAAATAGGGTTATATGTTATGAATTGGTCACCTCTTGCAGGCAGCGTCTCTACATCAAACCCTACGACTTTTTACAAACCTTGATAAACAAGACACAAAAATTGAACAAAAAAATGTTCGCTGCCTCCTTTACTTATTACTCTGTACTTTGTAAGAAGTATTTAAAAGGTCAACGCACGGGCTCCATTCCTATGCTCAGAGTTAATAATGCCAGTTCAGTGGTTATAAATAAGTTAAAGTAGTTAATAAAAGTTAAAAAAATATTAATTTTTAAAAGTCCCAGAACAAATTTTGTTGGGATTGATGTAGAGGCTGCCTCTAAAAGGTGGCCAATTAATTACAAATAACCCTATTTATACGAATATTAATAAATATAAACATTTAGAGTAAAAATGATTTACAATAACTAATCACACTATTATAAGGGAATTTATATTATCACTGGCTGTTGCCCGTGACTCTTTATGGCTGTGATCATAAGCTATATAAATATATTTTTTACAGTCTATGTGGATGGAGTCACAGATAACAGCTATCCATAATAAAGTACTTTACCTTAGTAAGTGAGTGTAAAACCTTTTGGTCTACATAACAATGCTTTTTTTCCTATATAGCGCGGGCGAAGCCGCTGGGAACAGCTCGTACTAGATATGTTTGGAACATGTGAAGAAGTCGACCTTTCTTTTTGAAGAAAATAAATTATTATAAATAATCGTATAATTTGTTTAAAAGTATGTTAGATTCTTATAATAATAGTTAATAAATAGTTCGAGCGAATCTTTAAAATATAACATGCAAAATATTAATAATTAATATTTCAAATTCAGAGGTTTGTATAAATATTTTTAAGCAGTAACAAAACTCCTTTTTTTATTAACAAATTGACTAAGATATATTTGGCATATGTATGAAAATAGTAATTTTAATATTGGAGTGTTACCGTTGTTTGTATTGTACCAATGGATTCAATTGAGTTTTATTTATACAATATTTAATGTTTTGGTTTTTAAATGGTATGTAGAGTGTAGTTTGGAAAAGTTACTTTGACTATAAAGAACACAGATTTAATGTTTTAGTTATGTAAATACTATTGTTTTAAATAATTATAAATGAAATGCACAGACAGACGAAGATAGCAATATAATCGCCGAGAGAGTGGATAGAAATCATTAGTGAAAAGAGTTATTTCAAGCATAATAGTAAATTATATAATTTTTATCGCATTCTGAGGAAATTAAGTAGAAATGATATAATTTATTTCCATTCTTATTACATAATTTTCCATACTATTATTGTTGGAGTCAATTGGTAATGAAACTTCTGTCATTGACTTCTTATGGCGTCAATTATAAATTTTATTGATTAAACGATCTCTGCATATTAAGGAAGCTTACATTTTAGTATTCAGTGAAGATAAAAAAGAGGGAATGAGAAATTGTAAAACAAAGTTATTTGTGATTTCAGGCCAGATGAAAGATTCTACTGATATTAGATCTATAATCATTTTACACATAAAAAGTAATACTTGTATTGAAATAGTTTGAAAACTCAAGTTTTATGAAAAAATAGAATGTGCTTCATTCTAAAGGACATGGAAATAAGTAAGAAAAGTTTTCAATTTTGATTTTTCTTAGGTTGCACGAGGGTCTGGCAAATAAAATATCCTTTCCTTATTAACTAGCTCAATTTAAGTCAATGCTACCTCCGCACGCACAAGCTATTTTGAGCATTAAGCAAGCTAACCACACAACAATAGATTTTGATTATTGTTTCTAAAACTAGGTGACAGAGAACAAAGGTAGTGGCTTTAACCAAGTCGGAAGTCGGAATACGTTTGCTGATAAGAATGGGTTTAGCTATTACCAAATGTCAATTACTCTTCGCAGGTCATACTGACCCAAGTACAGTAGTATTTTCCTTCTTAACATGTATTAATTGTGACGGGAAGTTGATAAACACAGATAAAAAGCAATAAGATTTTCGTAGTTTTTAATATTTGTAATTTAGCTATAATTTATTTGCAATTTTGTCAAAAATTGTATTTGTGTGAGTGTTCGGAGATGTCTACTTTTATTTTCTTATACCAATATAGAAATGGAATATTTTTGTATCTTTGGAAAAGTGTATATAGTTTTTATTTAAAATAAATTATAATGAATAGTCCTCCTCAATAAGTAATACAGTATTGCCAAGACACTTGTATATAGAATCACCTTTAGTTTTGGGGTTAATGTAACAGTAAGTGTTCATTTTTAATAAATTCTTAATATTATGATAGAAAGGAAATAACATTTGGGAATTGGTAATATTCATATAAAACGTATTATGTTTAAGATAATTACAATTCTAAACAAGCACAGTTAAAATATTTATTTGAACTAATTGAATTTAAAGGACTTGATAGTTTTGATATATTGCAAACATTGTTAAAGTACACACAAATATATATTTTCTATTATCTGTTTGTCAATACAGTACAGCATGTTACACAGAGGATTTGTTATTTTCTAATACAGCTCTGTGTCTGGTCAACAATTTTCAGTATTCTGCAGCGGTTGTTATTTCACACTATTTCAGGTCATACTCGTAAAGGGTCGATATTGAACGCGTAATTGGGCAGTCTTTAATACTGTCATAGATAGATATTTTTGAAATTGGTAGCATTGCGTTCTTTGAACATTTTTGATTTAACTTGGTTTTAAGTATTCATTCAAACAAATAAATATATAATTCATAAAATAAGTTAAAGGTATTTGAAGTACTAAGGAAATAATCATTCTTGCTTCTTGAGCACGGGATCGAGTGGAAAGTGTAGATAACACTTGTTAGAACTTATGACGTATATAAAATATATATTTTATTTGATTCGGACGATGTTTGACTTCCGTAGTGTTTTAATTGTGTTTTTTATTAAATATGTATTTACTTATTTTCCAGCTTTTAATAATAATCTAGATATATCCAAAAGGTCCTAAAGGTTTTCCATGGTTTACATTTTTTTAATCCTTGAGTATATAGTCTAAACAGGTTCTCTATAAACCTAATAAAAATAAAAAAATCTTCTACCTTCCTTCTATGACTTATATTCATATTACTACAAACGTGTAGAACTAACCTAAGAAATCTAGTTATCATGGGTGTCATTGCATAAATGTGTCTTTAGCTTAATAGTATGACCGTTTGCAGAATAAATTTGACAGCACTATCTCAGTAGACATATAACAAATGGCTATTACACGTGTTAGTTACATTGTATTTTACTCTTAACGTATGTGCCCGTCTTTGTTTCTGTGTAATAAAAAAAAATAATTCATATTATAAAAAAAATTACAAGTATGTATTTTGAATTACAAATAGGGAGAGATCTAAGCCAGGTATTGTGGCTTTGGGGGGCGAACGCCGGGAACCTCCTCGTGGTGCTCCCTGGGCAACAACGCTTACAGAGAACCTTCGGGTTCTCCAGTCGGGCGTCCGCACACCCGCTGGGTGGTGTGTGAATGTCCACTCATCCTGGGGGCCTGACCGGTACTCTCCTCTCGGGGAGACTACCGCGGTGGGGGTGGTCAAGGTCGATGATGGGCGAGTCGGATTTTTAACGTTGGAAAAATGCGTTACGCATCGTCCCGTCGACCAGGGAGGTGATGGCCGAGGGGGTGTGTGGGACTACCCGGCAGCCGTCCTATCGTTAGCATATTCCGCTGTAATAAAGTGTAAATATAAGCTTTAATTTTGTTTCCCAATAGGCCGGTGAAAAATGTTGGTGTTGTATTAATACTTATTATTTCATATTTTATATGTTAAATATTAAAATCTAAATTGTTATAAGAAATTGTAAAGATTTTTAACATATTATTACATACATGTTCTCTGCAAAATAAACTAATATCCATAAAATAGACAAGTCCATTATATGAAACTTTACTTATTGTTTATGAATTTTGTTTGCATTTTAATAAGAGAGGATTTTTTCACACTATTTAATATTAATCTCAGACCACAGTCTTTTTTTATGATCGTTCATGCATTTGCTTCGTATAAAAGTATTTTACATAAACTATAAGTTCTAAAAAAGTATTCGTCATCAAGGCTTTCCACTTGACTGAGTTCAAGACGCCAGGCCACTTCATTTCATTCATACGATGTTTAAAATTTAGTTTGATTAGTTTTTAATTAAAATTAAATTAAATAAACTTTATTTGGACATCACATACATTATTATAAAACAATACAAAATACAAAGCATTAAAATAAAGAAAATGAAATGAAGTAAAAAAACAAATAGAAAGAATAAATAGTTACTGCGACATCCAAAACGGATGACCACTCAGCTGTTGCTGGAATACCTATATGACTCTAGCGCTGATTTTCAGTGGCCGCCGTGCCATGACGTAACTAACACTAGTGACAATTAATTAACCTAACAAAATTACTTAAAACAACATGGAATATTCTATGGAACAATTAATAAGAACCTTTTTTCAAATGTACTTAAGATAAGAAAACATTTTTACTAGTATTTATAAAATTATTAAATTTAGCTAAAATATAAGAATTTTTAGTAAAATAATTTGTTATAATGTTATTATGTATAGTTTTTTTTTATGATATAAGAGAATTCACCAATTTTAACGACTTTGATGATTTTCGAAGTGGTTATAAAAAGTTAATTTAAAATTGTATCCGAGCGGCGTCTATCTGAAAAACCAATTCACGCTGCCATAAAATTCGATTTTATGAAAGACCTTTAATAAAATACTACAAAAGAGAATTTCCCATAAATGTTTGCTATAAATAATTTTAATTGTCTATATCCTGTTGAGTAATGTTTCCATGAAAACATAATAAATATTACGATATTTTTAAACTTTTTCATTTGTAAAATGTGTAACAAAAGAACGAACATTGCAATTTTTTCTACTTAGTTATTTAGATGAAAACAAGGTCTCATTTATCAATATAATATACTAAAACTAGAAAGACTGGCTCATTACGAAATCTCTGATAGTACAATGATGGGAAATTTTACCTATAGATTATAAATGGATAAAAAGAGGAATGATATTTTTTAAGGTTACTTCCATTTTCGAAGTAAAATACATGTACTCACACTTTTAGTTAGTAAAATAAATAGCACGTGGTACAGGCCACACGAATGTAGCTCGTAATCAGACAGACTCGACCGGAGTATCACCCTCCCATTTCGGCGTAAAATAGCAATTAAAACTTTGCGTATGGTAAATGGGAGCCAGATGCCCATATTCCCTCTGTTCACATTACTAGGTATTTTCCATTATTCGTTGGTCCCTATAGGTAGCAAAATGTTGGCTAATTATATTTTTGTGGATGTGCTTGGGTTATAGCAACTCTTTACTAAAGTGTCCGTTCAACAGTCTTAATTAAAGTACACCTTATAAATTGTTTTTGTTTTTGTACACATTCGAAACAATGCAGATATCATCTGCAATAAATTTTCAGACATTTATTGGTTAATTTAAAAGTCCTTAATTGCATTCATTTAATAGAACAACTTCAATTTCGACCTGCAATTATGATAGCTTATTTAAAAAAAATACAGGAGTCTCTTAATTAAAGCAACATATAACTTTTAAATGGCATTTAATAAACCAACAATATAATACAAAACGTGAGCAATAGTTGCAGATTTTTCAGGAAATAAGTCTTATTAAATGTTTGAAAATATTGATATACATATTGTATAGCTTATGAAGTTTTAAAAGAAATAAGAATAAATAATAAACACCGATATGGGCAGAATGGGATATGGGAAGAAGATATGATATAAGAGAATTCACCAATTTTAACGACTTTGATGATTTTCGAAGTGGTTATAAAAAGTTAATTTAAAATTGTATCCGAGCGGCGTCTATCTGAAAAACCAATTCACGCTGCCATAAAATTCGATTTTATGAAAGACCTTTAATAAAATACTACAAAAGAGAATTTCCCATAAATGTTTGCTATAAATAATTTTAATTGTCTATATCCTGTTGAGTAATGTTTCCATGAAAACATAATAAATATGACGATATTTTTAAAACTTTTTCATTTGTAAAATGTGTAACAAAAGAACGAACATTGCAAATTTTTCTTCTTAGTTATTTAGATGAAACCAAGCTCTCATTTATTAATATAATATACTTAAACTAGAAGGACCGGCTCATTACGAAATCTCTGATAGTACAATGATGGGAAATTTTACCTATAGATTATAAATGGATAAAAAGAGGAATGATATTTTTTAAGGTTACTTCCATTTTCGAAGTAAAACACATGTACTCACACTTTTAGTTAGTAAAATAAATAGCACGTGGTACAGGCCACACGAATGTAGCTCGTAATCAGACAGACTCGACCGGAGTATCACCCTCCCATTTCGGCGTAAAATAGCAATTAAAACTTTGTGTATGGTGAATGGGAGCCAGATGCTCATATTCCCTCTGTTCACATTAGTAGGTATTTTCCATTATTCGTTTGTCCCTATAGATAGCAAAATGTTGGCTAATTATATTTTTGTGGATTGGCTTGGGTTATAGCAACACTTTACTAAAGTGTCCGTTCAACAGTCTTAATTAAAGTACACCTTATAAATTGTTTTTGTTTTTGTACATTCGAAACAATGCAGATATCATCTGCAATAAATTTTCAGACATTTATTGGTTAATTTAAAAGTCCTTAATTGCATTCATTTAATAGAACAACTTCAATTTCGACCTGCAATTATGATAGCTTTTTTTTTTAATACAGGAGTTTGTTAATTAAAGTAACATATATCTCTTAAATGGCATTTAATAAACCAACAATATAATACAAAACGTAAGTAATAGTTGCAGATTTTTCAGGAAATATATCTTATTAAATGTTTGAAAATATCGATAAACATGTTGTATAGCTTATTAAAGTTTAAAAAAATAAAGAATGAATAATAAACACCAATATGGGCAGAAATTGGAAACGGTGACCTCAAGGAATCTGTCTACCGTCGTTCTACCAATTTAGCTTGCGTATCGCTGAATTTCATTTCATTCATTTCATTGTATATCTTGTAGTCTTTATCGAGATGGACTTTTTTAAAAATTCTAACCAATGCTTCTAACTTTGCAGTACAGAAAAGCATTGAACAAATAGAAAGTTCAAGTATGAACAATGACAAAATGTGTGTAGAAAATTAGACAAGCAATATAAAGCTTTAATCTGTCACATTTCTTTTAATAAAAATTTGTATCTCCTACTCTATAGAGTTAAAGTTAGTAACGATATTAGTCACTTTTGGACGCAAATATAATTGCGAAATGAAAATATATAAAAAGTTATGTTTAATACGATGAGTTCCCAAAACAAACGTACCATAGAAAGACTACTCACAGGACGGATAGACAAAATTTGATCAAGGCCAGAAATGGTAGCGACCATAGAAAAAAATAATAATCAGGGTAAAAGTAGGAAGTAAGTTGTGGAAACACTGACTCGGCCAATGTGTCTATAGTTAAGCACTTCATAAATTTAGAGGAAAGCCTGAAAATAGCTCTTTGAGTTATTATTATTATGATTTATAATTGCTTAAGTGACCATAACTAGACTAAAGTATGACCAATTTATCATACTCAAGTAACGAAATACTAAGCAGATGTTTAATATACTTTTAAATATGTTTAACACAAAAAAAATTAAGCGCAAAAAATATTTTAATTATCCTATATAACACCAGAAAACATTAATTGCGTTTCTAATAAAATAATAATGTAATCTCAATGCCGCTAGTGCGATAGTTGTACCATCTATAGTCTTAGCCTTCGATTGTCAAAACTTACCTCCGTTAATTATTATTAACGATTGCGATATTTATTAGCGATTGTGGAAAAAGACAACTATCGTACCAAACAATAATGCTTTCTCGCGGATAATTTTACAAACTTACATATAATGTAACTTCTTTGCTAAAACTTTGAACCACAATTTATGGATCAGATAAAGAATGGTCCCGCAACTGAGTCGAACCAATGACCTTTGTCTGCTAGCCACAAGACTATTAGACAAATTAACTTTTACACTATAAAATATACAGTATTATTTGAGCAGATAAATCATCCGGTAGAACCAATTTCGGATTAACAAATTTCTATTTAGTAGCAAAACATTAAATATAAATGTAAATAGAACATTATTTGGACTATACTAAATATTATACAAGTAATCCAATGTAAAATCTGAATAGGTAGTTAATTAAACATTTTCTATTATTTGTTTATTCTATTTAATATCATTTTAATAATTTAACAATAATAATCTAACATGAATTGTATTTTTATACTTAATATTATGGTGTTATACATATATTAGATATAATAACGGTTCTAATGCACTTTGTCGTAAAACTCTACTTATGGACTTTAATATGTACTAAAATATTAATATGATATGAATGTAAAATATTAGAAGTGCTATTCATATATACTATTTAAGACACGGAATTATTAACATTATTGTAATTGTCTAAGTCCATAAATAATTGTTAAGAATATCACATATCTTAATAAGTTAAGTAATATTGTTTTTGTTAATACTTAGAATTTCAAGCACATATTCACATACATTTAAAATATAAGTGTATAGTAAATTAATATTTTTTTATATTATAATTTTTTTTAAACCGATCAGCTCGCTATTTTATTTAAAGACTATTGCTTTTGCGATCAACATTTTTAATGCCTTTAAATATTTTTTATTTATATAGGTATTGATTTTCCTTTTATGATTGGGCAAAACTATAGAACAATAACTCTTTCAAGTCGTGGAAATTGTTAAATGCTGATTAACTATATTGTTTTCTAAAATATATCTAAGTGGAATAACTGACAAATAAGGTATAACTTTTCGGGGACCATATTTACTTACTGTTTACTACATTTAATAATGCATGTTTTTTTTGTTTTATATTAAAATCTATTACTCTTAACTGCGTAACCATACAAACTATTATCTTTTGAGTCAATTGGCAATGAAAATTATGAAGTCAACTAAAAATTTTATCGAAAAGACAATCTCTGAATATCAAAGCGATTTAAATTTTAGTATTCAGTCGTGTCAGTAAAAATAAAATAGAGAGCAAAGATAAAAATATTTAAAATAAGTATTTTAATTTATTGTATTTTATTTCCAGATAAAATGATGTTGCTATTAAATTGTATTTTTTTAAATTATGTAATTAAATTCTACAAAAAACTATTAAAATAGCTTTCTATCTAAATATCTCACTTATTTTGAATAATTTAAGCATGAGAATTAATACAATTAATATAAAGTGATAAATAATGAATTGAAAGCAAAGAAATGAAATTTTAATTTCACCGATTTTCAACAGTTGTGAAGATTCGAATTCTTTTGGTATGGTATTTGTGTATACAGGATAACTTAAGCAATCAATGACAATATTGTATCGCTAGTCCTCTCTAATAGCAGCCGTTCATAGAAGTAGCCGATTCAGAGTATTGTAAGTAGGAGCTCTTGAATAAACATTTTAATAGAGCGCTTTCTGGCTGTTTTTTCGTTTTTCAGGTTTTACATGATACGTTCTTGTTTTTTAGGTTCTAGGACTTTACAGGTCAGTGAAGCCTGAACAGTAAAAAAATGGGGAAGGGGTCGCTGTTATGTTACATATTTCTTTACTAAGTCTTACTTATGTCTTCACTAAGTTTTCCGAAGTTTGAATTTTAAATTTTTGTTTTTTTAATAATAAACTAATTTAATAAAATTAAATATATATTATTTAAATTTTGTTTCCACACAGAACTACGTAAAGGGATATTCAGCGTGAAATTATTTTAAAAATACCGTTTTTGTTTGCGTTAAATAAAAATTTGCATATTAAACATGTGGATCAGAAAAGGTAGTTAATAAGGCATTCAACGTAAATGTGATTGGCTAGTCTATATTTTTAATGTGAGTGATTGGGTAGTCTATATTTTTAAAATGAGTGATTGGCTAGTCTATATTTTTAGTCTATGTGACTCTGTTTTTGATATTATAAAAATATGTGTCAATACACTATTGTATAATAATGAAGACAGCGTAACCCATGTTTGTCATCGAATTGATTTATGATAGTTTTTTAATGTTAAACATAATGAAGAGGTATCAGCAGAAAGTGTTTATCGCTGATATTTCTTGACTTATAATCGACATTCCTTAGATTAAATTTTATTTAATATTAAACTACATTAGGATTGAGAACATAGATAAATATTGAAAGGGTTGATGAAAATGTCATGTAAAAGAACATAATTCATCCGGACTTCTTTCGGTTCAAATATTAGAAGCAACTAACTAGATGAATTCATCATCTGTAGATGTTGTTTTTCATTATCTACTAAGTATGTATTTGACCGTTAAAATTTCAAAATTGACAATTAAAATTGAATTGAATTCTTATGTCAAACGGAAATGTTAATAAAAAGGCAAGCCTATAATTTAAGTACAAATTTTAGTATTACGTTTTAAGTATCAGTATTTTCGTATCAGTGAAGATAAAAATATAAATCCAAAAAAAAATAATTAAATGACTGTCCTGCAATGGTCAATAGTACATATATTTACTAATGAATCAATGAGAAATCATTTCATCAAAAATCAAAGGTACTGAAGCGAGTACGAAAACTTAATATACTTGAATAATAAATCTTAATAACTAGTTAAACATTGAAAAGTTGAATAATTAAATATCTTTTCGCCATTTATTAAAATAATAATTTACATAAGAACCGAGAATAAGGAAAATAGTAAAAAAACGTTTTTAATTTACATTTTCAAACAAATCAAGCTTAATAAATGGGCATATTTCTGTTTTGTTCTTCACTCAAAGGCTTGGAACTGGCAACTTGCATTTATTATACAGCAAACATTTAAAACTTAGTCAGCCAGCAACTTTATAACTTATAGTGTGTAAGCTCAAGTTATTGAGATATAATTAACTGAAATTAATTTATATAATTATATTCTATAAATGACGAAATGCTCGATTTATCGATACTTTTAATAAAGTTAAAAACATTATATTTTAGTCTCATCTTTTAAATACGTAGCAATTAATACGGATAATACGTAATATAAAAATTTAAAATAAATATAGAATAAAAACTTCATCAACTTGGGATAAACTTTTGAATGAAAATCTCTAAGGTAATCGGTTGTTTTCTTAAGATTAATTTCTTGTATGACGTGAGAATTGGTTTTTTTCTCATTATTGTTATTTCAATGTATGTATAGAACGCGAAAAAATCGCCAAATCATAATTTGTAATATTTAATTTAGCTTATCATCATAACCTAATCTACTGCTATACGGCTATACCTACCTAAGACACGACACACGTCGTTCAAGTAGCATCTTTTGCATGCATGCATTTGGTTACTTGTAATAGGTATGTTCGAAACATGGTCCACTCACTACTTATCAACTGCGTGAAGATAGAAGTCGCTGTAGGTAGCTGTATTCTTTTTAGAAATTAATAATTTTAAATTATCCTTTCATTTTTTTAAGAATGTTAATTAGTTTATATATGATAACAGTTGATAAATGTTTCTATTGTAAATTATAACTAAGTGACATACGAACATAAAACTTATGTTTTTGTATAAATTATAAGTAATTTATAGTTTAAGTTCCCAGATTGGTAGATTTTTTATTAAAAAATAATAATTATTTTTTAAATGAAGTCTAAAACCTCAATCTAAATTAATATAAAATTAAATTATCGCAAAATTGAAAGCTTAGCAAATGAGAATCACGTTGCGTAAAAGATTTGAAGTTGACGGGCAAACAATTTACTTCCTAAATTCTTCTCTCTAGTAAACACGTTAAAACATGAAAACAATTATGAAGTCTTAATGAGTTGTCGATTCAAATGTATAATAGACCTTATCGTGTAATAAACATTTTCATGAATATCATATTTTTTCAAAGTTTTTTAAAAAAGGAATTATTTCCTTTTTTAATTAAAATTTATTTATACGATTACACAAGTGAGCGATGTGTTTGGCAAAGTTACTTTTTTCTTGTAACATGCAACTGAGACATTTATATTCTTAGTTTAAAAAAACATAAATACATATTATTGTCCCGAAGTAAATACATAATTTAAGAGGAACCTTAGTGGATACACCTTTCCTTCTCAAACTCTTTTGTATTTCTATCAATCTATTTTTGGTTAGAGACCAGTCTTTTATTTATTTCCCTGTCCCTCTCTCTCTCTACTCTGAGCTTCTTTTTATGTACTGATAAAACTTTCTATACATGTCTGTTATCTAGTACACTTATAACATTATTATATGACCACACGCCAGTCAGTCTTAAAGCTTAAATTTAATTTTAGTTTGCTGTAATTTTCCAATAAAGACTTCTAAAACTGATGTCCTAGTGAAATTTATTTTACCATGACTATACCAATAAGCTATTTATTGATTTCTACAATTGGAAGATATTGAAAAAAAGTTAAATTGAAAAAATATATATTTTACAAAATTTATTTATTATCTTAGAAAATATATGGAACATACGTTCTCTAATAACATGAAATGGGCAACCTTAAAATGGTCCTTAAAATTACTTTATATATAACCTTAAAAACCTTAAAATTACTTTATATTTTTAATTGCCTTTTTTCCAAGGATTGATTTTATACTTTTAATTTGCCTATTTCTTTATAGTTATTTTTTTATTCTGTTGTAGAAAAATCTATAAATTTGAATGCAACAGAATTTAAAAAGCTCTTTTATCCAGTGGGTATTCAACTTTATATCTCGCTACTAGCTTTGAGACTATTATTTACACTACTTTACCTTTGCTTATAAATTATTTGTATTTTGTTTCAAATGAAATTCATTTCGACCACTATTTTATTTGAACAACGATATCTTTAATTTCATACATGTTGTAAAGAATTTAGAAGGGTTTCTATATTACGTATGGCTTTGGTTGTACTTTTTTTTAATTATGTTATCAACATACAAAACAGTAGTATTTTACTGCTTAGTTTATAATTATTGTGTTTATTTTCAAGTCTTTTTATCATTAACGGTAATACCTAACGAAACCTTGTATATAATTGTTAATCAGTTACATTTATAGATGTTTTCGTAATGTCTTCCCACAAACATTATTAAAGTAAAAACATATATTCAGAAAGAGTTAATCTTATGTTAATATGACCTCAGAACCTTAAATAAAATGATAAAAATTTAAAATATAGACAAATGTTATTTTATATTTAAACATTAATTAGTAATTGAAAATATCTTTAAACATGTATAGCCATGTTAAGCTTATTTAAATTTATACATATAAATATAGAATTAATTAGTAATATGTAGAAAATAATTACTTAAATAATAATAATAATAAAACTAATATATATATATATATATATATATATATATATATATATATATATATATATATATATGTTATTATGTACTTGCTAAGTCGTTTCGTCGGGGTTTCTATATTGTCCTAAATGAACGAAAGAACCTACGAATGCACTAATTTTCACTTGTTTAATTTTTTACTAGGTAATAATCTACATAAATAAAAATGAATCGTCGGAATGTAGGTACGCTCATAACTTTAGAAGACTTCACCAAATTAGATGATTCTATTTTTTATCTATTCTTATTGTCAGGACAAGGTAATCATTTAAAAAATATTTTAAAAAAAGACTTTTTTTTTATATATTCAAAGGTTAAAAAGTAACAATAGAGTAAAAAAATAATATAAAACGAAAATAATACTGATTAAAACGACGAAAACGACAATAATAATATAGACATAAATTATGGATACTGGGTAACGGCAAACGGATAAACATACATAAAATAATAATTAAAAAAGGTATTCACAAAGATTAAGTGTATGGTTAAATAAGTTTACCTACTTATAACAAGTTAGTATCAGTACTAATGTCGCTGTCAACTATTATTTGTGTTGGTGACGCCAGTTATCTAATAGAAATAAATAAATTAAAAAAAATATGAGAGATAGATCGACAAAAGAGAACATTTTCTTCTAATACAAAAAGTGAATTTGTGGCTTAAGTACAGACTGTGTAGAATTTTTGTGTGTTTTGATAAAAGTTTAAAGGATAATCGTTTTCTAAAGAAAAAAGTTTAGAAAATAATCTACTAGAAAAATAAAATATGGTTTTATAGAGTTCGCTGGGTCAGCTAGTATTACATAAAAACCTTTCACCTGTACCAATAAAATCAATATCTTCGAGACGACTGATTTTGTCGACCAAACATAGCTACTAAGATCCATCTTGGTGGACCAGACTTTTGACCGCAATCAAATCCGTCCACGCGTTTGGCCATAGATAGACATACACAGGTCAAACTCATAACACCCTTCTTTTTGGGTCGGGGGTTAAAAATAGTAATTGAGTAGGTATTTTTAATATTTTTTTTTTATTTTTATCCGCTTAACGCATTTAGTTCAGTTCAGTTTTATAATCGTTAAAAACTTTTTATAAATTAATATAATATTAGGGCTTTTCTGCTTCAACAATATTAATGAATAATTATTCCCAAAGTTAAAGATTTATATTTCCTTGCAATTATGCAAAGTTATACAGAAACACACATAACAATTTATACAATTTCAGAGTCAGATAAACATTAGTATTCATCTTTGTTAAGATATTACTAAAACATTTTTTACATGAAATAAGATTCACTAATCTTATCTCTTGACACAAATTATTTTAAGCTGTATATTAAGAAATAAAATTAGAAACTTTTTGCGGATGGTTTAAATTTATTCCAGTCTTGAATGTCTCTCGGACAACGCAAGATAAACCGGAATCGCTTTTAAAGTAAGAACGACTTAAAGACTCTTCATGAACAAAGACAGAATATATTAACTTATCTCTGTTTTATATATTTTGGAAAGAAATATACCTTTGTTACGCATAGTAGCTTTCGCCGCGCTGTATAGAATAAATCCACAGTCTTTAAATATTCAACGATCATCTAAAGGTTTTTTTTTTATTTTAATAAAGTACTATTTCCTAAGTAGTATTTTTTATTAACCCTTTGTCCTTTTCGGATTTGAAGTGAAGTGTGAACCCCGACGTAAGTTGAAAATTTCATGACATTCAGGTGAGTCGTTCCTTCGTGATAGGGTTTGCTAACATACTAAACTTACCTTTGTTTATAAAATATTACATAAATTTATTCTAGCCTATTTTTTTTTTTTCGTGGTAATTATAGAACTGACAGCGGTGAAAAGCCTTCATTTCTTTGATTGGGGCTAAGAGTCATAACCACTTCAAATCTTATCAAAATCAGCCCAGCAGTGACTTTTCGCGTGAGGTGATCTCAGAGCATAATTTTTAATAAAATACGTTTTAACAGGTAAGCAAATGTATATGAGACCAAATTTTTCGAAAATATTTTAATACTATTTTTACATTTTTATGGAATAGCAACTATCAAAATTTTATTTATGTTCTCTATATTATAAACACTAAATTACTCTAGGAGGATTAGTTTCATTTAAATAGAGCAACGTTAAGTTTCTGGCCAACTGTTCTTCCGAGCCTGCGGTAGCTAACCCACGGACTAACGACACTGACCTTTTTAGTGTAATCATTGACTATTCAAGAGTGCATATTTGAATAAAGATATTTTTAATTTGACTTTGTTGATAATTCTACTTTTAACAGAAATCTAAAATGCAAATAGGTATAGCTTAAATAAGCTTAAAATTGATGTTAATTTTAAAACCAAAGTTTTCCGTTTGATTTATGAGTTGTATAATGTATTTACAATTCTTGAGTGACTATTTGTGTGAGATCAAACTTTCTAAATGGCAGCATCATCTCCATAACCTTTATAAAATTATAACTGTTAAAAGGATGTTCTATATCTTTTTCAGAATATCTGTACACCGATTAATAAATTTTGGTTTTGATTTATAAAACTCTGATATTTTGTGTACCTTTTTGCAAGATGTGTAAAATGAGGTAATATATTATTCGCCAAATAGGGTTTTTGAAATAATAAATCATTATATATATATTTAAAATAATTCATAGTTTAAGCTTATATAATTCATAATTCAGAGAAAATTATAAATTATTACGACTTTTCTCTAAGAAAATTATAAACATTTTTGTGCAAAATCTTAAACCGGTAACATTAACTAAAACAATTTTGGTTCTTATATTTTTTTTCATAAACCATAAAACATAAATAACAACCCCCCCCCATTCCTCACTAATGCAATTAACATACGACAAATTGAAGAATTAAACCACAATGTTATTTAGATAGATATATAATTAAGGCAATGGTACTTACATAACAAATATACAGTTATCCGTGTGCGGGTTCCATAATGAACATCGCAAAGAAATACTTATACTTTACCCGTTTCTGTATATCTATTTTCACTATCACGTTTTCTGTATATCAATCACAAATTAACAGACATTTTATTGGTTGACAATTGATTGTCAAAGCTTCATGAAATTTTGGAAATAAAAAATTTACTATTGTTGAAATTGTTTTATTAATTAAAATATATATATTTTGAAATTATATTATTCAATTGAAATAAAACTATTTTTACGGACTTAACTGGCGTATAATGAATTAAATTTTAAATTTTCCATTTTAAATCTAACTCGACGTTTGAATGTTTTGTAACAATCATGTTCACGATAAGAAATTGTTTACAGTTTAAAAGTAACTATAATATTTATGATAAAAGTAAATTTATATAAATTGTGTTGTTAAAGAAAAAAAAAAATAATGCAAAAAAAAAAGAATAAAAGCTGTGATCGGATTAAAGGAGTCCAATTCATATTCATGAGATGGCAATTCATCACTTGACGTAGAATAAATTACACCACTCACCGGGAAGAGACATTATCTTCTACACAATTCACTTAGACGTCCTTGCTGGTGGTTTATCAAAATTAAAATTACACGATAAAGGTTTATTTTAGTATAGGATATTTTTTTAATATTTGTGTTTGTTTCTATATTAATTTAATAACATTTATATATGAATCTCATTCAAAAAGATCTTTTCGTGTCTTCAATAGAGTTCCTTAAATATTGTGGCCAGTTATCAATAATAGAAATACGATCACTTACTCCATGGGAAAATTCGTCACTGCCAATCTTACATACTATTTTAGGAAGTTTGAAGTATTATGGCATTCAAAGGGAATGCCATGAAACTGATCCCAGATCATAATCCAGTGAGTCAGGATTGGGACTAGATCATCGACTTTGTTTCGTACCACATATGAGTGGATCAGGCTTTATGACCTGGTACTGAGTGGAAAAAATAATTATAAGTGCGATTTTTAAATTTTAAAATTAAACATTTTAAATCATACAGCGACGGGACCACTCCACAGTCAACTCTGCTATCAGAGAAGTACCAGAAGCGATTCCGCGGCCGACCCCGGTAAAGAGGGCCTTAGCCCTCCCACCCCCAACGCCCAGGCCGACTTTCCAACGTGATCATACGATGGAACTCTTTCCCGAACCCCCCGAATACCACACGTGCTCCCACGCACTCCTCCCCGCCCGACAGCCACGGCATACCTCCCGGCGATGCTGGATACCTGAGGAGGAATCCATCACTGTTCCCGAACCCCCCGCAACCAAGTGCGCCTTCTGGGCTCAAGCCTCATCAAATCATCACTAAGCTCAGATAATGTATTTTATTAATTGGGGAGCTTCTATAGAGCATTTAACATAAGCTAGAACTCTCTGTTTGTTAAAATATTTTCAAATACGCGTCAAGAATCTGGATGTTATGTTTATATCCTGAGATAAATTCTTCCCGGTACACAAACATTCGACTACCACTACTACATTCCACTTACCATCAGCTGGAATGTAGTCAACCATTGCCCTAGATCATAAAAAAAAGCTAAGAGTTTCTAAAATTACGTTTGGCACCACATTTCCTCTGTTATATTTAATAACAGAATATCGGTTTTCTTTATCACCCTATTTCAATATTATGTCATTAAAATATTTAACACCAATTAGCGCAAAAATTTGAAATAACAATGAATATTCATTTACCACTCATCGATTCCAAACTCAAATGTAATTTTGTGTTTTTCAATATATTATTTGTTTTTATAATTATTATAATTAAATTATTGAATAATATAAATAAAGCTACATTAACATTAAATACTTTGAGGACTTATGTTTTAAAGTATGACATAAAATGCATTTCATCCTAAAACACAGGGCTTGCTTTGTTCCTCACTCCCTGATTATATAAATATATGGGTTTATATAGTTCAAAAGGAGTATATTATTTTCCAGAGTAACATACCAAAATCTGAGAAAATATAAATGTTAAACTAGTAATAATTGACGGTGCATAGAACTTTAATACCCTAACGTATTTTTAATCTATAATAATTAAAGTAATTTGTAGAGTTTAAAAAAATTACAAGAGTTTAATTAAAACACTTTTTATTTGTAAAATTACTATAAAATGTAATATCAAAAGAATTTTTTATCTGACCTGAAATCATAAATAACTTTTCTTTATAATTTCTCCTTTCTCTATATTTTATCTTCACTGAATACTAAACTTTAAGCCTCCTTAATATTCAGAGATCGTCTTTTCAATAAAATTTGTAGTTGACGGAATAAAAAATCAATGACTGGAATTTTTATTACAATCTAACTCCAAAGATAATAGTTTGGAAAGTTTTGAAATAGGAGTGAATTTAAATATATCATTTCTACTTCATTTCTGGCAACCAACAAAATAGATTGAATAAATAACTTTTATTCTAGAGACAACTCTTTTCACTAATTCTCTCTCTCCACTCTAGCTTGCTTACATTCCGATCTTCGTCTGTCTCTGCTTTTTATTTACCATTCTATTAATTTATTAGTTATTAAAATTAGTAATTTATTAATTATTAAAATTAGTAATTTATTAGTTATTAAAATTAGTAATTTATTAGTTATTAAAACTAGTAATTTATTAGTTATTACAATTAGGAAAAAATAGTTATCAGTTATTACAATAAATATATATAGATAAATCAATAAAGACACATCTTTAGTTTAATTATTTCTTTATCTCTAAGTACATTTTTCTAATCTGGTTAAAATCCAACGTATTTCCACTTTTTATACAATTTGAAAACCAAAGCAATCATATTATATAAATAAAAATAAACAGAAAGCATGAATATAATACAAACAAAGTATTCACTCAATATTGAAATTGCTAGTTTCATACAAACCATTTTATAAAATGTTTTAAATAGAAGATACTATCTTTATGAATGTATTAATAAACGCTTTTATAAAGGAATGAAACTAAAAAATAAAAAAATAAATAAAATAAAATACAATAAATTTAATAAATTTGAATTACGAATAAATAACAAAAAAGAATGTAATTCTTTGTTTCAAAAATATATATATAGGTTGAATTTCAAAACATTCATTCAATTTCATTCATACAAACATTTAAAATTAAAAAAAAATAAAAATCTAAAAAGAATAGATTTCTGATTTTCTGTAATAAATTTTGAATCCACCCCTTAGTGGTGTAATAAACTGGTGTATCTCCAAAGTTCTAGACTTTTGTGCACTAACTGCAATATATTTACATTTTTGGACGGCTGTTATTTTTTTTACGTTTGTTATCTGAAGTAGGTAAGTATTTATTATATTTTGACCAAAAAAGACTCTTAATGTTATGGAAATAAGATTGGCTGTTTTATATACCTAAAAAAGTAAATTAAGTAGGTTTAGACTGAAAAATGACATAATTATTGATTTTGAAAATAATGTTCTTTTAAATGAAAGATGGTTATGTAAGCACAATTTCTTTTTGCTAAATAATATTATTTTAATATTTAATCAGGTTAAAATACAACCGTTGCATCTGGTAGTTTTTTATAAATGTAGTCTTTTAGGCTTTATTTTGAAATAATTTGTGCCTTTTTTTTTATAAAAGGTTTCATTTAAAATAACTTAATTTATAAACATCGTAAGAAGTTTGTTTGATAGCTTACTATCGAGCTTATCAATCAATAAACGCTTCGTCAAATAGAGTAGGTACTGCAGTAGAGCTTTGTCAAATAAAATAAAGACCGCTGTTTTTTTACATTGTACAAATACTTTTCATTCAGATCATCATTTTTCATAATAAATTTATAAATAACATATGCTTAATACGACTGTATGGTTATAAATATTTTCAAATATTCCACTGTAATAAATCGTAATGATAGTTATTTAACTATCATTACGATATTTACCTAATATTATAAGAAAAAGAACCAACAGCTACATCATACAAATTCTAGCTTCTTATAGATAGTAAATTTAAATAAAACGATTTTAAATTTTATCAGTTTTAAGTATGCATGGGGCATAAAATCTCATAAACAGCATAAGCCTGTTCGAATAGGTGATCAATAATATCCACATTATTTATGATAAAGATCTAACAAAGAAGAAGAATATGTATTATGAATAAATTTAGGTACACTTCAAAAGTTGTAACGGCATCAACCTTTTCTGAAAGTTATTGCGTATACGGCAAAAACTAAGGCAATCAATCTCAATACTGTATCGCTATTTTCCCGTTCGTTAATAGCAGCCGTACAAAGATTGTGTGTTAGCTGTTTACTAAACTTCGCTCTTCTAAATGTTGAGACACGTAGAACTTAAGTAATTCTATATTTATTTAGTTGATTTTTATTGCCCAAAACAACTACAACAAGCGGACTAAATGATTAAAATATTATAGGCCAGTGTCGGTTATATTAACTTAAAAATTATTTATATAAGGTGCTAAAACTATAACTAAATAACATTTTACAAATACAATGCACAAAACGAAAAACAAAAATTAAACATTTTTGTTATATTCAACAGTATACTTTTATTATGTAATAGATTTTAAAAATAAAAAAGTTATGATACAAATATAAATATTTAAATATATATATATATATATATATATATATATATATATATATATATATATATATATATATATATATATATATATATATATATATATATATTAAAATTTGATTAATGATTGGAGGAAGGGCGGAGATAAAGGTCGTAAGCACTTTCTAGTAATTGAAAATTACTTGTTATATACTGAGAGACGAGAACACGATGGTTCGTTAAGTATAGTAAACCATTGACAGAAGTGTCTAAAAGAAATTAATTAGCTTGTTATTATTAGATAAACAGTTCTATGTTATGGCAAAACAAAATCACAACTCTCAGACTTTTATTCGATATGAATAAATTGATATGTATTATTATTACTATTATTACAGTTGTTTTTTTTATAATGTTTTCAAAAATATATGTTTTAGTTGGCCCCTATGCAGAGTTTGTATAGGAGTTGTTATAAAAAAAATATTGGATATATTAAGTTTTTGATTAAAATACTTTGTTGTATTCATGTTGTTAGATCTGAAAATAATTAACTCAACTAATTTAAAACCAATTATTTTGTTTTAATAAAATAATCAATTTACAACTATAAGGCCATCCATGGTTCTGTAGTTGTCGTCACACAACTGTGTTAGTGCTGGAGAATATATATTAATCCCTTTGAAGAGGAGGTTGTATAAAACAAAAATAACAGACTCAATGAAAACCAGGACTCGGAACGACGGTGGATCTTTTATTAATGCATTACAATTTCGTGTTTGACTCAGAAGTAGTATTAAGCAACATTGTAGTCTATAATGTCACTCACCGAGAAAGTACTTATCTATTCTGAATTTGAATGATTTGAATTCCTAGATTGTATGTCGCAAGAAACATCAGTGGAGCAAAAAAAATAAGAAATTCCTCATAATGAAGTGAAACGCTTCCATGAGGCTTTGATAGTTCCACCGTGAATACCTATTGCAGAGTTTTCTGATCGTTAGGTCTTAGGTCACTTGTTGGCAGGCTTCCCAAAACCTCGGCACTTTTCCAGGCTCAAGAGATATCCTATCAAGACATTTTAGTATGGGACAAAATCCGTTTGCATATGTCTTAAGTAAATTTCAGAAATACCCACAGGATTGCTAGCCTTGTTCACGTCCATTGCCTAGCGTTTTGTAATTCTATATTTGGCGAAGTTGAAATTCCGGCATTACTACCGTTCTGCCCAGAAAAAACTGAAGGTATCGAGATACCGGCAATTGGACGTGATTTAGATCAGGGATTAGGGATCAGAGGACTTTTACTCAATAAATTATTTCGTGTTAAAATCAAACAGACCAAGAGGTAGTTTATTTAAATTATATAAAAAAAAAATTACCGCCCTGTTGGTCGAGTGGGTAGCTCAGACGCCTAATGTTTAGCGGAGCAACGGGGCTTGATTCCCCACAGGGACAGGCATGTATAGGATGAACATAGATGTCTGTTTTTCTGGGTTTATTAAAAATATTCTCAGTATTTATAATGTGTATTTCTATGTATTCGAACCACCTTAACACAAGCAAATAATTTGCTTACTTAGGGGTTAGATCAATGTATGGAACTTGTCCTGATATTATTATTATTGTATATTAACTATCGAAGCCTTATGTCAAACAAACACTAGCTCTACGCTTTTTGGTAAAAATAATCAAATAGATTTGAGTCGTTTTCTTAAGAAAGATTTTTTATAAATTTATGAGCATTTTTTATTGTTAAAGCTTCAAAATTATTTATTTCAAAAGAAAGAAGAGCTTAGAAAGCCTTGCATATTTTATAGAATCCATATGAAATTAGTATTTTTTACTATTAGAAACAGTATTAAGAGCGCAGTGACATAATGTTACAGGAACAATTTCTAGATGTGAATTAACTCTAGTATGGTAAACCACACTAATATTATAAATTGCGAAAGTCTGTCTGTCTGTTACGCTTTCACGGCTACAAAACCGGCCCGATTTAGATGGAAGTAAGATTGAAAGTAGTTGAAACAGGGGATGAAAATTTGTATGAAAAATCTAAACCACTGAACCGACTGTAATGAATTAAATATATGGTAATGTATATAGGGTACTTTTTCAAATGACATATATTATCCGTAAAATATTTTTTTTATTTTTATTTATTTATTTCATGTACCAGAATTTTACAAATAACTATATACGGATAAAAATGTAGATTTATAGGATTATACATATAAAGGATTTGCTTATCCATATAAAGAGATTTTAATAATGCCACAATACATGTTTGGATTTAATAATTTTATATTGTTTTCCAAATCTTATCTACTATTAACTAAGTAACTAATTTTAACTAATATTATAAAGGAGAATGTGAGTGTGTTACGCTTTTACATGTTAACTACTCAACCGACCATGCAACTTCACACATTGTCAGGGGTACAAAAAACGTTTTTACGTATTTGTTTATTGGTTTTGAGTATTTATGTTTTATGGCGATTTCTGCCCGGTTGTAAAGGGTACATATAATAAAGAATATTAGAAGAAATAAATTATTTGAATATAATTTATTAATAATATGCCATTAGTTTATTTCTTTTATTCAGTTGATAATTAATAAAATATATCAAATGAAACGAAAGAGTACTATTTAGCAGAAATAAATAATATATAAAACGCAGTATTTAATACACAATACATATCATAATAATAATTATAAAATATTACTGAAGTTCAAAAGGTTTTCTTTTTATAATTAATTCGTAATATGGACAGATACGGGTTGTTGAAATATCTAGTGTATCAACATGCCTATAGTTTTTAAATTATAAATAGCAACCATCTACATGTCTTCAACAATATGTATGTGATTTTGTTTTTTATTATTAACTAACTTCCAAGTCGTTAATTTAACTGTCTTTACATTTAATTTGGCAATCAGTATTCAAGAATTGAATTCTTATGTCGTGAAACGGAAATTTTATTAGAAAGACAAAGTCTGAATAAGAAAGTCAGGCATACATTTTTGTTATCCTTTTGCAGTATCAGTATATTCGTATTAGTTAAGATGAAATAGATATACAACAAACCATATATAAATTGTTATTTATATATAATAAAAGTTATGTTGAGTTCTATTTGTAAATATCTCAATAATACTATATAGTTCGCATTATTATTGTGCTTTAAACATTTCAAATTTAAATAATTAAATCTCCATTCGCAATCGGTTAAACTTATAATTTACATAAGAACCGAGGTGAAAGAGTAAAAAAAGTTTTGTTCATTTACATTTTAAACAAATCTAGCTTTCAAGTGCGCATTTTCTCATGAAACTGTTTTGTTCTTCGCTCAAAGGACTGCAACTGCCAACTTGCAATTATTATAAAATTAATATTTAGAACGTTGACAGCCAGTAACTTTATAACTTATAGTGTGTAAAGTAAAGTCATTAAAACATTAAACTAGCTATTTCCCGCTACTCCGTCCACGTGAACTAAAAATAATATTTCTATGGCTTATCTGCCTAACTGTGACCCTGTTTTTACTGTTCGAAGTAAAATTTTGAAGTGTATAAATAAAAATTGCGGATTAATCAAAATGTGGGTGATGCTGGCTATGAAATGTGGCAAAAGTTCGGAAACAAAATTGTTTGGCGGTGTAGAGGTGAAGAAAAAAAAGGAGAAAACATTATGGAGCCATATAGAATTTATATTATTGAAAGGTGTTAGGGAAAGTATTTAATTATTTTTCCACAGACCAAACAAAGCATTTTAGTAGGTTATTAAAGTATTCAAAATTCCTTTTTTTTTATTAATTTTTGTAAAATTTTGTGAACCAAATGATTAAAATCAGGATCTCCCGTGGCAATTACGTAATCGCTCTACAACTTATGTTATGTCACAGACAAAACCATGTGCAAAAGTTAAGATTTTTATAGTTTATGGTATCTATACTGGTACATAAGCAACAACATTGCTAGGTTTAATCAAAAATCCTTGTACTTAGTTTTGGCGTCATTCAGTAACAAACATCCATCAATCCAAACATTCAAATTTTCACACATATAATATTATTATAGATTACATCGTACTTTTTATAATTTTACATAAGTGGACAATTAATGAAATGAAAAAGAAATATCTAACTAAACTAGGTGGGTTCGATGAAGGAGGGTAGAAGGAGTGTTTCATAAATACGATTGAACCCTGATTTAAATATTATTTGGTTTCGTGAATGCAAAATGAGACTATTACAATAATATAACAATGTGGTTTTGTTAGGGGATTCCCTTTTGTTATATTGTTATTTAGTGTTATCAAAAATTTATTATTATCAATAATTTATAATAATTATGTATATATAAGAATTATTTTTTTTATTTTGTTGTTGAAAGCAAGAGAGAGGGTCTGGCTGTTAGTCTGGATATGGCGAAAGCCTTCGATCGTGTATGGCACAGAGGGCTTCTTTCGAAGCTACCTTCCTATGGGCTTCCCGAGAGTTTATGCAAGTGGATCACCAGCTTCCTCATTGGGCGGAGCATACAGGTATTTCTCGAAGGTTGTTGCTCGGACCCTAAGCTCGTGAACGCTGGTGCACGTCTCTCTCGGGAAAAAGTCGTTGAGTGCCGAAAAAAACTTGTGTCTTCTATAGAGACTTCCTTGGGGCTGATCTCCGAGTGCACAGTGTGTCGTCTAGAACAAGCTAGCTGGACAAAAACAACTTTAAGATTTCCTAGAAACATTAGTGGGGGTAATTAGGGTATTAGTTGGTAATTACACCAACAACAATTGTTTTGACATAAATCATACATAACATCGTTAATGAGGGTAGTATATAAGACAATTGGGTTAAATGCATAATATTATTCGCATTTTTGCTACTGACGCGATTGCATCTCCTAAGGTTATTTTAGTAGTTGTGGTAAATTTTTGTGATGGATTCTATTACTAAGGGTATGTACATTTTTTTTATGTAGTTACAATAAAATTATATTCATACTAAATTAGAATCTGAGCGCCGCAAGTTGCGTTTTCCTTTTAGTCGTCGGAAATTCAAATTCAAAAGACTATTACTAAAAACCTCCACGTATCTCCGGTCTGTATTTTTTTCAGTTGATAGACACATTATTCTAAATTATAATAAAACTATTTTTTTTTGCCCATTTTTGCCCAAAAGCTGTTATTAATTTTTTTTCAGGTAGCAGTTTTACAGTCTCAAAAATGCAGCTTTTCGAAGAATGGGTGAAACATACAAAAAGTGACCGAAATAAGGCGCTTTTCATGTTTGTTTTACAAGAACATGACCTCAGTGGCATAACTGAAGCATCTTTGAAGGACATCAAGACTACAATTTCCCGTTTTTCTTCGAAACTTTCGGAGAAATGGGAGAATTCTAGCCGAATACGGGATCGTTTCTTAGCTTGTAATGCTAAGTGGCTAGAAGGTGAAAACTTACAGTTTAATGTGCCTTATGACCTTGCAGAAGCATCAACGTCATCACATTCACTGCCTGGTCCCGGGACACCGCCAGTGGACCTGGCAAACGCAAGTGCCAAAACCAAACGGCGACGTGTCGATGATTTGGTTCAGTTACGAAGCTCTGAGGAGCTTTTGGTTGCTGCTGAAATAGCGTTTCGTCAATCAGGCAAACGCAACGTCGCAAAACTAATTCGAGAAGTTAGTGAGAATCCTGAAAAGTTCAGTGAACGAAAGTCGAGTGACCTCAAGCAGCAAAGGTGCCTTACAAGTGATGAGGCACTTGCGTGTTATATAGACTCTTAAATCTACTAGTCACGCCTACAAACAGACGCGGAAGTGGAGTATGCTGGCTGGACATCAGGTATTTCCATCATTTCATAGTCTTCGTAAGGCCAAGAAAGCTTGTTTGCCACCGGATGAACGTGTGACGGTAGCTGAGACGCGTAAAAAATGTAAATACTGTAAATATTAATACTGAAGATTATTGTATTGAGGATTCTTCTGAGGATGAACTTAGTGATGATGAATAATTCCTAAGTTTGTCCTCATTATAATCCAATGAATATTCTTTTTTTAGTAGTAAGTTATAATTTAGTCATTATTTAATAGGTTTATTGTGTACTAATTAATTTTTTAATTAAAGTTGTAAATATTAATTAGTTTTATTTATTCTTATAATATTAGTTTAATCGTTAGATAATGTATTTAGCTTTAAATACCTATTAGTTTAATTGATATTTCTTACGAATCGTGCAATAAACACCATTATTTTTAATGAATGCATATTATTTTTGAGTTTTGCATCTTTTATGGGTTTCCAAGTATTTTAATTAATAAAATCATTCATATTAGTATCTAGCAGAGGGTTTGCAACCTATATCCATTAAAAAATAATTTTGTCCAGCTAGCT
This sequence comes from Napeogenes inachia, assembly GCA_959347355.1. NCBI lineage: Eukaryota > Metazoa > Arthropoda > Insecta > Lepidoptera > Nymphalidae > Napeogenes > Napeogenes inachia. The sequence continues at coordinate 8,608,387 of OY365795.1, read as the reverse complement.
TGTTCTAGACGACACACTGTGGAGTGGGGTGAACTGAACCACGTTCAGTTCAATCCCCTAAAGACACAAGTTTGCGCGTTGACCACTAAGAAAACCCCATTTGTCGTATCACCGCTCTTCGAGAGCACTCATTGCCTCCCCTCATTGCCTCATTGCCTCGCCAAGTATCAGAATACTGGGTATCAACATTTCGAGCGATTGTCAGTTTCGTGGTCATCTGGAGAGCAAGGCCAAGTTGGCCTAAAAGAAATTGGGAGTGATTAATAGAGCGAGGCAGTATTTCAAACCTGGACAAAGACTTGCGCTCTATAAAGCGCAGGTCCGGCCACACATGGAGTACTGTTCTCATCTCTGGTCCGGATCACCCCAATATCAGCTTCTACCATTTGACCGCGTGCCACGGAGAGCCGTTCGGATTGTCGGGGACCCGGTGCTCTGCGAACGGCTGGACTCTTTGGCATTGCGTAGAGACGTGGCGTCTTTGTGCGTTTTCTACCGCATTTACAACAGGGAATGTTCCGAAGAACCATTCGATCTGATGCCTGCCGCCGAATTTCATCACCGCACAGGGGGTCATCGCCTCCAATATAATCCTTGCCACCTGGATGCGTGGCGATCCTCTACTGTGCGGTTTTCAAGGACATTTTTTCCACGTTCTACTCGTTTGTGGAACGAACTCCCTTCGGTGGTATTTCCAGATCGGTACGACATGGATACCTTCAAAAAAGGCGTCTATTCCTACCTACATGGTCGGCAACACTCTTCCTCCTTGTAAATCCTCGGATGCTGCAAGAGTTCAAGGGCAGCGGTGATCACAAGTCATCTGTGACCCGCCAGCTCGTTTGCCCTCCTCTTCCATAAAAAAAAGATACCAAATATATATAAATAATTATAAAAAAATAAAAATATGTTTTTGCATTGTGCTACCAGATACTTTTACTTCTTCTTATTTCATATAATACTATGTTTGGATGGATCTTTCATCATTCAATATTATCAAGTGTTGTCATAGAATCTTAAGTAAATATTTTAACATTGATAATCTTCGCCAAAAAAAAACGTATTTTCTTAAACAAATACTTTAAAAACCAATTATACCCCTTAATAAATATTTCGGAAAACAAAATAAATTTGGATACAAAGGAAAATATTTAAATAATTATTTAATCCCTCTCACCGGAAAGTAAGTTGCCAAAAAAAGCAACAACCTCAAAAGGTTACCCTTTTCTGATAAAACAAACATCAGTCAACGTTTAATTAAAAAAGTGTCTGAAATATATTGGAGAATTTAATGATTTCATTCCTTATGAAAAACTCAATTCAATATTAGGTCTTTAAATAGGTTTACTTACTCAAAATCATTCATGGTTTATTTAGTACAACATATTAAAAAAAAAAAAATTTGAAAAAACGGAAAAAAATAAAGACAACGATTTCAATAAGTACATAATAATATTATTTTTATTCTTTTTGGACGTATTTTAGTATCGGGGTTTATTTAAATTACAAATTGGTGTAAGCTTATGATGACTAAAGTTTTTAGTCATCATAAGCTTATGGTTAGTAATATTTATTTATAATAATTTAAATGGAAAATACATTAGTTCATAAGTTTCAACAGTAGCGCCACCTATGCAACTAATTATGGAATGTTATTTAGTGTTTACTGTTAAATGTTAAGAATTAGAAGCATAAGCATAATAAATTTAAATTTTTATAATAGTAATAAATTAAAAAAAAAACGAACTTTTAAATTATTTTTAAATGCTATATAAAAATTATCTTCTATTCTATTTTTTATTACTTAAATTATTTTTACTTGTATGCAAACACAATTAGCATGTGATCTAATTATATATAACGATTGTTTATGTGTTATCTACACTATGACTTGAAAATGCACATCGGGCGGCTGCTTGATCTCCTTGACGATAAAGGCTAGGTTACCCGAGTTAGGGCCATTGTGTTAGTTGTAATGCTGTATTAACTCCGGACTTGAGTAAGAGACCTAAGGCTACACTTAGGTAGCTACTATTGTATCTCTTAGATAAAGATCTTTTGTCAGTTTTGAGTTAATGAAGACTTCCGTTCGACTTGATGGATTTGATTGGATCTGAAGTGAGCGCGTTCAATTTGTATTCCGGCCCGGTCTATTTGGTTTTAAAAATATTTTAATAATTAAAAAACGAAAAAAATGTAATGAAACAAAGTCCTCCTGTAGAATATATGTGAAACAGTGACGGAAAATCTTTAATATTAAAAACTGCAAAATGGAAAAAAAAAAGAAAAAGATGCACCATGAAATTGTTGGTTACTTTAACTTAATTATGATTCAGCAATAGTACATTTATTTTGGTACACCGAAAACTTGATAATTTTTGACAAAATATTAATTTTAGAAGGTTGTACATATTATACGGATAGGTGTTATGAGGGGCAGATATTTTAGTCATTTATGCATAATATATATTTCTAAGGAAAAAAGGAAAAGGAAAAAAGGAAGGAAGGGATTTTTTAAAAGGAATCTATAAAGCTACTAGTATTTTTTATAGAAGCTATAAATAATTTTGATATCACTTATCATAGAATCCTAGTTTTCAGATTTGTGGTAAAATTCGTATTAGTTTATTATTTATTCGCTGATAATTTGAACTGACCATATACATCATAAAAATAATACAAAATCAACTTACAATGTCATGAGAATATAAAATACTAAGTGTAATTCAACAGTAGTTTAACTAGGATAACTGATCCGAATTCGCTATAAAAAAATGATATAGTAAGTCGATGTTTCGTAAAGTCCGATATTGATTGCATTATAATTTAACAAAGACACAAAAATGTACATTTTACTGAGTCCAGTTTATTCGTTATCGTTACGTCTTTACGATCTTCTCTCGAGGGCGATGAATAAAATATAACCAATTCTGTTTCTGTCTGGTAAAAATATGTACACTATGGGAAGCTGCTACCAACTTCAAAATGGTCTTATATTTCATGTGTTTATAATAATATAAAATATCCTTTATTATGAGTATTTTCAAATGTAATACTGACAATTTCTAATGTTATAACAAAGATATCTCTAATTTTTAGCTTTTACTGCATTGAGTAATATGTAAGAGCACTAATATTGCGTAAATTTTTATTGCCTTTTAATTATATATTTTTTTTAGTAACAAAGTATTCATAAGTTACTAACAGTTTTATTATTGTTATTTTTTTAACTAACTAAATTATTTCTATTATGAAACAAAAAGAATGTTCCATGTTTTGAAATGTATAATTACATGGTTTCTCAACAAATCCAGATGTCTTAAATATTTTTAAAATTTGGCTCCCGGAATTATGTTTAAAGCTTTTTATTAAAATTATAAGGCTCTTCTGGACCATCAATTGTTCTTTGTATTACATTTTAGACAATTTAATTTAAGGAAAACAGTGTTAAATTTTCACGCCCATTCCAGTGTAAAATTTTCTCGACCATTCCTATTTATTCCCTTCTTGTTTGCTAGTATTGTTTTGTCTAAGGTTCACGTTTTCTCCAACTTTATTATCAACAAATAATAATTTAAGAAATAAAGTTAATAGTAATTGGCAACAAAAATCCGCAAAGATTAAATGATATCCTGTCCATTAGATGTCTGAATGCGGCTGTGGCCCATTAAACATATTATTCGTCTACGTTCAATGCTAATGCATGCAATAATGTGTCATTACGCGCTCCAGATGCTCAGCTCTGGGATCGTTTAGTTTTACAATTTATGACAGTTTGTCTTTGGAACTACATGGATCTATATTACTATCTTATAAAAGTTGACGAAAAAAAAAGTAAAGTAAAAAGTAAAGAAGTTGTAAATTTAGACATATAAATATTCCTCCAAACTTCTTATAATATTAAAAAAGATATATATACCTTTATTTCGTATAGACTTTCAATGTATATGGACCATATAATATGGTTATATACGTTGGTTATGGTTAAAGCTTTTTTCAGTGTTTTTTAAACCATTTCATAAAGTAAGTTATCAAGTAATAAAGTGATTGTATCTCGTTGTTTAGATGATAGTAACATGTAAGTAACATGTAGATTTTACTGATTCCGGTTTTATCGTTGTGTGCATCTCTACGGCGTTCTTTTTTAGAAGTCGAATAAAATGAAAGCAATTCTTTTTCTGCTCGGGAAAAATATTTTGCTGTTACTACTAAAGCTGTTACCTACTTCAAATATCAAAAAATCCAGACCTCTTAAAGGTTTTTTTCGAGTTTGCATGTTCGGATTGTGATTAAAGTCTTTTATTTAAATGACAAAAATCTCTCAGACCTTCACTTGTTCTATGTATTTTGTTTTATTAAAAATAACAGTTTGAAATTTTTTTGTACATAAATTTTTTTGGCTAAGATTTTATTTTGCTTCCTGAGTTAAGTTTTATCCAAGGCTTACTTTCTCAATTGGTTAGGCATAAATCATAAAAAATAAAAGAGGTTTTAATTGTGTCTTGGATTATTGCCCATATCATTCAACTGATCCAGTAATGTACAATGCATTGTAATGCTTTTTCCACGCTCAAACAGCTATATAGAAAAATAATAATCTAGTAAAAGTGAGGCACCTCAGCATATGAACAAGCTAAACTAAGCGCTTTGAAATAACACACGTCGTAAAATTTGCATTGTTATCTTAGTAGAAATAAGCTGCAAAGCAAATTGGAGATAAAAGCCAAATCTTATTTCCATACTAATACACATATTTATGTGAACTTAGAAACCGTTTATGAACAATGTTATATAAAAATCAAATACGGATTTTACAAAAATGTAATGTCTCTTAATATCTTATGAAAGTATAAAGTTTTTTTTTTATTCAATTATAATAATAAAAACAAATATTTAATTAAATATATTTTTAATTTTCAGAACCTTTCCTTTCATATTTGAAAAAAAAGATAACTCTCGCATTATATATGGTATTATCCCTTAAGCTTATAAATAACGGATACATAATACACCCAGACATCTAACAACGGTTAGGATCACACAAAGAATTGTTCGTCCGGAAATAGAATTCAATACCTTTGATTCAATAGTCAGGGTCAGAGTCACTAACTTACTAATATGTAATATATAAATATATATTTTTATTTATGAAAAAATATGTCATAAAACTTCATAATTATTCTATGTATGATAGTAAAGTACAATACAATTGTATCTCCCATCTAACGACAGAAAATAAACAAACATCCGACGTTGTAAACTTTGTTGTTGTTATTAGACATTACATTGAATAATAATTATAACTACAAACATAACAAATGTCAGTTACGAGTAAACAATTTCTGAACTTAATAACAAACGAAGCAAATTAATATGTATCACCGCATCGTCTTAAAGGAGTGTATTGAAACGCTGTAGCAACTCAATTATAGCAGTTACTTCATAATTCTAAGTCACAAACTTCAGCGTTCATGTATAAAGTTCTATTAATCGTTAAAAATAAACTTGTGAATATATAATAAAACTATGTAATAGCGTTTGAATAATGAACCCTATAAATTCATAAAATTATCATAATGAATATTTAACCACATTCCTGTATCCATTTTTTTGTTCACTTAAATATAATATTAGGTGTTATAAAAAATAAGGTCTTCTTTCTTTTTCTTACATTAAAAAATAATTAAACACTAACAATTTATTTTAACGCCATAAACTCATTACTTGTAGGCAGGCAATATTAACAGTGTTATTGTAATGAAACTATAATTTGGCTGATAGAAATTATAATCGCTTATTTAGTGTTGCGGTTAGATAGGTAATGATTATCTAATCTTATAAATATTTGACTTTTAAATTTCAACAATTTGTAACAAAAAAAATCTAAACAAAGTCGTGGAACTAACATTGTCGATGAAAATTTTATTTTCATGGTATTCTAAAGTCAACTTAAAATATCAAAGTATAAGGTTTAGGAATTAAAAAATATTTCCAATCGATAATAAAAAAACAAACATAAAATAATATCGTTCAACCTAAATCACCCCGAAATGTATTCACAAGTTACTGCGACTGCATTATCATTGTGTATTTGTAGGAACTGTTTGGGAATTTTGTAGGGTAGTTGTTTAAAAATGTTGTTTGAATTGTTATTAATAATTTGTTATGTGCTACTTTCTAGCTCTTATTTTAATATTAAGAGCGTATGATGTCGAATGTGCGGATAAAGCAACAAAGATTTTTGTTACACCGTTTCATATTAATGTATTAAGTCAAAATTCTTTGTATAATATGTAAGCCTTTATAACTTGCATGAAATAAATTATGTTTTTATTATACGAGGCTTTTACTTATTGATTTAAAAGTTCTTGTATTTTTTAATTTTTTTACTTTGTGGTTTTGCAATAAATATTTGAAAAAATCCCTCATATTTAAAATTAGGAAAATATTATTTAAAATTATTTCTTTAAAGAAAATGAGTCGAGATAGTGTTTCATTATAAAATATAATATAGTTGTTAGAATTTGTAAATTTTATAAAAACAGTTTATTTTGCAAATGATATTATATGAAATCCTTTATGTTTCAATTTTGGAAAAATATACTTTTAAATTAATTTGTATAAAGTAAAAAGTCGAGATGGTGTATAAAGTTGAGTATAGTAGTTGTAGCTTTTACTAAGAAAATATTTCATTAAATTCACCCAATTTTAATTACAAATAATATAAATTTACTATAAAACCAACTTTTATACAAACTATTGAACAAGCATTAAGTAACATGCTTCAAGCATCAAACATCAAGCAATAAGCATAAAAATAAAGCATGTAGCATTAGGCATAAAGCAATAATCATTAAGCATTTAGCAATAAGCGTTTAGCAATAAGCATTTAGAAATAAGCATTTAACGTTTTATAAAAAAAGCATTTAGCAAAAAGCGTTTAGCGATAAGCATTAAGAAATAAGCATTAAGCAATAAGCGTTTAATAATAAGCATTAAGCATTTAACAATAAGCATTAAGCAATAAGCATTTAGAAAAAAGCATTTAGCAATAAGCATTAAACATTTAGCAAAAAGAATTTAACAAGCATCAAATTAATAAGCATTAATTTAATAAGATTTAAACCTTTTGCAAAAAAAGCATTAAGCATTAGGCATAAATCAATAATTATTAAGCATTAAGCATTTAGCAATAAGCATTAAGCAATAAGCATTTAGAAATAAGCATTAAGCAATAAGCATTTGACGTTTTGTAAAAAAAGCATTTAGCAAAAAGCCTTTAACAATAAGCATTTAACAATAAGCATTTAGGAAAAAGCGTTTAGCATTAAGCATTTAGCAATAATCATTAAGCAATTAGCAATAAGCATTAAGCATAAAGCATATAGCAATAAGCATTAAGCATTTTGCATTAAGCAATAAGCATTTTGCATTAAGCATAAGCATTTAGAATTTAGCAAAACGTCAAGCAATTTGTATGTATATAATATTATGTAAGCCTTTATAACTTGCATGAAATAGATTATGTTTTTAGATATGAGGCTTTTACTTATTTATTTAAAAGTTCTTGTATTTTTTAATTTTTTTACTTTCTGGTGTTGCAATAAATATTTGAAAAAATCCCTCATATTTAAAATTAGGAAAATATTATTTAAAATTATTTTCTTTAAAGAAAGTGAGTCGAGATAGTGTTTCATTATAAAATATAATATAGTTGTTAGAATTTGTAAATTTTATAAAAACAGTTTATTTTGCAAATAATATTATATGAAATCCTTTATGTTTCAATTTTGAAAAAATATACTTTAAAATTAATTTGTATAAAGTAAAAAGTCGAGATGGTGTATAATGTTGAGTGTAGTAGTTGTAGCTTTTACTAACAAAATATTTCATTAAATTCACCCAATTTTAATTACAAATAATATAAATTTATTATAAAACCAACTTTTATACAAACTATTGACCAAGCATTAAGTATCATGCTTCAAGCATCAAACGTCAAGCTTTAAGCATCAAGCAATAAGCATAAAAATAAAGCATTTAGCATTTAGCATTAAGCATTAAGTATAAAGCTCTAAAGCACTAAGCAGCAAGCATTAAGTTTCAAGCATATAAAAATGCAAAAAAATAAAGCATTAAGTATTTGGAAAAGGGCATTAAGCGTTTAGAAATAAGCATTAAGCATTTAGCAAAAAGTATTTAACAAGCATTAAATTAATAAGCATTAATTTAATAAGATTTAAACGTTTTGCAAAAAAAGCATTAAGCATTATAATTTAACAATGACACAAAAATGTACATTTTACTGAGTCCAGTTTATTCGTTTTATCGTTACGTCTTTACGATCTTCTCTCGAGGGCGATGAATAAAATATAACCAATTCTGTTTCTGTCTGGTAAAAATATGTACACTATGGGAAGTTGCTACCAACTTCAAAATGGTCTTATTTTTCATTTGTTTATAATAATATAAAATATCCTTTATTATGAGATATTGAAAATATCAAATGTAATACTGACAATTTCTAATGTTATAACAAAGATATTTCTAATTTTTAGCTTTTACTGCATTGAGTAATATGTAACAGCACTAATATTGCGTAAATTTTTATTGCCTTTTAATTATATATTTTTTTTTAGTAACAAAGTATTCATAAGTTACTAACAGTTTTATTATTGTTATTTTTTTAACTAACTAAATTATTTCTATTATGAAACAAAAAGAGTGTTCCATGCTATAAAATGTATAATTACATGGTTTCTCAACAAATCCAGATGTCTTAAACATTTTGTAAAATTTTGTGAACCAAGTGATTAAAAACATGATCTCCCGTGACAATTACGTAATCGCGCAACAACTTATCTCACATATACTTATGTCACAGACAAAACCATTTGCAAAAGTTAAGATTTTTATAGCTTATGGTATCTATACTGGTACATAAGCAACAACAATGCCTGGTTTCATCAAAAATCCTTTTAGTAGTTTTGGCGTCATTCAGTAACAAACATCCATCCATCCAAACATTCAAATTTTCACACATATAATATTATTATAGATTACATCGTACTTTTTATGATTTTACATAAGTTGACAATTAATGAAATGAAAAAGAAATATCTAACTAAACTAGGTGGGTTCGATGAAGGAGGGTAGAAGGAGTGTTTCATAAATACGATTGAACCCTGATTTAAATATTATTTGGTTTCGTGAATGCAAAATGAGACTATTACAATAATATAACAATGTGGTTTTGTTAGGGGATTCCCTAAATTGTTATATTGTTTTTTAGTGTGAATATAATTATTATTATCAATAATTTATAATAACTATGTATATATAAGAATTATTTTTTTTATTTTGTTTGTCTGGATATGGCGAAAGCCTTCGATCGTGTATGGCTTCTTTCGATGCTACATTCCTATGGGCTTCCCGAGAGTTTATGCAAGTGGATCACCAGCTTCCTCACTGGGCGGAGCATACAGGTCGTTCTCGACGGTTTTTGCTCGGACCCTAAGCCCGTGAACGCTGGTGTACCCCAAGGCTGCGTGCTATCCCCAACTCTGTTCCTCCTGCACATCAATGATATGTTGGATATCTCCAACATATATTGTTATGCGGATAACAGCACTGGGGATGCGGTATATTTCGGCCGTGCAGATCTCTCTCGGAAAAACGTCGTTGAGTGCCGAAAGAAACTTGTGTCTTCTATAGAGACTTCCTTGGGGATGATCTCTGAGTGGGGTGAACTAAACCACATTTAGTTCAATCCCCTAAAGATACAAGTTTGCGTGTTCACTACTAAGAAAACCCCATTTGTCGTATCACCGCTCTTCGAGAGCACTCCCCTCATTGCCTCGCCAAGTATCAGAATACTGGGTCTCGACATTTCGAGCGATTGTCAGTTTCGTGGTCATCTGGAGAGCAAGGCTAAATTGGCTTCGAAGAAATTGGGAGTAATTAATAGAGCGAGGCAGTATTTTAAACCTGGCCAAAGACTTGCTCTCTATAAGGCGCAGGTCCGGCCACACATGGAGTACTGTTCTCATCTCTGGTCCGGATCACCCCAATATCAGTATCAATCAATACCAATTCTACCATTTAACCGCGTACAACGGAGAGCCGTTCGGATTACCGGGAACCCGGTGCTCTGCGAACGGCTGGACTCTTTGGCATTGCGTAGAGACGTGGCTTCGTTGTGTGTTTTCGACCGCATTTACAATGGGGAATTATGCGTGTGCGGTTTTCAAGGACATTTTTTCCAAGTTCCACTCGCTTGTGGATCGAACTCCCTTCGGTGGTATTTCCAGATCGGTACGACATGGATTCCTTCAAAAAAGGCGTCTACTCCTACCTACATGGCCGGCAACACTCCTCCTCCTTGTAAATCCTCGGATGCTGCAAGAGTTCATGGGTAGCGGTGATCACAAGTCATCTGTGACCCGCCAGCTCGTTTGCCCTCCTCTTCCATAAAAAAAAAGATACCAAATATATATAAATAAATATAAAAACTAAAAATCTTTTTTTGCATTGTGCCACCAGATACTTTTACTTCTTCTTATTTCATATAATATTATGTTTGGATGTCTATCTTTCATCATTCAATATTATCAAGTGTTGTCATAGATTCCAACTTACATCGACACGATTTTTGTATTTTTGTTACTTCTAGCAAATATACAAAATGGATATCCAATTTCGTTATTAAAAGTTTATATATATATACATATAAATATAAATATACATACATATAAATTTGGAATCTATAACAACCCTTGATAATATTTAATGATGAAAGATAGACATCCAATTTTTTTTAATATAAATCTTAAGTAAATATTTTAACATTGATTATTCTTCCCCAGAAAAAACGTATTATCTTAAACAAACACTTTAAAAACCAATTATACCCCTTTATAAATATTTCGGAAAACAAAATAAATTTGGATACAAAGGAAAATATTTAAATAATTCTTTAATCCCTCTCACCGGAAAGTAAGTTGCCAAAAAAGCAACAACCTCAAAAGGTTACCCTTTTCCGATAAAACAAACGTCAGTCAACGTTTAATTAAAAAAGTGTCTGAAATATATTGTCTATCTAATATATCTTGTCTAATGTGTGTCTGAGAATTTAATGATTTTATTCATTATGAAAAACTCAATTCAATATTAGGTCTTTAAATAGGTTTACTTCCTCAAAATCATTCATGGTTTATTTAGTATACATATATATTTAGTATACATAAAAAAAAAATAAAAATTTGAAAAAACGGAAATAAATAAAGACAACGATTTCAATAAGTACATAATAATATTATTTTTATCCTTTTAAAAATACGTCCAGTATTTTTGTATCGGGGGTTTTTTTATACTAATATTATAAAGAGGAAAGGTTTGATTATTTTTTTGTATGTTTGAAATGAATAGGCTCCGAAACTACTGGACCGATTTCAAAAATTCTTTCACCGTTGGCAAGCTACACTATTCCCGAGTGACATAGGCTATGATTCATTTTCAAAAAATTAGGGATGATTACTAAAACTTGAATATTCTAACGCAAGGTGTAAAAAATTAACGTTACGCAAAAATGATGTTCTATGAAATTATTTCCATAGATTACGCGAAAAGCGATCTACACGCGGGCGGAGCCGCGGGCAACAGCTAGTTAAATTATAAATTGGTGTAAGCTTATGATGACTAAAGTTTTTAGTCATCATAAGCATATGGTTAGTAATATTTATTTATAATAATTTAAATGGAAAAATACATTGGAATTTACATGTTTTAGTTTATAAGTAACAGTAGCGCCACCTACGCAACTAATTATGGAATGTTACTTAGTGTTTACTGTTAAATGTTAAGAATTAGAAGGATATTTTAACATAATGTTTAATCTTTTTTAATTAATTATTAGAACTTATTATAAGGTATAAATAATAGCATCTGTAAGTTGGTTATGAAATCGTAAATTACCCTCGCCTAAATATTATAGTGTTAAAATATTATAAAACGAGTTGTAAGGGCTGCTCTCGCCCATTCTATTACAAATGGTTGGATATTAAATATTGAAGTGCAAATACTGTGTATTACTGAAACAAGTCCTAACATTATATAAATTAAATAGTAAGTTTGAAACTCTCTTACTGCAAAGAATCAGCAATGACAGTCGTTCTATTCATTCTATTAAAATACTTTATTGGCACTGCTCACAATACACTAAACTGTTTACTATTTAAACTCTTTACTATCACTGTTACACGTTATAATACTATTTCTGTTACACAACTTAGTCTCTCAATCACACACTCAAACTGCCTTCTCTTAACTGAGCTGTGATTTATATACTTATTATTCTTAGCCAAATCAGTATCCAATATTACATTTATTTTATCAATTAAACTTGGATACAGAGATTTTTAGTCAAATCAGCAACTTATATCTTTATTTTTAGTCAAAACCAAACTACCACATGTATAAAAGCTAACATTATGGTTTAATATGCAATTTGCAATAATAATAAATAATATGCAACAATATGCTTTAATAGACAATTAGATAGCTAAAAAATTTAAATTTTTATAATAGTAATAAATTTTCAAAAAAATACGAACTTTTAAATTATTTTTAAATGCTATATAAAAATTATCTTCTATTCTATTTCCTATTTTTTAATACTTAAATTATTTTTACTTGTATGCAAACATTAGCATGTGATCTAATTATATATAACGATTGTTTATGTGTTATCTACACTATGACTTGAAAATGAACATCGGGCGACTGCTTGATCTCCTTTACGATAAAGGCTAGGTTACCCGAGTTAAGGCCATTGTGTTAGTTATAATGCTGTATTAACTCCGGACTTGAGTAAGAGACCTAAGGCTACACATAGGTAGCTACTATTGTATCTCTTAGATAAAGATCTTTTGTCAGTTTTGAGTTAATGAAGACTTCCGTCCGATTTGATGGATTTGATTGGATTTGAAGTAAGCGCGTTCGATTTGTATTCCGGCCAGGGCTATTTAGTTTTAAAAATATTTTAATAAATAAAAATTGAAAAAAATGTAATGAAACAAAGTCCTCCTAATATTGTAGAATATATGTGAAACAGTGACGGAAAATCTTTAATATAAAAAACTGCAAAATGGAAAAAAAAAAGAAAAAGATGCACCGTGAAATTGTTGGTTACATTAAATTAATTATGATTCAGCAACAGTACACATATTTCGGTACACCGAAAACTTGATAATTTTCGACAAAATATTATTTTAGAAGGTTGTACATATTATAAGGATAGATGTAATGAGGGGCAGATATTTTAGTCAATTATATATAAATATATTTTTCGATAAACGATTAAAAGAAATCTAAAAAAGCTACTAGTATTTTTTATAGAAGCTATAAATAATTTTGATATCACTTATCATAGAAGCCTAGTTTTCAGATTTGTGGTAAAATTCGTATTAGTTTTTTATTTATTCGCTGATAATTTGAACTGACCATATACTTCATAAAATTAAACAATACAAAATAAACTTAATATTTATGTCGCTCGTATAGGTACAATGTCATGAGAATATAAAATACTAAGTGCAATTCAACAGTAGTTTAACTAGGAAAACTGATCCGAATTCGCTATAAAAAAATGATATAGTAAGTCGATGTTTCGTAAAGTCCGATATTGATTGCATTATAATTTAACAATGACACAAAAATGTACATTTTACTGAGTCCAGTTTATTCGTTTTATCGTTACGTCTTTACGATCTTCTCTCGAGGGCGATGAAATAAATATAACCAATTCTGTTTCTGTCTGGTAAAAATATGTACACTATGGGAAGCTGCTACCAACTTCAAAATGGTCTTATTTTTCATGTGTTTATAATAATATAAAATATCCTTTATTATGAGATATTGAAAATATCAAATGTAATACTGACAATTTCTAATGTTATAACAAAGATATTTCTAATTTTTAGCTTTTACTGCATTGAGTAATATGTAACAGCACTAATATTGCGTAAATTTTTATTGCCTTTTAATTATATATTTTTTTTTAGTAACAAAGTATTCATAAGTTACTAACAGTTTTATTATTGTTATTTTTTTAACTAACTAAATTATTTCTATTATGAAACAAAAAGAGTGTTCCATGCTATAAAATGTATAATTACATGGTTTCTCAACAAATCCAGATGTCTTAAACATTTTTTTAAATTTCGGTCCCGAATTATGTTTAAAGCTTTTTATTAAAATTATAAGGCTCTTCTGGACCATCAATTGTTCTTTGTATTACATTTTAGACAATTTAATTTAAGGAAAACAGTGTTAAATTTTCACGCCCATTCCAGTGTAAAATTTTCTCGACCATTCCTATTTATTCCCTTCTTGTTTGCTAGTATTGTTTTGTCTAAGGTTCACGTTTTCTCCAACTTTATTATCAACAAATAATAATTTAAGAAATAAAGTTAATAGTAATTGGCAACAAAAATCCGCAAAGATTAAATGATATCCTGTCCATTAGATGTCTGAATGCGGCTGTGGCCCATTAAACATATTATTCGTCTACGTTCAATGCTAATGCATGCAATAATGTGTCATTACGCGCTCCAGATGCTCAGCTCTGGGATCGTTTAGTTTTACAATTTATGACAGTTTGTCTTTGGAACTACATGGATCTATATTACTATCTTATAAAAGTTGACGAAAAAAAAAGTAAAGTAAAAAGTAAAGAAGTTGTAAATTTAGACATATAAATATTCCTCCAAACTTCTTATAATATTAAAAAAGATATATATACCTTTATTTCGTATAGACTTTCAATGTATATGGACCATATAATATGGTTATATACGTTGGTTATGGTTAAAGCTTTTTTCAGTGTTTTTTAAACCATTTCATAAAGTAAGTTATCAAGTAATAAAGTGATTGTATCTCGTTTTTTAGATGATAGTAACATGTAAGTAACATGTAGATTTTACTGATTCCGGTTTTATCGTTGTGTGCATCTCTACGGCGTTCTTTTTTAGAAGTCGAATAAAATGAAAGCAATTCTTTTTCTGCTCGGGAAAAATATTTTGCTGTTACTACTAAAGCTGTTACCTACTTCAAATATCAAAAAATCCAGACCTCTTAAGGGTTTTTTCGAGTTTGCATGTTCGGATTGTGATTAAAGTCTTTTATTTAAATGACAAAAATCTCTCAGACCTTCACTTGTTCTATGTATTTTGTTTTATTAAAAATAACAGTTTGAAATTTTTTTGTACATAAAATTTTTTGGCTAAGATTTTATTTTGCTTCCTGAGTTAAGTTTTATCCGAGGCTTACTTTCTCAATTGGTTAGGCATAAATCATAAAAAATAAAAGAGGTTTTAATTGTGTCTTGGATTATTGCCCATATCATTCAACTGATCCAGTAATGTACAATGCATTGTAATGCTTTTTCCACGCTCAAACAGCTATATAGAAAAATAATAATCTAGTAAAAGTGAGGCACCTCAGCATATGAACAAGCTAAACTAAGCGCTTTGAAATAACACACGTCGTAAAATTTGCATTGTTATCTTAGTAGAAATAAGCTGCAAAGCAAATTGGAGATAAAAGCCAAATCTTATTTCCATACTAATACACATATTTATGTGAACTTAGAAACCGTTTATGAACAATGTTATATAAAAATCAAATACGGATTTTACAAAAATGTAATGTCTCTTAATATCTTATGAAAGTATAAAGTTTTTTTTTTATTCAATTATAATAATAAAAACAAATATTTAATTAAATATATTTTTAATTTTCAGAACCTTTCCTTTCATATTTGAAAAAAAAGATAACTCTCGCATTATATATGGTATTATCCCTTAAGCTTATAAATAACGGATACATAATACACCCAGACATCTAACAACGGTTAGGATCACACAAAGAATTGTTCGTCCGGAAATAGAATTCAATACCTTTGATTCAATAGTCAGGGTCAGAGTCACTAACTTACTAATATGTAATATATAAATATATATTTTTATTTATGAAAAAATATGTCATAAAACTTCATAATTATTCTATGTATGATAGTAAAGTACAATACAATTGTATCTCCCATCTAACGACGGAAAATAAACAAACATCCGACGTTGTAAACTTTGTTGTTGTTATTAGACATTACATTGAACAATAATTATAACTACAAACATAACAAATGTCAGTTACGAGTAAACAATTTCTGAACTTAATAACAAACGAAGCAAATTAATATGTATCACCGCATCGTCTTAAAGGAGTGTATTGAAACGCTGTAGCAACTCAATTATAGCAGTTACTTCATAATTCTAAGTCACAAACTTCAGCGTTCATGTATAAAGTTCTATTAATCTTTAAAAATAAACTTGTGAATATATAATAAAACTATGTAATAGCGTTTGAATAATGAACCCTATAAATTCATAAAATTATCATAATGAATATTTAACCACATTCCTGTATCCATTTTTTTGTTCACTTAAATATAATATTAGGTGTTATAAAAAATAAGGTCTTCTTTCTTTTTCTTACATTAAAAAATAATTAAACACTAACAATTTATTTTAACGCCATAAACTCATTACTTGTAGGCAGGCAATATTAACAGTGTTATTGTAATGAAACTATAATTTGGCTGATAGAAATTATAATCGCTTATTTAGTGTTGCGGTTAGATAGGTAATGATTATCTAATCTTATAAATATTTGACTTTTAAATTTCAACAATTTGTAACAAAAAAAATCTAAACAAAGTCGTGGAACTAACATTGTCGATGAAAATTTTATTTTCATGGTATTCTAAAGTCAACTTAAAATATCAAAGTATAAGGTTTAGGAATTAAAAAATATTTCCAATCGGTAATAAAAAACAAACATAAAATAATATCGTTCAACCTAAATCACCCCGAAATGTATTCACAAGTTACTGCGACTGCATTATCATTGTGTATTTGTAGGAACTGTTTGGGAATTTTGTAGGGTAGTTGTTTAAAAATGTTGTTTGAATTGTTATTAATAATTTGTTATGTGCTACTTTCTAGCTCTTATTTTAATATTAAGAGCGTATGATGTCGAATGTGCGGATAAAGCAACAAAGATTTTTGTTACACCGTTTCATATTAATGTATTAAGTCAAAATTCTTTGTATAATATGTAAGCCTTTATAACTTGCATGAAATAAATTATGTTTTTATTATACGAGGCTTTTACTTATTGATTTAAAAGTTCTTGTATTTTTTAATTTTTTTACTTTGTGGTTTTGCAATAAATATTTGAAAAAATCCCTCATATTTAAAATTAGGAAAATATTATTTAAAATTATTTCTTTAAAGAAAATGAGTCGAGATAGTGTTTCATTATAAAATATAATATAGTTGTTAGAATTTGTAAATTTTATAAAAACAGTTTATTTTGCAAATAATATTATATGAAATCCTTTATGTTTCAATTTTGGAAAAATATACTTTTAAATTAATTTGTATAAAGTAAAAAGTCGAGATGGTGTATAAAGTTGAGTATAGTAGTTGTAGCTTTTACTAAGAAAATATTTCATTAAATTCACCCAATTTTAATTACAAATAATATAAATTTACTATAAAACCAACTTTTATACAAACTATTGAACAAGCATTAAGTAACATGCTTCAAGCATCAAACATCAAGCAATAAGCATAAAAATAAAGCATGTAGCATTAGGCATAAAGCAATAATCATTAAGCATTTAGCAATAAGCGTTTAGCAATAAGCATTTAGAAATAAGCATTTAACGTTTTATAAAAAAAGCATTTAGCAAAAAGCGTTTAGCGATAAGCATTAAGAAATAAGCATTAAGCAATAAGCGTTTAATAATAAGCATTAAGCATTTAACAATAAGCATTAAGCAATAAGCATTTAGAAAAAAGCATTTAGCAATAAGCATTAAACATTTAGCAAAAAGCATTTAACAAGCATCAAATTAATAAGCATTAATTTAATAAGATTTAAACGTTTTGCAAAAAAAGCATTAAGCATTAGGCATAAATCAATAATTATTAAGCATTAAGCATTTAGCAATAAGCATTAAGCAATAAGCATTTAGAAATAAGCATTTAGCAATAAGCATTTGAAGTTTTGTAAAAAAAGCATTTAGCAAAAAGCCTTTAACAATAAGCATTTAGAAATAAGCATAAAACAATAAGCATTTAATAATAAGCATTAAACATTTAACAATAAGCATTAAGCGATAAGCATTTAGATATAAGCAATAAGCATTAAGCATAAAGCATATAGCGTTAAGCATAAAGCATTTGGCAATAAGCATTTGGCATTGTAAAAAAAGCATTTGGCAATAAGCATTTAGAAAAAGGCATTTAGCAATAAGCGTTTAGCAATAAGCATTTAGAAATAAGCATTAAACGTTTTGTAAAAAAAGCATTTGGCAAAAAGCGTTTAGCAATAAGCATTTAGAAATAAGCATTTAACAATAAGATTTAATCGTAGAACAAATGTTGTTAGGATTGATGTAGAGGGGCTGCCTGCAAAAGGTGCTCAACTAATTACAAATAACCCTGTATATCTACCATCAAACAATTCCGAGTCACTCACACCATCCAATAACCATGTTTCCGTTAAAATAATTATGTCATACGAGTTAAGGCACACATTTCGATAAATGATTGAAGTTTTAGATCGCAGTCCTCGGACATTCTGGTAATACATGCTCACATTATATTTACTCACAGAATTGTCACTATTAGAATCCATTACTATATTTAGAATTAACAATACAATAATTATAAAATAAAAAACAATAATCAAAAATATAAATACCGAAGAATATTAAACGATAGTTAAGTTTAAGTAATAATATTATTAAAATATCGAAAGGACTGCGAACGTGTAAATAGTGTGGCAGATTGTAAAAATAACAATGATAGTTAGCCAAACGGGTGCAACAAGGAAGGAAGAAACATTTAGACGACGCGCGCAATGCCGTTTTCTGAAGACAAAGCGAGATCGAATTATTGCTAAACGCTTATTGCTAAATGCTTTTTTCTAAATGCTTATTGATTAATGCTTATTGTAAAATGCTTAATGCTTATTATTTAACGCTTTTTGCTTTATGCTTATTTCTAAATGCTTATTGCTAAATGCTTTTTTTACAAAACGTTAAATGCTTATTTCTAAATGCTTATTGCTTAATGCTTATTGCTAAATGATTAATGCTTAATGCTTAATGCAAAATGCTTTATGCTTAACGCTATATGCTTTATGCTTAATGCTTATTGCTTATATCTAAATGCTTATCGCTTAATGCTTATTTCTAAATGCTTATTGTTAAACGCTTTTTGCTTAATGCTTTTTTTACAAAACTTTAAATGCTTATTGCTAAATGCTTATTGCTTAATGCTTATTGTAAAATGCTTAATGCTTATTATTAAACGCTTTTTGCTTTATGCTTATTTCTAAATGCTTATTGCTAAACGGTTTTTGCTAAATGCTTTTTTTACGAAACGTTAAATGCTTATTGCTAAATGTTTTTTTTGCAAAACGTTAAATGCTTATTTTCAAATGCTTATTGCTTAATGCTTATTGCTAAACGCTTTTTGCCAAATGCTTTTTTTACAAAACGTTTAATGCTTATTTCTAAATGCTTATTGCTAAATGCTTTTTTTGCAAAACGTTAAATGCTTATTTCTAAATGCTTACTGCTTAATGCTTATTGCTTAATGCTTAATGATTATTGCTTTATGCCTAATGCTTAATGCTTAATGCTTTTTTTTTCAAAACGTTTAAATCTTATTAAATTAATGCTTATTAATTTAATGCTTGTAAAATGCTTTTTGCTAAATGCTTAATGCTTATTGCTAAACGCTTAATGCCCTTTTCCAAATGCTTAATGCTTTATTTTTATGCTTGAAACTTAATGCTTGCTGCTTAGTGCTTTAGAGCTTTATACTTAATGCTTAATGCTAAATGCTTAATGCTTATTGCTTGATGCTTAAAGCTTGATGTTTGATGCTTTAAGCATGATACTTAATGCTTGGTCAATAATAACCAAGTTCGTCGTAGAATCACCAATCGAAATTCCAATCACTGTGTTTTACGAAAGTCCGTTAAAATAGCCAAGTTGTCTTTTAAACTATCTTAATTAACAAAATACGTGTGACGTTTAGCAATTCCAGAGATTCACTAAACAAAACAAAGAAACGTCCGATTGATATGACGATCTTTCTGTTTCATCTTTCGTACCTGTTTGATAATTCTCTCTCTTTCTTTCTTAGAAACGGGGCTTATTATTACAAAAGAGGTGGCGGTACGCAGCCGTAGTTCAGGTAAAAAGGATAAATCACATACATAGGGCGCAGATGATCACCATTTAAAATAATGTTATTGTTAACATTATACAGTTTTAAGTATCCTACGGCCAGTATCAGGATGGAGGGCAGACAATTTGAACAGTTACTCTTAGTTATTGTAACGTTTATGAAATAAATGTCAATTGAATATCATAACATTGTATAATTTTTTTTTTTTTTTTCAATTTGCTAATAATGAATAATTATCCCATTTTACACATTAATACCAATAGTTCATATTTTTTTCATTACAATAACGACATATTAAATATTTTTAGAAACGTCATTAAACCAGAAATATTTTGAAATGGTTGGCCACTATTGCTTTCATATTTTTTTTTACACCAGAGCTGTTCAAAGTTCCACGTCAAAAATATTTCTTCAGAAATTTTACACAAAACAATAGTTTAACATTATTTTTTGATAAAAATACTCCAGTTAGCTATTTTATGTGATAGTTATTTATTCATGCGGTTCATATTAAATATTTAAAGACAGAAATAATTACGATATCAACACATTTGGTCTCGTTACAAGTAAAAATTTCAAATTTGACAAAAAAAATATCATTTTTTTTTAAAGTGCAATTTTTTTTGCAGTGTAAGGGCTAACATTTATTTGAATTGCTTTTTGGGCGTGCCTTTAAGTGTACTATAAGCTTTTCAGAGGTTATCCATTCTTTCCTGGACACCTTGTATATATATATATATATACAGGGTTATTTTTAATTAGTTGAGCACCTTTTGCAGGCAGCCTCTCTACATCAATCCCAACAACATTTGTTCTACGACTTTTAAAAAATCTTGATAAATAACTCAGAATAAACGAAACAAAAAAATTTTTGCTCCCTCGATTATTTATTACTCTGTATTTTGTAAGCAGTCTAAAGTATAGGTCGCGGCAGTCTAGCGCTGTACGAAATTTGTAACGTACCACGACGCACGTAATACTATTATAACTTATTATTATTTTTTGTTTTATTTCAAACAGTATGTAATAATTACCCAATCGTCGTATTGTGTATTAAAATTGTTAACAATTAATCAAGGTAGAATCAGATTATTTACAATAATACAATGTGTTATTTACAAAAGGATTCAATATTTACAAATTACCTCTTAAATTTATATCTCGTCGATACCGGCGCAAAATAGTCCCCTTCATATCCAACACAAAGACCGCACCTAAAAATCAACTGTTCACCGACTCCTCTTACCACACTTAGCCAGCACTCGCAATATCTTGGTGTGCTCGATATTTGTGTTACGGCATCACAGTACTGTTTTCACTAATCGAAATTCGGTTACCGAGTAACGGGAGCTAGCGGGTCGCGCGGCACACGCTTATCTAATTGACCGTGACAAACCACTGGATCAAGTTCAAACGTGCATCGCCGCCGCTGCATCACCCCGCCACCCGCGCCCCGCTGCTCGTGTCCTTGGCACGTATTTTGCCTACGCAAGGTGCGTGGCCTCTCTTTGCTCAAGGTTGCAAGGTTGTTAAATGCTCGTTCAGAAGCAGTAAATAAATTTTGTATGGGAAAAACTAAATTTTTAAAACTATTAATTTCAAAAAGTCGTAGAACAAATGTTGTTAGGATTGATGTAGAGAGGCTGCCTGTAAAAGGTGCTCAACTAATTACAAATAACCCTGTATATATATATATATACAGGGTTATTTGTAATTAGTTGAGCACCTTTTGCATGTATATATATATATATATATATATATACAGGGTTATTTGTAATTAGTTGAGCACCTTTTGCAGGCAGCCCCTCTACATCAATCCTAACAACATTTGTTCTACGACTTTTTAAAATTAATAGTTTTAAAAATTTAGTTTTTCCCATACAAAATTTATTTACTGTCTCTGAACGAGCATTTAACAACCTCGCAACCTTGAGCAAAGAGAGGCCACGCACCTTGCGTAGGCAAAATACGTGCCAAGGACACGAGCAGCGGGGCGCGGGGTGGCGGGTGGCGGGGTGATGCAGCGGCGGCGATGCACGTTTGAACTTGATCCAGTCGTTTGTCACGGTCAATTAGATAAGCGTGTGCCGCGCGACCCGCTGGCTCCCGTTACTCGGTAACCGAATTTCGATTAGTGAAAACAGTACTGTGATGCCGTAACACAATATTGAGTACACCAAGATAGTGCGAGTGCTGGCTAAGTGTGTTAAGAGGAGTCGGTGAACAGTTGATTTTTAGGTGTGGTCTTTATGTTGGATATGAAGGGGACTATTTTGCACCGGTATCGACAAGATATAAATTTAAGAGGTAATTTGTAAATATTGAATCCTTTTGTAAATAACACATTGTATTATTGTAAATAATCTGATTCTACCTTGATTAATTGTTAACAATTTTAATACACAATACGACGATTGGATAATTATTACATAC
The DNA here is from genome assembly GCA_959347355.1 of Napeogenes inachia. Lineage (NCBI taxonomy): Eukaryota > Metazoa > Arthropoda > Insecta > Lepidoptera > Nymphalidae > Napeogenes > Napeogenes inachia. Next base: position 8,585,627 of record OY365795.1, on the reverse strand, counting down.
TGTTTGAAATAAAACAAAAAATAATAATAAGTTATAATAGTATTATGTGCGTGGTACGTTACAAATTTCGTGCAGCGCTAGACTCCCGCGACCTATACTTTAGACTGCTTACAAAATACAGAGTAATAAATAGTCGAGGGAGCAAAAATTTTTTTGTTTCGTCTATTCTGAGTTATTTATCAAGATTTTTTAAAAGTCGTAGAACAAATGTTGTTGGGATTGATGTAGAGAGGCTGCCTGCAAAAGGTGCTCAACTAATTAAAAATAACCCTGTATATATATGATTTGTCACATATATTGTACTAGCATAACATAAACACCCATATGATTTAACAATGGTATAAATTGAGATGAGAATGGAAATTGATTTTCCATTGAAACAAGGTTATAGAAGAAAATAGATTATCATTAATGAAATTTTATGTCAAAACCTAAAATTAGTACGTTTTTAATAATAAAAACGTACGAATACGAATAAAATATTTTACATAAGTACTTATATTTTAAATACCACATAGATTGTTCAACAATAATATTAAATACCGACAGGTCAATTAATTATGAAAAAAATATTTAACCATTTATCTTCTGTAATAATCTATAAAAATAATCTTCACTTAAAACCTAGTTTTCACTATGGTAAATCTTATTGTTTTTATTAGTTTTTAACTGCCGACCCAAAAAAAGAAGTATTATAAGTTTGACCTGTGTATCTATGTTTCTGTGTGTCTGTCTGTGGCATCGTAGCAGCCAAACGAATGGACGTATTTGATTACGGCTTTTTTATCGAAAGCCTTGTCTCTAGAAAACCGAAAGGCTGCTATACCATCAGGATCTGTCTTTGTTCACATCTCACTCTCTCACACTGATGTGGATTTCAGGAATCGAAATACCGAAGTGAGGGGAATGTGATGGAGAAACATTGCCAGTGTCTAGATGCGAATTATCACCAAACAAAGAAGCCAATACATTCGCTTACTCTGTCGCTGTATGAGTCAGGTGTCCATCCGCCTTCAGCAGAGCAGGCAGTGAGGGGTGAAAATCAGCAATGAGGAGTAAAAATTAGCTAAATGACAATAATTCTGCACTCTTCATTTTGCTTCAGTTGAGTCAGTCGCTTGAGTCAGTCTTGTCAAATCAAATTTTACGCGAAAGTGAAGTAGGCAAGATATATTAAAAAAGTATTTTTATTACATAACTGCTATTATTCTCAGAGTCAATTGGTAATGTAAATTCTTGAATTGAGTTCTTATGTCATTTTACTTTAGAGTTAGAAATTTTATTGAAAAACGATCTCTGAATACTAAAGAGGTTTAAAGTTTGGTATTTAGCCATGTCAATGAAGATAAAATAAAGAGAAAAGATAAAACCTAAAAAGTAATATAAGATTTCAGGTAAGATGAAAGAATTTTCACAACTTTTATAGTTTGATATTAAGAATTAATAATAATATATTGTTAAGACTGGTTTAGTAATACACAGTACTTGCACTTCAATGTTTAATATCCAACCATTTGTAATAGAATGTATTTACCATTTAAATTATTATAAATAAACATAACTAACAATATATACAAAGATAAAAGAAATTAAAGATTATATTTTTTACCTGCATTTGAGATTAGATAATTATTTATTTTATTGTTTTTTGTTTATTAATAGATCCCTTTAATTTAGTAATTGCTCATTAAATCGATACATTTTACCCGAAATGTTTAAAATGTTTTAAGTGTACTACATATAGGTAATTTATTTTAAAATATTATATTAGTGGTAAAACTTCATAATCATCTAAATGAAATTGGTTTCATAACGTACTTGCGATCTTTAATCAAATGTTAAACGCTAATAGAGTCAGTTAAATATCATGGGTTCGATTTGCAAACAGGGCCATTATGTCTGAAATCCACTACAGATTGTTATTGAGTCAGTGTGTGCTTTGTGTCTGTTATGTACATGTTTGTGAATAGATATTATTGTCTATTCACAAACATGTAACGTAATTTTAATTCTTCACCATTTCATGCAATCGCCGAATTAACGAACATCAAAATTAGTGACAAATGTTTTGTTTTTAAACCTGTTTCATTATATAAAATTGTTAAAATTTAGGAACCTAAATTTGAAACAAACCGGTGATTTTTAGGGTAGGTCAGTAAAATTGCTTATTACTGTAATAAAAGACTCTACAATTATCCCTAATTTTTAAAAAATGTATTGAAATCGGTAAATTCACGAAATTAATTCTATATATATTTTACCAAAAAGAGCTAAACGGGCTATTTGTAACTTAAAAGCTAGAGATTCCCTAAGAGATGTTTTTAAAGTAACCAGTATTCTTACAGTCGCTTCTCAATACATTTTTATATAACTTACTATATATACGCTAAAATTTAAATGCTTATATTAGAACCAGCGACAGATATATGATCAATACAAGAAATAAAAATAGGCTCATAACGTCTACATTTCGACTTCAAAAAGTTAACAAATCCTTCATAGCTTGAGTGTACGTATAATTAATACAGTTCCACAAGATATATTAAATCTTCCTTTTCTTAGCTTTAAATCTAAATTAAAAGTATATTATTAAATAAATCTTACTATAACATTCAAGAGTTTTGGTTGATCGGAATGTGTGGAACTTGGGTCATTGTAGAACAGAGTAAAATTAAAATATTTTTTAACATAAATAACTTAAAATTCATTTATTCTCATAGTTTTCGATTAAAAATTTACTTAAGCAAGTCTTATTTCCTTGAAATCTTCTTTTGCAATTATTATAAACCTAAAAAAAGTGCTAACGCCACTATTTAAATTATAAATTTGCATAACATCCGAGAGGAAACAATAAATAAAAGTTTTTCATTTAAAATTTATATTTTAATGAGAATTATCTTTAAAAACTAATTTATCCTCTCTTTGTTCTCATTTTCAATTTAATAAAAAAATTGCTTTAGTGGTTTTGTGCTATATTTATCTAACCAAATAGAAAAAAAATAAGAGTCTAATTATAAAATATTGAGAATATACAATTATGTAATTGCAAATTATTAAAGATAAGTTATGTTACTCTTACAATTTCATAAAAGCACATACCTACAATGTATTTATAGAATATTTGTAATTAAAACTTAATACTAGGTTTCTACGTGATACGGTTAGAGCAGCAAGTTTTGCGAAGATTTAGTTGAAACCTTATATATTTACTACAAACTAACATGTAACAATATAACATATCTATATGGTAACAAAATAAATTAAATAAATATTTTTAACTCTGTCAGGGAATAATTTGATTATAACATTTGTTAGACCAATAGTTTAGACATATCTTAATATTATATCATGCACAGACTTAACTTGTATGGTAGTTCAATATTTCAGTCAATAAATGTTACAACAATACAACCAATATTTATTATTTAGAAAGCTATATCATCTTAAATTGGAAACTACTTCATTAAATACAAAAAAAAATCATGAATATTGTCAGTCTGTATTTCAACGAAATTTCTAGTTACCGAAATCAAATTAAATAGACTTGAATTTCTATTGGCTCTATATCCGTGTTTCAAAATATTAAAAAAATAATATTTAGAACAAAGAAATATGTTTTAAGTCGTATACTTTAGTACAAGCATTTTATTTACTGTTAGTCATATTTATTTGTAATAATTTAAATGGTAAATACATTGGAATTTACATGTTTTAGTTCATAAGTTTCAACAGTAGCGCCACCTACACAATTAATTATGGAATATTATTTAGTATTTACTGTTAAAAGTTTTAAGAATTAGAAGCATAGAATATTTTAACATAATGTTTAATCTTTTATTAATTATTAGAACTTATTATAAGGTATAAATAATATCATCTGTAAGTTGGTTATGAAATTGTAAATTACCCTCGCCTAAATATTATAGTGTTAAAATATTATAAAACGAGTTGTAAGGGCTGCTCTCGCTATTACAAATGGTTGGATATTAAACATTGAAGTGCAAGTACTGTGTATTACTGAAACAAGTCTTAACATTACATTAATAACTTACTAATAGTCTACTGCAACCTTCTTTTAAACAATTGCGTAGAATGAAATGCAAAAGTTCAAAAGAACAGAGAAAACAAAGCCTTAATTACCCGGGGCACAAATATTGGCTGAAATCGACTAAAAAGTCAAAGTGCTGGCAAACACCACTTTAATTACGTGTCTTTGCTTTCAGGAACTACAATCTTAGGAATTTGATTGTACGACATGGTATTAGTGTTCGGAGAAGTAACCATTCAAGTACATTTTGTTTAATGCTTGACAGAAAACGATAGCGCCCTTGTGTTTATACAAAGAGATTCCATATGTATGACTTAAATATGTTGATTAAAAGTTAATTTACACTTTTTACAAATTATTATATTTTATTTTATTATACACCATTTTATTTTGAATTTGTTAACAGCTTCCCATAGTAGAAATATTTTTTGCAGACAGAAACAGAATTTGTTATATTTTATTCACCGTCCTCAAGAAGGTCGTAAAACGCAAACAACAATAAAACGAATAAACCGGACTGAGTGAAATGTACATGTTTGTGTCCGTATTAAATTATAATGTAATAAATATCAACTTAACGAAAATTCGACTTCAATTACTTTTTTTGTAGTTAATATAAATAACGTGTCATAATTCAACTACTGTTGAATTTAAATTACATTTAGTATTTTTTAGTTTCATGACAAGCTTACGTACCTACCCACGCGCGACGCTATTACTAAGTTAATTTATTATTGTTTAATTTTGTGAAGCATATGATCACTTCAAATTATCAGTAAATAAATAATAAACTAATGCAATTTTTAGCATAATTATTTATATGGAAAACGAGAAATCTATGCTTCTATAATAATATTATTATAGCTGCAATTTTATATACATATATGACTAAAATGTCTGTTCCTCATTATACCAATCCTTGTACAACGAAAATTAAGGACAGTTATTCCGAAAATTATCATGTTCGATAACTTGATAATATTAATAACATTTACAATAATTTATAAAATACCCAATATTCATCTAAAAATAAGATATTAATTTTCAAAAATGTAACGATAGCTATGAATGTACGAAACCCGAGTCTTTATTTTAACAACAATCTTTCATTCCATTAATGTTTCCTTGGAAATAAACAAAAATAAAATGCTAATATTAAATTGAGCGTTTCATAATGGTTTTTAAAATAATTATTTTTTTTAATGTATTTCAGACACTTTTTTAATCAAATGCTGACTGACGTTTATTTCATCAGAAAAGGGTCATAGATGCTTAGATTGTTGTATAATAGCTTTTCTTGGCAATTTATTATCCGATGAGAGGGATTAAATAATTATTATATTTCCTTTGAATCCAAATTTTTATATTATTTTATGAAATATTTTACAGGTATAGTAGGCTTTTAAAACGTTTTTTGGTTGGCAAAGCCTAACTAATGTTAATATAATAGTAATAAAACTAATGATAAAAATAAAAACTTTATTTGAAACAAAATGCAAGTATTTCATTAACAAGATACATGTTAACAACTGCAAAAGTTATAAACTGAGGCGCAGCCCCAACGCCCACTTTTATGTGTACAATATTGCTTCAAAATAGTATAAAACAAAGCTAGACATTAATAGAACAATAAACAATCAATAATGATTATGAAACATGTGAGTGTGTTTGTGTGTGTGAGTATGAAAAGTGTGTGTCTATGTGTCTTCACAAGATAGAGTTGGAAGCCATGAGGTGCATGCACTCGAATTTACATTTATATTTTGTAAGCGGAAAAATTTCTAATATTTTATTTGTTTTCTAATATTTTATTTGTTTTTTAATATTTTATCAAGTAAGTTCAAGACATAAATATAACAAAATTTTTTATTCGACAAGACGAAAACGATAACTACCGACTCCACGCGATAAGCCTAGAAATTCAAAACGAATGGGTGACCATAACACATATTCAATATTTTGTTCGCCGTTCCGATAGCTCAGGATCATAGTGAAGCTGTGAGTGTTATCGCATTGTGGTCCCGAAAATAAAAAGCTGCTGACTGTTAAAACTTGGCACTGTGGAAAAAGGGTTTTCGTCGAAAAAAGAATACTTTTATACGTCATTACTTTTAAAACTGCGCGCTGAGCTCTTTCCACCTTTAACGTATGAGATTTAACAGAACCACTCCATGATGTAATGCAATATGAGAGAACTGACTGCGCGAGTGCATAGTAAACAGACTTAAGACATTGAATGACAGCAGAATTTCTCAGAGACTTAAAATCTACAATAAATTTTCCAACTCTTTCAATAATTTAAAACCGTATATTTGATATGGGGTTTCCAAAAAGAGTACAGTCTAGCCACACACCAAAATACTTAATATTAGAGGCAGAGTCTATTTTGGGACATCGACAAGAAATCAAGGCATTATTAATTATATATATTATATTGGTTACTATTATGGATCCGTAGAGGGAGATAATCAGGTGGAAGGTCTTCAGTACGGTTAGTGAAGCATAAAAATCGAGTTTTAGTGTAAATTAGCGTTAGTAAATTTTTAGTTGGCCATTTTGAAATTGTAGCCAACAAAGTTTCAGCTTTCGAAAAGATTTCAGACTATGTTTTATTAAAGATTATTAAAGCCGTATCATCTGCATACATTATCGATTTAATATTTTCCATTGCCAAATAACACAGCTCGTTTACATAAATAAGAAATAGAGTAGGGCCAAGAACATTACCTTGTGGGAAACCAAAAGTAATTTCCTCCTTAGCAGTCACGTAATCGTAAATTTTTACAACTTCGCATCAACCAGACAAATAATCCTTCAACAAATTGAAAAACACACCCTGGATGTCAATATCCTTGAACTTTATAAGTAATGAGGAAACAAACACAGTATCAAATGCCTTAGTAAGGTCAAGAAAAATACATAAGGTTTTCATTTGTTTATCAAGACATTTTTATAATGTGTTGAGTACAAATATTGATCTTTAATTGTTAATGCAATTTTTATCTCCCATCTTGTAGATGGGATTTATTACAGCTTTCTTAAAAACTTCAAGAAAACACCAGAAGATAGACATAAATTAAATAAGAAATTGAGGATGGGAACGACAGTTTCTGGATGATTTAATAATTCATACGCGAATGTTATCCCAACCTACAGCACCGTTATCTTTCAGACCTGAAATGGTTTCGTTTAATTCTGAATCATCTATTGAAAATCAAATTTGATCACTCCATACAAAAAAATGAAATACAATGTCACTCACGATAACGATGTAAAAGCATGAGAATTTACATGTAATAGCATGTTTAATGTACTTTTCAATTACCCACCATACCAAGACAGACTATTTTATCACACTAAACAACAATAGGGAATTCCCTAACAAAAACACAGTTGCTATATTATTGTAATAGTGTCGTTTTGCATTCACGAAAGCAAATAATATTAAAATCGGGGTTCAATCTAATTTATACAATACTCCTTTTATAAATCTTTTTGGGTCGAACCCTTCTAGTTTAGTTACATATTTCTTTTTTTTTCTCTTTGCGTTTGAAATTTACTATTCATCTTTTTTTCTATAAAATGCCCTATTTTTTATGCAACAAATAGATAATATGGTTACATTAATTCTGGTAGTGGCATCTTTTCAATGTTTATCTATACTGCAAAGTTAGAAACAATGTCATCAACGATGTCATCAACGTCCCGATAAAGACGATCACATATAGAATGCTTAATTTAACGAGACGGACAGCGATACGGTAGCTCAATTGGTAGAGCGACAGACCGGTTTCCCAGAGGTTGCGGGTTCGATTCCCTGCCTGTGTCGGTTTATTGTTCGTCCTATATTTATATAAATTTAATATAATGATTAAATTAACATTAATATTACGATTTTAAGCATTATATTTAATGTTTTATCGTAGTCAAAACCGATTGGTGGGATGAGCATTATCTCATCAGACACGCATTTTATACATGCAAATTTTTTTACACACGAAAAATGTAATATATTCAAATTAAATTCCACTTACACACAGCGCATACATATTTTTGTATTCTTATATTTTTATGATTATTAATTTACAACATGTTTTTATTAGAGCGTTGCATTAACATATGTTAATACCTAATTTCTTGAGGTTAAAATAGCCATATGGCTATTAACAAAAATTACGTTGCATTGAGACCAATCCAGAATAATGTTACATACTTTGTTATACATTATGAGTAACATCTTATACCTTGAACTATTGCATCTGTATAAAGATTGGGAAATCGAAGACCCGTCGTACCGACTACTTATGACCTTGTATTATTAATGACAAACTGACCAAAGTTTGTAAAATTATTTTTAGTGGACGTAGTCTATGTTGTATTCCAGTCATTATTACAGATACCTACCAAAAATGTTTGATCTGTGGCACATTCAAAGATCCGAACAAAACTCAGTTATCCAAGTGTCGATATAAAACTTTCTATCGAAAGAATATTTGTTTACTTTATGGTTAAAAATCGAAGAAAGTTTGAATAATATGTTATTCACAAGTTTATTGTTTTTACCATATATGCTGATTAATTACCTACTACAGGTTACGGAACAGGAAAAGTCTAGTAACACAGATATGAGAACAGTTTTAGTTATTGAATATAAAATTGGGGAAAAGTTAGTACAATACTTGTGCCGGTAAAAGTTCAGATTTTGGCAATAATAAATTGTTCATATTTATTACTAATTAATCATTTACGTTTGATTGACATATTGGCAACATTATTTATTACTTAACCGAACTCAGAGGATTGCAATCACGAAAGTTTTGCCTTATGTTATTTTTATATACTCCTCTTTTGTTTATAGTAAAAGTATTTTTACTCTACGAATACAACTGAAATTTACCATACACTAATAATATCAAAGAATATTTATTTCTTACAATCATTGTCATGTAAAAAAAAATATCAAAATTAATTTTCTTTTTATAAGTTATTGTATGGTTTCACAAAAATCAAGTTTTTTTTAATTGACTGTATTTAAGTTATGTTTGGTGGAAATAAGAAAAGTTGAGGTGATGAAAATCATCACATCACAAAATCACTTATGGTTCGTTATTGTGCAATATAAGAATGTACAGTGAAAAACATAAAGAATAGATCAGTATACTCATAGGTTAATTTAATACAATATAGAAACCAGAAATGTAACTTTCAAAGCAACAAAAAAGTAGATAAAAAAAAGAATTGACCAGTAAATCTTAACCAGTAGTAAAATTTTCAAGCTCACTTATCTATCAAAGACAAAGTTATAGAATAACGGAGTTAATATATTTCTCAAATATAATAGTTAATATATCAATCTGTCAAAGTATTTACTTTTAAAAACTAATATCGAGACCAACATCTGAATCTGCATAATAATATCCATTTTGACATGTAATATTATTATTTAAATTAAAATGAATATTCCTCATCATACGCTGAAATCAACGTTATGACACATTTCTCATTTTCCATTCCAGTAAATCAAATAAAAAATATTAATAAATGAAATTCGTAAAGTTTCACAAGTTTAATAATTATAAAGAACCGATAAAACCCATAAAATTGTTAAGCTTTTTGTGTTAATATATTTAAACTTTCGTATAAGGACTGGAAGTAGTATAGAGGTATCTTTATACTACATCCTACTAGGGAAAGAAAATAAATATGGTAGTTCTGCCATATTAGAAGTATGGCTTTTGGTACAACACTATTTACATAAAACAATAAATCAGGTTCCCATGAGCAAAAAAAAAATATTTTTACAGCTGCTTGGGAAAAGTAATAAATATTCATTATTTATATATTTCAAAGATATACAATATTGTTTTAAGAAATAAGAAAGCTAAAGCTGAATATGGACAAAAATATTACGATACCGGTCTAACGGTTTATAGCATTATGCGATCTTCCATCAATTTATTCTAAATAACAAAAAGTCTACTGGCCAACAACTTCAACAATTTACAGTCGGAATAGTATTTTTTGGAGTATTAAAATGTTGGTTGGGTGCCAAATATCATGATTATTTTATTTTTAATTCCTGAACTACAGAATTCCAATATGAATATAAGATTTATGAAATTACATTAAAATGCATAATCAAAATATGCATTTTTGCAAATAAAGAAAAAATTTTAGAATAATAAATGTTCATAAAATCATAAATAAAAACCTGTCAAACAACATCTACTGTTTAATATTATGTAAGTTATGTCTAAAGCTACGCTTCTAATGCTTCGTCAACATTGAGTACGTCGTAGCATCTACATGCATTATAATAATTATACAAAATTGATATTTCAAAGATACAGCGTTAGTAAACCTACTTTCATTAAGTACCATACTAAAATATTTTAGTAATAATTATTAGAATTCTTTTGACTCTTAATAAAAAATCATAATTAGGAATTTCCTTACAAAACCACTTTGTTATATTATTTTACGAATAATAGAGTTATTTTGATTTTACAGAACCAAAACATCTTTTAAAACGGGATCCAATATAATTTATTCAACACTCATAAATCTTTTAGTTTTACTGTCTTAATTATTCTTGTATAAATATTTCTTTTCATTGTAGAAATAAATACATATTTTGTTATGTTTTCAAACCAGTGTAAACTACATTACATGTTGAAGTCATGTCTAGCTTATTTGGTAATTTGAAAGAGCAATTTAAGTGCTTTATACTAAAAAAACTGTATAAATAATTCCGTAAGCTATCTCATATTTCCAGGCTAATATTTCAACTCACAAATAATTCAGACACTACACATCGCACGTTGCGGAGATAGAATACCTAAGCATGATCCTCATATATATCTAAAATTGGAACCGACTACCCTCTCGTGTTTCGTCTTCATTAGTTATCCATGTTAGATCTGATTCATCCCTATGACAGCTGGCTTGAAAAAAGTTTGGTTTATTCAATGATTTATTAAAATTTTTAGTTCTATTTGTTTTATAGATTCAAACATTTTAAATATTTTTTAACAATATATATTTTATTCAATGAGAGACATTGTATGTTCCCAGTTCTCACCAGAGTAATTTCGGATCATAATGTAATGCGGCAAGGCTTTTTCCAGGCTAAGTAGAATTTCTATTCCTGACAAATCTTCTCTAAAGTATTGCAACGTTTGGTTTCCTTCGAGAAGTATATTAATTATTATTTTGAATTTTTATTTCCTATATACGTTAGGATTAATGCTAGCAGGAACAGGCAAAGAAATAAAAATTTCCAACGCACTTTTTTAAACATAATTGAATAGCATTACAAAACTTAGAAATCACCCAAATAACTAAAAGCTCAACATTAGCGGTCCCTGGTTAAGAAGGCGATTTATTAGTTATCGTAGAAAGTTATATAAGAGTGTGTTCCTCCTCTGTTCTCTATAACGCAGATCATGTGATTGAATATGTAGTATTATGATATTTTATAATAAATGAAAATAATAAAAATATGCATTCTATTTTTTATTTATATCTTTTTAACATACGTAAATAATTGAATATTTTTTGATAAAAAAAAACGTCTTCGTAACTTGTTTCCTAAGCCTGGTGCACATATAAGATATAGGTATGGATTTTTTAGTGAATGGATTACATTTTGAATTTCGCAGTCCAAATGTTATGGGATGAGATTTTTTGGTGGTTTGAAATAAAGTATTGACGGGTAGTTCTAAACAACCAATTTTCAAATTAACATACCGAAGAAGGACATAGTTATAATAAAACTACCTAAAAATATAATAAATTTGTAAAACATATACTTTTAAAACAATAATATTAGAAATTTTGGAATCATTATTTGTGTTGACTATAGGAAACTTATTTCTGATCAAAAAGTTAATAACAATAAGACATAACATAATGAAAACTAGGTTTTAAGTGAAATTGTTTTTTGTTGACTATTCCAGAAGATCGATATAAATGGTTATAACATTTTTTTTATAACTAATAGAACATTAATGCAATTTTCTTCAATATCACTGTTGAATCTTCTATGTAAAAATTAAAAATATAATAATTTATTAAAATGTTTTGTTTTGATAATAAAAAAAAGTAACATTAAATTTGAAACCCATATCATATGTTTTTCTAATCGATAAAACCGACATGCAATATTTACATGGGGGTGTTAAATATTATAAAAGTAGAATATGTGTGATAAGTTATATATTTTTTTAATTAATAAATTTCATACTCTGATATTTTAAGCTGACATTAGAATAACAACTTAATAATATTTTCATTGACAACTTCTAGTCTTCAACAACTTTTTTTTAAATTTTATCTTACAGCTCGATTTTAAAGCAAAATATGAATAAGTGTCAATAATCATTGCCACCATAGCACTACACTAAATAAGCAATCACAATTTCTATCTATATATATACAATTACAATAACACTGATAACACTGTCTGCCTACAAGTGATGAGTTTATTGGGCTAAAGATCTATTAAAGATGAAACAAATTCATATATTCGTAGAGTTTAGTTAAATTTATAAAAGAAAATACATCAACGATACTGTTAATGGGTATCGTAATACATATTATATTTAGTACACAAAAAAGAAAAAAGAAATGTTATTCAATAATCCTTATAATGATCTTACTTGTTCTGTTCTTGATCTGTTGTTATTTAAACTCTATTACATAACTTAGTCACATATTTATTACATTATTTTTAGAGATCAACAAAACGTGATTAATGAACGCTGAAGCTTGTGACTTACATTTATGAAGTTGCTGATATAATTGAGTTGTTCCGTCGTTTCAGTACACTCCTATATGGCGATGCGGTGATACATATTAATTTGTTATGTTTGTAATTAGTTAAGAAATGGTTTACTCGTAATTGATGTTTGTTATGTTTGTAGTTGTAATTATTATTCAATTTAATGTCGGATAACAGCAACAAAGTTTACTTTACAACGTCGAATGTTTGTTTATCTTTCGGTGTTTGAAATAAGAGAGATTATTGTACTTATACTACGAATAAATAGAATAACTTCATAGTTTAATGACATACATATAAAAACATATATATATTTATATCATATATTATAAAGATAACTTTCAAATACATAAACTAAATCTAATTATTTAAAAAATAAGTAGTTGTAATAATTAATATTTTATTAATTTAATAGTATTTATTTTTTTTAGATTGGTTTATATACACATAATTATTATTTATTAGATATGGCGAAATGAATATCTGATACAAATAAAGCATCGACTGAGTTATTGTAAAAAGAATTGCGAAGTATAAACGGACATACATTATGTCTCAAATATTAATTTGGATATAGGTGACTTCAGATAATCCAATGTTTAGTGGTTAGTCACCCTGACTACTGAACCAAAGGTGGTTGTGTCTGTTCCTGCAGAGACAATTATTTGTGAGATCCCCAAAGTGTTGTTTCATGTCTGGGTGTGTTTTGTAACCCTTATATGCTAGACAAGCCCCTCGTAAGTAATATAAAATCTAATGCGAGAGTTGTCTTTTTAAAACCACAAAATAATAACTTGAATCGAAGGTTAAAGAGGTTATGAAATGAAAAAAATATTAATTTAAATATTAGTTTTCATACGCTTTATATATCATAACGTAATAAAATAAAATACTTCATACTGTTATAAGACATTAAAAGACTTTTTGTTTAATATTCCTATACTATATTTGTATATATACTTTTTGTATTATGTGTTCGATTTTCGTATAATATTCCTCATAAATAATTTCTAAATTCGTAGAAATATGTATATTAGAATGAAAATAAGACTTGGCTCTAATTTTCATTGCAACTTATTTCTACTGAGATAACAATGCAATTTTTACGAAGTGTGTTATTTCAAAACGATTAGCGTAGCTTGTTCATACGCTTAGGTGCTTATACTTGATTATTATTTTTCTTTATATACCATTAAAGTAATAAAATTATCTTATATTACGTAGTTCTTATATCCTGGCTTATGTTATAAAACATATCCAGCACGTTTCGCCGGGCTTAATTTAAAGATGTATCAACTCAAAATACAGAATAAAATATTACATATAAGAATTACCTTATTTAGAAATAACTACCGCAATAATAATTATGATTCAACCTGAATTTCATTATCTTGTACTCGTTTCTCTAACTCTACATGGATAGTATGATGACGTTATTATAGTTAAGGTTACTACCTTAAATAGTTTGATGTGAAAAACAATATCAGTAGTAAAAAGACTGTCACTGACAGTTCAATAAAAAAAGTTTCGATCGTCATCAAACTTTACAGGATTACCTTCTGGGTCAATCTAAACATCCCCTGAATTTGGTTTAAATCGGTCCAACCGTTTCGGCATTTATCCGGAACATACATACATACTTTCTATTTTATAGGTATAGATTTTAGGCTTTGTCAAACATACCCAGAAGCCGGAATCTGTGGTAAATTCATAGATCCAAGAAGAAGAAGCCAGCAAACTAAAATCAGCTAATCAAGTACAGATATTTATTTTTAGATATTGTTTTTTTTTCTAGTATCTATTATATTTATATTATAATAGTTATCAGCTGTCGGTAATGGTTATTATAAATTAATTTATATAATATATTATAATATTTTTTGGTATCAAGAGTTAAGTAAAATATATCTTTGTTATAAAGAAATATTCAAACCTCTCCGGTATTTTAGAGACGAATGATAGACAAGAACTAAGTAAATGAAACTGTAGCAGACTAAACGAACAGACAGATGAAGATGAGACAAGGACTCACTTTGTAAAATGAGAAGTGCATAATTTCCTTTTACATAGACGTCAACCTTATCAAATCGAATTTATATATTCAAATCTTATTACATAACAGTCTAATCTAATGTCCTCATAGTCAATTGGTGATGAAAATTTTTGCATTGAGTTTTTATGTCGTTGACTAGAAATTTTATTGAAAAAACGATCTCTGAATATTAAAGAGGTTTACATCTTAGTATTCAGTCGTGTTAGAGAAGATAAAATAAGAGAAAAGATAAAATGTTTAAAAAGCAATAAAAGATTTCAGGTAATATGAAAGATAATATTAATATAAAATTTTATAATAATTGTACTTTGAGAATTAAATAAATTTTGGTTGTTGAACTTCTAAAGTAATTATTTTATTAAAGCATAAAAGCTATAAGCTTCTTTATAAAAGCTCTGTGTAATAATAAATAAAGGTTCTAATTTATTTTTTATTGGATTTTTGTGAGTGGCCTTAATTAATATAGTTTTAATATAGTTTTATAGGCCTTAATTAATTAGCCCGTAGTTAATATAGTTTTATATTTCAAAATAATAATTTACTTTTATATCTAACAAAACTATAAATAATTATTATATTTCAAAAACAATGCATAAAATTGTAGGCATTGCGATTGTAAATAAATTTGTATAAAATTCAATTATATCGAAATTGAAAGCAATGCAAATTAAATTCTAGTAGCAAAGAAATTCAAAATGACAGGCAAATAATTCACAAAACTCAAACATTCGAATAATTTAGAACATATCCAAACAATTTTCAGTCTGATGCCTAAGAACGGAGAACTTTAAGAAATTGTATAATTAGAATTAATTTCTCCAAGTAAATATATTTATATTAACTTTGAAAAATAAATTATTCAATATTTTTTTTTACAATATTTATTTGGATGTAATTCTTTTTCACACTGCGTGACGTTTTATAATTTTTTTGAGATACACTTTTTATATAAAAAAAATGCCAATAATATGTATGTATTAGTTTTTTTAATTTTAGTGTTTATTGTTATTACAATTTGCTTTGCAAGTGGTGAAAGAAAATATAATTTTGTTAAAATAAAAATAAAATAATCACTAACGATTAAATTAACCATAGGAAGCTGTATGTAAATTTATCTACATTCAAGGGTTGTTTTTTTTACTTAGTTGTATGTTAAATTCATGTATGAGAGATGTATGATCATAGATTTCTGTATGTCTTTGTTTGGTTGTTTATCAACTATGCCTGTTCTCAATATTTATAATATGAATTTCTATGTATTTGTATCGTTGTCTAACACCCTAAACACAAGCAAATAATTTGCTTACTTAGGGGTTACAATTTGTGTAATTTGTCCTGATATATTTTTAATATTATTATTACTTGGTTTTAAGACATAAAATTGAGGGACGAGACATCATAATCATCTAAATGAAATTTGATTCATAGCCTAATTTCAATATTTTCTCAACTGATAAACGCTTTCTCTAATAGGGACAATTAAATATCATGGGTTCAATTTTTAAGCGTTAATTATGTTTATGTTTGGGAAAAGATATAATATAAATTGTAAGTTTTTTTTGTTACTGAATATCTTAGATCCATGTAAAAGGATTATTTTATACTAAAATAAACCTTATCGTTTTTTACCCTTAAACTTATCATTAACTTACCTCCGTCCCCTTAAAATATATGTATATAATTTTATGACTACAATTTTTTTCAATTCGTTTATTGAAAATCTTATATTATGTTCTTGAGGTAAACCTTTTGTATCAGGAAATGTAATGTAAATAACTTCTGTAATATTTGGTTCTAATATTTTAAATAAGTTAATGATGTTTTTTCTGTAGACATTTCTCTTTCTCTCAATAATCATAAAGGCTATGTTAAGACGATGAGTAATGTTGAAAAACATTATTATCATAATAATACTAGAATACTCCCTAAATTAAAGTAGCCATATCTTAACTATTTCATTACTAAAAATTATTGCCAGTCTAAGATAAAGTAATACTTTTATGAAAATTATATCATGGATATTCTTATTTAAATGATAAAAATCCTGATCATATAATTTTTACTTTTTTTTTATAAGATTTCATAATTTATATAAAAAGGAATCCTACCAGATTACAAAACAAAAAAGGTTATCTTGACTAAAATTGGATTAAAAGCATCCAATTCATATTCATAACGGTAATTCATAACTTGACGCAGAATAAATTACACGGCTCACCGGGAAGACACATTATCTTCTATACAATTCACTTACACATCCTTGCTGAACGCTATATAGTTAAAGATAGATTTTAGTATAAGACAATTATGTTTTATTCAAAGTATTGTCCATCGCTTTCCACCACCTTATCCCATCCTTCTGAAGCATACGAATGCCTCGTCGAAAGGATTCTTCAACTTTTGATGCTATCCGTGAGTAAACATAATTTTTGGTCTCTTCGTACGATGTGAAGTTTTGCTCAGAAAGACCATGTGCCATTGAATGAAATAGATGGTAATCAGACGGAGCAACGTTCAGTGACTAGGGCGGATGGGGTAGAACTTTCTAATTAAGTGTTTCCAAATAAGTTTTAACCGGTGCCGCAATATGTGGATGAGCATTATCATGCAATATTTATTTTATTTATTTATTTATTTATATCTTTTCCACTTAGAATCATAATCAGTGATCACTTGTGTACGTCAACATGGAAGTGTTAGGAGGGCCTATTACGATACTAGATTTATCGTAATAAGCCCTTCTGTAAAAGCACTTTCCATCTTAGTGTTAAGGCTATGAGGGTTCCAATTGCGTCCTGGTCTGAGAAGAATCACACAACCAACTCAGCCGGATATATATTTTTTGTTATTGTGATCACAGTTTCACAAACGATAAAATACTAAGGTAAGGTTTAATAAAACTAAGGCAGCAAAATCTTATTCTTTTAAATCTTATTCTTTTAAATTATTTGTATATCGAATGTTCCAGGAAGCATGAAATACCTTCAACATCCACAGGGCATTTAAATAGTCTTACAGTGAATTGGCTTAAGCGAGACAAAATTGAATTGTGCTTAAAGTAAGTATGTCTGGAAAACTTTTAAAACAAATTTGTATTTATTTATTTTGCGACAAATCGGTTGAGGTATTTGTTGTATTGAACATTTTGTTATTTTTCTTTTCGTTTTGAAGTTTGAAAGCGTTTATAACCTACACTTAAAGTGCATTTATAAAATCGGTGAGAGTTAATTAAAAAAAAAAACATTATTGTTGAAAAGAAAAGACAATCGCTATACAAACTTATATTTGACATTCGGTTTAATATTATTATAAACATGGTAAAAATATGAAATCGCGTGTTCATTTTGATGAATTAAAGATTACACAGAATTGAGTACTTAGACGACCAAAGAAGACTGAGATTAGAAGACCCTTAATTAGGATTTTAACTGGTGTTCATTTTAAAATGTTATTTTATTTATTTTATTTTTGATTCATAATTTCCATAATTTTACAGTTCCAAAAGCTCTTTTGCATGCTTTTATTTTATACTTTTAGACATTTTTTTATATATTGCTCGAATTCCGAATTCATGTTTCAAAATATTTCTATCCGAAGAAAAGGGTCCAAACACCAAATATTACTATTATTATATTATCTTATATAATATTCTTTGAATTGAAAGTGAATTGAAATTCCGCTCGAACATTACCCATAGTGCTCTTTCCTTAGCTACTGAACGTTAACTTATAACTTACAATATTTTTACGAGTCCAAACTGGACATTGATTCTATCAACTTTGTCCTATAAATACAGCTAATAAATTGTAGTTTTCTTTTAAAATACCATTACTGCTTTTCTTTTATCTCGGTATCCTGCATCCCACTCCATAGTAATTAAATAAAATAAGTAAGCTTATTTAAATTTATACAAATATAGAATGAAAAATAAATCGACACGAGCTAGGACACCGTTGAGTACCGTAACGATACGGTAGCTCAATTAGTAGATCGACAGGACGGTTTTTCAGAGGTCGCGGATTCGAATCCCTGCCCGTGTCGGTTTATTTTTCATTGTATATTTATATAAATTTAAATAAGCTTATCATGGCTATACATGTTTATAGATATTTTCAAAATAATTACTACTGATTTAGAAGCAGGTTAATTAATAATTACATTTTTATGATAATAAAATGTGGTGGGCTAATTCTGATGGATGCAATTTATTGACAGTTTATAACCGGAATTCATTAATTTATGTTTATTTTCAACACACAAAACCATAAACTACGTGCTTTTTGTATTAATAAAAACTATATCATAAGTAAATATTTATCTTAACGTAATTAACATGAAGGAAAAAGTTATAATTATAAGTTGTACTGCTTTCCTGGCGATATCCTTCTTCTGAGGTACTTATTGAATTCAAGGAACTAGAAGTTGAAAGTAAACTAAGCGTTAATTACTCGGTTCACAAATACTATAGTTCAGGAACTTGGGAAAAAACTAAAAGCGCTTTGTAAAACTCTTTCAATTACGTTTTTTTCCTAACCGGAAAAGTCTTTGAAGTCTTAAGGATACTTCTACCAGATGATATTCGAATATTTTGAAACAATTGCAAGTTTCATGAACACAAAGGTAAAACTTTACGCCATTTTGCAACGTAGATAGAATTATTATATTTTATATTTTTATAAAACTATTTACAAGGATTAAAACTTCTAATTTTTATATTTAAAATGAGCAAATCGATCACGTTTGTTTATATTAACTAAAGTCCAGATTTAATATATTGAAATATAAAATGTATTCTATTACGTAATATCCAAATACGCTCTTCTAATTTTCTTACAGGCAATGTGTATGTAATAAAAATTCAAGTCTGATTAATTTTATGTCCTTGACTAGAAATTTATTGGAAAGACAAACTGAGAATATTGATGAAGCTTAATTTTTGTATTCAGCGAAGTAGTTTCCAATTTAAGATGATGGAGTTTTTTTGTTAGATAAATATTTATTGTAATTTTGCGCCATTAAATGATTAAAATATATAGATAACAAAAATAACTACATATCAGTTATGTCTGTTCGGGATCAAATTAAGATCTGTCTTAACTATTGGTCTATAATATTAAATGTTGTAACAAACTATACCCTGATACGGTTAAAAATATTAATCTGTTTTGTTATGTAACAAGCTTGATATATTATATTTTTTCATGTTAGTTTGTAGTAAATATATAAGGTTACAGCAAAATCTTTGCAAGAGATAAGTTATAAGTAATTCTCTAAAAGACAACGTTGATTTGTTAATATCCAGACTAGTGCTTATGACGTTACTGATATCAAGTTAAGTTAAATAGCTTTTAATTATATTTCAACTTTGTAATTTATCAATTATTAATTATAAGTTAATCAAAAAATATATATTTTTTATACTAAAACACTAAGCAAAAATTGTAATTTGAACTTTAACTAACCGGTTTACAAATAGCGGTTCAGGAACCCGGATAAAAACCGAAGCGCTTGGAAAACTCTTTCAATTACGAGTTTGCTTACCTTGCAGGTTCTTTGAGGTATGAAAATTTTGTACCACAACTGTTAAAGGTGTAAGATAATAATCATTTGATTTTTAGTGACTTATTAGTGTTTTATATTATTGCAAGATGTTGTGTAATAATTACTTTATTATTTATTTTACTTACTTACTTACTTTATAATTTATCTCACAGCTCTCTAGGACGACTTTTGACAACTTTAGCTACCTTTCCTATAGTTTTGTTTTATGTGTGCTCTTTGCTAAAATCTACAATTATACACGTCTATCTATTTTCGAAAGAAACCTAATAGATGTCACCGCCGTCCCGATTAAGACGGTCACATATGGAATGCTTAATTCACCGAGACGGACAGCGATACGGTTGCTCAATTGGTAGAGCGACGGGACGGTTTCCCAGAGGTCGCGGGTTCGAATCCCTGCCCGCATCGGTTTATTTTTCTCTCTATATTTATATAAATTTAAATAAGCTTAACACGGCTATACATGTTCATAGATATTTTCCAATATTAATTTCGGTAGTGGCATCTTTTCAATGTTAATCTATACTGCAAAGTTAGAAACATTGGTTAGGATTTTCGAAAGAAACGTAATAGATGTCACCACCATCCCAATAAAGACGATCACATATACTGGAACGTACCCAAACTACGTGACCTATATTTTTCTTTTTTTCGACAAGGTGACCATCCGTAGTATGTGATAAGACCCCCCCCCCCCCCCCGTCCCAAATGTTACGTAGTATAGCAAAGGCAAATTTTTATCATCCCAAACGCAGAAAATGAAACAAATAAAAATAATGTTTAATTTTTGTTACTATTGGGACGGCATTTATTGCACAAAAATGTATCACACGACTTCAAAGAACCCTGAAAAGCAGACTTTATTAAATGTTAGTAGCTTAAATTGCCTTCTCTAAATATCGACTACGTGACAATAATCTAAACCCCCCCCCCCCCCTCGCTTCTGTGACACAGCGTAATATTTTAAGGAACCTCCCTCCCCCTCCATAAATAGGCCACGTAGTTTGGGTACGTTCCCTAGAATGCTTAATTCACCGAGACGGACAGCGATACGGTAGCTCAGTTAATAGAGCGACGGGACGGTTTCCCGTAGTCGCGGGTTCGAATCCCTGCCCGTGACGGTTTATTTTTCATTCTATATTTGTATAAAATGTTATTACTAGCTATGTCTGTCTTGAGAAATGTTTAAGTTATGGTATATTAGTCCAGTCGATCCCAATCATTTTAAAGGTATAAATAATGTTTTTTTTTATTATCATTAAATAATGATATATGATATGAAATGAGAATATCATTCAAAAATATTAATCTGTTTTATATTTTTAATCATTTTCAACAAATTGGATATTTATTGTTAGTTGGTTTGAAATACGCGTTAAATTATATTATCTAAATCCCCACAAAACTCGTTCGTCTAACCATATCACGTAGTAAAGAAAGTTAGTAGTGCTCAATGTATCGGACCTTCTTACAGATCAATACGATGTTTATGCCTTTATTAAATTTGTAAAAGTTAAGACACTTCTCTTAAGTAATCTGCAATTAATAAATAAAATAAATAGAAAAATTGGCTCTTTTTAATTTAACATGCATTTTTATAAGTCAATACTTATTGCTTCGTCTTGTCTCTGGTCAATCAGAGACAAGACGAAGCTTCTTAGCATTCCATGGATTCACCGTGCGGGTGCCGGGCCCATTGCGTTGCAAAGAGAAAAGTTCCAAAAAATGCTTGTGACTTGCGACCCAGGGGCAGGTTTAAGGGGCTTCTTTATGATCCCTTTATGATGCGCAAACACGCTCGCATTCACTGTCTATACTCCTATACCTACCTAACCAAATTTGGAAAGAACCTACTAATGCCGCTTTCGAAATATGTTCTAGATATGAACCGATGCTAGTTCTAAAAAGGCCAAGGTCTTTAAGTAATTTATAGAGAAATTTTCCTGTTATACCTCTCGCTCCCACTTCTACCGCGTTCATTCATTTGCGCGACAGTTCATTGGTCAGTATACTTATGAAGCTTAAATGTGTGATCCCTGGGGATGTTTGTTTCCCAGAGCAACGTGAGCTCCACAAGTATCACGCGCCTTAGATGTATAGAATATAGGAATAATTCGGGTCTGGGTGACAAAACACCAACATCCCCAGGGATTTTGTAAAGTTTTTCATACGTTTCCATCATGAGACTCCAATCAGAAGCTACGTCTAAAATAGAATAAGGTTTTAGTTTTGATATTTTGGAGGAGCCTTCTTTTACAAACTCTACAAATCGTTTGGTGGTTGTTATGCCCTCCCGCGCTCTTGCTATTGAAAGACTAACTGCTTCGGGTACAATTTCTAATACCTTATCGTGGCGACGCGAGTACTGACCTCTATGAAGAAGTACCCTACACCTTACTAATAAGTGTTTCGCGGTTCCTACTGCTTTCGAACTGATGTTCCAAGAAGGTGGCTTTGACCCATCTTACTAAATTACTTTGATCTGGAAGAGTCATTTAGAATGAAATTAAATATGTTAATAAATGTTAATAACGCTGGGGACAATCATAAAGCAAGCACTTCAAAGCTAGTGGAATACAAAAATATCCTATGGTCACCCATTCGTTTTAAATTCCTAGCCACACTGCGTGCAGCTAAATAGTCTGTTTAACCTTCTGATTGAGTTGATTTGCAATTTAAGCACTCTTGCAAAGTCTGTAATCACGTTTATCTGCCGATATAACCGTTACTACTTAAAGAATTACTAAAGTATACTACTTAACTGTTTCTACTTAACACGTCTCAGCTATTTTCAATATACTTTTAAAGCTGTAGCTGTAACTACGCGTTTGATTAGTTTAATATTGTTAAAGAGTTTTTTTTTAAGTAAAACATTTACTTTTTTTTAAATCATCGAAGGTGTAGAAAATTTACCACAATTAACATCTCTTATGAGTTTTTTTTTGCGTTTTATTTTGTCTTTTCATAATTGATAATTATAATTTTTATCTAAATGTCCTCGAGACTATTTTACTAGACTAATAAAATTTATTAGTACTTAACACTTTGAACCTTTCGACAATTTGGTTATATCCCTATTAAATTTTAAAAGTTACAACAATTCTTTACAGTAATTAGCAAGTGGTAGTCGTAATATAACCAATATTAAACGCTCCTTAGTTTTATTTAAATTTGGTCAGAAACAACAATAATAATTAAACAGAGGGCAAAAGAATTTGGATATATTTTTTTTTATTAAATGCTGGATTTACTTATAAGATATATACAAAACTTTTATTCACTCTTTCCCATCGGATGTTAGGCAAATGAATAGTTTGGCATTATTTTAGATTTAAATTACATTTACGAAATAATGTAAATATAATTAAATAAAAGTTAAATTATTCTATATCATGAGCATTACTGAATAATTCAGTAAAAACAAAAAAATATTTGATAATATCATAGTTAGTGTTTTAACTTGATTGACTTCTAGTTAAGTTATATTTCCACTAAGAAAGATGTTTCGAACAACATCACTTAAACATGTGTTTATATTATGTTACAAAATATTAAAATAAAAATATTTTTAAATTCTATTTGGTCTTACTTGTTGTTTAATGAAAACACTAAAGAAAAAACTGTTACATTATCGTTAATTAACCGTTTTAGGAACGCGGAATAAAGATTGAAACGCTGGAAAACCTAATTCAATTACGGTTTTGCTTACAGGACAAGTTCTTTTTAGACTTGGATTTTTGTGTCATGAAAGATACAAGAGTAAGTAACAATTATTGGATTACTTAAAACTTCACTAGGAATAACTAATATTTTGCTAAAATTCAATAGCATGCCTTTTTTTACGACTATGTCTATACTAAAATTATTTTATACTTCCCGACTAACGTTTTTAACGTTTACTAAAACTTTTTTTTTTTTTTTTTTTTTAGAATAATAATAATAATAATAATAATTTTTATTTGAAACAAAATAACAAACATGTATTACATAAACAACATACAAGTTGACAACTGCAAAAGTTATAAACTACAAGCGTCTATTAAGTATTTTTAATAAATAAGGTAGTTATATTTTGGGTGTGTATTTAAATTAATACTTCTAATAAACGAGGGCACTATAATTTGAGTGGATTGATTTAATTTAATTGTATGAAAAATCATAAGTTAATTCATGTTACAATTATTTTATTTTTAGCTTCTTTTGAGAAATTAATATAATTTATTTAATGATTATTTTCTTCTAAACCAAATAACAACCTCCTTACTCTTACCATAATAAGATTGTTTATTTATGTTTATTGATTCTCTAAGTATTCGTTTAAATCTAAATTTATTCTGAATGCTATAAAATAATACAAATAATCTTTGGTCTCTCAAGAAATATATAATTAGTAGAATTTCTTGAGCATTGTTAACTTTTCTCGTTAGCAGTCCTATCAAAAGGTGCATAAACTGAAAAAAGATATAATGAAATGCCCATGAAATAGTATCCGTACGATGAAATGAAGTATGAAAATAAACAGTAAAAAAAAAGTTAAAATATCATACCTAGTCTAGCCATAAATATTGTAACAGAAAAAAATATTTTTTAATGCTAGTAACATTTATTACTTTCGCAGTGTGATAGTTTAATACACAAATATAATAAAATTAAAAATACAAAAAGCTTATTTGAAGTGGTGTCCACTGGCTGCAATACAATCCTTTAAACGTTGAGGCCAGTTATCCATACATGGATTGTTGTAGGGACTCCAAATTATCATAGCGTTTAGAGCAAGGTATATATACTCTCTAAAACTGACCATAAATCAAAATCCAGTGGATTAAGATCGGGCGTAGACGACGGTCAGTCTTGCGTCAGCTCTGATGAAGTCCGAGACGTTCGCTTCCAACTAAGACTGCGTGCAACGAGCTTTATGATCCGGCGCCGAGTATTCATGGAAGGACCATACTTGGTTATTGAACATAGTGTTATTAAGGGGCTTAACTAACTTTTCAAGAATGGTACCTTGATATACTTGTGCCGATTTTTTGATACCTTTTTCACAAAAATATGGCATAGCTAGCTCACCAAACTATCACTGAATTCGAATAATGAACACATTGCACTCTGTCGACTAATTGGGAAGCTTCCTTAGAGCTTTGAGCATAACTACTGTCATTTTGTTTGTTAAAATATTGCTCAGTTGTAAAAAAAATCTCATCCGTAAACAAAATTTTTCTGTGACTTCCCTTTGCGTACCGCTTCAGTAGTTGTTTGGATTTTACCATCCTATTCATCTTTATTTTATTAGTTAAGAAATGACCAGTACATTTTTTATAGGCTGTAAATCTTAAGTCATTTCTTAAACTATACGTGATATGGTTCTAGGTGCTATCTTCATGTCCCGAGATAAAATCTTTTGCTCTCCGACAGGATTTACTTACTGTTTTGGCCACCTTTTTCGTACGAAAACTAAGTGTACGGCCAGATATTTCTCTGTCACAAACAAAAGAAGTCTCATTGTACCTACTAATAGCCCGGTATAGAAACATTTGACTAGTATCAAGTGTATGGAGAGTTTTAAAAATTGCATTTGGCTCCATGTAATGCAATCATCAGGCTTTGTGTAATGCAATCAATTCTGTTCTCTTTATCACCCCACTCCATTTTAATATTGCAAAATATTGTACAATGTATTGGCGCCAAAATGAGAATAAACAATTAAGTATGAACAATCCTATAAAAATGACAGATTCCAAATTCAAATGTATTTTTTTTTATTTATTTATTTATTTAATACTTGACTGTATAAGATAAAGTACAATTGGCGGACTAAATGCTAAAGCGTTTTCTACCAATCAACCAAAACAGAAAAATAAAACAATGAGGGTAACAAATGAATAAACCGTAAAAAAAACATTAAACTAAGCATATCAATAATGCTTTAATCTCTTAAATATTATATTTAGTAAATGCATACATACATAACAATAATATAAACTTACGTAAATTAATAATAAATATATAAATATATACACACAAAACAATAGAATAAACTAAGTACATATATTAATAATACACCTTAAGCAATGATTTGTTGATGATATTTTTAGTATTGTTAAAGGAAATAGATAGGAAGTAGAACAATATATACAACACCTAATACGGTGCACTTATGAAATGGCGACGGAGAGGTCCTTGTCCTTCCTAGATGTTAAAGTATCCGTGAGATCAGACGGGTCCTTGTCACACTGTGTGTACCGCAAACCTACTCATACAGATAGGTACCTACACGCCCCGTCTCATCACCATCCCCGACACCTGCAGTCCGTTGTAACCTCTCTCAAGAATAGAGCTTACGATCTGTGTGACCCTGAACATCTAGAGCGGGAGTTGGACTATGTTCAGGAGGTACTCAAAAATAACGGATATCAGGTTAAGGAACGATTAAAACAATCAACCATACGACGTAAGCATCCAGAGGTGAACAGACAGCCAGCCTATAAACCTTATATCAAAGGAGTAACGGATAAGATTGGCTCCATCTTAAAGAAATACTCCATCCCGACCGTTTATAAACCGGGCATAAAGTTCACAACATCGTAGGCACACCAAAGAATGTATTACCGCTACAAACTCCAGGTGTTTATAAAATAAACTGCAGCTGTAGTTCTGCGGTAGTTCTTACATAGGCCAAACAAAGCGCTCTATTTTGGAAAGGGTCAAAGAACAAACTGCGTCTGTAAAGAACCGACAGACGAATAAATCAGCGATCGCAGAACATGCATTGGAAGCGGGAACCAATCACTGGTTTGAATTTCATCGTACCCAGGTCCTCTCCACAGAACGACACTTTTATGCTCGAGTTGTACGTGAAGTGATTGAAATTAAGGAAAACGGGACTTTCAATCGGGAAGATGGATTTAAGTTATCGGCATCGTGGAACCCAGTGATAAACACCATAACACCTCGCTTTTTAACGAATTCGGTTAAACTGGATAGGGATACTGTGAGTAGTTTGTGACGGTACGTGGTGGACAGACAATATTAATAATAATGAAGATGTGGGGGTAGATGAAGAAATTTCTTCCCCACGGATTCGACAACGGAGAGGCTGCACCGCTACGACAGTCAGCCTGTGACCACGGCCGGTGCAACCTGGTCGAAACATCAGGCAAATAAAAGTATGTGATACCTATTATTACGCATTAATTCCCGATTTCTTAAATAATAATATCATCTTAAGTTGTTCTTATTTTTTAGCCCAAATTCGACGGATTTTGCTAAGAGGCTAACAAAAGCATGCAATGCAATGATTTGCAATCTAGTTTCAAATACCATGATCATACAAAGTAACAGGTGGTTGAATTTTTGTTCTGCCCGGTGAGTCCCACTACTGGGCAAAAACCTCTGAACTATCTTTCCACGTCTCTCTGTTTTGTGCTAGACAGGGTCAATTTTGAGGTCCCGCGGTACCAGGGAGAGTCCACCCTCTGCCAGGAAGGGCCTCGGCTCTGCTGGATTTTTGATAAGACTATTTAATTCAGCACTTTACCTTATAAAATAGAGTAAAACAAAAAACAATGTACATTGATTGCAAATTTAATGCCACATTTACATTTTTCATGCAAATAATATGTAAATATAACTATTATCAAGTTTTTAATCACAAGCCTTATTTTCGTAAATTCGCTCTTACTTCTTTTTTTTTTTTTAGTTTTTCTTCATTTACTGGAGATGCGTAATTTGAATAAATTCAATTAGTCTTTATTAATAATTTTATTTTGGTATTGCTGTTTCTTGAATAATAATTATACAATTACTTAAAATATTTAATTTAATTTTAATATTAATTTTCTTTATCTTTATTTTTTTCTCTGTATTGATAGTATTGTAGAGTTATTACTAAACCATCGAATTCTAATTATAGTCTTTAAGTTTCGTCTTATTCGTTTTATTTCAATAGTACTGATTAGAAGAACTGATCTTAGGTAAGTTAAGAGTTTCATATTTAGTGATCAGAATAATATGTTAAAAGAATAAATTTTGTTTAAATATTTCAATTAACTGTTACGTAGTACTTTACCAAAGAAACAAACTAGCATACCAAAAAATGGTCATTTTTTAGTTAAGGTGACCATTTGTATTTCACGTTAAATAATATCAATCACTATAATAAAAGGATATCGATAAAAAAATACTAAGTTAACTTTTAATTAAACAAAGGCAACAATTTTCCTTCTCTTTATTTAACCTTATCGTATTTCATACTGAATGTTTCACGAAGCATGAAATGCCTTCAACATCCACAGGGCATTCAAATGATCTTACAGTGAATTGGGTAAAGGGAGATAAAACAGAATTGAGACTTTAAGTAAGTGTAGAAAACTTCTGAAACATATTTTTATTTATTTATTTGGCAACCTACATTTTGCATTTCATGTTGTTGTGTGGAACAATTTGTTATTTTTCTATTTAATTCTGAAGTTCATAAACAGTTGAAACCTAAACCTAAAGTACTGTAAGAAACTCTGTAACTCTTTAAACAACACGTTACCATAAGCAAAGACCATACCATTAAAATTGGAACTGTTAGGACTTGTTTCAGTAATAGACAGTACTTGCACTTCAATGTTTAATATTCAACCATTTGTACCCTTAAAACTCGTTTTATAATATTTTAACACTATAATATTTAAGTGAGGGTAATTTACAATTCCATAACCAATTTACAGATGCTATTATTTGTACCTCATAATAAGTTCTAATAATTAATAAAAGATTAAACATTATGTTAAAATATCCTATGCTTCTAATTCTTAAGACATTTAACAGTAAATACTAAATAACATTTCATAATTAATTGCGTAGGTAGCGCTACTGTTGAAAGTTATAAACTAAAACATGTAAATTCCAATGTTTTACCATTTAAATTATTATAAATAAATATGACTAACAGAACATATAAACAGATATTTATCATTCATTTAATATTATTTTAAATATGGCAAAAATAATAGCTAACACCATTGCATTACATATTTTTGATTTTATATTCCGTTGAACATCGTTAATATAATATAACCAATTTTTGTTTTTTATTTATTTATTTATTTTTTTTGTATGTCTTTACTGTTAGTCGTCGTTAGTCAGGAGGGACGCTAAGGAAATTTGGACACTAGCGTCCTCCGACGGCAGAACGCCGGAGCAACGGAGCACTTACTCAGTTGGGACCTCGTCTATACCGGTATAGACGGTGTGTGTCTGTATAAGATAACCAATCATTATTTGTGTACTGTGATAATAAAACTTGTTTCCACTTCATCATGGAATTAAGGGTTGCAACCGTTTAGTACTTTTCTGGTGTCTTCCACCACTTTAGCACTTTCTTTATCAAAATGTACAATCAGTAGATTCCAAACACGTGTGAGTGTATTTTTATGACTTAAAAGTTAAATTATAAGAACTCGAGTTCTTGGCACGACGATTTCATTTTGAACTGAATTTTGTTGTTGTTTGCCACCGAAAGAAAGCGGACGTCGAGAACGCTGCTTTCAAAGCTAAAAATTTGGATATGTACCACACATGTAGTAATTATTTAAAAATAACTGGCATTCACAAAGTAGTTTAAAAGTAGCATTAGTAATAGAAAAGAAGTGAATTAATAATTTGTCGAAGTATGGTCGCTTATTGCAGAAAGATAAATGGAGGTAAAGAAAAGAGTTTAAGTAT
Source organism: Napeogenes inachia (assembly GCA_959347355.1). Classification (NCBI taxonomy): domain Eukaryota; kingdom Metazoa; phylum Arthropoda; class Insecta; order Lepidoptera; family Nymphalidae; genus Napeogenes; species Napeogenes inachia. Next base: position 8,555,468 of record OY365795.1, on the reverse strand, counting down.
CAATTGTGCATGCTTATAAGGCAAGAAAGTAAATGAAAAGGACCGAGATTACGTGGGGTAATAAACCCAAAATTGGACTTTAACTAATGTTGAATATCCAAACCTACTTTTTATTTTTAATTTCCATAGTTTTACAGTTGCAAAAGTCAGTTAAATACTTTAATTTTGACACTTTTTTATATAATGCTCGAATTTTTATATTAAAGTGTTTGTATTCAAAGAACATGGTATAAATATTACTCTTATATGACATTTTCTAACAAAATGAATCAAAATTCCCTTTGAACATTAACCATAGCGCTCTTTCTGTCTACTGAGCGTTAACTAAAAATGTACAACATTTCAACGTGTCCCAACTGGACTTTGTTTCGATACATTCATATCGTACAAGTACAGATAGTAAAATATTAAGGTTTATTCTGTACCAAATATTTGAAGATAAATGTCATTGTATTTGTCTATCAACTGTTTTTTTTTTTAATTTGTATTGTTGGTTAAATTATATATATATTTTTTTAATATGTAGACAGTAAACCTTATCTGTAGTCTTTTCAGGGCATTTTAGAAATGATTATAATAGTTTAGTTTCAATATCCTACATTTTACCCAGAGGAATTAAATAAAATAAGTAATGCTGATTTATATAAGTATCTGCACCTATCTATTTATATTTATTAATAATCCAATATCTTATTAATAATTCAATTATTATGATTATTGTAATCAATAAGGTCAGCTCATCCCGGTGGATGCAATTTGCTAAAAGTTTATAACCGAAATGTCGCCGTCTGTTAATCTAAGGGGTTGTAAACATTTACACAATAATTTAGTCTAACAAGTTGATCGAAAGTTATCGATCTAATACAAAACTTTAAGCAGTTATATACTTTAAGATTTAAGATCGATTATAAACTTTAAGCAGTTGCTTTAAGTTTTACTTTTTTTTAAATTAAATTTACTATAAAAGTAATTATTAAAATTTTATGTCATTTAGACTAAGAGATTAGAAGCGGTGACACTCTAATTCTATTCCAGTTTTGTTAGTGAAAAAGCTCCTGAAAATGCTATGAACTTCACTGTGATGTAACAAATTAAAAACTATGAACAGTGATGAAAATTTAAAATGTTGTGCCTAAAATAAAGAATATCTATGTAAATTAAATTGATTGTTGATGGTTTTTTTTTACAATAACTAAAATTGATTAAGACTTCATTATTATTATTTCGACCACATAAGATTATGTTACTGGTTTTAAACATATTGTAATAAAATAATTACAAACATTGAATTCTAGTTACATTAGAGCTTCCGGTACAGTGTTCATGGTTTAGGTGTCAGGTCAAAACATACGAGAAAGATACAGTATAATAACTCTTGTATTACATGTAGACAATCATAGATTATTTAGAAGTATATAATTATCAGAGCGAAATTATCGTAATTTACGACCTATATATGTAAGTTGTACTGCATCCCTGAAGATATCCTTCTTCAAAGGGTCCTTAATGAATTCCAGGAACTGAGATCTGAGGGTAAACTAAGCGTTAATTACTCGGTTCACAAATACTATAGTTCAGGAACTTAAGCAAAAACTAAAAGCGCTTTGCAAAACTCTTTCAATTACGTTTCTTGCTAACCAGAAAAGTTCTTTGAGGTTTTAAGAATATTCCTTCCAGATGCAATCAGGTTGTAATGATTTATTTAATTATACTGCTATTTAATCTTCTTATCTCATTTAATTATTGGATACAAAGAATACCATTTGTTTAATTTAAAAGCTTTTGTACGGTAGAATACTTAAATCAACATAACAATAACAATTTCTTAATATTGATATTTCCACTAAATGCTATCGTACGCTCGTTCGAAAAGAAATATAAAACAATTTGGAAACAACTATAGAAGGACAACATTTTTCTGTTTACTCGAATATTGATTTTCTTATATATTTTTTTATACGAGATCGTCATTATGAAATAAATTGTCTGTGTTCAGATATTGTAACAAATCTAAATAAAAAAAAAATAGCAGTGTCACGTTACTACACTATAAATAAATAGAAATAAACTGATGTACCTGGTTCGCTCGGAAATCAGTTGTTTTTTTGCAGATTAACTTAAAAGCATTACAAGTGTTGTTATATTATTTATACATTATTTTTTAAACGAATTAGATAAGGTGAAACAAAAAAAAAATTTTCGATTTACGTGCCATATAAAGAAACACATTTTTATCCCATTGTTTCTTACGAAAAATTTACATGAGAATAAAATAGAAACTTGATACTTTATCAAACTAATTCAACAAAAATACAACAAAGTCGTTTTAAATCAACTCAATATAAACTAAGTCTACATAAGTACAAATTCTATCTATACGTACTGCAACCTCTACATTTCTTTGGTTTGAAGGATCGAATTCCTCAGATTGAAGTTCCTGAAAACAAGTCATGTAATTAAAGGAGAGTTTGCCAACACTTTGACTTTTTAGTCGACTTCAGCCAATATTTGTGCACCGGTTAATTAAGGCTTTGTTTTCTCTGTTGTTGTAAACTTCCTCGTTTAATTTTACGCAATTGTTTGAAAGAAACTGGTTATACCCTAAGAGTATGTTATTGGTTTCAATAAAAACATATTTAAATACTAAACAATATTTTTTTCTTAATATAGTTTTTTGTTAAATTACCGATACTCGATATCGCATTGTTGCAAGTTCCATGATAACAACCGTAGGTTCAATTATAATGAAAGTGCCGATTTTATAAAATAGAATACTTAAGACCTTACCGCGCTGACACTTAAATCAAATATCTTATTATTCAAATATATTTTAAAAACACCTTAATTCATTTTCCATAATGTTTATTTCTAATACAAATTCGTCGTTAACTAGATTTTTTATTGGAAGGACAAATTGGGAATATTGATAAAACAAAATCTTTAGATTCAATGTAGTAATTTACTATTAAAGATAATTTAGCTTTCTAAATATTGTTTGTATATTGTTTTTTTTTTTAAATTTCTTAATTGACTGAAACAACTAACTTAATACTGTTTTAGTGTGTTAAAAAGCAACCCATAAGTTATCGTCTGGGTATGGGTTTTGGAACAGAAATATCTTATGGTTCCATTTATACCATATATTTCGGTTATGAAATGAGAAAATCGTTGAAACTATTAATTTGATTTGTTTTTTACTTGTTTTTATATGACCTTTTAAGCTGTTTCGATTCACAATATATTATTATTTTATAATCGGAAATTGAAATCGTCCATTGTCAAATCCGTAAGATCGAAATTTCTTCATCCATCCGTACATCTGTATATTATTAATATTATGTTTTCTGTATTATGTGAACTTGATTTAGCGAGATCGTAGTGCTTCTGAAATGTTAAAGTACCTGTGAGATTAGGTGAGTCCTTGTCACACTGGTTAACAATAAACAGAAATAAAGATTAACAACGTCGTAAGCATACCAACGGATGTGTGTCTGTTATAATTTCCAGGTGGTATTCCAGGTGGTGGTGGTATTTACACTTAATTGCGATTGCAGTAGTTTCTTCGTAAGAAAAACAATGTTCTGTTGCTGAAACAGTCAAAGAACATGTCACTATTACAAATAGCTGCTAGATGAACCAATGAATGAACCCATAACATGCAATCATGGGAAAAAAATTCACTGTTCACTCAGATGCACCCTATCTACTGAGTAATGTGGCGGTGTGTCAACCGTCTGGTTACTGGTATACGTGTTTGATTCGCGGTATTAATTTGATTTGTTGCAGAGATTCGTCAACGTTTGCCTGGATCCTAGGTTGGGGGCACGTCGCATCTCATGGTTAGAAAGAGGTAGAGTTGACCTATCTGAACCTAGTTCTGTTGCGGTGATCCCTTGATCAGATGTACTTTTGGTAGACACTGTGATTTGGGTAGCCGAAAATAAGCGAACTTTACAGCTCCAAAACTTTCTAGATATTAATACTTAACTTTTCTGACGTTCTGAACGAGTAATGAATCACGCAAGGAAACGGGAACCGAGCAGGTCTATAGATTCGGAACCTTTCTTGAGAAAATAGAGGACTGTGGTCACCAATGGACTTGTAAAGAACCGATATCCTTGAGGGCTTTCTAGGATTATAGAATCTTTATTAAATGCCTTCCTTTGGTGCGGCTCAACCTTTATAACCGATGTGTTAGGATTGACAGATATGTTTTATACATAATCTACAGAATGGAAGAGAGGTGAAGGACTATGGCCAGGTGCTCTTTTCGGAATTATATTTTATTCACGACTTGTGCATAAATCGATAAAAATAATTCATAATAAAAAATCTTTTAATTTAAAATGATGATATGAGCTATATGTTAAAACATATTAAGGTGTGTAGTACTAAAAGTTGTATTTAATTAATATACGCTTAACTTCTTTATTAAAATTGGGTGAGAAAAGTAGAAAATAAAAAATTAAAAACGCTTTGCTGGTTTGCTTTAAAATACTCACAAACGGAGGTAAAAAATAGTTTGAAAAAAAAGATGCATCCAAAAGCTAGATTTGTTTAAATTTTAAATGAAACTTTTATTTACTATTTCCTCTCGGATGGTATGCAAATGACTAGTTCAAATAGTGGCGCAAGCTTTTTTTAAGGCTTAAGGTAATTTAAGAATGCAATGCGGGATATTTACGAAATAATGTTAGCTCCACATTAATTCGTAATTTCGTTTCAGTAATGTTATTAAATTATGCTTTCACAAGGATGTAGGTACCTGAATTAATGGATTTTTAATTAATTATTATTAACATAGATATTGAAAAAAATATCATTGAAATGCAATTTTTATGTGTCTAATAAACACGTGAATACTTTTGCACGCCCTTGTGCATTAAAGATAACGTGGCCAACGGTGATCATTTAACCTCAGGTCCCACACGCATTGCGTTTTATTTCTGTTTTCAAGCCGTTTTTGCCGTTATCATCAAGCGATGGACAGTTCTTAGGCCCCCGCTCTCGGACTGTCCCAGGGGTATTGTCGAATCCATATGAAAAATCGCAGGAATTTTATCGTTTGGACAAAATAAATAAGATGCAAATCATAATATAACATATATCATTATTTGCACAATTATGAGAATTAGTTGGTTGAACTGTTTAAGATGATTTTATGTTAGGTTGTTCTTAGTTTAATTGATTAGAAATGATGGACTAGATAAAATAGGATCATACAGAAAAAGACTATGGTAAGGTTTAATTAAACGAAAAGACGATATATTATCTTTTCTGGTTTTACTTTATTGAAGGCTTTATATTCAAAAATAGAGTGCCACGAAGCATAAAATGCTTGCAATTTAATCTACACGACATTCAAAAGATTTTACAGTTAATTACCGTCTTTGTAAAACCAACAAGGTTTATTTTACCTTTCGTTTTGCGTTTTGGGATTTCTTTGAATGTATACAGTACAGTACTGTAAGCAATTATAATATTGTTGATTTAAATAATAGTGTTGCGCCTTAAATGCTTTTGCATGTATAAATATTCATGTGGAACTATTATTATCGGGTTTATGTAGGGTTTCATTTAGTTTATTAAAAATTTGCGTCTCAGAATCATCTTTACAATGAAACTAAATCATTATTAAAGTGAGCACGACTTTTAAAACTTTTAAAACAAAACTGTAATGTTTTTATTTTGCGACAAACATTTTGGATAACTTGTTGTGTTCAACATTTTGTTATTTTTCTATTACATTCTCAAGTTTTAAAATGATTCTAAGTTAAACTTATATTGCTGTTTTATAAACTGTGACTTATGTTGTTGTATTTTAGTTTTTTAACTGCATGATCAAAGTACACTTGTACTTGCAAAGCAGGCTACGAAAGAAAATTGCACTAAACATATATATAATATTTTTTTTTATAATGAAGCAAATATAATGGCAATGAAATTAGTGGAATTATTTTTAAGGGAAGTTGTTTATTAAACAATGAGAATTTAAGAGGTAATTTGAAAGTACTACCGATGATAGAGAACATTAGAAGTTATGGTTCATTGTAATGTCGCGTAATGTGGAAGAATAAGAAGTATGTAACGAGAAGAGTAAAAGAGACAGAGAGAGAAGTATAAATTGACATATCCCGACAATTCTAAATAACAGGGATAATAGCAGGTTGATGTTGATATTTAAGGATATGCAGATAGTCTGATAAAATCTGAAACCTCTTAGATTGATCTTTTCATAAAATTAATTATACATTACACCTTTAAAAATTATATATCTATTTTGCAATTTCTTTGAAATGAAAACCATTTAGTTTTGAATTATATAATAGTAATAATAAAATTTATTTGTAAGAACATGGTGCATAATGTTAACAAAATTAGAAAGACAAGTTTCACATATTATTCTAACGAATTTCAGCGTAAAAATGTTGTCAATACATTTAACATGGTTAGAAATTCGTTATATTTCTATTGAAAAATTTTAACAGATTGAATAGTGTTAATTAAAACTAAATAATAAATTATATTAAAATAATTAAATAATATATGATTCACATATTTGAATTTGAAAAAAAAAAGAGAACTGGTAGTCACGATAAGTTTAAAAATAATATATATATTTGACAAAGTAAACTAAGGGCTAATTAGTTTTTTATTAAGTCAACTAAAAATCAGATTAATTTAAAAATTTGGTTAATTGAAAAGAAAAACTTATACTACAATACTATACCATACTGTGTCATTATGATAATAAATGACTGGTTACGCTAGAGGTTAGGATGATACTAAGATTAAATACAAACACACACTATAAAGATAAAAATTATAAAACTACCCCAATATGTATTAGAAATTAGAACTTGAATGCGTCTTTAAATGTTATAAATATAATGTAACAAAATTATATATTACATTTATATATAATTGTAACACATATATTTCACGAAGTAAATAAGTAATGTGTTCCAAAAATATCTTATAAAAACAGATTTACCAAATTTAAAACCACAGAAAACATTATAAATAATTTATATCTTGACAATTTAAATACTTATATATTTTTATATGAAGGTGTTGTCTACCTTTGATAAACTAAAAATGATAAAACACTTTACAGGGACCTCATAGTATGAATCAGATATAAAGTGTTTTATACAGGCCATAAGTTCTTAACAAGTGAATGTTATCTATGCTTTCCACTCGGCTGCGTTCAAGACGCGAGGCTACTCCAATTTAAAACAAATTCACTCTGGATCTTTACTTTAGTTGTAAGTGTTTTGTTGGTAGGAGACATATTATTGTTACATCAGATTTTATAGTATAATGCAATTACAATTTAGTCTATCAATAAACATATTAGTATACAGAACATATTATAATATTTTTCTTATTAAACCGGGATTTGATGTTGATTATTATCTTATATTATAAACCAACGAAGACATTTGGATTGAATTTATAATTAAGTTCAAAAGCTAATTACTGAGAGAAATTAAGTATGTAATATTCCATTTTTACAGGCCTCAAATGAAAAGAATTTACATATGAAAAATGCGAGTCTCTAGAGATAGTACGCATCGCATCAAAGAGCCGTGATTGGCTCGTTAACCGAAACCGTTCAAAATTGCACCGCAGATACAGTTTTGCTGGAAAGATTTAAATATAATTTGTTTATACCTAAAAATCAATTCATTTTTCTTAGTCTTTCTTTTTTATTTCTCCATAAAGAGCTCTTCCACCCATACTAATATTGTATTAGTACGCCTAAATCTCTGGGACTTCTAGTTAATAAAATGATTAATTTATTGAGAACGAAAAGCTAATTAAAATTAGCTTATAACACAAGTTGTATTTAAAAGTGATTTTCCAAAAATAGATCAATTATGCGTATTTTACTATTAACAACCGATCGACTGATCCTATTAGTAATTTCAAAAGTGTAACGCCCTTCTCTAGTAGACAAATTCGTGGTAATAATTCATAATGTGGTAATTATATTAAATAATTATTTGATTCCGGGCTAAATGCGCCTAAAAGTACCTACAGCTAAATATACAAATACGCAATTTTATACTAATCACCTGTAAATCTTTAGGGAAATCTGACGCCTTCAAAACCAACCTGATTCAATTTAAAGGAATAATGGAGTTTGTTATAAATGAATTTAAGGAATTCTACTTCTTTTGTTGGTCTTAGGAAAATAAATGGGAACTTATTTTGTTCAAGATTCTAACAGTTTTTAAAATACAGTTAACAGAAATTGGTGACTCGTTTAGGTAAATAATAATTAAAAAAAAAGAGTGTTAACTTTTATGCTATGCTTATTATCAGAGTTAGGCATAGATCTTTCCTTATTATTACAAAATGGGTGTGAATCTAACCTCATAACACTGCTCCGCGGTTGATCGATGTGCTACTTATCAAAGTTTTCTTTCAAAGATAACAGATTTCTCGGGGTCCGTTTCGAAACTTACCAATTCAAATACAGTATTTATATCACCCCGTCTTACTGTTTTCATATAAAAATACAAATAATTTCCAACGTCTTCGTCTGTATGGATTACAAAAGGATCCTTGAAACACGTTAAGAATTACTGTTCAAACTTAAACCCCGTGAGTTAAAATAAGTAATAGAAAATTTCAAAAATAAAAATTAATATATATTTTTTTAATATTACTACATACTGTTATTTAATGAGAGTCTAACAGTTATATATGTTATACAATTAGATTACTGCGTTCAAATAAACAAACGTTTATTTTATTATATTAGAATATATATTTTTTATAATAGTTTCTTAACTGTAATCGCTTCTAGCAACTGTGTTTATGAAAGATACGTAAAAATCAGTCGTTTTCACTAAATTGGAATGAAAGCCTCAGCGCAATTATTGGAGTGAAACCGTTTGTGGATTACATTTCTCCTAATACAAACGCTTCAAATTGACCGATATCCGTTTGAAAATTTGTTATAGATTTGAATATTGAATATATAACGAGTAATATATACTTTAAAGTAATTATTGCTTATTACTGTATAAAATATTCTATATATTACAACATTCTGAAATCTACCGCTGCTGGTTTATTGTAAGTTTTGGTTGTTTAGATGGCTATCTTATGTTTTTTATATTACAAGTTTCTTTTGAACGTTCCTTCAGATTTGTGATATCATTAAAAAAAAGGGGTAAGCAACAAACACAATCGCGTTCGTAATTTTGTTCTGGCTTAGAAAAGTGATTTAATTTTAATGGTGGCAACAAGTAAAAATTTTAATTTTAATATATGCTAGAAGAAGTAGAGATGCTATACATATCCTTTTAAGATAAAAAATAGGAATTTCTAGATTAAAAAAAAAAGTAAATTAGTTGTTAATCAAAATAAAAAAATAGACAATTCGGATTTATACAAAAAAATACGTTATAAAATGTTATATACAGCTTATAATGTGTGTCTTAGTAGTTAAATAATATTATAATATATTACAGAATTGTTCAAATTATTACCTAATTATTCCATCCATCGAATTTGCAAGTTAAGTAATTTCTCGTCAAACAGCTAATTGACCAAAAACGTTGTAATATCAGTTTCTATTTTGCTGATAATATTTTTTTTATAATTTTGACACAGATAATTAAAAGCTTCTCTTCCCACTTTATTTTCCAAAAATACTTTCAACCTAACAACGATCGATCTATAACAAAAATAAGTCATTTGTTATATTAACAATTCATTTTACAGTAAATTCCAAGTGTAATGATATGTATATGTGTTGTGATATTACATTCGATATTGTGATCTGAAATAAAGAAAGAAGAATCATTTGACTACGCTCGCCTTATTTCCAGGCATCTCGTCTGCCTTTTTAAATGCTGTCTGTGGAAAGTAGCTTCTGAAGCATTTTTCGTTTTTAAAGTATTTTTATAAGGGAAGTCTTTTCATAACGCTACGATTAACAATATCAATGCAGATGTTTGTAAGTAAAATACGAGGTTTCCAAAAATGCTCTGCGAAGCTAGGTGCTGCTAGTTTGTTATTTTAGTCAATACCTTTTTTTCAGTACTCATCCGCTCCTTATCTGTATTTTACAGGACTGTAGTCGTGGCTAAAAGTAATTTTATGATGACTTATTCATTAAAATACAAAAAATCTTATTAGTTTTGCGTAAATAATAAGCTAGAGACTTAAAAGTTATACTTATTTAAGATATTTCAGTTTAACCTTTCATGGATATATGTTGAAACCAAAATCCTTATTTTAATCAAACAAACCAAATTCAATTACCCGGATTGACTTGGCTCTGAACTCACTTGCGTAGAGACTGCAGACAAAATAACACCACTCAATTGGTGGAAACTTGCTTGGACACAGATAAATTTATGGTCTAAGTTTTAGTTTAATGTCCTTTATGCAGGTCAGTACATGGTTACGAGTTTCAAAATTTAAGTCGAACTATTTGTGAGGATGTAATGAAAATGAAAGAAGTTTATTTGTTACCCTATTGAGTTATTAATAACGAAGTTTAGTTTTTAATAGTTAAGCACCTCAAATTGATTAAAACAGTGCTAGTAAATCACTTTTAAAAGGTTTCGTTAGTTAGAGTAAACTATTTTTGATATATATCTAATGCAAGAGTTAGTGTGATGTTATGATCAGTTTTTTCACAATTCCATATTAGAATACTATAATTTATTTTTATTGTTAATAATTGCCACATGTTGCTATAAATGTAAAAAATATATTATTTAAAAGTATAGTCAAAAGTAGTATAGTTTATTCAATTCAAACTTGAAACTTTGCATCATTATCATCACAAGATACGGAGTAGCACCAGCAATCGAGAGGAAATTTGTTTTTTGTTCTATTATAACCTAACCTTGATATTTATAAGGAATATTTGTTTGTTTTACGAGGTCATTTTTATTAATTTAATTAATTATTCAATACATCATTCAAAACGTCTCAGTTGAGGAAATCCTGATAAAGAAGAAATTGATAAATTAAATAACAAATGGATTCGACGTATTCTTTAACTCGTAGCGTCATCGCAATGTAGTAAATAATCTTGTTCATTTGACAACAATTTGACTTCTCAATTGATTTTAATTTACAGATAATGACGTTTTTTTTAAATATTTAATATGGTAATATTGAAAAAGTGAAGCCGTTGTTATTGGATATTATTTAAGGTATATTTGTCTGTTTTTTATTACTATACTTTAGTATTGAATTTTCATATTCTAGAGTACTTTTTTGTTGATTTTGTGCCTTCATTGATATTTCATAAATCTTAAATGGCATTGGTGGGAATACACTTTTAATAAAAATAATAATATTAGTCTGGTCTATAAATCGTATAATTAATCTTGTTTATATTATTAGTATTATATATTAATATAAAATACTTGAAAGCTTTTAAGCTCCGTTCCTACAAATGCCAACAAAAATGACATCTGTCAAGAGAAACGATCACTTAAACTTTTTGCTGACTTGGTATTATAATAAACGAGAAAACTGAGCTATAGATTTTTACGAACAAGAAGGCAAGTGATTTAGAAAATAGCATCAGCTTCCAAGAAGGGGTGAAATTAATATTTTGATAAGCCGTTTATTCTCCGCTGATTTACCTACATCATCTTATGGCAGTTAAAATATTGTATTCTGAAATTGTATTCTAAGACAGTAAATTCTAAAGTTTACCTGAAATGCATAGGATTAATTAATAAATTCTCTTTGATCTCATTTTATTTATCTTTGAGACACAATGTTTTAAACAAAATTGTTTTTTTAAATGTGACTAAATTAGGTGATATCATTAGTAACTACTGAAGAAATCATAAATACAGTAACAGCTAGTTTACTATATATACTAAAAGCATATTAGTAACAGGTTAACCTGTTACTTATTTCATAACATAACCTTTCAAAATGTAAAGATCACGATACCAGTAGATTACTCGTATATAACATGATTAATATTTTTAGTTCATATAATAAATTACAAATAGTTAAACATTAAGCTATGGACACAATAATTAATTTTAAAAATATATCAATTTATATATGAATTCAATTTAAATTAGCAAAATTGATTTTTGAATATTAAGTATTTCAAATATTTTAAAAATTGTTTTCAGATGTGGTAGATATTGGTAGACAATATTAACACATATATAAAAATTTATTATAAGTCTATGGATGGAAATTAATAACAAAAAAGGTGTCAAGGGAACTGAGTAACCTAAACCTTAATTACTTGCTCCACAAATTCCAGCAAAAGAACCCTGATAAAAAGTCGAAGCATTCGCAAACACTGTTTTAATTACATTTCTTGCTTACTGTGCTTTTTTGCAGAACGTTCGATCCTGCCAGCTACATTCCGGGATTACTTTTAAGTACTATTACTAAGTACCCTGTAATATATTCAGTGGTTATAATAATAGAAAAATATGTCATGTATAAAATTAATGATTTTGATACGTTATTTTAAAACATTGTTATTACATTGAAAAGGGTAGTTATTGTTGATCAATGTATTATTAATATGATCCTTATTATGGCTTATCCATTAATTAGCTTTATAAAACTTATATAACCCGTAATCCCGGTAATTATATATAACTATAAATATTTACATTTTTTAATTTTAAATCACAACTACAATATAATATTTTTGCACCTTCACTTGGCCAAAAGCTGTGTTTCATATTACTTAAATAGTTGTTCACAAAACAAATCTAAAACTATTGTGACACAAACATACCCTTCGACATTAATAATATTATATTATGTTTTTAAATGTAAGATGCGAGTTTATTAATAAACATTTTGTCTACTACTTAAAATTCCCATTTTCATAAAATAGTTTTCAATTATTTTCTTTTCAGTTTATACTTTTAATTTTGCTGAGAAGATAATGTTCATCGCATTGGAATAACGCATTTTAAGTTGTTGTGACAGCGTTTTAAAAGTTTAATCTTAAATCGCTGCCAATTTATAGCAATAATGGAAAATTTTATAAAATAACTTTCGTACAAAAATGTGTTAAGTTTTAAAATATCTTATACGTTGATTTTAACATTTTGTGACATATTATTTTAAGAATTTCTGTATTTTATTAAAAACAAGAAAATCTAAATCTCATCATATTTTATTATATTTAAAGAATCTTAAAAAGAAGGTAAGTTTTCAAAACAATTTATTTTAAATCTTAGATAAACTAATATAAATACTACTATATACTACTAATACTACTCAATTTGTATTCTTATTTTTCTTAAAAGGCAATTAGATATAATGGGGGGAAATCATACCGGTATACAAAAATTGAAATATTGATTTTGCGTTAATTTGTAACCAGAACCTCAAAGTAGATTATACTTTAAGTATTTTAATAATTCTTAATGGAAACCAAATTATTACAGTTACATTCTTCAATAACTGTGGTTTTTTAAAATATAATGATAATCACTTATCATAATCGAATTTTGGAATACTTGTTTAATCTCTGTCTATTATTGTTAAAATAGGTAGGATTTTGATATTTATAAAAAATTATCAATTATGAATATTTAATAAGTTCAACGTTCATTTTACAAGGTCATAAATAAATTTTATATAACTAAAATAACTTTCGCTATACAATTGTTTATATTTGTAAATTCTAATAAAAATATTAACAAATCTTGAATTGTAAATAAATTTTACATTCAAGAGAAATTTTATGGCCCATAATCTTATACTGCAAGTGTCGGGTGTACTTGATAATACATTTTATGTCATTTCACCAGTGAATAAATTCACTTGCTTTATAGCTTTTCTACACACTGACGTACTAAATATTTGAATGAACAATAAACGTTGTTATAATTTTTTATTTTAATTATAACTAAATGTTATCAAATTTGGTCATTTTCTAAAGGTATTAAGAAAAGATTGGTTGTAAGTTTGTGTAATATGTTTACGTCAATTAAATGATAGATAGAGGTAAAATAGTAAAATTATATATAATTTGATACACTGCTTTGTTTAAAAAAAACTAATTATTTCCTAGTTATCAATATCATAATATCTGTGTGTGCCAAGAATTTTGTTTATGTCCATCTTTTATGGCGGTCGTTTGCAAGGAACTTCGAGATTCGCATATCAAATTAGTTGTAAGATTAATTCTCATCTATATTTTTATTGTTTTATTAAGAAAAACATTCAGAAACATTAAAACTGTTTGCAATAAAAAATGTATTTCTTTGTAACCATTTCTTAATCTTACTTAAATTTTAAAATACATAGGACTCGAACGTGTGACCTCTGTCAGTCTCTCTGTGTTTTTCTGCCAACGGGGCTACCGGGTCCAAAAAATATACAACTAAATACATATTTAGTTGTATATTTAGTTATTTTTTTTTAACCTTTATTTATCATTGTTTCGTTCTGCTACCACCGAAATATATAATTAAAATTGTTATATGCCTTGTCTTGCTCAACTCAACTTTACATAAATCCTTAATAAAATACTATCTTGAAATTCCAATATTAAATGAAATCTAGATTATAAGACTATATGATAAATACACAATTTATCCCCATAAAGCTGTCAGGTTAGATGTTACAATGTTTCGTTACATAATTAACCCTCGGCACTTGCCAACAAAAGTAACGGGGATGCAAATATTATTGCATTGCAAACCAGCTCTTGTGGCAGTTAATAGGATAAATAACACTCAAATGGGTGAAACTGGCACCCACACTCACTATTAACTGAGCCTGTTCAAATTTATGATCTACAAAGATGTATAAAATACAAGTGCAGCCTCTGAATTTGTTTGTTTTTCGGTACTGAATGAGAGGTCTTAATTTTTGCTCTTATATATTATTAAACATAAAGTTATTTGGTTTGTCCGTTTGGTATAACTCTTAGTATTTAATTAAATATTTGTATAATTACTTGATATTTTTTTTACTATATATTATAATTAATCCTCCCTTTACAGAACGTGCTAATGGCATTCAATATTCATGCAGTCAGATTATTTTTTAAGTCGCTAACACAAACAAGTTGTATATAAAAACATCTCTTTACTTTATTTATATGTGATTCTGATAGAAATAAAATTGCAACATTAAAATAAAATACCGTTATGTTATACCGATTATTTCTCATAAAAAAAGATATCAAAGAGCTTTTATTTCTCCGGTAGAGTAAAATTAGTTCGTTTGAAGTTTTGTATAAGTCTTTGAAACAAAGCAATGTTAAGTAGGTATTTCAATGTACTCTGATATTATATACAACAGATATAAAAAAACCCTTTGATATAACTGTAACAAGTAATAATCTGTATATCTAAGAAAAATACAAAAAAGGGTTATTTCCAACATTATTTTTATCCCGGTTTCTCTACGTATTTATATATTATAATATTTGCAACAATTTTTTTTTGCTATTTAATCAACACTGTCTTGCTACTATAATATCTCCGTATTTACTATCCTAAAAATAATAGATATCGTTTGAAAATATCTTAAAACATGTATAGCCATGTTAAGCTTATTTAAATTTATATAAATACTAGCGAACCCAGCCCGCTTCGCTGGGCTAACCCTTACTTTACCTGGTGGCGAGTTACATCAATGGGCATAGCATATTCGTTTTCTTCGAGGAAAAATACATGGTCATACCAATTTTTATGACAATCGGTTGAACGGGGCGGAAGTCGATATTTGACAGCGCCGCCTGGTGGCGAGTTACATCAATGGACATAGCATATTCGTTTTCTTCGAGGAAACATACATGGTCATACCAACTTTTATGACAATCGGTTGAACGGGGCGGAAGTCTATATTTGACAGCGCCGCCTGGTGGCGAGTTACATCAATGGGTATACCATATAAACCTTCTCCGTGGAAAAATACATATACATACCAATTTTCATAATCATCGGTCCAATAGTTTATGAGTTCATCGATTTCATATATACAAACATCCTTCTTTATATATATAGATAGAATGTAAAAAACCCGTATCGGTTTTTTACATTCTATACATCGCTGGTGAGCTACCGTATCACTGATACGGTAGCTCAGTTGGTAGAGCGGCGGGACGGTTTCCCAGTAGTCGCGGGTTCGAATCCCTGCCCGTATCGGTTTTTTACATTCTATATTTATATAAATTAAAAAAAAAATAATAGATATAGTTTTTCATGTGGTTATAAAGCGTTAATAAATTTGACGGGATTTTTGCAAATCGAGAAATTTTAAGTCATTTTTATTTTTTATAAATCCTAGACGAAACCTTCATTAAACAATATTAATATTGTGCTAGTAATTTTGAAAGATATAACTGATTGTTTTTATAACTGTAATTATTTTTTTAGGTTAACTTACCTTAATAATACCTCGTACTCAGTATTCTCGTACTGACAGTAAATTGCTCCGTGGTTTCAATCTTAATGCTTAGCCGTGAGAAGAATATGCGTACTATGAATATTTATAATATTATTTTCGTCACGGTTTGGTGAATAAAAATATCGTGCCCTTATAAATAATTCTTTATATTTGACTCGATGCTATTGAAGCAGATTGGACGATTAAGTTTAAACCTTTCTCAATTTTCGGTAAAGGGTCCTTGTAGACTATTTAGACCGGATCTTTCTTTTGTATTAAGTTTCTTATAAATTAATGTAAATTTGAATGAACAGAATAAAATAATTATTAAAAACGCTACCAAGCACAAAGAAAATTCAACTGTAGTAAAAATAAGCAAAAGTTCAATTATAATGAAAATGAAATATCAAACCGAAATCATTATTATAACAATGGCGGCAGTTAATTCTCGGCTTTCAATTTAATTTAAGACCCCTCAGAAATGCACTGACAGGTGTAGTTAGGGCAAACAGAATAAAACACGGCAATTTCCTGAGCGCTACTGCGATGAAAACATACGGTAGCTTGCCCCGGTATCAGAACAAAATATATTTTATTTTAATTTTTAACTCACTTATATTATATTTTTTGATCATCCACCCACCCTCATGTCATTTGAATTGGATCGAAGCAATTTTTCCATTTCTTTTACACGCTTTTGTCATATGTCAGTTTCAGTGGAAACTTGCTTATTTTTAAGCACTCATTCTATGCTTTCTTCGGTCGCCTCAATATCATCCAAATTCTTACTTAAAACATTTTTATTCTCATGGTTTTTAACATTCTGCTATACATGGTTAAAAGCGACAATCAAATAATTTCTAATAATATTCTCTGCTACTTTCAAAATACCTTTTATAAAGTTTTTTTTTACTTTGTACAATTCTAGTTTCGCAAATCATCCATTTCAACATTCAAATATTAGCAACTTGCACTTCGTATCGTATTTTATCACTCGGATTACATATAAGTCACGGTAAGTCAATATTACTGTTTTATATTTTTTCTGTAAGAGAAAATATTCCCGAATATTTTAACATTTGTTTCTTCCTATTTCCTACTAACTCGTATTAAGCGATTTCTATCTTAAAGTAGTGATGAGGCCATTTGGAACTCTATGTCGTCTGAATTAAAGTCCATATTCAGAACAAATGAGAATAACATGTTGGTAAATATCTTTGTCTACCTCTAAATAAGGAAAATATTGTCACTTGTCCTTTTCAATGCTTTTCTCTGTCATCTTAACAATAATTCCGAACGAAGAAAATCAACATATTCTGAAAATTCATCTAACAAATTAATATTTTTTTTATGGATCTTGATTTCATAGCACGAAACTTTTTAATATTTCCTATATATAATTTAAAATATTATATTATTTTTCCACAAATATAAAGAACTACTACTAGAAATAAAATTATAAAAATGATCTTAAAAATGTAGAGAATATTAAATACATTTTAGCGAGTTTTATTTATATCAAGGAGAGACACGTAATCGGACTTCAGCTAAGATTCCACGTTCTGTTTCAAGCAAACATCATGTTTTATTGTAAGAACGTTCGTCAGAGCCCTTGGGATTTTTCTACTTGCTGCTTCTACCGCAATTCTATTTCCATGGAGAGTTGAGTTTATTCGTAGCAATTTTTATGTCGTTTAATTATATTGATGTTATTCATATAAGGTAATAATAATACAACAAGAAATTTTCACTAACATAAATCTAAATTATATATGTATTATATGTATGTGTATTAATTGTACATATATATTATTATATTACATCTATTATTCGTAGTAAAGAGCGTAATTGGCAGAATACTTTAATAATAGATGAACAAGTTCCAAAGAAGAACTATTGAAAAACAAAATATTAACATGTACGTATATAAATAAATGTATATAAATAAATGTATATAAATAAATGTACATAAATAAATGTATCATTAGTTGTCTATACCCCCGGTGACGCTGTAATAGCCAACAGGGCTAACAGCATAGACAGACAAAAAAAAAATATATATTTGTCTATAAAAAGCTTAGCATGAAATTAAATTGATACGTTTTATAGGATGTACAAAGCTAAGATCAGATGTCTAACTTTCTTGTTAAATGATTTATGGCATTGAATGAGGACGTAAACCTTTATAAAGTAATGAAACTTAATTAGAATAGACCAACAGGTTTTGTTTGTAATTATAAAACTGACATTGTTTATACTCCTGAAAATACAATATAAGACAGAATGTTTTAAATAACCCATATTACCATTACGCAACCAAGTTAGCGAAAGCGCTTAAACTTTGTGGTTTATGATAATGTCTGATAATTTAGTAATTATTTTTTAGTAAAAAGTTCTACTAATTTGGACTGATCATTTCTTGTATCGATATAAGACAAATATTATACAAGATACGAAATCCTTATTTTATAAGTTTATATTAATTGCAGTTCTCTATTTATTCATAATTTTTAAGCACTTATGTACATACATTTATATATAATGTAAAAATATATTTTGTAATGTTGTTTTAACCTTATTTGTAGTAACTCATCTTGTTTCTAATAATTTATTAGTCTTAGAGATAAAATTAGACCCTTCTAGGTCTCAAAGGAGACCTGTCGTCACCTAAATCAAGTAGATAATTAATGACCTCTTATGTATGAAAGATGAGAATTTCAACTACGGGTCCCTAACAAAGTACAAAATTATAATACACTCGATTTTGATTCTTAAATAATAACAATAAAGTTCATAAACGATTGTATAATCTTGTAAATAGTGTGCATTCCAGTTAGGATTATAATAGATAGGGCGATTCATGCTTATATCGATAAAAGTAATTTTGTGTTAATTCTTAAGGGAGGGTTTTTAATTTAGATATATCTTCTATGTTAAATAAACAAATAATTTACTTAAGTAAAACCAAGTTAAGTATTTTTATTTTTATTGTTTAAAATGATAATGTTTTATATCAGATTCATCAAATTGTAAGATACTAAAATAAAAATAATTATTTAAAATTTTATGTATGAAATCAATGCCAATTAAAATTGAATAAATCAAATTGATCAACGAGGTGTTCAGAACCGTAAAATAACTGCATTTATTCCGTAGTAATTACTTCGGGATCGTACCTTGCGGTTGCCGCAGCTCAGGGTTGGTATTGGATTTCATACTAAACGGATTATTTTGAACAATTTAATTATAAAATACTAGTTTTTTTATATTCTCTAGGTCAATGCTTGACTACATTCCACCTGATAGTAAGTGGAATGTAGTTTTAGGTGGTAAGGCGCATCACCCTAGCAACCTATTCGCTCTTCTCTTAAAGACACCTACATTGTATTCGGCCGGAAATACAGACGGAGGCAAGCTGTTTCCGTCCTTTGCTGTACGAAGTAAAAAAAACCGACTAAAAGCGATTGGTTCAGACAGGTGGAAAGTCCATAACAAAAGTATTAATACCTGCCGTGCGTCGGAACGTCAGGTGATGGAGGGGACGAAGGAATTTACTCGTGTAATTCCTGCGCACACTCACTAAAATATATCCTATAGAAAACTAAGAGACTAGCAATTCTACGCCTGTGTTGAAGGCCGTGGACGTATGCTTCAACCAGTTTGGGGTCACCTATAAGCCTCTCAATTGAGTCCAGAACCGCAAGATAAGACTTTGCGGCACCAACAAATATGTGACCACAGTACTCAGTACAGTATAAGACAAGTAGCTGTCCTAGTGTAAAGTACTGCCGGACCTTCGAAAGAACGCCAACCTTTCCTGCTGCTGCTCTTGCTCTCGACTCAATGAACCGACCAAAGTTGAGATTCGAGGAAATCTCTAAGCCTAACAAATGAAGCCGGTCACTATATTCTAAGGGTACATTCTGGAAAGTAAGAGCCAAGGTGAAAAGGCTCCTTTTGGCGGTTAACAGACACGGTGGCGTTGAATTTGACAAACTTAGCATTGCTCCATGCGGAGACTGCCTGAAATTTGTCATTCAAACGTTGCACCATGGCTTCTCTTTCAGACTGTTATTGAATTTACCTTCTAGGTACACTAGAAGGCGCGAGTTCAATACACGCTCTATAATCTTACACAGTATGCAGGTGATTGAAATAGGTCTATAATTTTCCGGATCCGCACGGCTACCTTTTTTTGGACACTGGTTGTTCGTTGGCAAGTTTCCACGTTTTCGGCACTATTCCAGTCTTGATACAGACGTGTCAATACAGGCAACCACTCAGCTGCGCTTGTCTTGAGCAGAATAACCACTATTGATAGTATACCACCAGGACCACTGGCTTTACTCACATCTAAACGACACAATGTTCTCCATACCTCTTTGTTTGTGATGCGAATTTCAGGCATCGAAATACCGCAGTGAGGAAGATGTGCTGGAAAAGCATTGCCAGTATCTAGGTGCGAATTATCAGCAAACAGAGAAGCAAATACATTCGCTTTTTCTCTTGCTTTATGGGCCAGGGATCTGTCCGCCTTCAGTAGAGCACGCAGTGAGGGTTGGCAGAAGTTCGACTCGATCGCTTTAGCAAGAGACCAGAAAGATCGACTGCCAGTTGGTCTGACAGAGAACTTTTCGCCATTCTTAGCGATTCGATCGAGACGAGCCTTCCGCCATGCCTTCTTGTAGGACTTGGCAGCTTGGTTAAAGGCTCTCTTCTTTAAACTTACATCCGGAGTTTTGCGGCTTTGAGCATCAACCCAAATGAGGTAAGCCGAATGTTTTCGGTCTTCAGCACGATTACATTCGGCATTAAACCATGGGCGAGCTTTGCCACCGACGCGATGGGTACGTCAGCAAAAGGAATAAAATACTCCATTGCCTAATGCACCACATCGGTTTTAGCATCTGCGCAACTCGACGGACCCAAAGAAGAGAAGCAAACCTGCAGCCAGGGATAGGAGGCATAAAAGTGCCGCATCTCATCTCAATCTGCTGACTTGTATTTCCATAATCACCTAACACCATGTGGTTCGAGAGGTGGTCGGGAATATGTAAATACTGATTTCACCAAATGTCTGTTTGTACTAAAACTCATAAGTAAGAAAAAGTGAGATCTTCAAGGTGATGGAGGCGGTGATGTCTTTCTGTGCGTATACACAGGTACCGCCACGTAAGCGAGGAGTTTCAAATGAGGAGGAGTGCAACCGCTGTAAAAACTTTTTCGTTTGCGTCTGCCAAAGCACCGCAGCTATTCAGACCCATTTCCAATATACGGTTTCATAGAGCAACTTCATCTGATGGGTGGTAATTTTGCCGGCGACCCAATGTTATGGTTTACTACCGAGAAAAACTAGATTGAACTGGTATGCAAGTTATTGTGGTCAGAAATATTGGGTATTGGGTAAAAAAATCTATTTTTGAGTGAAATCACTTATTTCACATGAAGTCACTAGTGATGAAAAAAAATTTGTAAAGACTCTTTATTTTTTAACTTTTCTTTTTTATTAAGGTATACTCTTATATGTTATTTAAATCTGTATTTTGACATGGAATATATATTTTTTAAGTTATGTTAAATAAAAAAATCATCATCAAAGACAGGAATAAATTTTAGTTCCTAATAAATTTACTAAAAAAAAAACTCAAGATACTAACATAAAAATTTTTATTCAGGAGCATTATTTATAAAAAACGACAAAATATCACGCTTATTGTGTAGCAGTCCCCCCTTTATATATGTATTTTATATTCTGTTTTTAAGTACTTATTATCAAAGGGGTAACAGAAATGCTTTGTCGGTGAAATTTTTTTTATAATAAGGTTCTGTTTAACCGTTTGGGTACGAAAAACTAAAAATAGTCAAGCGTAACACAAATTAACAGAAAGAATATACATTTAATTAATTAATTTATCTCTTATTATTTAAATTTATACATTTAAATTTAAATGTTAACCAATTCGCCCTGCAACTGAGAAACCCTTAAAGATAGACGAATTAACTGAATCAATGATAGGTTAGTTACATCTTGTCTCGTCTTTTCGTAAAACAGAGTAAGTTATAAAATAATCAAACGACGGATAACAAGTAAAATGTAATAAACATTTAAGCAATTTAATTCCTTCAAAAGACAGTTTTATTTAGTAAAATCAGTTATATCTTTTGGATAATATTTATTTGTCATTTATACATTGGCAGCCCTTGAAATGAGTCATACGTTGTTTATTGCGTAATCTGATTTACTGGAGAGCGAATGCTTACTTCCTGGCTTCGAAGTTCGTAAAGTTCTACAAGTTTAATAATTATAAATAATCGATAAAAGCAATTAAATCATTCAATGATTGTTCGAATCTTTTGTATTTATATTTTAAAAATTTTGTGTTAAACAGCTAGAGGAAGTATGAGAGTTTCTTTAGGATATGGTGGGAGTTAAAAAAATATAACTTTATAAACGTTAAGTTGGGAAATAAAATATATACCCAGGGTAGTGCTACTATTTTAGAAGTAAGACTTTTGTTACGAAACTATTTACATAAAACAATAAATCAGGCTGCCATAAGCAAAAATGTTTTTAAAACTGCACGCAAAAAATGATTATATTAATAATTTATATATTTGAAAGATATACATTTTTTCTTTACAATAAGCATAATTAGGCAAAATGTTTACCAAATTAATACGATGCTAGACTAGTAGATTTTGCATTATCAGATCAAACTTGTATTCTAAATATTAAAAATGCTTCTGGCCAACGACACAATAATTTATATAAGGAATTGTATTTCTTTGCAGTGTTAAAATGTTGGTTGCGTGCCAAATATCAAGATTATTTTATTTTTAAATTCCTGCACTACAGACTTCCTTTATGAATATAAGATTTATAAAATTACCCCCCAAATGTACACCTAAAAAATGATTTATTGCAAATAAAATAAAAAAATATATATTAAAAAATAGCATATAATAACTTTGATACAGTTACAAAAATGTCTAACAACATGTTTACTTAATTTCAAATTCCGTATATTATTTCTTAATCATTACTTCGTCAACATTATGTAGGTCGTAATATCTATACACTTTTTCTCAAACTTTCTAATGGATTTTTCAGTAGTAGTTTGTTTATTACCTGCCATACAAGACAATTTATTATAACTTATACCTAGTTATTCTGGACTTTTAAAAAGCAACAGAAAAGAATTTCCGAACAAAAACACCTCTGACATATTATTGTTATTACAATATGTAATTTAGATTTTACAAAAACAAACATCATTTAAATCGGGAGTCAATATAATTGATTCGAAACTTCTTCTCATCATCAATGCCAACTTATTATACACCATTGTGTATAATAAGTTTTTAGAGAAACACAATGAATAGAACTGTGAGCAGGATTATAAGCAGTCACATTCCTAAGTATCAAAAAGTTCGATTCTAAGAAGCTATTTTGTTACCTATATTGTAGCGAAAAATGTTCGTGGAAAAAGTAGCATGAAAGTAAAATTATGCAGCGGATATGAGGTGTTTGAGGAGAATGTGTGAAGGTAAATCTGAGCTAGAGAGTGAGAGATTCGTGAGTAAGTAATTCGGCAATTCGTGAAAAATGTGGCCTAAAAATGGATGTAGTGACCAAAATAGAGACAAGAATGTTGCGATAATTTGAGCATGAAGAGTCTATGGACGCAAGAAGAATAAGAAAAGGGATTTATAAGCCGATCGTCGATGGAAAAGCGTTAAGAAGACTTCCCGGACATATACTGATCAAATCAGCGATGTCGTCAAAAAATGTGGGGTTTGAAATGGCAAAAATAAAGGGAGTTAATGTATAAAAATGTCTATAAACTTGTATAGCCATGTCAGCCGTATCGGTTTGATTTTTCATTCTATATTTAATAAGATAAAGGCAGTTGTGTGAAAATGATTGTGGACGTGAAAGAGACGAAATAATTGTGGTAGGACAATGAAAAGTGTCGCTCCATAGTCTCTGTCTACTCCTCTCAATAATGGCGTGAGCTATGTACGTATGTATGTAGTTTTGCATTGTAGAAGTGAATATAACTTCGTAACTTTTTAAAATCACTAGAAACACCAATACCTTCTTAAGTCATTTAAATGTTACTAGGTACTTAAAAAGCAATTTAGGTACTTTATACAAAAAAAAATAGGTAAAAAGCTACTTATAAATAATTCCGTAAGCTATCTCATATTTCCAGGCTCATATTTCAACTCACAAATAATTCAGAAACTACATCTCGCACGTTGAGGAAATAGAATACCTAAGCATGATCCTCATATATGTCTTAAATTGGAACCGACTACCCTCTCCTGTTTAGTTTTTATTAGTTATCCATGTTATATCATATTTATCTCTGTAACAGCTATCTTGAAAACTCTTAGCTTTTTAAATGGTTTAAAATTAATTGTAATTATTGTTATTTTATGGATTTTACTATTTCAAACCATTTTTAGCAATAAGTATTTCATTGAAAAAAAAAGGCTTTTTAGTTTTCAGTTCTCACCTGAGAACCTCGGCTCATAATGTAGTGCGGCATTATTTTATTATTTGTTGTGCACTTTGTGATATATTTTTTCATATCAGTAAAAGAAATTCCTTATAAATTTTGCAGTGAAGTCATGTGACTTTGTTTTTTTTATCATAAATAAATTATTCACGGGTAAATCTAAAAAAGCATTATTTTAAATTAATTTATTATAAATGTTTCGACTGTAGAAAACATATCTTTAAACAAAAATGTAATAACAGTAATATTTAGTAGAGTACAAACTAGATTTTGGTAGAATTTTCCAGAAGATCAATGAATGGTTATAATATTTCATAGTGACTAGAGCCATACTCAATTTTTATTTAAAATTCTTGTTAAATTATCTCTCTAACTTTAAATGGTAATAACTTATGATTTTTTTTTCAAGAATACAATGACCGTATAGTTTTAGGATGTTTACATCTCATTAATATTTCATCGATAACTAAATTTCTACTACAACCTTGTTTTGAAAGATCGCTGTTTTTCAAAATATGCATTTCTAATGTATAAAACAGATATGTTATAAATTATAACAAATTTTTATATTAGAAAAGTAGAATATATATGAAATGTTATGTTTTTTATTGTTAATAAGCCTCAAACTTAGATCTTTTATTTTGGCGTTAGAATTACTTGTAAACAATATTTTCATTCGCATTATTTAGCCATCCACAACTTTCTTTGAAATTTTTGTTTTGCACCCAACGGAAATTTCAAAACGTAATATTAATCTGGATAATTATTATCTATCACACCGCTACACTAAATAAGTAATAATAATTTCTATCTGACAAATTATATATTCAATTACAATAACACTGTTAGTACTGACTGCCTACAAGTAATATGTTTATGGCGTTAAAATTCATTAAAGTCGGGCAAATTCATATAGTATTAGTGTTCAGTTCATTTTAAAACAAAAAGAAAGATGTTTTTGTTTTTTTTGTTATGAAAAAGCTATTTATCATTAAAACTTAATTTTATATCTTAGTACACAAAAAAGGTTAAGAATCTGGAACCAATTTTGTTCTTTGTCTGTCTGATAATTTTTAGCAAATTATTTATTGTTTATTATTCAAAATATATTACATAAGTAAGTATCACATTGACAATATTATTTTAAGAGATAAATAAACCATCATACATAACCGCTGAAGCTTGTGACTTTTACCTATAAAGTAACTGATATAATTGAGTTGTTACAGCGTTCCGATAGACTCCTTTAATGTGATGCGCAGATACATATTAATTTGTTTTGATTGTAATTAAGTTCAGAAGTGGTTTACCCAATATTGACATTTGTTATGTTTGTAGTTATAATTATTATACAATTTAATATCAAATAACAACAACAAAGTTTACAATGTCGGATGTTTGTTTATCTTCCGTCTTTAAATGGGAGGTAGAATTATATTTTACTTATAAAACCAATACATAGAATAATTTTAAAGTTTTCACATCTTTTTGTCGGATAAAATTAAATAATTCTTTATATTAGTACAATAGTATTAAAATACATAAAAAATCGAATAACCAAAAAAATATATAACTAAATGGCTATTAGTTTAAAAAAATATAGTTAAAAATTACTTACATATATATTTTTAAGTTTATTTTTCGGAGCAGTTTATATAGACATGATTATTATTTATTAAGATAAGTCAAAGTGAAAATGGTATACAGATAAAGTGTTAAAAACACATGTAATAATTCTAAGCATGGGTCTCAAGAATTGAGACCAATATAGATGACCTTGGATGACCTGACTGTGTGGTGGTTCGTGACCCGGACTACTGAACCAAAGGTTGTGAGTTCAATTCTTTGTATGCTCTACAGACTGGTTTTCCTCTTGAGAGTGTACTTTGTATCCGTTATTTATATTCTTGAGGAGCCTTTCGTGACGCAGTAATAATCTTATGCAAGAATTGTATTTTTAAAAAACAAAAAAAACTTAAATCGAGGTTAAAGAAGTTATAAAAATGAAAATTATAGTATAATATAATTAGTCTTCATATGTTTTATTATTATTCTTTTACTAAAATAAAATATTTCATTCTGTCATAATTTATTTTAAGATATAAGATTTGTAAAAAACTTATTTGATTTTCGTATAATATATCTTATAAACGGTTTCTAAGTTCATAGAAATATGTATATTAGTATGGAAATAAGATTTGGCTTTTATCTTCAATTTGCATTGCATCTTATCTCTACTGAGATGACTATGCAAATTTTACGACGTGTGTTATTCCAAAACGCTTAGCTTATTCATACGTCTAGGTGCATTAATTTTACTTGATTATTATTTTTCTTTAAGTATTAATCGAAAAAAAAAACAAATATTGTTATTTGTGTACATGCTAGTAATGTTCTGTTCGCGTGTACTATGTAATGACGGTAGGATAGATGGCAGTTATAGTCGAAAACACATTTACTGGAACATTTTTTGTTAAACCTTAAGCCAAGGTTATTTTTATGGAAAAATATCTTATGCTATCTTGAATGTCTGGTTAAAATAGTGGAAAAAACAATACTTACTTTAAAATTGAAATTTTTACTGAATAAAGTTTCAAATACCTTGTCTCTTTATACAAACTTTACTTCTTAAAATCTTATTAAAACATGCTCAAAAGCTCGCTATCATACATTTAATAAACTAAACGAGCCCAAAGTTACAGGAGTGTTAAATGTGTTGTGTGTGTTTAGTGTTTAAAAGAAAAATATAGAATCGGGAGAAATTCAACACTGGTTTCTTTTAAATGAAACTGTCTTAAATGTAATACAAAGAACAATTGAAGGTCTGAGAAAGCTTCATTATTTTAATAAAAGACTTCAACCATAATCCCCGGACGCAAACTCAAAAAAAAACTTTAAGACGTCTGGATTTGTTGAGAAGCCTCACAATAATTTCTTTTATAATGTGGATCTTCCTTTGTTTGATATTTGCAGTGATTTAGTACAAACTAATTACTTATAATTTTAATTATTTTGTCAATTTTTTTTTAAGGAAATTTATTGACAAGAAAAAAGAAAAAAAAATAGTTGTCTTTCACATACAATATTCGAATACTCAAAACTGAAATCAATTTCTTCTCTACATTGAAAAAAAAATATCAATTGAATATTTAATTTGAATTTAAACATTTTATACTAAATTATTTTAGCAGTAGATACAACTGTTATAGGACTAGATGTTATAATTGTCACATATATTATAAAGTTGTATAGATAAATAAAACGACCCTGTTGTTTAGAACGGATACCTAAATTTTTTGTTCTATTCCTCGGAGATAAAAACTTTTTGCGAAATTAAATAAACGAGACATTATTTTTGGTAGCCCTGAGAATGTATATGTATCCTTCTGGATAATCAGTTCGAACTATTAGTCGAACTATATGTTGGTTTAGTAAGACGTAGAAACGTTACAAACAAAGATAGTAACATTCTCCTTAATGATAATAATTAGGAAGACTGTAAATACGTGAAATATAATTAAATTATATTTTGAAGTTGTTAACAGCTTTAGTAGTAACAGTAGAAATATTTTTCCCTGGCAGAAACAGAATTGGTTATATTTTATTCATCGACCGAAAAAGAAGGCCGTAAAGACGCAAACAACGATAAAACGAATACACCGGACTCAGTAAAATGTACATGTTTGTGTCCGTGTTAAATTATAATGCAATAAATAGTGAATGTTGTGAAACAACGAGATACAGTAGGTTTTATTTTTTTAGCCAATTTGGTTAAAGTGTTAATTTTGGTATCTACTTAGTATTTTCATCTCAAGAAAACATTTTTTACTTACATGACCACTTATGTTAGCGACACTTTTATGGTCATTATTATTTTATAAATGTTCCCATTTATAAATTACTGCATCAAATTCATCATCACCACTTACAGCTTAAAGACGTCCAATGGAGAACATAGGTTTCCCTAAAGTAATTCCACAACGACGAATTTGCACATGGGTGGCTAAGAATCAAAGAATCATATGCAAACATGTGAATATAACTATGATGCTTTATAAAGATCAAAAAGATAGGAATATTCTTTTATTGTTTGATACATATCATATCTACCAATGCGATATATTGTTAGATATGGATTATAGTTTTAAGAGATAGTTCAAGAGATAAACAATCTTTAGGTTCAGAAAAAAATATCCTTTGTTAGTGGTTTTAGGAATGATAAATTTCACTTATACATAAAAGATACAATTTTAATTAATTGTTGACTGGCGTTGGTTTTGTTGGGATAGGATACCCTTTTAAGGTTGTTTTTACAATTTATTTTTTGGTGAAAAGGATCAAATAATTATTTTAATATTCTCCGTTGTATCAACATTTATTTTGTTTTCTAAAACATTTGTTAATGGGTTTTGATTCTGAAAGGTTTTTTTAAGCAACGACTATTCGGCAAAGGTTAAAGACTATTTTTCTTTTAAATATTTTACTTCTTATATAAATAGTTAAGTTTTTTCTATTATTTATTTATTTATTTAAATGTTATTTAAAATCTTTGTCAAAATTCTGAACTAACAAACATAGTAAAAAGACAGCCGAATTCAGATCCCCTTTCTTTTTTAGAAGTCAGTTAATAAAGATAATATCTACGGTGCTTGTTAAAACATGGTTTTACGTACGAGAAAACATTAAAAAATAATAATTTATTACATACGTTAAATAAGAAACATGAACGCTGAAGCTTGTGACTTTCACCTATAAAGTAATTGATGTAATTGAGTTGTTACAGCGCGGCGTTCCGATAGACTCCTTTAATGTGATGCGCAGATACATATTAATTTGTTTTGATTGTAATTAAGTTCAGAAGTGGTTTACCCGAAATTGACGTTTGTGTGTTTATATTTATAATTACTATTCAATTTAATGTCGAATAACAATAACACAGTGTACAACGTCGGATGTTTGCTTATCTTTCGTCATAAGATGAGATAAAAAAAAGGTAAAGTTTTATTACATATCATTTTGTTTATTGCTAAAAACACTTTAATTTATTACTTAGCCGGTTTAAACCTAAGTAAACCAAATCGAATAAAAATAAAAAATATTTTAATTAATTTTGTTTTGTTGAGCCATCTATATGAACTTTACTATTATGATTTATTTACTACTTTACTATTATTTTTTATTTAGATATTACAAAGGATAGAAAATTAGATAAATATAGAGATAAAGAGAATACCTATTTATTTTTGTACCTAAGTTAATTATAATAATTTCCTAAAATATTTCCAGACACATTCGATTTATGAAATACATATTTTATTTTCAATCTATTCAAAATGGTTCCAAAGGTCACATAATGTATATTGAAGCATAGATTTGCAAAATAATTTGGCTTCTATCTGTGATTGCAGCATTGCAGGTTATGTGTTCTGAGATAATAATCCAATTTTTATTAATTATTTCAAAAGACTTTAGCTTTAGCGCCGTATGTTACGTATTTTTCTGTACATATTCTAAAATCCAAAAATCAATTATCCTTCATGTATATAAATTGTAGGATCCGCATATTGCGTATAACATGCTTTTGCCTGGTACCTTTGTAAAACGATCTTCACAAAAATCCCGTTATGTCACTCTGAAAGTCTGTTCTAGATATAGGTAATTTATATTTTTAAATATCATGACAAGTTTCTGAGAATACCTCTTATATTCAAATTTTCAAAGTTAGCCTTTTAGAATAAAAGTAAAAATGCATGTATTCTCAAGGTAAACTGTCATAAATTGTAAAACTAAGCTATCCCAGAACAGAGCTGCTGGAGCGCGTAATGTCACATTACAATGCATTGGACGTCACTGGATAAGGCGAATAATATGTTTAATGGGCCAAGACGCATTCAGACATCTAGTGGACAAGATATCTTTTAATCTTTGTAGATTTATATCAGTAGTTACTTTTTACTTTCTTTATTAAAACATTATTTGTGGTTAATAAGGTTGGATAAAAATTTAACCTTCGACATAACATAATTATTAAGCAAACAAGAAGGGTTCCAAATAGGAATGGCCGAGAAAATTTTACATTGTTTCCTTTAAATTAAACTGTGTAAAATGAAATACAAAGAACAATTGAAGGTCCGGAAGAACATTATAATTTTGATAAAGTTCCTTCAACATAATTCCAGGATCAAAGTTAAAAAATGATTAAGGATTTGTTGTGAAATTTTATACCTTTATTTTTATATATATAGATGAAATAATTTAGTATATAGATATTATATATTTTTTTTAGTAGCTATCAAATATTTATTTACTCCAGAAAATAAAGTTATAAACAAGAAAATACAATAAAAAATACATGACTACATACAATACACATTAAAAATTCTAATTCTCAAAGCTGCTATCATATTGTTTTCTTTATTTTAGCAATGTACTGTAATTATTTTGCTTTTATGATTGTAAATAGAAAACTAATATCTCAGTAAGTTTAATATCTCAGTTTTAATAAATACTTTAAAGGTTTTTTCATTAGGTACATTACAGACAATTTACTAAAACTGTTTTTAATTCTTTATTACTGTATTTAATAAAGTCATTAAAAACTATTTAGTACTCAATGTCAACGGGAAATTGAACTGAACAAAATTTCAGATAAAAGCTTACAATTTTAGATATCATTGTTATAGAAGTAGTATTTGCAAGTTTTATAGTATTATATACATATATGGTGGTGAGAAAAACGGTTTTTTGGAATTATTTCTTTAATTATTAAAATTATGAAAAAATGGGAAGGGGAGGGGGGGGGGAAGTTGTGAACAATTATGTGACGCGCCTTATGGTGTGCTTTAAATGGTGCCTTATGGTGCCTTATGGTGTCCACAACCTCTCCCCCTTCCGATTTTTCATAATTTTAATATATAAATAAATAATCCCAAAAACCCGTTTTTCTCACCACTTTGTATAAATATCTATATATATAAATGAATATGTTTAATAAAAATATAAACACATGAAAGATAAGACCATTCCATTTTTAAGTTGTTAACAACTTCCCTAGTAGAAATATTTTTACCAGTCAGAAACAGAATTGGTTATATTTTATTCATCGTCCGCAAGAGAAGGTCGTAAAGACACAAGCAACGATAAAACGAATAAACTGGACTCAGTGAAATGTACTTGCTTGTGTCCGTGTTAAATTATAATGTAGTAAATATCAACTTCATGATACATACAATAACTTTTTTTCTATTTCAATTAAAGTGTCATAAATGAACTACCATTGAATTAAGTTTACATTTAGCCTTATGAATAGCCTAAGCTCCCATACTTGCGACACCATTACTATATTTAATTATTAGTTACTTAACGAAAAAAAAACAAACATTCAAGGATATGTTACAGTGAGAAACTAATAAACAAGGTTTCAATTTATTTAAATCATCGATCTCTAGTTCAAAGGCAAAACAATATAATTCCATTAATGCCTTCTAGAAAACAAACACATTTAAAAACTTAATATTAATTTAAGCATTCAATAATGCTTTTTGAACGATTAATTACTCCAATATTTCAGACACTTTTAATTAAACGTTGACTGACGTTTGTTTTATCGAAAAAGGGTTATACCTTTTACGGTTGTTGTTTGATAACTTTTTTTGGCAATTTATTTTGCGGTGAGAGGAATTAAATAATAATTTAAATGTTTTTCATTGTATACATTTTTTTTTATATTTATTAACGGGTATAAGAGGATTTTTTTTATTAATGACTTTATGTTTGGCAAATTTATAAATAAAAATATGAAAAAAAGACATAAATATTTTCCTTTTTTTGCATTGTGCAATCAGATATTATTGCTTAAATTTTACGAGTGTTATTAATATTTCAATATAGATTATATTTATTATCAAGAATATCATTAATCCACACTTACATTGACACGTTTTTTCATATTTTTGTCAATTCAAGCATTGTTTTTTTTATGTAAAAAGGATTTTCAATTTGCTTTATCAAAAAACATTATATAACAAAATTTTAACATTTCATACAAAAATTTAAATACAATATCTCAAAGGCAGGATTAAAAGCTTGAAATGTACATATAATAGTAGCTTTATTAATAGCTTTTTAATCCATTAATTTT
The DNA here is from genome assembly GCA_959347355.1 of Napeogenes inachia. Lineage (NCBI taxonomy): Eukaryota > Metazoa > Arthropoda > Insecta > Lepidoptera > Nymphalidae > Napeogenes > Napeogenes inachia. The sequence goes on along the minus strand of OY365795.1, from coordinate 8,522,423 downwards.
AGTATCGATTATAAGATTATATTAACAAATTTAAACTTTTTTATTCTAAAAAAATCACAATAGAGATATATCTTTTTCATTGACATACAAACCTATTTAAGAACACATGTTCTCAACTTATGTTAAGTCACTAAAAATACAATATAATTATTAATAACTGTTGTAATCAATAATAATTGTTGTTTTTGTATATGGAAAATCGGTCTCTAAAAAGACACAGTTAAACAAAAAATGTTTAAAACATTAACATAAAATACATTAAAGTTCCCTTTTTTGTTTGTTTTTTGTTTTGTTTAGCATAAAATGATTTATTTTTTCTTTATTAGTGATGACTTCTCACTCCTCACGAACTCCTCATAAATTTAGCAATCCATGTGATACGGATGAAATAAAACCTCACATCTGAGACTTTTTGGTAGATTGAAAATTGTAGAATTCATGAGTAAATATAAACAAGCAGAAACAAATTTTCCAAGCTAACTTACCTATCAAGGACATCGTTATTACAAAATACGTCAAAGTGAAATTAATATGTTTAATATATTTATACATAAATAAAAATATTTTCAACTAATCTTACTGGTATTTTTTTAACTTGAGAAGTACTGTAAACCGACGTTTGAACGTTGGACACGAATGCTTTGCAGCAGACGTGTTCCTGAAAGGACAAAATGAAAATGTCTATCCGTAAATCAGTTTCAGGTTATCTACCTCCGATTACCTACGATTTTTAAGAGTCATAGAGTTTAAGGTCATCTTCCTCCGATACATACGATTTTTAAGATTCATAGAGTTCTTATTAGTAAATCTATCTTTCAGTAAGTCATTTAATTATTAATTAAATCTTAGAAATAAATAAAAAGATTTACTTCTAGTATTCAAAATAAAAATTTTAGTTTCAAATTGACCCAAAAGTTTGGGCTAACTATACGGACTATCAAAACATACATACATACATATAAAATTTTTAATTACAATAACATTATTTTTTTAGACTATGTCAGAATGTCATTACTGTTAGTTATTTTAGTTTATCATCATTGTTGAATTATTTATGTTACAAGAACTTATTATGACAGTAAAATATACGGGAAATATTTATTTTTGTATTTGTTAAAAATAAACTTTTAACAGGAGAAGTTTATGGTTTGCTTTATATTTAATTAATATAGGAATTCGATAATCAATTATCGTAGACAACATTGTTTCGAAACATCAACATACATGGAATTTAATGTTAAGATATGATGGGTTATTACTTTTAACTTAGGAAGTTTGATGACACATAAATTATTTACGAAAATGGAAAAAAAGATAAAAAAGAGCACAGACCTTTGAAAAACTCTGAAATTTATTTTTTGTTCGGTACTAAGAACATTTCCTAGCTTAGGACTTAAAGCTATAAAGTATAGCAAGCTATGAGTTATTATGGATAGACGATATACTAGTTTAAAGCCTTGTGATACATATTAATTGATTTGCTCTATTTGAAACTCGCCCACCTATGATACGTTCACTGAATTGAAAAACAAAAAATAGAAAGTAAGTAAAAACAATAAGGTTTTGTTTCATAAAGTTCGATATTCATAGCGTTATAATTTAACACGGACATAAGCAATACTGAGTTCGGTTTATTAGTTTTATCGTCGTTTACGTCTTTACGACCATCTCTTTTGGACGATGAATAAAATATAACCAATTCTGATTCTGCCCTGAAAAATGTTACTCTAGGAAGCGGGTACAAACAAATTTCAAGATAAAATATTTAGTAATATAATAATATTAGTTAATAATTTCCTTTTCTTGATAAACAAAGTTTTCGTTAGCTTGTAATAATTCAAAATAATTACGTTGCACTAAATTATTTCAACTATCAAAGGAAACTCTACGTTATAAAAGACATAATTAGGAGGTTTCTTAACAGATACAGTCGTCTTAAAGAATTTGTATAAACTTAAGCTACCTGAGACGATGTTTAAAGTCTTTTAATAAAATTATCAGGCTCCCTCAGACTTCAGCTGTGCTATTTATTACAATATAGGTAGTTTTAGGTAAATCAGTTTTTTATTTGCCTACATTTCTATTTTACTTACTGGATTCCATATCCAAGGTTCACTTTAATCAACTTTATAGGCCTGTTTTGATTACCAAAAAAGTCACGAACTTTTATGCAAAAAAAAGTTCCAGTCTTTGAACGTATTTGGGATTATTAGATATTATTTAAATAATCCATCTATACAACGCGTCTCTGCCTCTTTAAGGTATAAAATGCATGATAGTTTGCTTTTGAGAATATATTACATTGATTTATATTATTGCAAAGAGGACAGATTTGTAAATTTAGATATAGGAATAACAAAGAATAATATTTTATCAATATTTAGAATAAATATTCAACAATCAATAAATATTTAGAATAGGTGAACTAAAAGGGCTTTTTAAAAGTTGTCTTATATATAGTAAATGATCTTCCTACGAATGCTTCCACCTGTAGTTCATACATACGAAATACTATTAGCATTCGTACAAATAAAAAAACAATAATTTGATTCTTTATCATCCCTTTTCATAGTGCGCACAGACAAATAAAAATCAATTACAATCAATTTGTATAAACATATGAACACCCTAATACAAGCAATAAATATGGGCCACAATAAAATTTAGGTCACAGTTTATATAAAAGAAAATGTAATTTATATAAAAGAAATAAAAATAAAGATCATCATTATTATTATACTAGCTGTTGCCCGTGACTAACGTCCACGTAGACTGCAAAAATAATATTTTTATGGCTAGGAATATAAGTAATAAAAATATTATTTTCAATTATTTTTGACGTATCTCAAACGTCAAAATCTTGTAGTCCGCTTAGAGTTTAGACTGTAGTAGGAAACATACTACAGTCCGTTCCGACATTAGGAAAGCTCCTAACAGAAATATTTTTAAATGCCTTGTCAAAAACCATTTGTTATCACAAGCTATTCCTTTGTAAAAAAATCTCATTTAACTTTATGTTTTAACCTATTATTCCTTAGAAAATTTTGTTAGTAGATTAGTATTTTTTTTTTCATTTATTTCTCTTTTTTTATATATTTTTTTCATTCTTATATATAACTACTATTTTATTTTGGTTTTGTTATGCACCTTGATGTATTTACTGTTTTTTTGAGGGCTTGCTGGAAGAGAATGCTTGTGGCATTATGCTTGCCTTTGCAGGATATGTGCAAATTTTTTTAAATAAATAAATAAATAAAAATAGCATAATTGGCTATATTTCTAATAAAATACGTATGTTTGAATTCTGGTAATAAATAAGAAGGATTTTCACAAATAATTATGTAAAATTCAGTAATCCAAACGATTAAAAACTGGATCTCCCGTGGCAATTAATTATCGCTCTACAATCTATGTTATGTCACAGACAAAACCACGTGCAAAAGTTAGTGTTTTTACGGCCTATGTGTTAATTCGATACATAAGCTACAGTATAGCAAAGTTTCATCTAAATCCGTTTAGTAGTTTTAGTGTGATTGAGTGAAGAAAATAGTTTTTTCATTTGGTATTTATAATTATCTTTTTTCATGTTAAAAATATTTCTTTATTAGGTTTATTTTTAATATTCCTTTAAGTTATTTTCAAAACAACGATTCAGAACCAAAAGTAAATGTGTTAGAAAAAAAAAATGTTGATAAAAAAGAGAATGTTTAAAGACTTACTTAATCCCTTTCACCCGGAAATAAATTGAAAAAAAGCTATCAAACAACAACCTAAAAAGGGTAAAACCTTATCCTGATAAAACCAACATCCGTCAACGTTTAATTAAAACCGTATCTGATATATATTGGAGAAATTAATAATTCCTGGAACCATTGTTAAAGGCTTAATTTAATAATTAATATTTAAATGTGTTTTTTTATTCTAGAAAGCATTAATGTACTTAAAGCTAGAACAATTATTTTTATTGATTGAACTACAGACTGGGAATAGTTTAATATATACCTACAAATTTAATTGGTTCTGCTCGGAACATATCTGGTTTTAAGAAATAAACAAATCGTAAATGTAATAAAATGAAAGAACACTTATAAAAAAATAGATCTATAGTGAAAAAAAATCGATATTTTTTTCTTTCTTTTATAAATAAAAACTTGGAATTGTCTTATGTCTATTTATTTTTTCCTTTGTGTTTATCTTTATTTAAAATACATAAATAAATTTGTTTAAATAAAAATATGTTTTTAGACAATTTCAAACATCAATTTCAGTTATGAATCTTTTCAAAGTTAGTCTATTCCGCAAAGTGAATGTACCTTGTTACTGGTTTGATTTTTCGAAGAACTCTAACAGCTGTGTTCTACCTTTTGATTTAAAGAGGATTATATATAGAATACAAGGTTCATAGAAGAGCCTAGCGATATGATAGCCTAATAGGGAACATGCAAAAAAATTTAAATGGCCTCAAATATTTTTTTTTCGATTACTTTTTATCATCTTATTATAATAGAATCAATTTTTTTTATTTACTAATCATTTAAGGCCATAAAATAATTTATGAAAAGTGTAACTTTAGGGAGCGAAATTCAAAATTCCAAAACGCGCCACCATTGGTCGAAAGGAAATGTGACGTCATTTGACACACCATTCAATATATCGGCGTTTAAGTTCATACTGTGGTATCAGTGTGACTGAGAAAAATAAATAATTTAAACCTATCTTTTCGTGCTTAAAGATTTTATTAAATGATACAATTGTTTAGGTAATCTTAAAAACATTTTCTAAATACTCAAACAACTCTAACAAAACAAATACCTACAAACTCTTTTTGAATAGCAGTTAGCATGCTACTACACAATACATTTTTAAAATGTTTCTACCTCTGAATCATTTTTCACTTCACTTGACTCAGATAAATAACTTGGTTGATAATCAGCAGATATAGAAGATATAAGATGCTATAGAAGTATTATCAGCTGTGTTTTCAGTAAACAATTTTCTTTTTAAAACAGATAGTTTTACTTTTAAAACTGTTGTGTAACAATGTTGTGTGTTAAATGAGGAAATGGTGACAATGCTACATTTTGTTTTTCAGCAGGTATATTTACATTGACACCTTTACTTCCATACTTCGGTTTAATATTAACTTGCACAGCTTAGTCACTTGGTAATTTATCTTTAATATGCGAAAAGCAAGTCTCTGCCTTATGATCATCACATTCAATAGGAGAAGTACTGAGACTTGGCTGATTAATATCACAGACATTTGTATGGGCAGTACTAGGACTTACTACCTATAACACTTCTTCGTAAAGGTCACCAATTTTTTTAAACACTACTTTTGATAGCTAACTCTTAAAAGGCTTCATTAACCGATGTCAATCTTTGCCTTTTGACTATGCACATTCTCATTCTATCAGCTGGTGTTTTTGCCACAAAAATATATAAGGAACAACTCCTTTCTTCAAACTTAGATTACATCTTTCTCCTTGTTGTTTTGTTACACATATTATATTCAATACAATTTGCTGTATCTTCATTAACCTGAAATAAATCGACAAACATAAAAATTTCGTAAAATCAAAAAAATAATACGGTTTTTATAGAAAGTTATACTGAACTTTTGTAGGCTAGGTTAGGTTAATTTTAAACTCAAATTTTCTAATGTTCAATTCGTAAGTATAAATTTAAACTATTAGATTAAACTTATTATAAATAAAATATACTTACGTTAAATTGATCTTCACAACAATATAAGCACGATTTAGGACATATATTATCCCTTTTAATTACCATACACCGTTGTTATTGTATTTTCGCATCTCTTGGAATACAAAAAACACTTTGTCGGGTGTTTTTCTAATACTATTTTTGCACTCCGGTACTATACAATATTTGTATGATGACTTTTATCTTCTTCCATGACTTGTAAAGCAATCAAAACTTAAAATATGTATGAAGTAACTAAAAAGTGCATAGTAAACATTCACTGGATGTGTCATTTGACGTCACGCAAAGCGCGCGCAAAATGACGGCGTTTGAACGGCTCAAATTTATTACAAGTTTTAATTTTTAATTTAAAGAAAAACTAGAATCTTTTCAAACCTATTTATATTTTTTTCTACGATATATAGAGGTAAATGATTAATTTACGTCAAAAAAAAATTACATGAATGTTCTCTATTGGTAGATAGACGGTACGTTTTTCCATAGGTTTTTGGTTCCAATCGCTGCTCGTGGCGATTTATTGTTCATTCTATATTTATTTAATATATTAATAAGCTAATATTTATAAACATAAAATATGCTATAACACGTATCCGTATTAAACCATAATAATTTGTATGTTTTCCGGTACCTACCTACACCTATATCAATTAAACTTTTCAAAGTTTGAGAGCAAACGAAGATATATGAGTAAATTTTGAGGTCTATTGAAGACATATCTATAAAACTTAGAGAGAAACGTGACTTTTCATCATACAATTTATGGCTTGTTTCTCAGGTATACGTAAGATGAGCGGATATATTGAGTACTTTTAGATAACTTTCTCTTAATAAATTATTAATTATTTTTCAGACTTAGGCCAGGTCAAGTAGTAAATTATATATAAATGACACTAATTTTAATCTGTAATAGACATGAATAATACACATGAATTTACCGTTTATTTATATAATATATATATTTATTGAAGTGTCGGGGAGCGTACAAGAATAAGATGATTACGAAAGAAAAATATTTTTAATCATACATATTAAGCAAAATGTAAAATTGCATTTTGAATATAATGAGTTGTGTGGAGTTGTAGACAAGACAACCGTCTTCTATCCACTTACATTTGCCTCAAGCCTTTCACTATAAAACTGATTGGGCTACGAAATAGGCGATTATTAAAACTAAGTATATATTTTTTTGCTCTTTATAGCAATAACTCAAGATTTTTAATCTCGAAAAATTTTAATGCCGTTATCACGGTGTATTTAATACCGACATTTTCAGTTATTTTTAAAGAAATATGGTGTGCTGTGTGATATGGTTCTTCAGTTTTAAATAAATATAAGTTAAGATATTTCCAACACCATCTCGATTGCTAGCAACTTCTAAAAAGTGGAGGCCGTTGCTCTGTTAACTATTTATTAATATTTATATTATTCTATCGAATGGAGATTTATTTTATATTTAATATTTCTTTTTCAAATTAAGTTCAGCCGACTTAAAAAATTAAGAACACTAATTTACAAAGAGTAAAGATATGTATTGGGGTTTTACATTCACATATGTTTTTGTTTAGAATTTCTATATATCCATTTTAGTGGCCCAAGATTTATAAATTAGCCCATATACTGAAAGTAACATCACATCTACTAATGCTTTTGTGGGCGTGCTCTGCAAACGTTGCTGATTGCTCCCCTTCTTTACAAAACACAGAATAGTTTCCGAGATAGTGATTTTCCTAATTTTCAAAGCTTAGTTTTAGGTTCTAGTTACTCTGACTATATAGGCTGTGTATTTATTTAAACTGAAACAGATAATTGTAGTATTATTACTTTGATTTATTTTATTTATGCTATGAAATGTTTATTTATTACAAATTTATTAATTAGATAAAATCAATTAAAAATGTAAAGATAGCATTACAGCAAACGTCAAAGAGTATATAAAAAACATAAGTTTGTCTATGACTTCTGCTACTTCCATCGATTCACTGTATTCTGTGTTTTCACTTTGCATTGCTTCGATACTTCCATTTCTAGAAGCTCCCAAATCCTCATCATCATCTTGTTCGTAGTCTTCATTTACATTTTCGTATTTTTGACAAACCTTAAATTTTATATAAATTAAATATTAAATGTATTTGAATGTTATTAAATTATTTTATAAAAAACAGTTTTACTTTCAACGTTGGTAGGAAGAACAAAGCTCTTAACCATTGGACTGTTAAAACCTCTTGAATGATAATTGTCTTGCATAATTTTTTTGCAAGTGACGTCATTAATGCCACGTGGATTATCAAAGCAAGGAGCACTTCTCCTAATACCACTGTGTAAAGAACCACTGGAAAGGAAAACGAATTTTCATGTAATTAATAATTTAGAAGTATGATTTGTTTGTTCTATTTCAAGTTAGTTGATTCTTTACATTTTTTCACGATAGTTAATTTATTATTAATTAGTTTAAATAGTTGTTTCTATTTATTTTATCAATAAACATGTACTAATAACTATATAAAACACAACTGTTATCAATCAAATTTGCAATTAAAATATGTATTTGTATTTAATAGGCAATCAAAGTAAGTTTAATAATATAACTTTTATTAATAATTACTTACATATAGACGGTATATTGTGACAAGGAACTAAAAAGTCGATGTTGCATAAGCCCAAGCATACAACAACTATGCAACAAGCGTAGAACCAGACCCTTTTCATATTTAAAGGTTCAGTCCAGAAAGACAGAAGAATGAATGTAACTAAGACTTAAAAAAGAAAACACACATAGTTAAAAAAAAAGAGTCAGATGCTCAACAACAATCAATCATATAGAATAATAAAGAGATAGATTATAAGTAAGAAAAGATAAACAAAAATATAAGATAAATTAAGATATAATTATAACAGAAAGGATATACGAAGGGAAAATTACTATCTATATAGTGGAAATATGTTTTTTTTGTAGGTTTTTTAATTAAAGTAAATAATATTAACAAAACGTAATAAAAATTCACAACTCTTACAATTACTCATAAAAAAAATATTTTATGAACATTTGTAATAAATTGTAATAATTTGTGATAAGATTTTGAAAAGAAATACTAATTGAAGACTAAAAAAAGAAACCAAAAATTTTTGACGTTCAAACTGTTTGACTAACAAAATCAAAATGTGTAGCTTTTCTTTTTAAAATCAAAATGTGTAGCTTATAAATAGCTTTCCAGAAGGATTCCGATTTATGAAATTGCACCCTCAAATATATAAATGTTATTTTTAAACATGCTTACCTAATAATGGGGTATAAAATACAATATTGAATGCCGTAGCTTTTCTTTTTAAATATATTTCAATGATGAACCTATCGTATTCTTGCGAATTATTGTTCTTGATATCATATAATTGGTTCCAAGATGTCGAATTATACACATACTGAGATGTCGTAATTTCCCATGCATTTTGTATTACTTCATCTATATCTGCAAACTAATTTCTACTTTAGTAACTATTTCTAGAAAAGTATCTTAGAATATTAATAACATAACTACATTTTTTTTTTATTTTTGATTAATGTAACAAAAAAGAACAATTATTCACTAAAGTTCAATGTAAACTTTTTTTACGTGTTTAATATATAACGCAGAAATTAAAAAGCTTTTTATTTGTTTCTTTCTAGAAAATAAGGATTTGTATACAATGTACATCATAAAAATAAAAAAAAAGTTAATTTGTAATAACATAAAAACATATGTCAGCAGTAATATAGAAAGGGTTAAATTTAAATTAAACTCACAGCTTTCATATAGCCGCTATCCAATAATTGGAATTCGATTTTCTCATGTACCTCCCAAGGTTCTATTACTATCGTGCACGCGTAGTCATCATGAGGCCATCTGAAAATTAAGTTATATTTATATCTAATTTTTAAAATTTTGTACTATTGTTTGTTCACATATTACGATTTTTAAAACATATTACTCTTTTCAAAATGATTTACGACCCAAAACAAGATTAAGTTTGTAATAACAAAACTAGTTTTGATAACAAAACACCTACAAGATCATGTAGTTGTAGATATCTGGAAAATTTATAGTTGTGAATCGTCTTTGAGAATAGTTGTGTTATATAAGGTAAGTGGTGGTATAAAAAATTTGTTTGCTACGTACTTGCTAAAAGTTTCCGAATAGTCAACACACCAAGTTTGTATGGAAGTCTGCATGTGCAATATATTTTCACCACTCTCAACCATAGTGATGGGCTCTGAATTCTTTGCATTCAAATAACTTAATTTATCAGAACTGTTAATATAAAATTCATTTAAGTAACGGAATTAAAAAAATAATATCACCAAATTTTTTACATCCATAAATAAATTGGAATTGTTTTTCATTTTTTTATTTATTTAAAAACTTTATATAAAAAAAAAGAATAATGTTGAAATATTCTATATATATAATTATAAAACTTTAACCTCTGATAACAAAAACGAGTAAAAAAATATGCTTCCGAATGTGGTCGAATAATATCGAAAAAATATATATTATATTAAGTAATTACTTATATACGGAAAGACTTGGACTCCATATTTGTCCTTGACTAAATGTGAGACGAGTTGTTCCGTTAAATTTTAAGGGATTCCATGCCATGCTGTCGTCAGTCCATTTCTATAAATATACGAATTTAAAAATTAATAAACAACTACTTTACTTACCTACATAATTGATTGAAAATACATAAATTTCTTTACTACAGACAGATAATCAATTATTTACTTACTCGAACCACTGACATCCCTGTATGCAATTTAGACTCAAACGCATCATACATTATACTAGTGATTTTTATCCCCAACTGTACAGTGACTTTAGATCTCGGAGCTATATTGGGGTCCCTGTTCATAAGCAGAGACCTCTTCAGCATATCAGAATTTGATAATGTTGGTTCCACCATTGCTGAATCAGATGATGGCTCTGCAACATTAATTAAGACGATGGAGTTTATACTTATAAAATAATATCATCTTCTAAATTAAGATCTATTGAAATTGTCAAAAGTGTGCATATATACCTTTCGTGCCATTGGCTAAGGGTATAGGACAATCATATAAAAATTTAGCTTCCACTTCGTTCCAAGCTGCAAAACTAAAATATCTAACGGTAATAGGATCCATGTCTTGGTAACTTAATACGGGTAAGATATCTCCTTCACGACCAAATTCAAGTAGACCATCTGAAATCATAAAAAAAATATGAACATTTTCGACATATAATTAAATACTCAATAAATAATTCATTAATTTTATACGATCTTATATGTACTTGTATTTTTTACCTTCAGATATTTTAATATAAAACGCCCTGAACTCAATTGAAGATAAGATGCCAACTGTCTTCGCAGATGCTCGTGCATTCCTTTTCAAATTTCCTCGAAGCTCGGTGAATTTATTACTTCCACCTCCAACAACTAAAATGTAAAATATTTATCAAAGATTGTATAATTTCCAGTAGACTTGACTGTGTAAATTATCGGGGATATAAAATATAGGAAGCAGTTTATCTTATTATTTTTATATGGACGGTGTTACGTTTGCATTAAGATATTACAAACTGAAACGCAAATGCAAAAAAGAAACATTTTTTTGCTAATAAAAAATATGATGGATGTGTTGACAACATGATAATTGTGTGGAGACCGAATTTATATTTTGTTCGATAAATTGTAATCGTAAGAACAACAGACTTACATCAAATACAATCCCGTCTAACGTAGAAGCATATTGATATTTTAATGTCAATATAAAACAGCACCAAATTATGGATCATCCAAGAGTATTACTTAAATAATATCAGGCACGTAATTTAAACCCACCAATTTCATAGACAGGATCGCTCAAGCCTGGTCGGGGAACAGTGGATAGAAGTATATGCCCGTTGCTACCTGCCAATATAGCGATGTGCATTTCAAAGATTATACTAGGATCAGATCTTACAATTTTCCTTTGGTCGGATTCAACAAGATAGAAAGTGTCATAAGTATAACCATGTTGACACAAATGCTCTTTGCACTGGAGTGCCACTGAAAAAAAAAGGTTTTTAAATAACAGTATCTGAAAAATAACAATATTTATCTTAAAAAAATAATATTTTCCGATGTATATAATATCATGAGTATTAGCAGTAAATTTATGTTCTTAATATAGATTTATAATTGGCATACCAAACTTGTTAATATTCAATATTTTATCCAAATTATGCAGGTTATAGAACGAATAAAATTTCAAAGACTTTTTAAGGTAAATTCCGACTAGATTTGATGATTTGTTCCAGGCTTAAAATAAACGAACTTCGTAGACAGAATAATACCAAAGAATAATTCTAACAAAATTAATTTATTCGAGCAAATGAAACCAATTGAATTTCCATCCATAAAAAATGCAGCTCTTACTGGTATCTATTTCGAATCGAACTCTTTCAGTTCGAAAACTTTGGTAAAGTTTCGAATCTCGAAATTGAGCAGTTAAGTTAGAAATTCGTGAAGCGATCGCTTGGATCATTTCAATTATTCAAATGATCACTTCCAATGAGTTTTAATTTAATCAAATGAAACTTTATTAATTTAACGTTCGGTTTATAATATGATTAACGTAATAACAATATATTTTTAATAATTTATCATGATTATTCCGGTACCTAATCTAAGATGCTATCAGATGTTTAGCTATCAGATGTTTAATGTTTGTACAATAACACTGACAAAATGTTTTAAATAGTTTTTCTTTATTGAAAAGGTTAAAGATAACAAGTGTAAAATTTACAAATAAGCAATAAAAATTTGATCCAACCAATACAATATTTGTATTTACTTACTATTATAGGTGAACGTGAAGTTCTCCGCAGTGGCACCCAAAATCCCAATAAAGTAAATTAACAGCCGCATATTCAACCACAGCACAGTATTAAATATTATTTTTTCTTTTAAATCACACAGTTGTAATTAAAGCTGTTCCAGTAGAATTATTAGTTCAGAAATACGCTGGTGACACATATGTTGAGTGCGTGTTATCGGCAGTAACTGTTATCATACACTAAAACTTGATTTATGGTATGGCTTTTAATTTTTTTATAAAAGTTATCATACAACAAATACAGTTTTATTTTTATTTTTTGTAGTATCAATGTATTATACATTTATCTATGTACATTTTTACTTCACTAAGTCAACGTTTTATCATTAACAGAAAATAAATAAGTTTAGAGTCTTAACTATTTTAATAAAGTTTAAAATTTATAAGCTTGTTAAATATTTTTATTTACTGTACAAAAACAACAAACTCAAATAATTTACGTTCTATATTCCTAGTAGTTTAGACTTATATAAAAATATAAAAAAAAAATATCAGCAAAATTTCAAGTGCATAATTAAATAATGTACTATACTTTAAAGAGTGTATTGCCGATAAAAAGTACCTAAATCCCAGAGGAAGTGTAGCCGTGGTTATCAGGGCGGACGCGTGATAAATAACAGTGATGTTATATTGTAACTAAAATAAATTTATTACATGTATGTTACCCATTGCGAATTATATAAAATATACAATGAATACTGGTTGTATAATATTATCAACAACCAAAAAAGATATAAATGCGTCAAATGATCAAGACAATTTAGGTACCAAATTGTGTTGAGCTTTAAAGGCTTAGAGAATTTACATTATTTTAGATTCAACGCTTGCTGTTTGAATATAAAAAGATTACTTTTGAATGGAGTTTCTTAGCGACATTTTGTTTTTCAAATTGATCTCCTAAAATATATTTTTTCTATAACATAATTTGACTCAAGTGTTTTTAAATATAAAACATACGTTACGTGTTAAGGGTATAGTATCAAATTAACTTTGGAAAATAAACGAATGTCGACCGGAATCTAAAAGATTATAACAAATGATACGCATCTAAATAAAATGAAAATATATTCCTTAAAATTCTAAATTGAACCAAGGAAATAGCGACGCGATAGTGAGGATGACTGAACTCCAAAAATTCTAGATTTATATCAGCGGTAGCTATATTAAACATTTTTTTACATATTTTGTTACCTTTTCATCACTTATTCGGTTTTTTGCTACAATTTAATTAAAAGAAAAGGATTTTTTTTTTTTTCTAAATTTTTATAAATATGGATTACATTTAATAGGTATATATCGGAGAAAACACTTTCGTAGTCTGTAGTGTTTTTTAAAACTGTCGTAGTCTTTGTGATGGTGTTCCATTATTAGGTCATCAAAGTAAAATTATAGAACTTCGGTTTTTCTAGCTTCGGATTTTGAATGGGCCACGTTGCAACTTTTCAAAGAGGGTCGTACTGCTAGGCTGTTTGAACAAGAAGTCCCGTAGCACCCTATAGTTAAGAGTTGACTAAGATGTCTAGGCGTTACAATTCCAGAACTCAAAAACAACTAGTTACTTATTTTATTAATTAAATAATAACTTTAAGGAAATTGTTATTGAAATTTATAAAATGATTATCTGTTGATTGATGTTTGTCTTTACGTAAATATTTATAATAATATAATTAAAAATAAATTAAAATGTTTTAAATACTCGTAAGTTGTATTCTGTTGCTCTTTTTTAAGTTTTAATCTATATTTCCATTTTAATATTCGAACCAAAGTATAAATAATAAAATCAAAAACTACAGCAGCTGCTCCTAAACTTTTTCGTTACCCAAGAGTTCACTAACTACCCAGTCCTAATCCACATTTACATCGAAACAGTGTGATTTAGTATCGAATTACAATACCATCCAGTAAACTTTGAGCTAGAACTATTGCTATACAAAATTGAATTTAATCTTTCATTTCATAAAGCATGTTTTTGGATAAATTAGTTAAATGTTTAAGTTTTCTGTTTGTATTTGCGGGCAGTTAGCACCAGCAAAAGTTAGAACCTAAGTATTTCCAATGCAAATAGAGGATTAAAGCGATCGGGTGTTGGCTACGGTCATTACATGCAATCGGTTGATGAGGACTAGGGTTACCACCTGCGAGTTAAACCAGATTATGTTAGTTTTGATATGCAATTTTAGTTTAAAATAATATTAAAAAGAGGTATTGGTCAATTTGAATACTGTATAACAACAGATTTTAAATTGAATTAAGGAACAAGAAGAAAAAAATTTAAAATTTGATTATTTTTATTGTCTTTCTAGGCAATCTCAGTTGAGAACACGTGAGTTTATAGTAGTTTGTAGTAGACACACAATACATACACCCACACAGCCAGTAAGTCAGAAGTCATAAATATTTGCAGTATACAAGCGTTTACAAACTTATAAAAATTACATCTTTTGGCAACCCTAATCAGGACTATCTGGAATTGGCTAGCATTTAACATCGCAACTACAGATTGCGGTTTTGCTTGCAAAGATTAGCTCAGACTATTTAGATTACTTTTTACTTTTTATCTTAGCATTGGCAATTATCTTTATAATTAATGTTTAATAGTTGAATTTGGTAATTACAAATATAGTCGCCAACGCTAAGATATAAAGCGATTTAAATAAACTACTAATCGATTGTAACTTTTTTTTTTTCCAAATAATTATTTCATTAGTTAATAAAAAGATTATATCCTCAACTATAGATAAAATATACCGGTTTACCCAGTATAAGCAGCTGCAGTTTCATTAAAAGCAATTCTAAAAATAATTACATAAGTAAAATATATTTTTTTAAAACATATATTAACTCATATAAGATATAGAATGCTATAGAATAGAATACTATAAGATATAGAATATTCCAATATTAATGATAGTATCAAAGCTATCCAGACACGTCTTCATCTACAGTGCTAACTGGCAATTAAATATCAATTCTAAGATCATCAATCATAGTCTGTTTTGAGAAATGTACTGTCTCTTGCGTTTGATTATATAGCAAAGATTATATTAAATTGAATGTATCTCCCTTGATTAGTAAAGACCGAGTTAAGATCAACCACATAAATGGAAATAATATATAATATTCATGAATATGTAAAACGATATTTAAATTATATCTTAAATAATTCATCTCCTTGTTGGTGTATTTTTTTGGCGTTCATTTGTATTGTACCATAATGCCTAGGTATTTAAAAAGAAAAAATATATTTATTTATTTATTTTACTAGAGCTAAATTATAAAATGCTTTTTCACTGTTGTCAAACTGTTAATAGTCTTATTTACCTTAAAATCATAACGACCACTGAGTTTCATCGATAATATTCAAAGTATCGATAGTTAATAACTTGTAATTCAAACTGGCAGAATAGTTTTCAATAGTAAGCATAAGCTCCTCATTAGTCCCTATGCATAATACCACAAAGATGACAATATTGTTGCAATTCGACAATAATACTGCCAAGAGCTAGCGATAGTATCAATACTAGTGATGGTACTACCGATAATCACACTATTTTCAATCTATAGAACAGAATGATTACTAATGATTAGTTTTACATTAATATAAGTGCTGTCAGTATTACGATCATCTATATGATATCATCTGCTGAAGATTAGTTGCCGGTGTGTATTAGTGTTTAAAATTCTTGTTGTAGTAAAAACATTTTAAATAATTTCTAACAATATATTATCAAAAAGTTAGTATTTACCAATGTTCACACAGTAGGTATGTGTATCTCTTGGAATATATTTATGTGAATGTGTGAATATTTTTTTTTCTAATAAATATATTAATTGTTAGATAATAAAGTTAAAAATTTGAAAACATAACTAAGAAATCTTCGAGAATTCAATAATTTCAAGAATAATATATTTCAAGGATTTAGGAAAATTTAATACAATTTTAGCACATACATTTTTAAAATGATAAATAGTATACATAATATCTTTGTTAAATATGCTGTGTTCGATGATGCGTGATAACAGTGCTGTCAAATCATTCTTGCTTCAAACATTTTTTTCAAAACAGACCGTTAGTGTAAGATTAACCCTATGCTGCTCACAAATAAATATGATCTTTATAACCTATTTTAAAACTACTATAAATCTCTTATTTTCCTTTACATAAAGGGTCATAATTTTCAACATATGGCTAATGATTGTTGGAAGAATGGGTGAAGTAAAAGTTTTATACTTAATTCATGTGTCACAATTTCAGTAACTTCTAGAAAGCACGTTATGTGTCTGACATTTACATGAATAAAGTTTACATCACATCAACATCTGCGTCTCACAGTACTGAAAGTGCCGTAAGTTAATATTAAATATCTTGCAAAGGATAAACAGTTAAGACTTGCTCTAAAATATAAAATACTTTTAAAAAAATCTTTGGTGGTTATTAATTAATTTATTATTTAGTATAGAATTGGTATCATCATTATGATACGAACAACATTTTGTTTCATTATTTTTTAAAAGTTCTTGTTATTATAATAAAAATAAAATATAAATAATTTTTTGAAACTATTGACGTAGTTTAATAATATTAACCTACGTTTTACTTACTATTTTTGATACTGGTAACATTTTTCTTATATCAAAAATAAGCCTTATATGCATACGTTTTGCATTGCTCAGCAGTTTCTGTTTCTGGGGTGTGATAAATTTGATAGGTTTTAAGGAAACAGGAATTGGATTTTGAAGGTACTTGTCTGGGATTATTTTATTTCAATATTTATATATAATATATTGAATTGATGTACTGATTTTGAATGAATATATTAATATTATATTTGAATAACAAATGATAAAAATGTAAATTTTCAGAGTACGAGATTCAGAAGACCCAAGCAGAATAACAAAGTTCCAAATAAACTTACCTTCGCCCTCTAAAGTTAAGATATTTCTTATATATAAAGCCGATATTCAAAGTATTTTAATGAAGCAACAGATATTTCGAGAGGCAGCTAAATTTGTATAAATAATGATGTTTTAAGTATCTCGTGAATGAATAAAAAACTGAATATTGGGGTGGAATAAATATTAAACAAATAAGTTAAATGTTTCTATATTATAATCTTAAATATTGGCAAATCTTCTCACAGATGACATTTAACCGAAATGAATTTTCGTAAATCTTTAAACATCTACATGATATCCGTACTAATATTGCTGCGAAACTGCGAAAGTAACTCTGTCTGTCTGTAACGCTTTCACGCCTAAACCACTAAACCGATTTTTATGAAATTCAGTATGAATTCAATATGATACTTTTTATTGCGAAAAAAATAGTAGAGGGGTTTGAAATAGGGGATAAAAGTTTGTGTGGAAGTTCCTTATTGTCAAACATGAAATCTTGTAAGATTGTTCAATTGTTTAAGACAAATCCATGAATAGAATAAATAGAAAGAGATGAGTTAATACGTGCAACGGGGAGATAAACTTGCACGGGGAATAGAGGGGGGGGGGGAACTGGGGGAGTTCACCCCTCATCGTGCGATATAACCGAATTCTGAGCGGGTGAAGCCGTGGGAGGAAAGCTAGTTTCTTCATAACTAAGAGAAAAAAAACTAAACTTTTACTTTGTATTATCTTACAATCTTCTTGTGCCTCAATAAATGCCTTCGGTGAAATATTGAAATAATGAGTAAATTGCACCTCGATTAAAAAAAAATGTCATCTGGGATATTTAATATGTTATTTTATTATGGATGAAATATATCTTGTTTATTTTATATAGTGAACAAGTTAGATATGTTTTATTATTTATAATATTTTAAATGTGGTACTAAACAAACTAACTCTAAAGGTTAGTTTATAAATCAATAAAAAAAATCTGTAAGTAATTAAATAGGCTCCTTTTTAAATTCTTGCTGTTTTTACAACCGCCTAAAAACATATTTTACATTCCAAATACACAAGATTTTCATAAATATGGTCAATTAATATTCTCGATAAAAGCGCATCACTTTATTCTCCAATATTGAATATTTAAATTTTAAAAAACATAACATGGAACTTGGTCTGGATAGTTGCATATTTTCATACTTTGGTCCCAATATAGGCCGTTCGGACAGTGCATAAGATGAGCAATGTATCCGCTACCTAGGCTCTGCACACATATGTAAAAAGATGAACAATCCTTCGGATTTGGGTTCAATCCTTCTTCTTTGCAAACTGAAGAAGATGGAGTTGTCTCTAAAAAAGTAAATAGTGTAAATTAGATAAAATAGTCATATATTTCATTTTTGTGTTTTCGTCACGGATAAGACAAGGGAAAATATTTTTATTACTTTTTTAAATATAATTCTAAATGAAAAATTATCAATATGGTGAGTATTTCAAATTGCTGACTTTGCGTTTGAATATGGCTTTGATACCGTTGTTGTATCGAAATTTAACATTCTATTAAAAAACAATAGGCTTAACATGGCATGTTAGTTAATAAAAAATCTCATCATTATTTTTATTACTTCTGATAATAATCAATTTTGAGAAATGTTTACTTCAAACTGATAAAACGAACTTACTAATAAATTTAGTAATGTATTTTTACCAGAAGTGGAAGATGTCGTTGCACTAGAAGAAGTAGAAGAAGATGTCGTTGTACTAGAAGAAGTAGAAGAAGATGTTGTTGTACTAGAAGAAGTAGAAGAAGATGTTGTTGCACTAGTAGAAGTAGTTGTAGGATTTATAGCAGTCGTTGTTGTTGAACTTGCTGGTGTGGTAGTTGTTAATATCGAAGAACTAGAAGTAGATGTGGTTGTGGTCGTAGAAATTATTCCCAACGCACGATTTATAGCTTTCAACAAAGGAAAGTCTTCAGCATGACAGATGCCATGAAAATCATCAGTTTCTATACTCCAAACCATCACCCCGGCGATATTAAATTTTAACGCGTACTCAATTTTTGTGACTAAAGAATTAGAATCGTCATAGGAAACCCAGTTCTGGCCTTGAACAGCGTAAGGTACTTTGGCTAAACTGTCGTAACGCAGGGCCCAATTTTCTGTGCGGATTTTGTCACAAAACTGAAAGTTAAATAAAAATATATATACTTTAACAAGAAACATATAAAATACAATGTCAGGGCTAAAATTGACCAGTTTAAAGTAAAGTTAAGTACACAGTACTTTCCTGTAAAATAAAATAATTTTAAATAATTTTTAAACAAATAATTTTATGAAAAGGAAATAAAGTAAATTAAATTGATGAATCACAGTCACACACAGTCAATCACATTTTAATGGACAAGTGACAAATATAATGACTTATACGTGCTTAAAATAACTAAATCGCAAACTATATGAAATAATGAAATGTAGGAGTTAGTTACTTCATTATATCCAATGTGTCCGTTTGTAGCTGTATGAGGGCCTGCAAATCCCGGCCCACTAGAGGGAGCCCGAACAGTATTTACAGCAGGATTTGCGAGATTGTAGGTATGGCCATACAATGGAAGTCCGAGAACTAATTTCTCTGGGGGGCAACCTAAAATAAATGACAAATTTCTTTTAAAATATTTTTTAAGCAGTTGAAATGAAGTTTTACGGATAACCTTCAATTACCTTGATTGAGCCAATATTCCAAAGCAACGTCTACGGTATTCAAATTTTCTTTCGATTCATTTTCATCTCCTTCACCCTTGTGTAATGGAGCGTTATGTCCGGTCACTGGGTCCCATGGTCCATACATATCATAGGTCATCAAGTTAATTAGGTCCAGATATCTAATAAAATTTAAATAAAATTGATGTATATTTAAATAAGCCTAACATATACCTGTTTATAAATATTTTTGAACAAAATTAAATTATATATAAAAAATATAACAAGCTTCATTAGCTGTTATAGCACCTATGATACATATCTTTTTGAATGATTTCAAATCGAATTTAGCACGAATTTGATAAAATATTTAAATATAATATTGTCCTTTTTGGGAATATTTATTTTAAAACATTTTTATCATATAACATTTTACAGGTACGTCAGACGAAATATAAAGTAATAAAAATATATCGTGCATATGTAAAAACGTATTTTTTAATATCAAACTGCCGTTCATTTTTCTAAAAAGACTAAGCGCCAATATTTTTATCGGTTACAAAAAGGACGTGCTCGTATCTGAACTATGACAGGTAAATGGTGTAATCTGTTCGTTCACTGGGGTGGCAATAAACGAAAGATAAATATAATAAATGACATGGCTTAAATGAAAATTTAATAGACAACAATTGTCTTTTGTAATAATTATTTTATTATTACTAATCTTAGAATGGGACTTTAACTCGATGGCAATATTAAAATAAATAAAATAACATATTCAATATAACAGGTTATAGGATTATTTGGTTTTTATTGGGTATCATGAAAAATTATCCTTCTAAAAAAATAGCGTCCTCTAAGCCGTGGGGTAGTTTCATATAACAATGATTTTTCTTACTCAAAAAGGTTAGAAAACTTACTGCGATATTGCAGGAATGTCGTAAGATAACGATGCCATATTTCCAACAGAAGCGACAGCAGCAGTTAGTAACAATCCATAATTGTCAAACTCATGTCTTAATTCCTTCAACAGTTGAGTATAATTATCTATATCAGCTTGACCATTGACAGAATCTCGTCTATT
Organism: Napeogenes inachia; assembly: GCA_959347355.1. NCBI lineage: Eukaryota > Metazoa > Arthropoda > Insecta > Lepidoptera > Nymphalidae > Napeogenes > Napeogenes inachia. The sequence continues at coordinate 8,501,140 of OY365795.1, read as the reverse complement.
TGGATACTCCCAGTCTATATCGAGACCATCGAAGCCGTATTTTCGTATCATATTTACGGCGCTGGTTATAAAGTTATTACGAAGAGTTGGACTCGCTGCCATCTGAAAAGAAAACATATCTATAGGTAAATAACTTCTATAAAGTAGTCTAATAAGATAATTCTCCGACATCCATTTTTGCTTTTCGTGTTATGGTTCACGTGGTGATTAAATATTTCACGTAAAGCAGGACAAAAAACATACACTGAGAAAAGTCTTAAGTATGAATGTGGATATAAGGAAACTAAAGATATGGAAGATTTTGAGTAAAACTAAGTAAGAATTTTTGAGTCTCCACTGAGATTCAATATGAGACTATAGAGTAGAAGAATTTGAAATATTGCGCCGAACCGACTGATGATAATATGGTGATTTTATTTTATTAATTTGTTTATGATTGATGTTTAATTAAAGGATTTTCGACTGATACATAATATCATGTCGGACATAATTTTAAGTTACTTACATTTGAATATCTTGCCGAGCCTTCGTTCCAACCTCCAACGGCTAATAATGTTTTTAGCTTTGGATTTAGATTCTTAAGTGCGTTAAATTTTCCGAAATTATCTTAAATTATTTATAACATCATATTTTAGTAAGCTTATTTTGAATTAAATATAGTGAATGTATTTTTTTATACCATACCTCTACCCCAATTATCGGGAAAGTCCAAATAAGGATCCAAAGATATGATAGTTCCTACATTATTTATTCCGACAAAAGTATACATTAAATGTGTGCATAGATCTACATTTATATTACTGACATCAAATTTCCCTAACCCATTTCTATAAGTTGCCCACGTTCCGTAATAACATCCCACTACCTCTGTAAAAAAAAAAACATTTGAATTAATCTATTTTTAAGTCAATCAATTAAACACAAATAAATCAATTTATTAATAAATTAATTTGCATTTAAATTCAAGCTAAAAATATCGCGAGGATACTGGATAGATATTATATTTACATTATAATTTTAAAACAAAATACATCATAGCTCTGAAATCAATATGCATTAAATAAACGATTTTGTGGAATAAGAAGAAACAAGACTTAAATATTTTCAATATAATTCAGTACAGAAGTATAATACAGACGTTAATCAATTACTTTTAAAATGACTTACTTTCTTTAGCCGATACATTTTTTACAGTTAAGATAACACCCACTACAAATATGAATAAATTCATTTTATTCTGCTGAATATTAATTATACAAGTTATAAGATACAAATAAAACCCAACAACTTCAAAACATAGATTATAAACATTCTCTTATCAAAACAATTGACTTAAAGAGGAAACTGATAAAATATATTTGTATTTCCCAATAAGAGCTAGAGCAGGAATTATCAATGAATAGATTAATTGTCTTGAATTGAACTTACATTTACATATATTACAATATAATTACCAGTTTTAGCAGCATTGTGACCAGTGTCTTAGCAGCACTTTAATCACTTATTTTTTTATTATACTCAACAATAAACCAGCTTTCATCTCATACGATTTTACAAAAGTCTTATACTGATTATAGACTTATTCAGTTTTATGTTTACGTGTTAACAAGACAACATTTTAAAATTATAGACAGTAAAATGTATTCTATCGTACCTTTACTTATTTAATAGGCTCCTAGAACTTCCAATTTCTTTAAAATTGATTTAGTAGTTCTATTTTATTGTTATTCAGCACAAATAAGACTTGTTGGTTTTCGTGAAGCGGAAATAATTTTCTGAAATCAAAAGTAATCTTTATATTGATTCACACAAGTTATCAAAAACTGGCGCAGTTGTTTTTTTTATGACGCATTGAACATATAGACAAAGATTGAATAAAAATATTTCAGGCTTTTATCACGTAATGAACTTATGTATGATATCTGGTATGTGTTACTTTAACTTATAATAATTTTATGGTTTTAAAAACAGAAACAGTAATTTTTGGATGAACGTCCAAATTACTATTTCTGTTTTCCAAATCATACATTCCACCACCACTATAACCATACTTAGGACATACAAATGTCCAGCAAACCCTCAGACCGTCATCCCTTATCATTATTATCATTATTATCATCTATCATTATAATACTTAACATTGAAGCTATTAGCTCTTAAATTCATAGAAAGTAGTGTAAATTTTTAGTTATTATAAGATAAGAAAATGCAATATTAAGTACATTGTAATACTGTCGAGTTCTTAACAGCTATAAAGATCAGGTTATTGAGGTTCCCTCCATATTTATACGTGGTCCATAGAACAAAAACTTTCAGTATTTTCAGTTTAGTATTAATAATTTCCATCCTTAAAAACATCTATAAGATTTACTGGTTTATTAAAAAAAAGTTTATATAACACAACAGTCCTTTCGTGTTAAAGTATAAAGGTCCATTAAAGCTCCATTGTCCGCTGTCATACGCTGAAATGGACTGTGGAGCAACTCGACACAAGCCGCACCCATGTGGCCGGCGGGACATTTTTCGACTTTTATTAGAGCAGCCGTCCGCTCGCTAAATTATTACCGCAATGTTTTTCCAAATAAAACTAGAAAATACACTACATAAAAGCCTTGTATGGTTTAAAAAATCAATTCGCTTCGGACGACACACAGTCTCGTTTGGTAAATCGATCACAGTTTTAAGATAAGATAAGATAAGATAAGATAAGATTTATTGAACATACAGAGAAAAATTCACAAAAATATTTACATCGTAAACGGCTACACTAGTAATACACTGTGTCGCAGCCATTTACGCCCACTCCGGGACATGGTGCATGTAATATGTTCCAAAATTATACAGGCATACAACTAAAATTAATTAATAAACAATTCTGAAACTATAATCAAGCAAATGTAATTACTTGAAAATAACATTATTATTGAATGTGCGATCATATACAATATTCAGCAACAATAGTGAATTAAAATAATAATGACAATAATAATTAAAAATAAATATTAAACAATTAAAAACAAATATGTCATCAAAATTTAAAGTAATTACTTGAATATATAAAGTTAATAGTATTCAGTTAATAATATAATATAATAATAATAGTGTATGTGCGTGTGTGTGTTTGTGTTTGTGTGTGTGTGTGTGTGTGTATTGTGTGAGTGTGTGTGTGCTTTTGCGTGTGTGCGTTTGCTTGTGAGCATATATATCAGTCCTATATAAGTGCTTCTGATTCGTCATATGAGAGGTTCTTAAGGTAGTTATTAATTTTCTTTTTGCAATTCCAGTATGTTAGTGGATATATATTTAATATTATGTGTAATTTATTGTATATGGAGGAGGAAAGGTATTCATAATGCCGTCTAGATAGTGCATAATGACATAATTGGACTTCACAAATTCGTCTAGAGCGACGAGTAAATGTCCTACTGTTTACGAAAAGTAATGTTTGGTGTTTACGTAAGATTAGCTGTTTAATAAACAACTGTCTAACAGATAGCACATTGGCAGTTCTATATAATTCTGAGGTAGGAAAAAGGATAGGTTTCGAAAGCATAACTTTGAGTACAGCTCTTTGAGCTCTCTCTAGTCGAAGAAGGCGAGATTTTCCAGATCCTCCCCAGGCAGTTATACAATATGAAAGAATAGATTGAACCAGAGAAAAGTAAACTGTTGTTAGGATGTTTTGATCAGCAACAGCTCTCAGTTTTTTAAAAATGAATATTAATTTTCTGACCCTAACAACAGTTGTATCTATCTGATCCTTCCACGTTAGTAAATGATCTATATGGACTCCCAGAAACTTTACTGTAAATGCTCGGGTTAGTTCAACACAAGAGCAGCTGGCGTTTGCAGTTGAACAACGGTGAGCTTTGATTGAAAAGGTTTGATTCGGTAGGTTTTGTGAACTTGCAGAAAAGGCGATAAACATAGACTTGTCAAAGTTAAGTGTCAGCATGTTTTTATTCATCCAATGAACTACTTGACACATAGCTGACTCAGCTAAATTACGCGCCTCTTTCCAAGATTCAGCCCTAAGAAGAAGCACGGTGTCATCCGCATAGGCCAGGATCTTACATTGTTTTAAGGAGAGCTGGAACAGGTCATTTACGTAGATAATAAACAACGTAGGACCCAAGACACTACCTTGAGGGACACCACAAGTGATTGGTAGAGCGTGGCTGACATAAGGAGGAATATGAACCCGTTGCTTACGATCACTAAGGTAACTTTTAAATATTTGGAGGACTTTCCCACGCACACCTATATTCCCAAGCTTATCTAAGAGAATGGGTATAGAGACAGTGTCAAAGGCTTTAGTAAGATCTAAAAAGATACCGATCGTTTTAAGCTTGGACTCTACATTGTTTATGATGGTGTTAGTCAGCGATAGAACAGCATCTTCTGTTGATTTACCTTTACGGAAACCAAACTGGTTGCTGGAAAGGATGTTAAAGTGATCAAGAAATTTTATAAGTCTGTTGTTAAGAATTTTTTCAAGAACTTTGGAAAGTGTAGACAATACAGATATAGGCCTATAGCTATTGACACTATCTCTATCACCACCCTTATATATGGGGTGAATTATGCCTTCCTTGAATACTAAAGGAAAGGATCCAGTAGTAAAACACAAATTAAAGACATGTGTTATAACCGGGGCTAGAGCACAACGGGCAGCTTTCAATAAAGAAGAAGGAATGTTATCCCAACCAACAGCACAGTTTTTGAGTCCTAGTATTATACGGTTAACTTCTTCTATATCAGTTTCTATTAAAGCCATTGAGTTGACCATACAATTATCGGAGGTGGAGTAAATATTATCGTTTCTGTAGGAGTTATCAAATGTCGAAGTTAATTTTGCACCAATGCCACTAAAGTAGTCATTAACTATGTTAACAGATAGTTCAGGATTTGCACCTAGCTGTAAAAGTGGATTTGCAGTGGTTAATTCGTTGCTTAAAGAGGTAACATTTTTAATGACCTTCCATGTGGCCCTGGGGTTATTTTTTGCTCTTTGAAATTCCTCCTTCTCATAAGCTACCTTAACGGATTTCAAGAGATCCCTGCAATGGTTTCTGTATCTAGTATACGTTAATTTAGCTTCAAAGTTATTAGGACTCTTTTTGTAATTTTTGTGTAGGCGGTCTCGATTTCTAACACAACGCAAAAGACCTGGTGTCATCCAAGGCTTGATAATACGTCGCTTACTAGGAATAGTTACCACTCGGGAGTGTGACTTTATAATATCAACTATAATCTTTACCAGAGCATCGGCTGCTATTTCAGCGTCAGTCATGGACATAATTGACGAGAAGTTAAAATTAGTAAGGTCCCTAACACAAGCACTCTCATCTGTAATTGTTTTAGTGCAGGTACCTTTATTTTGTTTTATTTTGCAACTGCTACATAACATAACGGGAGAGTGATCCGTGACAGATGAGTCAATCACCAGGACTATTGAGGGTCTATTTGTTTTTAGCAAGACATGATCGAGGCAACTGTCATTCCTGGTTGGAAATACATGGGCGGGGAGCATTGCGTGCATAGCTGCAGTTGTTAAATAGGTATCTGCATTTCGGTCTCCATTTCCAGGGATAATGTTAATGTTTATGTCACCTACTAGGGCGACATTTTTAAAACTCGACAAGGACTTGAGAGTGTTGTCCAAGGATTCCAAAAATACGGATACATTCCTAAATGAAGGTGATCGATAGACAGCCACTACAGCAAACTCATTGTTAAAATTTAGGATGAGACAATTAGCATCTATAAGCATTGGCTTTATCAGTGTACAGGTTAGGCCGGACCGGACAAAAGCCACTACTCCGTCGTTTTGGTTTGTAAACGTGCTTTTAAAAGAAGTGTAACCCGGTAATGCTGAAATACAGTGACTTTTACTCAGCCAACATTCACTAAGTACGAGCACGTCAAAAACTATGTTAATTCTGTTTAGCAGTATAAGAAACTCACTAAAATTACAACTAATACTTCTTATGTTAATATGCAAAACTAAAAATGAGTCTCCCATACCTCCAAGGTATTCCCTGCATTTTTCAGGTGCACAACAATGAGACTGGGAAATAGATACTCTTTCAATATCGTTATACGTTAATATAGAACTATTCATTTGGTGTGGGAAAAAAGAACAAATGTTAATAGTATTCTACAATCTGATGCGTTGAGCACCTCCCTTTGACCTAAACAAAACAATGCAAGAAAAATAATAATAATAAGATAAACAGCCTTTACCTTTCTGACGATTTTAAAATGAGCTAATGTGTGTGAGAGTGTGAAGTGTATATTGGTAAAAGTGTATGTATATAATGTGAAGAACGATATTGAAACTATGAGTATAAAATATGTATTATCACAACAGAAAACAAATAAAAACATAGGCAGACACTTTCTAAAAAACAGTCATAAATAAACGTCTGTCTTTAAGTTTGCAAGGTCAATCTCGCTTCTAATAGGTACAGCTGTAGAGCCTTCTTTCTTCCTAAGAAATATTTTGCCGTTTGATACCCAAGAAAATTCAAAGTTGTTTGATCTAGCATATTCCTTAGTTAAATACAATAGTCGTTTCATTTTAGGTGATAAATTTTCGGAGACAAAGACGGGTTTGCGTGGGCCATTGAGTTTTAGAGATTCCGTGTTTAATTTATTTGTTTTATTAGCTTTGTTGTACTCTTTATATCTCCGTAGAATATGTTCCTTAGTAAGAACACTTGTAAAATCCACAATTATAGTTTTATCCAAGGAATCTCTCTTGCTAACACGAAAGACATCCTTTACGCAAAGCTGTTCATTTTGTATATTGAGAGTCTTTGCCAAGGTGGAGACATGTTTTAGAAGGACTTGTTTTGACTCTCCTGATGAATATGGGATATTTTTAATTTCAATCGAGGAGGCTCGCTTATGGCGTTCTAAGTTTTCTAGCTTTTCTTCTAGACCTTGAATATATTGTAGGTCATTACTACGGTCATTCTCAATTTTTTTTATTTGTGACTGAATGCTCTCAAATTTGCTCGCAAGAAAGTCAGCAGTGTTTTGAACACTAATATTTTGTGTTCTAATTTCTTCAATTGCCATCGAGATCTTTTCCATTTTAGTATCTTGAGCTAATTGATGTGCTTTCATTTCCTCAAACATCAGTTTCATTTCGGACATAAACTCATTTAGCTGAGTTTCATTGCACTCAGTACGTTTCCGCTTAATACGTTGAGTAACGTTGAGGATATCACGATTAGGATCCTCTGCGGAGTTTGGCTTATTACTAATGAGTTCAGACGAGCAGTGTTGTGTTTTTTGCAATACTGAAGTATTCTGGACTTTGAGCTTGCTCGCTGATTCATTTGTAGGAAGCACGCTAGGCGAGGTGGGGGGTGTACGACGGAGTGGCATATCTTGTCTTTAATATTTTAGCTTATCACTACACTCATTCACTTACAACAGATTTAATACCCACTTAAATAGCAATTTTAAAAACGGTCGGTCGGCTGTCGGCATACAATGTATGAAGTACCAGGCGCACATAAAAGTGTCACTTACCGCTGAGCGATAACTTCATGTAGGGCGGCGCTTATATGAGTAAGTAAACATACGCTAATGAAGAGCTGAGGCCGGCGGATGCAAGTTCAACTGACCGTTAGCAACGATGGGCGGCGCTTGCGCAGTTAACGCATACGATAAGTGTTGGCTTCCTCAAAAAGGGGCGGTACTTAATGCCCTCTTGACAAGAATATTCGTAGAAAGTCGTTTGGCACAATAGAATTTCACTTAACTTATGCACTCCTATTATTTACTTCGAATTAATTTTAATAAAGCAATTTATAATGAAAGTTGTAGCAGTTTAACACACGTCAACTCGTTTTCGAGGTCCGGGAGGAAGGGGAAGTTTTTAATTGTAAATAATATTAATAATTGAAAATAAGTTTCAAATACGTTTGAACTGACCAAATATTGTGCTAATAAGCGGTTACGTAAAATTTTATAACATTATTATGCATTTTGTAATTTATTTTGGAAATCATATGGTTTATATGATAATTAAAATACACCGTCACTCATGTAGGTATATCTGCACCAAACGGGTGATTGGCATCTTGGTTAGCAACGGTCCTTAACAAGGAAATATGAAGATGATTCAAGTGATCCCAATCAATTCACACCAATCTTTCTCAGTCAATCGTTTTTCTTAATAAAAAATAATAACAAACTTACATAGTTTTTCGCTGGTTAAGCTATCTTATATTAATACTAGTCGTATTGTGATATATATAAGAACATTTTGTTTTGAGTTGAGTTTTGAGCTTGTCATAACATTGGAAACAATAAATAATGAATAGTTAATAGCGATAATAAAATTTCTCCACTGAATCAAGCACTTCACTCAAATAACACATTATATTATCTATAAGTACCAATAAAATTTATGACCATCACCTGGTTTATTGGTTTTCTAGTAAAAAGGCTTTATATGATTATATGTCATAAGATTGCATTAGTGTAACGCAAGGCAATAATGTTTGTTAATAGTAGGTCTATTTCGAACGTTATTTCGTCTTTCGTTTCGGCCTATTCGTATTCCGAACTTATTCGCGTTCAAAATCGAGACGTCGTTCAAAGATGCCGCAAATCGTTTTTCGTAATTTGTTATTCTTAAAACACGTAACGAAGAAAAAAATGCTCAGAACAATAACTAAAGCATTAGTTATTATTCTGAGAAAAATGTTACTTTTGACAATCTGTCTTGCTTAATTTAAAGTGCATACGAACGTTATCAAAAGAGTTGACGATATTATGTCAATATATTTTTTAAGAACATTTAATAATTGAAGTTGCTGTTACTTCAAGAACTCCATCTAAGACAAATCTGTTGTCAATATTTAAGTTAGAACTGAGATTAAAGTCCTGACGATTAATTCAAGTCTATTCAATGAAATAGACAATAAATCTTATTTGACGTTTTTCAACATCATCGCTTCGTAAAGAAATGAGATAAAGATGTACGTAATGTGGAATACTATATCCTTATCTCTAGTTATTTAGATAAAATAATATCCTAATTAGCAAATCTTTTGTGTATTGTGATAAAGTTGTTTATCTTGATTGATTTATTGTTTTTGTAATAGTAATTCATTATGAGGAAATAGGTTAAAAACAATTTAATCTATGTGTATAAATCTATTTATACATTCTATGTATATACATATTAACAAGGGCTATATATATAATGTTATAAATTATCTACAAATGTTGTAATTGCTTAATTTTATATTTATTATTATTACAGACGACTAACCTCTTTTAACCCCCGACCCAAAAAGAGGGTTGTTATAAGTTTGATCTGCGTATCTGTGTGTCTGTCTGAGGCATCGGAGCAGCTTGGACGTATTTAATTGCCGTTTTTACACAAAATCTTGGTACGTTGAGATAGTTCTTAGTATCTATATATCTTATGTATGTTTGAAATAAAAGCAATCGTCTCCAATATTTTGAGCTTTTATTGGTGCTGGTGAAAGGTACTTAAGCGATTTTAATATTAAATATTTAAACTAGTCAAAAGTTGTATGTTCGTTGGTACACTTACTATAATATTATAGAAACCAATAATATAACTTTATATAATTAATATATAAAACCCCCGATACAAAAGGACGAATAAAAAAGGATAAAAATAATATTATTATGTAGGTACTTATTGGAGTCGTTGTGTTGGGGGACCGCTAAATAAAGAATTAATTCAAAATCCAAGTAAGTTATCATGGCATAAAGAACTAGCAATGTCAAGTCGTATAGTTTAAGTCCTCATATTATCTCCGAAAATTCGTAAAATAGACTCCATCGTCAACGTACGGACAATGGTTCCCTGACGCAGACTTCAATTAGTATTTACATAATAATAATATTTTTATACTTTTTAAAGGTTTTTTTTTGTATTGAGGGTTTTTTATTTTTTATTTAATTTTATACAATTTTAAGTGATAAGAAAACGAAGAACGAAAAAAAGAATAAAATACGATTTTGTAAAATAAAAAATAAAACACTGTTCACATTACTTCTAATTATCTGCCCTATCTTCATAAAAGCGACTTAACTCAATAAAATAAAGTGATGCAGGCAAATTTAACTAAGTATAAGAATTCTCTTTTATCTCTTCAGAGAGTTTTGTCATTTTTCACTATTTAAGCCAGGATTCCAATATTAGGATTTACCTTATGGTTTCATAGTCAAAGAACTTTTAATAAATATTCTTTAAATGCCTTTTGTTTGATTTCACTATTAGAAGTGTTATCATAATTTATCAAGATAATCTTTGCTTTCTCAAGCGAAGTCAGAATCAACATCTCAACAGCCTGGTAATTATAATATTAAAACGAATTTACACTTGTGTGATTGTAATTGAGATATTTACATATAAATTAGTACATCAAGATCTCAATATATACATCATTAGAGAGTCGTGAGATGATGCAGCAAGTATTATGGGGACTATCAGCGAAAAACAAGGATAATAAGTACATAATTTAGGTTATTTTTATAGTAACTTTTTTACAAAATAATTATTATGATTCATGTATGTACATTTAAATTTAACATACATATATCAATAAAAATATAATATCTACATGAATTAATAAAAATATGCAAGTGATTGCTAATAATGTTATTAAATTAAATATTATATAAAACGTCTTTAAGAAGATACTATATTTTTCAGTTTTAATCGATTGTTAGCACGACTAATATTTACCCGTGTATTTGCATGTAGATATCTAATCGCAGTTCACCATCAATGTAACTAATTGGGCGTATAATTTATGCGTCGGCTACTGACTAATGGCCCGCTTTGCCGACCGCGATCTTGTGGGCAGTAACGAAATCCTATACAACCTTTGATGTACGTTGGCAATCCCCATTTGCCCAATAGCCTGTTTGGATGTTTGGATTTGCTAATGTGCTCTATGAGCAACTGGCATCTGGCATGCCCAACCTGCTTTGCCGGGTTTATATTAAAGATATATTAATTCCAAATACGTAATTAAAAATACATTCAATAAAAAATGTAACCACCGCAATAATAATTATGATTCATCCTGAATTTATTTTCTTCTGCTTATTTCTCTAGTCGGTTCATTTTTCTTCCCGTTATAACTGACCTTTAATAATTTAATGTTAAAAACAATAGAATATCAGTAGCAAAAAAACTGTCACTGTCGTCACATAGGTTTTATTCGTAATAAAATAAATATTGCTATAGTGATTTCAGATTTCAGAAAAGGCAATGAAAATTGGGAGCATCAAGCCTTAAGCAATAAAACCGTCACGATTGCTACAATTAAAAGTTATCCGAACAGTAATAAATTACACAATAAATAAAACTCAGCGATTGATTTATCCGCTTAAAAAACCAATTTCGTGTTCTACATAATGTTAAAAATTTAGGTACATTCGTACACGAATTATCCGAGAAAAACTTATTTCAAAGAGGATGAATTTACAGCAGTGCAGTTGAAAACTCCATAAGTCAATAACTCTTGCATTGGCTTCGAACAACTTTTTACTCAATAAATAAGATACATTGCTTCGTTTAGTTTTCTTTGCAAATACTCATTTAAGCTATCGCTGAGAGTTGAGGTTTTATTTTGATTAGTTATTTCAATACATATAATTTTTTTTTTAATATAGCATTCATATAATCAGTTTAGAAAAAATATAGTACCTAATTTGGTAAGTTTTTGTTAGTGAGAAAGCATTTTTTTCTACGTAATGTTGTTGTTCTTCGTATTGTAAAATTGTTATCCACCTTACAAAATGTGGTGCGTGATTGCTTTTACATGGTGGAGGTAATATCTTTTTATGTGTTATTGTTACGTGGTATATTTTCTGACCCGCAAACGAACAGTCAGTCCACTTGTTGGTACAATTACCAACTATATTGCTACAACGATACCGCTGTATCGTAGCATTTGCACATGTGGAAAGTATGAAATAATTTTCTTACTTAAAATCAAAATAGGTAAAATATACCTACAAACATTTTCTAAAACAAACAATACAACAGACGCCGCACGGTTTGTTACAAAGACGAAAAGTAATAATATTATAATGTGTTGGCTATAAAACATTGCCTTCTATTAAATCACTGTATAATAATTCTAAAGGCAAGTCATCTCTTAATTACGTGTAAAATGCCGAACATATCGGATGGAGACCCTTATAAATTATGAAAGAATATATAAGAGATTAATTAGCGTCTAAAGGCTGTTTATTATGGCTTTATAATGAACAGTCTTTCTTAATTGGGCATGTATTTCTATTGAATATATAACCAAATGGTTACCAATATAATAGAACTATTAAAGTTGTTATTGTATACATTAATTTTGTTTTATGCGTCATAGAATTTTTATATACAATTTCCTTGCTTTACGAGCTTAACATATCCGTGGTTCAAAATATTTTACTGTTAAAGTTTTAAAATAAAAATTACAAGTTTTATAGAGTTCTGTAGCCAAGATTGCCAAAACACTGAATCCTTGTAGTTTCAAATACCGTTCAAGAGACAACTTTTTATTACTTTTGAGATTACTCTGAATAAATTTATGTTAGCTTTTACAGTATTTTTGAACTGAAACCTTGAACGGTATCTAATGCTTGGTCCTGATATTAGATCTGTGTATCGTAGATTTGAAATAATTCTAAGTCACATTTTGTAAATATATGAATTATATACACTTGCTAGAAAAATAAAGTAACATTATACTGAATATTTTCTTAAAATTTCTTTTTTACTTAACTTTGTGAACCCGGATTTTTAACCTCAAATAAAGTAATTTCGGAGTCGGAAATTCAAACGGGCTCTTGCGAATATAAGAAAAATATTTAACATAGGCACACTAAATCAGTTGCATAAAACCTCGAACGCCGTCTGCACCCAGAATGAAGTTTTTAATGCAATAGGAAGTTTTAAGTGATATTTCTCTACAAGCTTCCTGAATATAAAGTTTTTGGTGATATACCTAAAAAAAAATGATAATTTGATTTTTTTTTTAAATAGTTTATCTAACTTACGCACTTAAGAATACTCTCTGTGTTGCGGAATTAATATTAACAATGATTCCATGTAAGAAACCAAAGGAAGGACTGGCTATGTTTGACTCGTCGACAAAGAGAGCACAAGGATTCCCGCTAAGCGCAACGGATATCCTCACAGCCACAATTTTTCACCACGGAATCACTTGCGTGTGCTACCAATTAAGAATCTCAACCGATATGAAGTTAACCCAAAATAACAGAAGACACCTACACGAAGACACATCCAGAGTAGCGCATTCTTTAAGCCTTTGACGTACTGTCTAGATATAAAGCTTTTTAAACACTTTTAATTGACACCATCACCGATCTATGATTGACGCAGGACTTTCTGTTTGTTCAACCCCTCTAAGTCTTTAACGTTTTGTAATTTTACTTGTTGTTCGATTGTGATGATATTTCTAAAAATTATTATATTTTGTATCTCGCACCTTTACATCGGAATACAAGACATTATGACAATTATGAGATTCTTTTTACTGAAGGGATTGATTGAATAATTCTTTATATTAATTGAAAAATCCTAAAACTATAACAAATTCAAAATAAAAAAGGGCAATCTTAAATTAATAATAATAATAATGATTCGATTTATTACAAATTAAATAAATGAAGAATGTAAACCTATTTAAAAAAATCTCCGCAGTCGATTTAATTAAAATTGTATTTATCGACACAATAATTTATCCTTTACATTATATTAAAAGTTGTAGCCACACACTTGCTCTTTTATTTTACAAATCCAAATTCTATAGATATTATAGGCACGCTTTGTTTGAAGTAAGTAGGGTAGTCTGAAGCTATATTACTGTTGATATGTGCAATGAGGTTGAATCTGTTCGATGCTATTACTTGAAGTAGGTCATCTAAGGCGTCGATATCTTTATTGACTATCTAAATATTATGCGATTTTATCCCCTTTAGAGGATTTGGGGTTACAGTTGAGTAGTTAGATACATTATGCGGTTTGTTTTTGCCCCAATATAGAACCTTTTTCAGCTCTTTGAAATATATTTAAATACTTACTATACCTCACGATTTGGTCTGCGTTAACTACAAAGTAGTTACGTAATGAGCATAACACGTTGAAATCTCCTGATCGATTCTGGGCGTCAAATACCATCGTCTGCATATTTGCTATAATTTTTTAAGGCAACTTGTAATTCTATGTCCTGGTTACGTCAATAGAGCTTTAATGCAATAATAATTATTGAAACTCGACTTTTAGCTAAGAGCCAGAAATAAATTTCAGGACAAAATCGATTTTAGATAATCAAAACCTTCACTAATACCAAATGAATGTCCGCCACTTTGTAAATACTTTATAAAGTACTATCATAAATCGATTTTAAATGTTAAACAAATATTATATACTATGTAATTAAATTATTGGAAACAGAGTAAAATATAGATAAATATAATATAATAATTTCGATGATACATGCGTGACTTGTTTCAAAGCTTCTCACCATAAAATGACACTTCACTTGATTCCTTTGAAACTATAAATTTAGGAGAACGGTTCTAAAACTTTGGAAATAAGACGAGATTCTGGTTTCAGTATTATGTCTTTGAGACACTGGTGTATTGTTTTACCTCTCCCTTGATATATTATCCCTTAAATTGGGTAGATCTCTTTTTGATTTATGGCCGCGGGCATGTTGTGATTTAAGATACAGGAAAACATTTTGGATACTATCATAATTTGAGTTTAAAATATATGACATGTAAATATATATTTTAAATTAATATTTTATAAAGTGACGATGATTTGTGAAGTTAAAACAATTTGAATAACATCCTTAACTTATTGAATTCTAAATGACCCATCATATTTAATCTAATAGGTTATAAGTGATTAAAACAAATTCTTTCTTACTCTTTTAATATCTCTTGTTATATAAGTGTAGAATTAATGAAGTGTGAAATGGTGCTATGTAGCTCCTTAAATATCATCAGTCCTGCGTCAATCATATAATGTATATATCTATAAGTATAAGTTATTATATATTGTAAGTTATTATATAATATAAATAAGTATATGAGTTGCACAATTTAAAAACATTTTCTCAATTTTTTAAAGTACGTAAGAAGCAAAGATAAAATTAAGGCAATCTTCATTAGGTAGATATAACATTGGCTACAGGTTGAAAATCGATATGTAAGTTCTACATTTATAACTGTTAAGAGTAGTATTAAAATAAATATATTTAATAATATATTATGTAACAATTATATCGACCATGTTTAAAAGTTTTAGGATCATTTTCAGATAGTATATTAAACTATATTATAGCAGAACTATATTAAAGTAAATTACTTTTAGAAAACGAATTTCAATCTAATTTATACAAATCTTCTAGTGAGCTAGAACAAGTTATGTACCTAGTTTCATGTTTCATGATAATGTTAAAGGAATTCCAAAAAGTTAATTTTATTTTTAACCAAATTATTGTACTAATTGTTGTACTGTATTTTACATTGTAATATTGTACTAATAATTATTTAGTACAATATTACAATGTGCGGCTTTGAACTTAGGATTGTATTGTATTTTCGTTTTAAGGCGTAGGCAGTGTAGCATTTTCCCTAAAACTATCTTGCAAGTGCTCTGATAGACCTAAAAGTTTTTACTAATCCCGACGAAATAGTATATTGCGTTCTCAAGTACTTACATGTTTTATATATCCCAATATGTGGAAAACCGTTTTCCAACTTTCACAAAATAAATAGATTTAATTTTGAATTAAATTCGTAAATTTAATTGTGTGTGGTCTCTTTAAATGTCTATGAACGAAAGGTTATTCCTTTTTTTGTAATGCTGTTAACCTTAATGGCTTTGACAGTATTATCGAGTAGGGTGGGTGATTATTAAAACCCCTAATTGAAAGAGGGGTATAAAATTCCTTCATATTCTTCTTTTGTACTCCTCGGCTTTGAAATGTATTAAAACTTGGGAGGCAGTGAAGGTCAAATTAAATAGGAGAATGTTTTGTCATTGTATTTGTCATGTGAACCAAGGGTAACTAACTAACTAACTACTTGTATTAAGGGTACTAGATACTTATTTAATACATACATTTTATACATATAATACCTGGACTCTAGAAACATTCCTGTTTTTACACAAATTATTTTGTAGTGTGGGGATCGAACCCACGACCGTTGACACAATGGATTGAGATACGACCATTATGCCAATCAGTCGTTATCACAACGATATGATCACGAAAATATGTACAAATCGACGCATTCAGTTTTATTTTTTGAAGTGAAACTTCTTTAGAATCGTTGTGATTTCAAACCTGATGCAACGGAAAAAACGACAGGTAAGAGACACAAATACAAAAATGTGTAGAATGAAGCCGGTAAAGAATGAGACAGAAATATACACACTATTTTTTATTCCTGCTTAGTGACGTAGACGTGACGTAAATGAACGAATGCTTTTCTATTCCTGCAATAGGAGGAAAAGAGACATCACTTTTATTTCGTATAGCTTCATCTCTTTTACACTATGTTGCTATGGTAATAATAAATAATTAAAATGACAGGAATGTGGATTTTAAAACAAACAAACCAAAAATAAAATTATCGGATTAGAGTTTTATAATTAAATAATGAATTGTGATTATATACTGGACAATACGATTTTATGGACTTGCTATTGAAACTAATAAATAAATTAAGATTATAACATTAAGAAGAAATTATGAAATATAATTTATAATATTTTTAAAATTCATTGATTGTCTGAAATAGAAGAAGTAAGAATGAAAAGAAATAAGAGTTTTTGCTGAGAAATGGAGCATTGGGGTCCTGCTCTTTACAAGGTCTGTTTTGCTATACCTAAGACGAACAAAAACTCGAAACAGCAGAAACAATTATGAAGAATAATTGTATTTGTGATATAGTGACGATCCAACATGTTAAGAAGTCTAAAGTTATTATTTTTAAAGTGAATTGTGTACATTTTTCTTTTTTTTATGGTACTTATGTGTTTCTTTTATGAGAATATTATACGTCAGAAACAGTCGATTTACTTCTTACGTTTTAATTAATTAATATTACCGAAAATTATGACGTTTTTCTGTTACGCGTCATCTTTAATTTTAAGTCACATTTTTCTGTTACGCGCCATCTTTATTTTTGCTTAAACTTTATCTAATTTAACTTAATTAGCCATTCCTGTAAAGTTGTAATTAGTAAATCATTTTTCAAAAAATTATGTCATAAAGAAGTTTCACTTCTTATATGTGTACACTAATATTTTATTTATATATTTAGGCGGGCAAACGTGCGTACAAAACCATCTGATGTTAAATGACTACCGTCGCCTATGGACAGCTGCAACTCAAGGGGAGTTGCGGGGAGTTGCGTTGCCAGCCTTGAAACGGAACCACTGCCAGCCATCAATGATTTGATTTCAATAATAAAGTATCTGAAATGAAATAATGATATGAAAATCTTATTATTCTTACCACCACAAAGGTTTTATGTTGGATATATAATGATTCGATTTTATTAATAGTCTTATTATTAACATTTAATAGAAATATATGAATTGGGTGATTGAATTGAATACATGTAATAAAATAGGAATAAACATAAATACAAATGGCATGTTAACGTTTGACGAGCAATCTTATTTAAATTTTATGGTAGAGCCTTATAAATAAATGGTGTAAATAATTAAATAAATAACATTTAGTTTCTTTAATTAACTTTGTATTTAATTTATTCGAATAGAAAATCTATATATATATATATATTTATTTATTTCATGTACCATAATCAGTTACAAAAATTAGAGCAATAACAAAAACGTACACATAGGATAAACTTATCTCTTCAAAGAGATCTCTTCCAGCTACCCAAGAGTGTTGGAGACGTAGTTATAGAGGGCAGAGAAAGGTACATTGACATTATATTTTATAAACATAGTAATACAAATGGTAAATAAAATACTTACATATATATCAACATAAATACAAAAATACATATAATTACAATATATAAGAATACATACACTTACATACATAATAATCTATATATATATATAGAAGGATGTTTGTATATATGAAATCGATGAACTCAGAAACTATTGGACCGATGATTATGAAAATTGATATGTATATGTATTTTTCCACGGAAAAGGTTTATATGGTATGCCCATTGATGTAACTCGCCACCAGGCGGCGCTGTCAAATATAGACTTCCGCCCCGTTCAACCGATTGTCATAAAAGTTGGTATGACCATGTATGTTTCCTCGAAGAAAACGAATATGCTATGTCCATTGATGTAACTCGCCACCAGGCGGCGCTGTCAAATATAGATTTCCGCCCCGTTCAACCGATTGTCATAAAAGTTGGTATGACCATGTATGTTTCCTCGAAGAAAACGAATATGCTATGTCCATTGATGTAACTCGCCACCAGGCGGCGCTGTCAAATATAGACTTCCGCCCCGTTCAACCGATTGTCATAAAAGTTGGTATGACCATGTATGTTTCCTCGAAGAAAACGAATATGCTATGTCCATTGATGTAACTCGCCACCAGGCGGCGCTGTCAAATATAGATTTCCGCCCCGTTTAACCGATTGTCATAAAAGTTGGTATGACCATGTATGTTTCCTCGAAGAAAACGAATATGCTATGTCCATTGATGTAACTCGCCACCAGGCGGCGCTGTCAAATATAGATTTCCGCCCCGTTTAACCGATTGTCATAAAAGTTGGTATGACCATGTCTGTTTCCTCGAAGAAAACGAATATGCTATGTCCATTGATGTAACTCGCCACCAGGCGGCGCTGTCAAATATCGACTTCCGCCCCGTTCAACCGATTGTCATAAAAATTGGTATGACCATGTATTTTTCCTCGAAGAAAACGAATATGCTATGCCTATTGATGTAACTCGCCACCAGGTAAAGTAAGGGTTAGACCAGCGAAGCGGGCTGGGTCCGCTAGTAAAAATATAACTTATGTTTGTGACATATAATAATTTTTCAGTCTACGCTTAAATATCATGACGGAAGGACTGGAAGTAATATGGCTAGGTAGGGAATTCCATAACTTCGCTGCTTGTACGGAAAATGATTTGAAATAAAAGCTAGATTTGTAGGAAGGAATATCGAAAGTTTTTGCTAAGACGCAGGAACGTTTAGGGCGGCTACTGGGTAATGAAATTTGGAAACGCTCATGCAAATAAGAAGGGGCTAAATGAGAGAAGACGTTATATAGCAAGGTAAGGATGTGCATATTCCGGCGTAAGCGGATAGGGAGCCACTTAAGTTGTTGACGGAATTCTGTAATGTGGTCAAATTTGCGTAGTCCGAAAAGTAACCGGATACACAAGTTTTGAAGGCGTTCTAACTTATTAAGTAGTTCCTCAGTAAAAATTAATAGTAATAAATTGCACCTGTACTTTTCCCAACTATTTGCTGTCGATGTAATATAATGTTGAGGTCTTCATTAATACGTTAATTCATGTAACCATAGCAGTCAAAAAAGCCGAAGAATTAACTATGTGGTAAGAGAGTTACCGCAACTTTAACCCTCTTACTAGGAATTTCACTCTGAAACCCAAACAAATAAAGTTATTTCGTTGGAAGTTAAAAGTATGCGCCTCGGTGAAAATATGCAAAATAAACTTGCACTAAATCAGTTGCAAAAAAAGAAACTTTAGTCCGCATACAGAATGTAGATCTCATTCCGTATATTTCGTTTTTTTTCGTAAAAGTACCCACGGAAGAGGATGACATAAATATTAAGTACTTGAATTATTTATAAGAGCTGTTTAGTGTAATTTTAAATAAGTATCAGATGGATACTTGGAATTTGTCAGCCAATACAATATTAATTAATTAAATAAAACTTTCTAGTAAAAAAGAGTGATTTTTAAATTTTTTTTAGGTCTACGTGAAGAAAAGTATTTTTATACGTATATCTGCCGTCATTCAGGTTTGATTTTGATTATATTTAAAACAAATATATATATATATATATATCTATATCTATATCTATTAAAGAGAAAGTATGTATGTATGTATGTTCCGGATAAACTTCGAAACGGTTCAAACGATTTTAACCAAATTTACAGAGGATCTTTAGGTTGACCCAGCGGGTAATCCTGTAAAGTTTGGTGACGATCGGACCATTTTTTATTGAACTGTCAGTGACAGTTTTTTTTACTACTGATATTTTTTTTTACATCAAACTATTCAAGGTTAGTTATAACCTCATGACACTATCCATGTACGAGTTAGAGACACGTTAGTTAGTTACGAGTTACGAGTACAAAATAATGAAATTCAGGTAGAATCATAATTATTATCGCGGTGGTTAATTCTAAATAAGTTAATTCTTATATTTAATATATTTTTCATTCTGTATTTTGAGTTAAGACATCTTTAAATTAAGCCCGGTGAAGCGGGCTGGATATGCTAGTTGATAAATAAACAAGATTTAAATATATATACATAACCATACGATATATTTATTAGTACTATGATGTTCACAATTTATTGATATAATGATTGTGTTTCTCGATATACTTTACTCGATATTTTTTTTTATTCTCTTATCTTTTATTGTATGACATAGATACATTTATTATTTACATATATATGTATTATATTAATGACACGAATAAATACTGTTATTATATGGTTGTAATTTATTTACAATTTATAAAGTAAAATGCAACCTATATGCTTTATTTTACTGTTACAGTTTATTTGAAAATTGAACAAATAAACAGTCACTTGGCAACTTGGCAAATTTCCAATAAATATAATTATTTTTATTCAGAAACCTTAAATTTTGAATAACATATTCTTAAAATGTATACCAAATATTCCATTTAATTCTTGATATAGAATAATAAATATAATAAATAACTTCCTAATAAGCATGTATAAAAATCATAATATCACAGGTTAAATCTCATATTAAAAGTTGTTTTATCTTTAAACCGAGTTTCTATTCAAAATACCTAGCATCTTTTCAAATAATAACTAGGTTTAATACAAACCAACCCGCTTCTACATATGTACATGTTAATTAGAAAACAACCTACATTGCACACCAAAGAATTCAATACTCATAAGCAGACATCCTGCAGGTTTAAAACACTGCTAACTAGATTCAATTTTCATATTTCAGCAGCTCGCTTGCACCGCAGAGTGTAACGGCCATGCCGACTGCCAAACGCGTGATAAAACTACTCTAGTGCCGGACAGAGACGTCAGTGGAGTTGACAAAATATATTAAATATATATATTTTTGATTTATTGATTATAAACATGGACCAATGGATACCAGGTCGGTTTTTATATTTAATTTTAATTTAACCGATAGAAAATCCAAATTGACAAACATTTATACTTAAAATTTTGCATAGACGTCCTAATACGGTATCAAACTATAGTCACATAAAAATTTAAATAAAATTTATAATATAAACAATCACTATCGATTATAGGAGTAAATAAAGAATTAAAAAATGTATTTATGTAAAAATGTTCCAAGTCAGCTCCACTAGCTTTGGTAGTTCTTTCGTCACCCCATATTACTTTAGGGTATAAGACATCTGCACTCAATTGAAAACTTTATTTCCAACACTGAAAGTTCATTTTGAATTCATTGATACAACTTTTGTTCTCACACTGGAAATGCGTCGCCTTGAGAGTGGCCAGTCAAAATTAAAGTGATCTCCCACCTCTTTTCTTCGTCTTAGAAAATAGAAACTACGAGAACGTTAGCTCGGATTTCAAAGTTCTTTGTAACTGGTGTACGGGATTTTCTTACGTTTCAACTGGTACTTAAGCAAATATTACTCGTTAAGTTTTATAGAACTATTACTATACTCTGTCTAATAAAGTCATATTTTCAGTTCCATTATCATATAAGATATTATGTTAGTTCGGTAGTTTATTCTAATAGTAACATTGAAATTCTATTTTAAATTTGATTTAAGTTATTAAAATAAAATTAAGAATTTTCATTTTCCCAATCAAATTTTAAGAATTTTCAATTTTCAATTTGCCATTTGAGAGACATAATCGAATAAAACATTAACAGTTATTACTTCAAAATACCATTTTCTTGATCTACGTAATTTGGCGTATCGGAGTATTCCTTTAAGAATTTTCACCAATCAAAACTTGTCAAACTCATTTTCAAAAGTTTATTGAAAATTTATTCAAACGACAGAGGTCCCAAAAAGTTGTGCATAACTTATCTCTTAGAACTCTGTCGAAGTAAATTACGGCTCGTTATGATGCGATGGCCGCCCTTTATTAGCTTTTTGAGATTATTAATGTCATTTCCGTGTTGAAGTGAATTATATTAACAGTGGGAAAAGTGGATATCGATGAAATTTTTATTTTATACATTCATAAAGTCTTTTAAGTCTTTGTATATTAATTATGAACTTTCTCATTTATTCTGAATGAATAGTTATTTACTTATATATAGTTATAAATAACAAAAACTATAGTTAATATATCTAAGTTGTACCGTTTGATAGTTTGTGAAATTGAAAAATAGAGATGTGTCAAAAAAGTCGGTTACTATAATATTCTCACTTTTAAGAGATACCAAAACCATTTGTTCTTTTTTAAGGGATTTTTTAAAACATTTTATTC
The DNA here is from genome assembly GCA_959347355.1 of Napeogenes inachia. NCBI lineage: Eukaryota > Metazoa > Arthropoda > Insecta > Lepidoptera > Nymphalidae > Napeogenes > Napeogenes inachia. The sequence goes on along the minus strand of OY365795.1, from coordinate 8,478,398 downwards.
AAATGAGAGTCTATTTTAAACAATAATAATTTCGGATTATTTCAATTTTAATTTAGTAATTAAAAATTGTACCATCTATGATAAAATAACAAAATTTTCATAATTTCATAGTTTACGGAAATCGTTATTGAAATGTTATGTATATGTTATGTTGTTATAACATGTCGAATTATTATTACCCTTTTTCGGTTTTTAACTTGTTTAATTTTTCCATTCCTAATAAAAATAACATCCACTTTAGCCATATTTCAATTAGGCAATTCGTTTTAATGTCAAGTATTTTAAGTATGTTTATTTGTTAAAGGCAGTTACTTTTAAGAGCACTACACATTTTAAAATGCAGAGAAGTTTAAGCTGCGAATACCAACTAATGACGGTCTGGATAAAATGTTTATTTTATTTATAATTTATGTAATATACAATATTATTTTAATAATCTATACCATATTATTTTTGACAAAAAAGTTTATACAAATTACATTGACATGAAAACAATAATATTATTATGTAGATATTTTTTTTTATATCCTTTATTTTTTTTATACCTACGATCTTTGTCACGGCATACGAGGGCTATGACTACTGCACCAATAAATATAACCTTATATTACATATTTAAAATAAAAAACTGAATTAGGTCTTATGACCATAAAATATTTTAGTAATAATAGAAATAGCTTAACCATTCAGTTTAAGAATTAAAGAATTCTCTTGTTACTTTACGAAGTCTACATAGCAAATATAGCAAATACATAGCAAATAATACATAGCAAATATAATTATGTCTTAAAATATAATTATAATAAATGTTAGTTTATTTTCTATAACCAAATTTAAATTTAAATTTAAAATGGAATTTTAGATGCAATAGAGTACTGTAATGCTAATTAAAGTCCACAATTCAAGTGTCCATTGATCTCCGGGGGAACATTTTAGGTATTTGCAGTACGTTTTACGAGCTGCATACTTAAAAAAGTATTCAGTTGTGATAATATATCTTGGATTAAAGATTATAAAAAGTAAATTCTTTTTATTATTACATATAAAAACTACATTGAAATATAAATTATAATTGTATACTTATTAATTGCACAATCTTTCTTTGCGTAAGGTTATTTTAAACATCTGAAGCGCGTGATACTTGTGGAGCTCACTGTTCCCTGGGAAACAAACGTCCCAAGGGATCACACATTCAAGATTAATAAGTATTACGAACTGACCAACGAACTGTCCAGGAATAAATTTATAGTAAGTTTGTATGCGGTAGAAGTGGGAGCGAGAGGTATAACAGCAAAATTTCTCTATAGCCTACTTAAAGACCTTGGCCTTTCTAGAACAAGCACCGGTTCATTTCTAGAACATATTTCAAAGGCGGCATTAGTAGGTTTTTTCCAAATTTGGTTAGGTAGGGAGAGGAGAGTGGAGGGTGAAGGCGAGCGTTTTTGCGCATAATAAAGGGGCCCCTTAAACCCACTCCTGGGTCGCAAGTCCCAAGCACTGCTTGCACTCCTCTCCTTGCAACGCGATGGGCCCGGCACCCGCACGGTGAATCCATGGAATGCGAAGAAGCTTCGTCGTCTTAAAGACATTGGTGATGAGATCTCAAACTTCTCTTAATATGTATTTATGTCGAAAATTTGTAACGATACGTATATTGAACGAAAATGCGAAATGTATAGTGGCAAAGAAAAGATGAAGTATTGTCACTTTAAGAGAAAAACCTTTTTTTTTAATAGTCTATATTTAATAATACCTATTAGTTTCACATCCTAAAATGTTTTATAATAGTGTTTTTGGGTGTTTTTGATAGTAAAAAATTACATCTGGAGTGTAAAATATGTCAATGAAATATGGAACTTGTATGTTGTTACTGGCTTTTGGCTATTTTAGCAGAAAGATTTATTATTTCATGAAGGGCCGAGATAAAAATGCGGTTTTGGATAAAATTCGCTAATAAATATATTATCTTAGATTATTTATCTTTGCATTATCTTAATTAAATTTTGTTATCAAACACTGCATTAAAAATTTGAATCCTTTTGTAGTGTTATTGGATTGTGTTATTTTTTTGGGCTGATAACAATAATTTCATTTTTTAAAATAAGAATGTATTTTGTGTCACTTCATATTCTAGAAAGCTCCTTAACAGTGACATCGATCGATTTACACTTTTCGAATCATGCAACAATAATCACATTTTAATAAGTCTATAATATCAGGTGCGTTTTCTGGTTTACACTATGAACAATGAATTAAAAAGGTAGTTAAAGGTAATTACTCGCAATAAATATGGATAATGTATTGTGACATATATTTTAGTGCACATGCAACTTTTTTCATTACGAACTGTTTACATGTGAAGTAACTGCATTCTCAGAATATTAGAGCAGAGTAGTGACGTACTTTTACATAACCTACTTCTATACTAACTGTTTACAGAAAATTCTGTCCATAGACTACAGGTTAGAAAACGATTAAAATGATAGTTTAGAGTTACTGATCCTAGGAAACAAGAAATTTTATAGACATATTTCATTATTTTTTTACACAAACAATTTAAAATAATGAAAACTGAATTAATTTAGGTATATAATAAATTAAAAAAAAATGTTAGTGCTTTTTATACCTTTCTTTATCCTTACACTAAGATTAGGAGGAAAAATTAAAACAAGGTGTTGAATAATAATAATTTTATAAAAAAATACATTTGAGTTTAAATATAGTTCAGTTAAAATACGTTTGTCTTTGGTGTAAAAAAAAAACGGGTTAAGAAAGATGATAAGAAACTGACATTTCATTTGCCAATTGATATATGATTAAAGTTTCTAAACAAATATTTTCTCTTTCTTAAGTATAATTCTTACGTATGCTTTTATATACAATACAACACAAGGAAAAATACGCTACATTATAACAAGAATCAATATATCAAATATAAGTTCCATAGAACAAAAGATTTCTTTTGGCAAATCTTAGGAAATCCTCATTCAATACAAAATGCTACATAAGAAACGCCTAAGGGAGAAACCACATTCACATTTAAACCATTCATTGGGAACATATACACTTTTACGGTTAGTATTTTATATCAGAGAGATTTTACAAAATTCATTTTATCTAGTACTAAATAATTATAAGATACTTCATATTTATATTTTTAGCAACAATACTTGTATTTTTAATATATTATGTGTTTTGTGTTATATTTTTTATTGATAATATCAAACTAACTACTTTATTTTGCATATATTTGAACGGTATAGATATATCTTATAATCAGGCAATTATAATTACAAATAAAAGCTGACTTATTATATAAATGGATAGATAAAATATTAGTTGAAGTGTATGTTTTCTCTTTCTGATGGTTTCGAGCGCGATTGTCCTGAACGATAGTCAGTCCAATACTCTCAGTCAATATTTGAACAAGCCCGCAAATAGCGCCGACGAAATTAAAACGATTTTCTTATACTTACCTCTTAATACGCTTAACAAATCCTAAGGTTTATAGAAAACTATTTATTTTGATTGCTAAAAGCAATTAATTTAAATCCACTTTATTTATGTCTTCTCTTTTAAGTTATTTTAGTCATTACTTTCTTATAAACTCAGACTTAATCTGTGGTTTTATATATGTTCGAATGTAACCATTAGGAAACCTCCATTAATAACTTTGTTCTTTTATAGCTTTAAGTGTCTATTTATCAATTGAGTTGAGGGGTAATAATTTCATGTAGCCGCATGCTTTGTTGTTGTTGGACATTCTCACTCACTCGCAGTGGGGAGTGAATGAATTGGGGAGAATTTTCCTCTCGTAGAATACTATCTTTTCCGGATTTTCATCTTTCAGAAGTAAATAGCATCCGTGCTACATCCTCTAAAATTGAATTAATATGTTTATGTTTCAAGAAATGTACCGATTATTATATTCCTTATCATTGATTATAATTATGAAATCATCGCTACAAATATATTAATTATCAGAATGTTTAAAATCCCTTTATCTATGCTACCGATGTTATATTTTAATGAACATACACTCAAGGTCTCACTCAAAATCAGAATAAATCTCCACATATACTTAGTCGATAGCAAACACTCAATTGCGGCACCTAATAAATCATCACACATAGAGGAAAATAACAATAGTAATAACACAAAGATTTATGACTTGCGCCTCACTTTCCCTGATTCGGTATCACTTCCCTTTGTGTATTGATGTAATTCAAAATACTTTTTTTTAGCTGTCAAAAAGGTTAATATTTTCTGAAAGAGACGAGAAAATATATTTATAGCTTACCAAAAATTTGTTTATTTTTTCTTTTGTTTTGTGAGTATAAACAACATTAAAATTAATTAGGAGTCTACCATGCCTTCAGGTCATCATTATTATTTAATATAATTTAAAAAATATTTTCATATTCGTTTCTGAAAAACCTTTGGTCCCTTTAACATTTTCTTAATTAGGAATATTCTACAGGTTTCTTAGCGGTAATTAATAAAGCATTATGTAAGAATAAAACGAGTATTTTTACACGGATTCGTTTACAGCCGTGAAAAAACGAATATATATGTATATATATATTTAATGTTATTATGTTGCGTTGAAGTTCTTCAATATTGGGAAACATTATTCAATACAAAAAACGCTTTGAAAAATTCATTATTAAAATGCTTTGAGGGGTAAAATCTTTTCTAATTTTATTTCTTTCAAATCTACAAAATAAACATAAACGCTAATATAACATCTTGGGTACAAAATACATTTGACTTCATGTATTTTGTATTAAAATAAAAAAAGTCTCACTTACATGACTCATTATACTCATATTATTCTATTCGACTCATTATACTTATATTATTCTGGAGGTTTCGAAAAAGAAAATTACAGTCCAGTAAATATCAATCTAAGAACGAAAAGAAAAAATATCAAAGAGGTGTCAATCTAGTTAATACTACAATTACCGGACAAAAGACATATGTTTTTTCCCATGTTTTTGTTTCTTTAAACGTTGTGATAAGATGATTTCCACGACAGGTACAAGCACTATCAACTGCAGTTACAGATGTGCTTAATAAAAATATCAAAGATATTATCCGTAAGCCACAACATAAAAACAAAACAATCATAATATAGTTGACTTTATTATTAAGGTAGATTAAAAAAATATATAAATATTTTTATTTTACCGATGTATTCGTATGTACGTCTCGAGTATTTTAAACGCGATCAGTATTATTTCCACAAATCACTTTATTAGTTTTCGACATGGATGAAACTTTACAAGTTTTCGATCGAGTTTTATCTTTCGCTGGAATATCTATTTTCGCTAAACGAAACTGGAATTCCAAAAAATGGCTACTCTTTCAATCTTTTAATGTTTTAATTGGCTTTATTACCTTTATCTTCACAACAGCGTTTGTATTAACAAATGTTTCCGACGTGTTTTTATGTATTCAAGGAGCGTGTGTGTGGACTACTGGAGTCATAATGTTTATTTCTCTTGGAATATGTCTCATCTTCAGAAAAAAATTCAGATCTTTTTTGGAAGAGATGGTTTTTGACGATCGTATCCTTGATATGCCTTTAATTCAATATGTATTGCGTCTAAAGCTAAAACATGGAAAGTTGTATGAATTAAAGGAACTAATAGTAAGCTCACAGAAAAAATTGTTCAAGCTTTCGAAGCTAATTTTAAAAACATACCTTGCAAGCGTGTGGCTATGTGTCACTTTGTACTTGTGTGGACCCATATATCTAATGTGTGTAAGAAAAAACAAGTCTCTTAGACTATTAGGTAAGTCAATAATCAAATATTCTGGCCTTTGAAATCAATTAAATATGAGTTTAATTTTAAAAAGTTAAAATTTATTTCTTTAGCTACATAGCTGTGGATTATATAGTTATAATGAGCTTGTTGTTAACATTTCCTACGTAGTACAACTATAATTATTGTTAGAATTACCTAACATTTCCAATAGCGTAACGTCTATACGTTAAACTTTTGTGAGAACATGCTTAGCTTTTGTTTAAGTTCCGCCTTATATCAGCGTTCGACATGAGGTTTCCTTCTACACAACTTTATATATGTTGTTTTTAGTTCTTATCTGTTTGTTGTGTTGTTTTAATAGAAACGTATATTGCATTTATTAATTTCATTTACTTTACTCTTTCATTCTCTTTGTTACAGTTCATTTACTGTTATTTTATCACATATTTTATTTTTATTTTTATTACATATTTAATTTTTATTTTTACACAATACAAAAAACGCATACGAATGAGGTAAAAAAATATAAAAAATATGAATAGGATAATAAAATATATATATAATTATGAACATAATGTTCATTTTATTAAAATTTTTTTATGAAAAATATCTAATTGATATAGGAGAAGTCGTTTAGTAAATACGATAGGAGTAGCACTATGTCAAAAAAAATCTCATATCTAGTCCTTAAGAATCAAGCAAGCAATGTTTTCATAAGACATAACATACACTCACTCATCCATATACCTAATGAATTTATTTATATTTCAGCATTTGATATGTGGTTTCCCTACAGCTTAGATAACTTTACAGTGTATACGTTATCTTTTATATTTCATGCATACGCAGGGTACTTGTGTTGTATCGGTAAGTTATTTAGGCGGTAGCTACTTTCTACCAGTAGTATTTCTATGATCTATAAATGAATATATTTCTATGATCTATGATCTCTAAATGAATACATAGCTTTTCTATTTATTTCTCTACAGCTTATCCTGGGTTTCAGTCTATGATAATTCTACTAGTTGGTCAAATCATTCGTCAACTTCGAATTATTGGCTTCATTTTACAAAATTTAGATGAAATAGTCATAGAACTGGTCGGAGAAAGAGGTCCACTGTGGCAAGAAGTCTGCACTTTAGTATTTTCACAATGTGTGGATCACTACATAAAAACTAAAAGGTACTTATAGTTGCAACATGTAGTAGTGGTCCAATCAGGTTAAATTTACGGTTAAAAATATATGTTATCTGTTATTAGGGAATAAACAGAAATAATTATAAGCAAGAAGCTGGATAGCACTAAGCTTATTATTTTTTACCTTAACTGTAGTTAGTAGCTTCGTTAGCGTGGAATTTTCATTATTCCTCAGTCTTACAAACGACTGAACTTACTTTTCTTATTGTTCCCATTTATTACCTGAATAAGTTTAAGTTACACTATCCATGAGATACCGGTGTAATTAAAACTACGACTTGATATCATGAATAATCTTTTAATCCTACTCCTTTTTTGTTAATAATAAATATACAAGAATATTATTAAATATATTACGATTTTGTATCATTTAATTCTATAAAATTTAGTTTTATTTATTAAATAGTTATACTATTAATATATAACAAAATCAGAATATTTTTATATATATACATTCAATTTTAATTAATAAAAGACACTCTGATTTGCTTATTATTATTGTTACCTTACATTTAACTTGTTAATTTTTTTAAAAATTTTCAGATTCGCAAACAAATTAAATGCAATATGTCAACCTTTTTACCTAACTTTATTAATAGTAGCGACTATGCTTGTTTGTGTGTGTTCTGTAAAAATAGCTATTTCTGTGAGTATCTTTATAATAATGTATGTCATAATATTTTAATTTTAATATATTTATCACCGGCTTTAATATTTACCATTAAGGTTTCTGCTTGAAATATTACTTATTTTTAAAACACATTTCATTTAAATATCTTTTTATAACAAAACTATTTTGAAAGTAAATGAAGAACGTATAGGACCACCCATCTATTTCAAGTAATATAAATACGATAATACAATTTTTCATGCAAATTTTAATATATTTAAAAAATATGAAAAATCCTTCAGAATATAATTTATAGAGGTTCTATGAAAAATTATAACATAACATTGAAGCAAGTTTTTTCTGAGTCGCCAACGACTAATGAAGTCGGAGCGGGTTACTGGGTTGGTAAACAATAATTCTATTTTAATTTTTTTAAATTATTTAATTGAAGGACAAACTCTCACCTGATACCATGAAGTACTACGTTCATGAACTTTGCTTTATTCTAGTAGTGCTAATGTTTTGCTTTTTGGGACAACAAGTTGAAAATGAGGTAAGGGTTAAACTTAATCGGTCTGTAACTAATAAAAAAAAATTAACAATTGAACAATACTGTACCTGAATCTTTTTTTTACATATGTCTGCTTTTATTTTTTAGTGTGAGAGGCTCAATGAAGCTGTAACTGAAAAGTGGTACATTTTTAATTCGAAACATAAGACAAACATACGAATATTTATGATGGCGCTCGGTCAAAGGATGCCTATTTACATTTTTGGTTCCATAACCCTTTCTTTACCGACATTTACAAAGGTAAGACCAAAAATTATTTATACAGTATATTATTTCTTTTATTAGAATAATACTAATCATCAAGCTCACGTAACTAAATTTATTATCAAAACATTGTAAAAAATATAAAAGAATAGATTAAAAAAATTTGGTTATTTGTTCAAGACCTGTCCTAATTAGATTTTACCATTTGTAAACGAAACTACAATATAAAGTTATGTAATAAATATATTATACATATATAAAGAACATTAAAAATAAAATTATTAATTATTAAGTAAATATTTGGATTTTATGCAATAAATACATGATTTTTATTTAAACTAAATGCTTGAATATATCTTTAAACATGTATGATCATGTTAAACTTTTAAAATATAAATAAATATAGAATGAAAAATAAAGTTCACTTCGAATCCCCGCCTGTATCGGTCTATTTAGATATTTATTTAAGTTCTACTAAATGGTTTTTCTTACAGTTTATTCGCACCGGGATGTCATTTTTCACATTCTTGATGTCCGTATTAGAAGATTAGTTTGAAAAATCATAATTGTGACGGTAGAATATAAATGTATTTAAAATTAGTTGCTTTAACATTTTGTGTTAAGTTCATTGGTCTGTCGTTGTGTAACGGTAATATATTTTCGGATAATGTAAGCAATATAATAGTATTTCCTCTTGTTATATCAGCAATTCTGTTTATTTTACTTGGAAATTTCGACGATGTTAACTTTTCAACGAAGTTATGTTTATTAAAAATACATATATTTAATAACAAAAACTAAGTTCAAATAAATATATTCATTACTATTTAAGTATTTTATTTTATTTTTATTTTCCAACGCTTGTCGTAATATATAAGGGAATATTAATATCAACTATTAACTCTATTTTTTATTATTTATTACTTTTTAATTTAATTATTGTATTGAATGGGATTGGGTGATAAACGAGAAGACATCGAATGGTAAGTAGATAGTAGTACACCTTTGGATATCTGAAAATATGAAATATGGCAATTGGCAAGGAGGCTGGAAAGTATGGAAAAGAACTGGTTTTGTAAACGAGGTCTCTTATAAATCTTACATCGTACAATTGCATCTAAATCCATGTGTAAGAAGGCATCCATCATATCACGTCTATCTTATTTAGAAGTCTGGTAGTAGTCATGACCATATGTTTATTTCCTCGCGGAATCTGTGTTCCAGAAAACCGAACAATATATATTTATTATATATATAACAGACAATCTAATGTTACCGATATCATGGTGTTATCAAATTACAAGAAAAATCTGAATAAACCTATAATTAATAGATAAAACGTATTCCACTAAGTGTTGATTTTAAATAATCTTTTATAATCATATTATGTAAACATAATTTCACTGATAAGTTTAGCAAGTAATCTGTTAATGCTGCTATCTGAAAATTAAAATCATTAATTATATATAACGAATTGTTCATATTAATTATACAAGTTTGCTGCAGCGACAATTTTTTTTTCTTTTTTTACAGCAAATATCGGTTGCACACTCTTTGTTTTGCGGTTTTGTAGAGAATTCATTATTTTAATAAACTATAAACAATTTTACTGTTAAGTACGGAATTATGAAAGGCATATATTAAATATAAAAAATCATGAAAATCAGTCCATGGATTATAGTTGATAATTTCTTCATTTATAATAATTATATTATAATTTTTTATAAAAGTTTTTCTGTTTGATCTGTTTCTTTATTTTTATTGTGTTATTGAATTTATTATAATTGTATCCTCGAGTTGATATATCGATCATCACAGTTAGTAAGATTAAGCCTCAACAATTTAATCAATATGAAATAAACATCGTTTTCTTATTGGTTCTGAAAGTACTTTGAGAGTTCACTTTAATTTTAAATTTATTTTTATTATAAATATTTCATGACTTTTTTTATAATCTTAGTTCAGTTCAGTAAACGAGACTAAAAGCATATTTTCCTATTTCTGATGACATTGTTAATATTTGGAATTAAATTTAGTGCTGGAATAGGTATACCTATATCAGCATACTATTTGCAGTTTTAAATTGTATTTTTTGTAAAATATAAATCTATTTTTAAAAAATATTAATATTTTTAAAAAATATTAAGAATTGAAGATTTTAGTACATTAGTGCGTCTATTATAAAATTACTAATAAGGTTAGAAAATAACGATATTTCAAATTGCTTTTCAGCTATAAACAAAGATTACTCAATGTGGATTTATCTTGAGAAATTCGTATAATAATATTTTCCGAGACGTCTCCATTAGCACAAATGGAAGTGTTTGTTGAGAAAATAATTCTTATAAATCAGAAGTGAATTGGTTTTGCATTTAATTGGCGGCTAGAAAACGTATTAAAGCAATTATTAATTTGTTGGTGTAGTTATTTAATATCATTCATTCTATTAATACTAAAGAAAACCGAAAATGAAAGTTATTCACATACGAGAATAGTAATATAGAGGAAGTATAATTTATTCTATATTTATTGGGCTATTACGAGAGTACATTTATAGACAATTTCATATTGTATTGTTTAATATATCACACTTAAGTGAGATCATGCATGCTCGCAAAACAATATTGCAAATAAGAAAAATATCCTATAACTGGCATTCAATGTCTTACAAATATAGAGCTGATACAACAAATTAAAATAAATATTTAATATCATTTGTTACCATTACGTTTGCTCTCTACCAACTCAAATGAAATCTAATCCATCAACATATGCAAGGTTAATAAATGTAAATAAATATAAATTCATATATAAATATTCTTTTAAATATTTAATGCTAGTATTTTTACGGGTTGCTAGTTTAATATGTATAAAGATAATAGTTATTATCAGCTCTATAAAAGGTCTAGTTTCAACAATATATATATTTTATAATTTTTTCTTATATAAAACGAAGCGCTACGAAATATATTTCTTAAGGCGACAATTTAGTTCCGGCTTCCTTAGAGCCATCCGTTTTGAGTTTAAGAAGAGATACGTATTCTATTTCAAATCTAAAAGCAAATGTTTAAAATGGTGTCTTTAAAAAATATAGGTATATTTTATTTTTTAAATATAAATATTTTTAAATCTTAAAATAATCCAATTAAAAATATATAGTTACTGGTTTAAATCTCGTTTTATAGTTGAGTAACAAAAACGAGCACTTATGAGGAACAATGCAAGATGGCTCGAGCCGATGAGAGCAATATGCAAGCAGACTTGCAACTTGCAATATGCTACTAAGAGCACGACTAACCCGGCATTGTTTTTGGCTCAGCGGCTCACAGCTTATGTTGATAGGTATGCAAGTTATAATAGTGCAGCGTAAAACATTTTTATTATTTGCTATTAAGATAAAGTTTAAAATAAATAAATAAAAATATAGATATGATAGTAGGATATATGAGCGGATTTAGATTATTGGATTACACTTAAATAACATATAACTTTGTATCTATATAAGGAACTAGTTTGAGACGTTTATTAGAACTTACATGATGCTGATTTCCTTCAAGAAAAGCGAAAGGCTTAGTCTGGTCTGACCTTATACGTTTTGACACTTACGAGTTATGCGCTTTTATTAATATGAAGAGATCTCGTGATTTACAGATCTTAGAATTGTTAACTTAATTCAGGGATTTTTTATTTATAGGGAATATCCAATGAATTTAAAGGTACACTATAAATGTATGTATATGTCCTTAAAAGTATGAGATTGCAACACTATTTGCCACTTGTATTTGACACCTAAATATAAGAAATTTTTCGCGAAAAGCAATAGTAAAAACATATACCTACATAGTTTAGAAAAATATGTTGTTTCAAAAACAAATAATTTTATATTTAAAGGAGGTCTCTTTCGGTCAGAATTTGCCTATTCAGTAAAAGCCACTATTTATAATAGGTTTCAAAATCTATTAAACACCATTTAATACTTTTACAATATTGGATCTTATATTCGAATAATATAAAAATAATATTGAAGTATTTAATATTCAATTTAAAAATATGTATGCATTGTAAATATATTAAAGATCTCAAATCTCTACGGTGACAAATAATAATAAAGGTTGATCAAATGGTAATTTCGGCGTGATATAATAAACATTACTTTAAATAAATTCTTAAAACGCTGCACCCTTTCATTTCAAATGCATTGTAGGAATGCATTTCAGAATCTTGTGGCAAGGCCGCTGAGTGTGGGTTTCGTGAAACTTAATAACAGACCATGCATTCTTTTGTTGTTTTCTTTGTGTATAAATAACTTTTAACCCATTAATCATTAATACATATACTACAAAAATACAATACACATATCTCCAAATATGTATATGGTTGCTCATTCATCAGTTACCAAATTTAAACTTAACATAAATTATTATAAACTTAATTTACTTAATTAAGTCAATTCAATAACATCTCTAGTTTTAAACTACGTTTGACTGAATACTCTAACAATAAGTGGGACACCGTTTTTTCCGACGCAATATTATGCTTTGAAGAGGCTCTTTCGCCTTTTATAGCCATGCTCTAAGCGAGAGCCTTCCGGGTAAGAGCCTACGTTATATATCTCTGTTTACCATCTACTGTTAAAGTACTTTTAAAATAGCACCCTTTACTTTTGCTACAATTTAGCTATTTAAAAAATGAATTATTTTATATTAGTCGATAAAACATTTTGTTTTTAAGGTTGATTAAGTCATCTCTGCACTAAGTTTGTTACAATCAATGTTTGAGTACAAAATATAAACGGCAATGATTTTATTATACCATATACATCATAAACTATAAGAATTGACGTAGATTGTATATCTATATATATTCATAGATTATAGCTTAACTCTCAAATATAAATATATAAAAGCCAATCTATCTCTGGGACTCATAGTTGGATTCGAGACACTCTTTTGCGTTTGAAAGGGCTTCCAGGGAAGAGTTGTGGGCTATATAAAACCACACGACTATTCTGAAACCATTCTAAGTAAGTATATTTTTAAGATATATAGTAAAAGTGAAAATATCTTTCTTAGCAATACCCGTGTTTGCAAAGTATATTAAAATAATGCTCTTTTGTTTTCCGGGCTTGATTAGTAGTTCTAAGCTAAATAATTATGTTAATATAAATAGAACGATGATAGGTCAGTGTCTGCATACCTATTCAGTTTTATGCTGTTTAAATCAATGTAAGTTTTATTTTCCCCTCAAATTAACAATATATTCATATGGGTTTCCCACTCATGAGCTCGAATCATGGCGGACTTATGTCAATTGACGTGAGAACAAAAGAGTAAATATATATATCACAAATGCGTTTGTTATAAATGCTTTAAGAACAATTTCATAACGGGACTTTTTTAAAATCTATATATCTTACAACTTTTTTCACCTTTACGTATTGACATACGAATTACAAATTTGACGTAGAAGGTGAAAAATTTTAAAATTCGACTAGTAGAAACAAGTTTATTTATATAAAGAAACTATAGGACTAAATCCACCATGTAGTTTTGGACATATATCCTACACATGTTATAAATTCATTAAATACAATGTAAAATCAGGTATATTTTATTATGTATTAATTAAAACCCATGATTTTCAGTAATAGTATGGCCGGGAAGACTTAGTGTAAATATTTGTCAATTAGTCAATTTATTGGCCGAAAAACCAGTAATAGAATTTAAGACTAGGAATCAAACCCAAGACTCAAATTCAAAGCCTTGGGTGTTACGCCAGATGCCAGTTTGATGAAATAGAAAATTAATAAGATATTTCATTGAAGACCTAAATTGTATATTTCTTTAGGTCAATTTTACTTATTACATTTTCTTACTTAGCTTTTTTTTCCATGTTAATTTTACCTCAATAGAAAACATTGTTTAGCTCATAAACGTTATAATCACACAGTTCTTGGCACAGAACACTAAAAAGACATAAAAAGAGAATAAAGCCCACACCAATTAAGTTAATTGCATTTTATTAGTCTTCGTTTCCATTATAGCGAAACTACATTTATTTCTATATTAAATATATATTTTCCCGGCTATGTACCCGTGAATTAAAAGTAATTTTACCCCACTAGTTTCTTCATTTTGTTTCTTTCTATATTTTATAAGTAAAACCTTATGGACGCGGCTTCGTTTAGCGGGAGCCAACCCATAACTGAAGCGCCAGATAGTAGCATCATCAATGCGTCCTTCCGTGACGGATTTGGACGCGGCCCCAGGTCTAGGTGCAAAATTCCATAAAAATATTTTAACTATTTTTCCAGTATCTGATGAACAAATCTAACTATGAAAATAGGCTATCTTCCAAACATTCATATTTATATTACATATTAATAGGACAAAAAAAATGTTATTTGGTATATTTTTTTTTTATTTTTTATTTTTTACAAATTCTTTAATCCTGTTTTTAGTATTAGTGGTATTTGAAATAAAACTATTTTTAACTGAAGTATAATGAGTGTCACCTCACCTCCATCTTTTAATTCATTATACGCGAGGTAAATCCGTAAAAATACTTTTATTTTATTGGTATTTTTTTTAATTAAAAATAAATGCTACAAAATTTATGATTACAAAAAATGCGTTATAAATTTTAGTGCATTCAATGGAAACAGTCTTATAGACGCCAGGGTCCTGATTACAAACGATCTTTTTATAGCCCAATGAATGGTAATTAAGAATTAGCGAACATTCAATTGTCTTGCTACCGAAGACAGCGGCTGAAATTAGGAATTTTGAAAAAAATTAGCATTCAGAGAGCAAAAGCTATTGACGTTCACACGTTAATTTTTTTTCTTTTTTCGTGAAATTTTTTAGTAAAAAATCATTACAATATATGCAATACAATATATAATATATTTGTATTTGATAATTGTTATAGATCCTAGCTTTCTTTGCTTAGGGATCGGAAATGATATACTAATTCTGTAATAAAAAAATATATTCCACGACTCTTATTATGTAACTTATAAGTATGACGAATAGGTCATTAAATTAATATTGAAATTGGAGTCAATTAGTCTTTTGTTCATAGGGAAGTATGATTTATGTGGTAAGGGATTTTAGACACTAGGTTTATTCTTTCGTTCTCATCCACTTTTCTTCAAGAAATATTTGTTTAGTTACTATACTATGTTGTTGATATGCAAATGCAATATTGGCCGCTGAAACACTAAACTAAAGTATACCATTGTTAATAGTAAACTCTTATCTATAATCAAATCTAATATCTAATAATAAAAATCAGATAATAAAAAAGGTGTATATAAAAATATCAAAGGATTGACTTATTCAATGAATTTTTCAACGTTATTTAGGATGCTCCTATTGTAAAAAAATACAGTTACATATATGACAATACAAATATAATGAAAAATATTATATTATATATATACTTACAATAATACTAATATTAAATTCAGGTATTTTTATGTATTACTAGTTTTAGGGACTGAAATGCTAAATTTCTTATATTTAAATAAAAAGATGTGTATTACAACCAAATGTTTCATAACTATTTGTAGAGGAATTGTATTTGACAGCAACGTTTAGGGTTCAATGATGTTTTCTTTTTTTCTCTCACAGGATTGATACAAGTGAAAGCGAGATGAAAGATAACAAAAGTGGCAAACTGAAATAAATTGAACTGACCCTTATCATACTTCATGTCAAGAACAACTATCTCTAAGATATTTGTAGTTAACAAATATCTTCAATAAACATTAAATATAAATTTGTTCTCTTGTTATTAGTAGATATTCAAATACAAAATGTATATCAATACTACAACAAAACGACGTTTAGAACTAAGTGCTAAAAATAAAAACCATATTGTATAAAAAGGTTTTTGTTAAGTAGATACACTTCAAAATATAAAAGGTCAAAGCCCGGTCTGATTGAGAAGTTTGTTATACGCAAAGTCATATTTTGCAAATTAGCATATGAAAGTGGACTTTGTAAAATAATCCGAAGAGATATCAAAGTAGCTGTGGTCGGAATAATACAAGGCTGTGTTTCACTGTTTCCGTTACGGGTCACAAATTGTTTTTGTGACCGCTTTAATTATTTCCACTTGGTGAATTTTAATGGTACAAAATTTACTAGAAAGGATATGATATAGGTACGATTCCCAGGTTGTTTAATGGTTCTTTACTTGGACTTCTTAAGGTAAATAAGATAAGACAGATAAAAAATATACACTGAAACTGAATTCTAAAAATACTATTCCATAACAAAAACAATAAAATTCCTTATGGTATTCAAAAGATATGCAGGTATGAAAAGTCAAAGTAAACTTGTAAATTTTTTAAACTATTTAAAAATATTACTAACAAAAATTTTGCAACGTTTTATCTCTTAAGTCAAATTGTATGATTATTTTATATAAGGTAAAAATATTTCTATCACAACGATTTTTGTATTTAATATACATTCGGTCTAATCTAGTATATTTATATCTTTGAGTTAATCCTCTAGAGCGCGGCGGTCTCACTAGAGTGGGTGAACAATAAAAATGTAAACTTGACAACATTTCATAGCTACACCTCTTTACGAAAAACATTTTGTACGTTTTGGGATATAATGTTAAATTTTAAATAATCAAATGTATTAATTACATGACGCCGACGTAAGTTGAAATGATAATCTATACATCTAGATAAGATGTCCTACTTCTAAAATGCCTGCTAAAAATATATATTTGAAATGGTTAATGCAAATAGCTTCTCTGCTATGAAAATATATACAAATGTAACCGTGTATTTTGTTTGCTTGAACTAGTCTTATAAATAGATAAATATTGTTCTATGCAACTAAACATAATTATTTAGATTACGATTACCTAAATTTTTAATGATAATCAATTGAAAGAAATATTTTGAACAGTCATATCACACGTATCACCGTCCGCATTACCGTCTATATCACCGTTGTATCAGCGGTCCATATCAGCTTTGTATCAGCGGTCCGTATTACCGTTGTATCACCGGTCCGTATCACCGTTGTATCACCGGTCCGTATCACCGTTGTATCACCGTCCGTATCGCCATTGTATCACCGTTGTACAACCCTCGTCCGTATCACCGTCAGTATGTAATAGGATATATCGATCTGTTTTTTAATCATGGAAATTGCAACCACAATAGGCGTAGTTTTTGTTCTTGTTTTAATTAAAATAAATCAAAGCATTAAATCAAACAGTAGGATATACCATTACATTTTTAACGTAGTCTCAAAATAATCCTAGTAATATAATTTTCAAAAGCTCTATTTATTTGACTCCAATTAAATTTCAATTTCTCGCTCTGAAAGAGATGTTGCGGGATGTAAAGGATCGCTTGCAAGGAAATCTAATTAAAGTGCGTTAGAATTATTTGTGATAGAGATTTAAGGTTTCTTTAATTTAAATGATACTTGAAAGTTACATCTTATTAATTTCAATCTCCGATACTTATTACCAGTGAATAGCCCGCCCTTTCCTAGAGGAAGACCTCAAATTGTTAGCAATCTATCATCAATTCAAAATAGAATGAGTAAAAATTATTTTTTTTGAAATAATTAAATTCAAAATCATGTTTGCGTAGTAAAAAGAAAATTATCCTATGTTTTGACTAGTATATTATTAACTTTATTAAATATTTTATCAGATAATTTTGCATATATTCTTAATACTCTGTACAGATTTTGCCGAGTTACTATTTAATTATATTATATTATCAGAAATTTAAAATATATCTAACAGATGGTATATATATCACAAAAGAGGTTTATTTATTGCTAGTCTTAGCTAATACCAACATAGCTGATTTCACAATTTGAACATTGACTCCTAGAACTAAAACAAAAGGTATTATTTAAAAACAAAAGTAGCAAATGATTTGATAATAAACAAAATAAAATTTATGGCAAGTAAATGTCTGATTGAAATTTCTTTCAAGCACTGACGAAATGTTAGGACGTTTCTTAAATTAATGTGGGGAGTACATGTTGCGAATAAACACTAAATACCATTTTACACATCCAAGTATTTTCATCAATACTATTGAAATGCGACATTCATTCAAATATCGCATATTAAGGATTCCTTTCTTGGTTTGTTTTTGTTTTTATCTACAATCTATCACTAACTCTATCTATGTTTATTTACTATATTTTATCGTTGTAATTTAAAATCTGGAAACGAAATTTGATATGTATTTATATAATATTGTTATTATAATATTTTTTTAAGACATAATGTTCAACAGTAAAACACTAAATGTTCGCTACCAATTTGGATAATATTTTGTTATACTTAAATAAGCAGAAGACATGCTATTTTTTGAATAAGAATTATATCTGCACAATCTAGAATTCTATTATAGATAGATGTTAATACAGTGAGGGAAGCAGTTAGCAACAGGTAGTTACATAAGACAAGTCAGTTGCTTAATTCTACCCTTCCTTTCCCTTCCCTTCCGTACCCACTCTAGCCAAATCTAATAACCGTTTAGATTTACCGTAGTGTCTTTATAAATGGTATGCAAATAATGGTAATAAAGTAATAAATAATATAATTATTTACTAGTTTTATTTAATCTATTCATTCTTAACGGTAGGCTTTAACAAAATATCTCTAAAATAGAATTAAAAGAACGCAAAAATTGCTTTAAACTCCGGTCTAAAACAGGAATAATAATCCATTGTTTCCGAGCAGTCAAAGAGCGTAAATTTTACCGTCGCGTCGTTCAGAAACTAATCGACGTCGGAGGTATTTTCAATTTTACCTGGGATTTACATATTCGATGAGGACGAAATCCTTGATAGCCTTGTGGACAATTAATTTGCATACCGAAAAAAACCGATATTGAAGTCATTAGGGCACCTATATTATAACGGCGTAGTGAAGTCATTCTATAATTAAAAATATGGATGTGCTTCACTTTTTAGTACAGCACTTTAATAATTAAGAAATATGTTTATTTAAAAGAAAAGATTTCATTTAAAATAATTGTATTGTATAGGAATAAAATAAAAAAAGATAAGGAGAGGGTATACATTATGTTAACTATCGTTGATATCCAGTTGGTATTTTCAACTCGTTTATTACGCGACGGCCTTCGAAATGCTATAGACTTATAGCATTTTGAAGACATTTAAAAAAAAAATAGACTTATAGACTTACTACCACTTAGCCACCAGTAGAGTAAATGATCAAAAAATCATTATTTTATTCAGGAGGGTTGAATATTTAAATTACTTACCATGGGTTACTTAAATATGAAAAATATACATTTTTAATTGATAATTGAAACAAATATATTTTGTAATAAAAACAGTGTTTGAGGATTATATGTTAATAATCCCTTGTTGAGATTAATAATAAAAGTAAATCTAAATTAGATATCGTTTGTGAGGTCATTATACATGTCCTCATGCTAGATTTAACTTTGTACTTCTCGCCGTTGAATACAAGATGCATCTATTGTAGACCATCGTGGTATTAATATATAAAATGTGGTATTAAATAATGCTTACAGCTAACAAAAATAATTAATAAATGGATCACTTGCTTTACTTTGCTTATGTAAGAGCGTGGCTGATAGTAATCACTCATTATCATATAATCTGATATTATTTGCCTTCCCCTTTTATAATTGTAGTACTAACGTTGTATATATTTCCACTATTTTTTAAAAACAATCTTTAGTCCAAAATAATATCAGAATATATTTGGGTTGGTATAATATTTTTTTAGGATTTTTTGTTTGCAATAAGAATTATACATGTTGATGTTAATAAAAGTTATTGAACCACTGAACAGAAAAGCAAACATATATAACAACAGAAAAGATAAATTATAAACACGTCATGACTGACTTATAAGAAAATCGAAGCACGAACATCTCATAAATATTCCAAACAAGCCTACTCATGTGTTATAATCCTTTCAGATATATATGTATTTTATTCAGAGTGTATCAAATTTGATTTATTGACATTTCCGGGTCATAAAGGGTTCGTTATTTTTATTCCTACAAGAAGTAAAGAATATTTAAACTATTAAGCTTATACGTATTTATAAGTTATATAAATAATAAGTAAATAATTATCTTCCAATCCTTATATGCACTGCTTTAATATTATTACTTCTTCTTTAATAAGAACTAGAAGATTTCTGCACTACCAGCAAATGTAAAATAATTGTTACAACCCCACCAAACCATCACTGAAGTCGGATAATGCCCACGTTGCACTCTGTCGACTTATTAGGAAGCTTCTTTAGAGCTTTGAGCATAAATACGGTCATTTTGTTTGTTAGAATGTTGCTCAATTGTAAAATTTTTCTCATCCGTAAACATTTTTTTTTCTGTGACCTCCTTTTGGTTACCGCTTCAGTAGTTGTTTCGATTTTACTATCCTAATCATCTTTAATCTATTAGTTAAGAAATGACCAGTGCGTCTCTTATATGTTGCAAGTCCTAATTCTTCTCTTAAAATACGCGACATGATCCTAGGTGCTATCTCCATTTCCCGAGATAAAATCTTTTGCTCTCGGACAGGATTTCTTTGAATTGTTTCCCTTATTGCTTTGACCACCATTTTCGTACGAACACTACGTGGACGGCCAGATCTTTCTCTGTCAAAAGTCACTCAGTCTACTTAGTCTGGCCATAAATACTGTTACAATTAAAAATAAAAAAATAATAACACTATGTTCAATAGCAAGGATGTTCCAAGGCAGGGAAAAAGTATTGGTATCTATATATGGAGATTATTTTCATACTGTTTTAATCAGCAGTGCAGTTTTAATCTACTTTCAAATCATTAATTCTAGTTAGCTATGAAGGAGTGACTGAGCCATATTTTTGTGCTTCAATTGATAACTGGCCTCAAAGTTTAAACTGTACTGGACTGTATTGCAGCCAATGAACACCATTTCAAATAAGCTTTTAATATTTTTAATTGTTTTATATTTGTGTATTAAACTAACAGACTCTAAAAGTAATAAATATTGCTTTGCAATATTTTTTTTTTCTTTCTTGCAATATTTATGGAAAGCAAGGTAATACAACATTTATAAACAGTATCAAAAGGGAATTGTTTCGATTATTCTTAGCAAGATATAAAAAGCTATTACCCTAAAGTTACGACTAGAGTTGGAGGTACGACCTGTATTGAAATACATAAAAGAAACCGAAAAATCAAGGACAAATCCCAAACTTCGTTAAGCGTTGATATCATCTAGATAATTGAGCGGCGGATAATGGATACAGGTGGCATCCCAGGATAATTAAAACTTTCTGCCGACTTGACTTTCTGTGATTTCTTCCAAAGATTATCAGATTATGGAGTTTAGTTTAGCCAAAGGCAATTATGGGGATAATGATTAATGTCTTTTTTGTGTTGGTATTAATTAGGACTTCTTACTATATTAGTAATTGACCGTTCGTGTAGAAAATTTTATAGCATAACTTTCGTAATATATTTAAGATTTGTAATCTAAGATAAAATAACTTAGCTTACTAACCTTGAAGTTACATTGCAAATTGGATAAAAACCTATACATATAGTTAATTATAGTTTTATATGTATATATATGTATATATATATATATATATATATATATATATATATATATATATATATATATATATATATATATATATATATATATATATATATATATATATATATATATATATATATATGTACATATATATATATGTATGTACAAAAATTATAAAACAACGGTTTGTTTTTGTATAGAACCTAAGAAACCCTAGGGGTAGTTCGAAAATGTTTATGTCATTAATAAACTAAATATATATATATATATATATATATATATATATATATATATATATATATATATATATATATATATATATATATATATATTTACTTTATTAATGACATAAACATTTTCGAACTACCCCTAGGGTTTCTTAGGTTCTATACAAAAACAAACCGTTGTTTTATAATTTTTGTACAAAAAGATAAATGGATAATAAATTGATTCAGTGCTAACTGTGCAGCTAACTAGAGTGCACGTGTTTTTCGCGCGCGTTATCTCTCAAGTACATATCGCATCGGCTCACAAAACCGGTTTGCACAATAAGTTATTCCTATCGTTTTGTCTCTGACTACGGGGACAAGATGAATACGACGATTTCATCCCAAAGTTACGCCACTGTAACACAAAATGCAAGTTTCCCCACTAAAGATCAAGCAATTGTTCTAGATTCAATAGAAAATGTTCAAATAAAGGATTACGCTCAAGCCTTGAGCAAAATAATCGATTCAAAAATGATTCGGTTTCTTTCTCGAATCTCCAATAACCGTGTGTGTGTTTTTGTAGCTACCAAATCGTTAGTAGAAGAGTTAGTTGAAAAACATAAATATGTTAAAATTAGGGACATGGAGATTCCAATTAGACCGTTAATTAGTAGGCATAAGCGAGTAATTTTATCAAACGTTTGTCCAATCATTCCCCATGGTTTGATAGAAAACAAGTTAAATGAACTCAATATAAGGCCGTCGTCTTCAATTACCTTCTTACGTGCAGGCTTTAGTGAACCAGGTTTTAGTCATATACTTAGCTTTAGACGGCAAATGTTTGTAGCTCCAGAAGATTTCCTCCGTCTACCAGACCGTATACAAGTTGATTATGAAGATACCACGTACTGGATATACCTGTCGTCCGATTCAATGAATTGTTTCTTATGTAAAAAAGAGGGTCACTTAGCCCAAAAGTGCCCCGAAGTACCAAATAATCAGTGTAACCTGGAGATTGAACCCTCGCTCGAGGAAAATGTTACTGATCAGACAGTGGCCACAAAATTCAAACGACCTCATCCTCCTACTGAATCCTCTACCACAGAAGATGCTTCGCCTGCTCCACGCCACGGCAGTGACGCTTTAATGATGAGTGAGGAGAACGATAGTGATGTCTCCCAGTCTAGCTGCGAAATTATATACAAGAAGAAAGGCTCCAAAAAACAACGTAAATCTACTGTCGACACACAATCACCTTATTGGCGTCCAATTGAAGAACACATACAGAATTCACAGAAGAATTATCCATTAAATGCTACCGAGCTGAAGACTTACCTTGAAAGTACATATGGTGTACCAGATATTCGAGACATCACTTCACAGTTTACAGAACAGGTCCAGCCACTTATAGACATGCTCAAAGACCTTATACCAATGATTTCTAACCGTAGTTTGAAAAACAGAATGACGAGGATTGTAACTAAGCTAAAACTGTTAAGTACCTAAACTTTTCCTCATCTCCTTTTTTTTTTTTGTTTGTTTTTGTTCTCTCTTTATACCTAAAATCTCTCTATATCTAAATAAAATAAAATTAAATTTATGATATGTCATTAAACACGCCTATAAGAAAATGTATAGGTATAAATATTGTTCAGTGGAACTGTCGTAGCTTATTGCACAAACGCGACGAACTAGAAACACATCTTTTCAGGGAAAGTATCCATATATGTATTTTGTCGGAGACTTGGTTATCTGAGAATAAAAGTATAAACATATCAGGATATAATTGTTATAGAAAAGATCGTGAAGATAATTATGGCGGTTTAGCAATTTTTGTACATAATACTTTATCAGCTCGGTTAAAACAGGTTCCCTTGTCACTCAGTACTATTGACTTCTTATGTATAGAACTGATCAATAATACAAATTTACAATATATAATTGGTGTTTATACGTCTCGTGGTACAACACGAAGACAAGATTATGACGAGCTTTTCGGCTTTTTCAATGAAAAGACGTTGATTGCCGGTGACTTTAATGCTCACCATGTAGATTGGTCTTACCTAACGGATAGTCGTGGTCGCTTAGTGGCTGAACGTAGTTCTGATCATGATTTCGTCTATTTAAATGATGGAACGCCTACTCGTATTGCTTGTAGGGAAAATAGGACAATCTGTACCTCACCCGATATAACGTTTGTCAGTTCGGATTTGGTCCTAGATTGTGATTGGGCAGTTACAAACGAAACATTAGGAAGTGATCATTTACTAATTCATATCAAAATAAAAGACTCTCAAATTTTAACTAGTTATAATAAAAGGAATATGAAGAAAGCCAATTGGGTAAAATATAACAGTGAGGTTGAAAATAATTGTACGGATTTCTATTTTTCTATAAATGTTCAAGATAATTATGACAAATTTATTGCAATCATAAATAATGCATCTGAATTGAGTATTCCTTACATTAAACCTAATTTTAAACATTATTCTAAATTTACACCAAAGCCATGGTGGAATCAAAATTTATCTAAAGCTGTTGCTGAGAGAAGGCTGGCGCTTAAAATATTGCGTAAAAATCGAACTGTAGAAAATTACCTAATCTTTAAAAATAAAGTTACGGTGGCGAGAAAGTTAATTAGAGATGCGAAACGTAAATCTTGGCAACAATTTTGCAATAGTGTGGATTCTAACACCTCCAGTTCTGAAATGTGGCGAAAACTTCGGTGGATAAAGGGCAGATACAGTCAAATAGAGCCGTTACGCAAAATTGAAGCAGACACATTTTTAACTAAACTCACTCCAGATGGTGTCGACTTAGCACCAACTAATGAACAAATTCTCTCCGTCGGTCCCACTACTTTGATTACAATGGCAGAGCTTTTAGCAGTACTTAAAAGAAAAGATACGTCAGCCGGGCTTGATAATTTAGTATATTCCATGATTTTTAACTTACCACAAAATGCCAAGGAAGTTTTATTATACATATTTAATCAAATTTATAAAACTGGTTCTATTCCAAGTCAATGGCGAAAAATTAAAATTATTGCTATACCCAAAAGAGAGTCTAATACAACAAAGTACAGACCGATATCCTTGATAAGTTGTTTATGCAAAACATTTAATGTCATTATTGCTAAACGTCTTGAATATTTTTTTGAAAGTAATTATATATTTAACAAATTTACCTTGGGGTTTCGCCGCGGCTATTCATGTTTCGATAACTTGTCACGGTTCGCTATTGATGCGGAAATAGCGCTATCCAAAAAGCAGTTCGTTTTGTGTGCTTTTGCTGATATCAGCGATGCTTATAACAATGTATCAATTGATGCATTGATTGATTGTTTGATAGACTTTGGGGTGGACTTTAAAATGTGTATATACATAAGAGAATTTCTGAGAGAACGTCACCTTGTGTACAAATTAAGCAATGGTGAAGAACTAATTAGAACATGTCGCCAAGGATTAGCACAGGGTGATCCAATGTCACCTATTTTGTTCAATATTGTTACAACTAAAATTATTAATAGTTTGCCTAACCATATAAAAATTTCTCAATACGCTGATGATTTCTCATTTTATTGTGTTAACGAAAATCTAAATATCTGTGCAAACGTAATCCAAAATACTTTATGTAAATTTTCTTACCTCGTAACTCAAATAGGATTAGAAATCTCTTTATTAAAAACCAAGTTATGTGTTATTACAAGAAAATATAAAATACCTCCCATATCAGTTAAAGTAAACAATTATGAAATAGAAGTATTAAATAGTATTAAATTTTTAGGCCTTTGGGTGGATAGTCGTCTTAATTGGAATAAGCACATAAACGAAACTGTTCACAAATGTATAGCGTATGTAAATATACTAAGCAGCGTTAGTAATTCGTGTCACGGTGTACATGCCAGTCATTTACGTCGACTTTATATTAGTATTATTAGGAGTAGGTTAGACTATGGCAGCATTTTATATGGGAATACGAGCTCTAGTGCAATTCATAGATTAGAAATCATACAGAATAAATGTCTTAGGCTTTGTGGCGGTTTCATCCGCTCCACACCTGTTCATGTCATACAGAGCGAAGTATGTACTCCACCACTATTTCTTCGTAGAAAATACTTAAGTGACAAATACTTTCTTAAAATATCTTCTAGACAAAATGATTACTGTGATATTCGTCTATCTGATTTTAAAAATATGATTGATAATGGCACACCGTATTGGCGAAATAACCAACACCCTCTTTTATGTCAAAGTTATAACCAACTCAAAGATTTAAATATAGCAAAGTCCACGGTGTGGCCTTCACACCTGCTTCCATTTCTTATATCAACTGTTGATTTGACCTCTATAATTTCAACTGAAATCAAAGACGTTACCAAACCAAAAGCTAAATTTTCTCCCAATGAACTTAGAGATGCTAGTAATACAATGTTTCAGAAACACTATTCAGGGTATACATTAATTTATACTGACGGTTCAAAGTCAGATAATGTTGGTGGCTGTTCCTTTTTTGATCAGAGTGCTGGTGTTGGGGCTAAGTTCCATGTAAATAACAAGAACATTCCAGTGATGGGATTGGAACTTTTGGCTATGGCGGAAGCTTCAAAGTATTTGCTATCAACTGATTATAAAAAAATAGCTATTATCACTGACTCCAGGAGTAGTTTATTTCACCTTATCGCATGTACGAAAGGAAAATTGGGTAGAGTAGAAGCTTATCTCATTATTAAATGTATCCGACAATTGATACTTAATGGGATTGAAGTTCGTTTCCAATGGGTCCCCTCACATGTAGGCATTACGGGCAATGAGACTGCTGACAGGCTCGCCTTGATGGCCTTGTCTGAAGGAATGCCACTCCTTGTTACACCTCAGTTCATGGATTATATTCCACTCTTGAGAGAAACTAATCATGATCAGTGGAGGAGATATTTTGATGACACGTCACGCGACAAGGGAATATGGTACAAGACTTTAGTTAATCAACCTCCTCAGATTCCCTGGTTTTCGTTAAGTAAAATGAATCAAAGAGAACTAGTTATTTGTTTTAGAGTGCGATCTGGACATGTTCCTCTTAATAAATTCAACTACCTGATGCGCAAAACAGAGAGTCCGAACTGCATCGTCTGTGATAAAGAGGAGGATCTGTTTCATCTGTTATTGGAATGTGACATTAATGCTGATTTAAGAGAAAAATTATTAGTAGATTTAGACTGTCGTAGAATTGACTTACTTTTTATGTTACACAATGTTTTTAGTATGAACTTTATGTGTGAAAATGGAGGAAAGGTAATTAGTTACATTATACAGTCTTTTAATTTAAGAAAACAGAGTATTGATCCTGTGAGCAGCACAGCTTAGGTTGGCCGGCTTACCGGATTGATCCAAACCATACTCAATATCAGTGATATTTGTTTAGTGTGTATTAAATTAAATAATTAAATTATACTTAGGTATCTAAGTTATTTATTGATTTTTTGTATTGTTTTCTCTTTTCTTGTAATTATTTAATACTGACAGTTTTTCTTATTGTTAAAATTGTATTTTGTTATATTTATATTTAAGCTGACATAACCTTTAAGGTGTATAGCTTATAAAATAAAATAAGATTAAAAAAAAAAAAAAAAATAAATTGATTTGTATGTTTGATTTGATTTTGGTCGATTAACTCGATTTCATTATAAGCTTCGAAAGGTCAGGTCAGGTCAGGTCAAATTATTTTTTCTCTATTCTCATACTCAATTTCAAAACTGATGTAGAAATTGAACGGTAGGTAGATTAAGCGATATACGAGTATTTTGTCAATTTTATAAAGTGAATTACAGATAACTTGTAATCTTTCTTTTGGTTTTGAGAAATAATGAGGTCAGCGTACTATCTACGTCTACATTCGTTTTATCTTTCGTTATAATAATCTTTCTACTATGTAGCAAATGGAAGATTGTCAAGATTAGTGGTAATTTATACGCACCTAGTAATGGGTATCGGTTAATTTCCGGTAATGGCAGTCTTCGTCTAAGTCTGCTCGGAGCTTCACTACTGTCAAAACTATTAGCTGAAACGGTAAAAGTTTTAAACATCTCGCAAGATAGTATCAGAGCATGGACTGATTCTACCGTAGTGTTAGTCTGGTTAAATAGCCTTCCTAGGAGGTGGAACACATTTGTGGCTAACCGTAAGCCAGAAGTCTTGACAACAATGCATGCATCACAATAGTTTCACGGGTCAACTTATGAGATTCCAGCAGACTGTTCGTCAAAAAGAATATAATTCAATTAGTCTAAAATATAGGTTCTCAGGTCCCCAAAATTTTGCAAAATTCAGTAAAAGCGAACTTAGCTGTTGTATCGGACGAAAATATTTTGAGACGAGAATAACATTAAATTACTTTTAAAATAATATATCAAAACATAGCGTGGGATATTATAACTCTCTCTGACCTGGCGGGTTATAACTACTGTTTTACTACTAAACATTCATCACAAAACGAGGGAGTAGTTATATTATAAAGATAATATTCAAGTTATAACAGAGAAGTCAGTTTTTATAGATGCTAATTATCTATTTTCGGTTGTAAATAATGATATTGCTGTATTATCAATATATCGCCCACCTGCAAAATATACTATTGATAACTTTACGTTATCATTAAATTAGTACGTACGTACGTACGTACATTCTATCAGACGTTGCTCGACTTTTTAAACAGTTATAGTTACTGGAGATAGGAATTTTAACATCTCTGACTCGTCTACTGACAATCGTATTAGTGCATATTATGAACTTTTAGAATATCATGGAAATCTTCCAGCATACACTATTCCAACTCGTATTCGCAGTTGTCTTGATCATTTTATGCTAAAAACAAATAAACTTGCGCATTGTTACATTGTAAACTCTTCCATTACTGACCACTACACAACAACTCTTCTTTTGAATATTAAAGCCTAAATAAAAAGAGATAGACCATACTGCTTTAAACGAGAGTATATCAAAAATTTATTTTCAAACCACTTTGACAAAAAATAATGTTAATGAAGCAACGAGTCATTGAATTTCGACTTTACAAGAGAATTTACAAAAACATACAAACGTTTTAATAGTCAATAGGATAAAGATAATTAAAACATGGTATACTCTCCTGGTCTCCTAAAATGCATTAAAGCGGAGATAAACTATATAAAAAATAAAAAGAAACAACCTGATATCAAAAGCTTTGAAATTATTATTTATACACTTTATTACATACCACATGAAAATACATATTACAGTTACAAATGAAATATAAACACAAAAAAAGCACATGGGAAATACAAGTTATCTATAAACCTTATAGAAATCACTAAAACAGCTTACGTAAAAAACTTAAAAAAAAACCATGAGATACTTAAATTAGAGAAAACCAAATTTAGCCACAAAACTATAAAGGCTCAAAAAAGTAATAGTTCAAAATACAAATTTTAAAAAAGTAATAATAGCATCTTTAAAAAATTGTGATATATGAAAAATCCCAAAGTTTTTAACCAGATCAATTTGTATTTTTCAGAAGTTGGGAAAAAATTGGCTGAATCAATAATACCTTTAAATCAACACATAGACCAATTGGTTTCCAGTTTTGAAATGAATACCTCTTCTTTAGTTTGTTCTTGAGTCTGACGTTGATATGCAAATAATGAATCTTAGAAGAGATTGTGCTATTTTGTGGATTGATGGTATCAGGCTCAGGCTTTTTAAAAACTTATAAAAAATACTTATTACCAACTTTTACACACATATGTACTTGTTATTTTAAATCCGGTGACCGATTTAACATAAATTGCTACAGATTAATCTAAATCAATCTCAATTATATCATCACTTTTCAAAATACTCAAGCGTCTGATAAACTTGAGGCGAGGCGAAGATTGAGAAAGGAATAATCCGTTCATAAATTTACAGATTACATAGTTTTAAACATTGACGAAAAAAAAAAAAATCTCTAGCAATGTTTGTTGATCTAGCAAAAGCGCTTGATACTGTGTCCATTTAGATTTAAAAAAAACTTGATACTCTAGGAATTCGTATTGAACTATTAAAACTTTTTGAAAATTATCTTCTAAATAGAACACAATGCTTAAAAGTTGGTGATATAATAACATATTATTGAGGAGGCTCTCGTTACGTTTGGTGTTCCACAGGGCAATATCTTGGAATCAACACTTTTTTGTATTAAAGAAACGAACTCTGCAATTTAAAACGTGAAAATGGGACTATTATTCCTTTTTAGATCAATTTACTTTTAGTGATGATTCGTGGCCTGAAGTCCAAAATTCTGCTCAAGTGGGTTTTAATTTTGTAGATCAATGGTTAACTACCAATAATGTAACTCTTAATACTGATAAAATCAAAATTAGTGCATTAAGTTCTAGAATAAAGGTCTAGCAAAATTAAGCACTATGAATTGGTGGCACATACTTGCTCTAATTATTGACTACAAATTATCATTTCTAACTCATATTCAATGTATATCCACTAAATTGCGAAAACGTATATATGTTTTTAAGAAATTTAATCAAGTGATGGACCGAAATCTGAATAAAAACATATTTATCTTTCGGCAAATCTATCATCACTTATTGTATTACTTCATGGAGAGGTTATTCAAAAACAAACTTATTGAAATTAGAACGTGCCCAAAGATCATTATTAAAGGTAAACTTCAGCCTTCCATACAGATTCTCAACAGAGGAACTTTGCAATCAATTTAAAATTCTGAAAATTAGATTTTTTTTCTTGTATAAATCATTCTCTTATAGGTCCTTATATTAAATATATGTCCCATAGCAAAACCAAAATAAGCGAAACATGTTCTAGTAAAAAAATTAAATCCTCCCTTGCCCATATTTTTTTTGCTACTTCGGTCCCCTACTTTACAACAGAATCAATAAATCACGAATAATTTGTCCCTTATCACCCATAACACTAAACCGTTAAGTTTGTGGTTGTTCTTAGCAACTAAGGCAAATCATGTACAAGTACTTGATTTTAGTACCTCACGCTTATTGTAAGATACTCCACGGATGTGCCAAATTAATGATAAATTATTTAAGAACAACTTATTAGGTTCTCAGGGTTAAAAATGTTGTCAAATATTAGGTTCGTAAATTTGTTTACATGTGTCAGACACAAAACAACCGTCCAAAATCAAAATATGCGAATGCTTTATTATTTATTATTGATATAAGAACAACGAAAAGAAGAAGACATTGTTCTCATAAGTTTCGTTATTTGTCTGTTTGTCAACGCTCACTATTCGCCTAGAACTCGTTAGTGATATGAGTTCTGACTCGTTACTGAATCGTTTACAGACCCCTTTTTACGAGACAGACGCCTTTAGAGGTTTGTATCGAGACGTGGTCACTGTGCTAAGTTATAGAGCAACAAAGGATCTACATTTGTAGGTGCTTCCAGAGAGGTATAGCAATTAGCGTCTATACAGTTTTCAACAGTAGAACATTTAGAAGCCAATGGCATGGAATGGTATTTCATCCCTTTTTACAGTCCCGATTTTGGTGGACTTTGGGAAGCAGGTGTGGAATCTACGAACTTGAAAAAAAGGTAGAATTGTACAGTAAAAAGTGCAACCTGATTATGTAATATCTATGAAAAAGGGTAATCTAAAATTAATGATGAATCATGATGATTGATATAGAAACGTGATAACAGAGGCGCTTTCTAATTTATTGAAAATGTAGATCGTGGTGCTAAAATGTTGTCATTAGCATTGATATAGTAGCTAAGGCATATATATCAGTATGATTTGAGTCAGTGTCATGGGATCCGTTCCACCAATAAGTACCAAATACATAATTGTAGTCCAGAAGTTAGACTGTGGTTTTATTTGCAACCCTACTAATCTCCAGGTAGTAGGTCAAAGTTTTCATTAGCATTGATATAGTAGCTAAGGCATATATATCAGTATGATTTGAGTCAGTGTCATGGGATCCGTTCCACCAATAAGTACCAAATACATAATTGTAGTCCAGAAGTTAGCCTGTGGTTTTATTTGCAACCCTACTAATCTCCAGGTAGTAGGTCAAAGTTTGAAATGTCGGTACTAAACAATATGAATTATTTGTTTATCACGATTTTATTTATCTGATCCTAAAATCATATCAAACGATATTATATTACAAGTATTTTATTCAGAATAAGTATCTTTATCATTTGATTGATTTTAAATTCATCGACATTTTGATTTCGACTATTGAGAAAACATACATATTGTTATTAATATGAATCTAAAAGCAATTGTTCTCGTATTATTTGTAAGTGTTTTAAGTACTGAAGGAAGACGATTTACAAGATGTCAGCTGGCTAGAGAGCTGATAAGAACAAGATATATTGTAAAAACCTTTTTGAGTAACTGTAAGTATAGTAATATTTTTTCAAATAAGCTAAATTATACAATAATAAAAAGATTATTGCAACTCACTAATTAGTTACTTGTTTATTATTATTATTACTGAAGTATTATAATGAGTAAGCAGAGCAAACAGATTAAATACCCAAATATAATAAATATAAATTAATGTAACTCTTTCGCAAAACTACAAGGGTTTTGTATCTTTATCGTTCGTCATCTCAGTATTCACTCCTTTTCTCAGCATCTCATCTTTCACACAGTCCATCCACACTTTCTTCGGCCTTCCTCTCCTCTTCTTTCCATCCACATTTATCTTTAACATTCTCTTCGCCACATGATATTCATCCCTTCGCATAACATGCCCGTACCACGCTAATCTGTTGTTGAAATAAGTAAAAGAAACCGAAAAATCAAGGACAAATCCCAAACTTCGTTGAGCGTTGCTATCATCTATATAATTGATAATGGATACAGGTGGCATTCCAGGATAATTATATAATATATAATTATATAATATATAAAAATATAATTTGAATTTGAATTTAAATTTGAATTTGATGTTTATAAATAACTATAACTCAATTTAGCATTTGTAAAATGACAGAAAACTAATTTTGAGCTACCCTTTAGTTTTTTAGGTACAAAAATAAACTACAGTAGTGTAATTTGTACACAAAAGTGATATATTCTATATAAAAGTCATATACTCAGTAGTATCAATATATTCGAAGAAATCGAATGTGAATTGGCTTATATGTTTGATTTGGTTTTCATCAAATGAATTGAATTCATAAGAAGCTTCGAAAGGTCAGACTGGTAAAAAAATAATCGTAGGCTTATGATGGAAATATATATGTTTTTGTTTATCACTCAAGTATTACTTTTTCTCTATTCTAATACTAAATTTTGAAATTGATATCGAAACTGAATAGTAGGTACACCAAGTGATAAATCTTATCAAATCTATAAAATAAATTACAGATAATTTTGAAATCTTTGTTTTAGTTCCGAGAAAAAATGAGGTAAGCGCACTATCGTTTGCGTTTATTTATCTTTCGTTATTAATAATCTTTGTTTTATGTAAAAGCAAATGGAATATTCTCAAAGTTAATGGTAATTTATACGCACCTAGTAATGGGTATCGGTTAATTTCCGGTAATGGCAGTCTTCGTCTAAGTCTGCTCGGTGAAGTAAAACGTGTTGAGGAAGCCTGTATGTGATACGAGCTTAAGTAACTCTGAGTAATAGATGTAATATGATGTTTGAATACTGATGCCGAGGTTATGTCTAATACGCACCTTAATTTCAGAAACCAACCATTACAGATTTCGCTTTCCGTTACTTCTTGTAGGTAGATATTTATATAAGACGAAGCTTCTTAGCAATCCATGGATTCACCGTGCGGGTGCCGGGCCCATCGCGTTGCAAGGAGAGGAGTGCAAGCAGTGCCTGGGACTTGCGACCCAGGAGTAGGTTTAAGGGGCCCCTTTATTATGCGCAAAAACGCTCACCTTCACCCTCCACACTCCTCTCCCTACCTAACCAAATTTGGAAAGAACCTACTAATACCGCCTTTGAAGTACGTTCTAGAAATAATAACGAACAAGATGATTTATCAAACGTCACTAAACATCATTTTTTTTGCATCCGAGTTAGTATTTACGTGACAAATGTATTAGTATCAACTATTTACCTACAGTGATCTGTTATAGAGTTCTACATACGCTGTATTATATTTATGTATTTATTTATAGTTCTTGTAATCAAATTAATAAAATTTAATCTTCACCTCATATTTTTTCTTCAGGATTTCTCTAAACGACTTTAATAAATAAAACTTTACGTACTGGTGATACTTAATAACCTTTAATTGGGAACTTAATTATCGTACTAGCACAGGTAAAATATATTACAAAATGTTGCCATGCATTAATTCCTTATTGAGCTCCAAGTCCCAACAATGAAACTTTTCAAACTTG
Organism: Napeogenes inachia; assembly: GCA_959347355.1. NCBI lineage: Eukaryota > Metazoa > Arthropoda > Insecta > Lepidoptera > Nymphalidae > Napeogenes > Napeogenes inachia. The sequence continues at coordinate 8,443,854 of OY365795.1, read as the reverse complement.
GTTCTTGCTAAAATCTTTATAAATCCTATGCTAAAAAATTTAAAAAAAAAGTTCTACATTTTGATTTCTTGATTCTGATTGAAAAAAAACCTTGATTATAAGGATACAACCAAAAACGTTAAATCAGCTTTTGTTCTTCTAGAAGATCAAATTACACATAAGATAACCGAGTAGAATGAACAGTACTACGGTTCCTTTAGAATTAAAAATTAAAACAAACGAAAATGCAACCACCGGAATTCACTACTAGTTGACGTTATCTCGATATCGTAAGAAAAAGACCAAACACAATGTTTGGATGAAAAAACTTTTCTTATTTCAATTATAAATTTTATACGAAGAGTCATATTATATACCTTTGGCTTACATAAATAGTATTACTTCATTTTCAAATATTCAAATTTCATATATGTATTTTGTTTCTTCAAAACAATGAATAAATGATTATTTGCATGGGTATAAGATGACATCGTTTAATAATAATTAATTATATCTATTTTAACAGCATGAAGATAAATAGTATGAGTACTTAATTATCACAAATTCCTGTAATTTTAATTTAATATTCGTGGTTAGTAAGTATTTATCAAATCACAATAAACAAATAAATAGTTTTAAAGATATTATAGAATTTATGTCATTCTTATGGTTCTATTATCTTTTAATCTTATCTCTTTCAAAACTTAGTGTACAACAATAAACCCAGTAGTCAACATTTTCAAATCCACGTTAAATTTACTTGATAAGGGTCGTAACTTTGCAAAAACTCTTAAACAAATTGCGTATGAAAAAAAAATTGCTAGAATATAAAAGATAACAAGATGTAAGATACTAACTAATGACGCGGATATATTATTTAGACAAGTGCCGCGGAGGTACTTATTAGCTAAATATACTTTACTTATCATCATGAGTATTTACGGACTATTTTTTTACGTACTCTCAATATTTTATAAACAAATTACGGAATATCAAATTACAATCAAACAAAACAATGTTCAGTTTTGATGTAGAATCTCTCTTTACAAATATACAAATTGAATTGTTTCAATATAATAACATACAAGATGTTTACGTCAAACTATTATTTTATTGTCTTGCTATGAGTTATTTCTTATACTGTATGGGTATTCCATACATATTAAAAATAACACATAGCATACATACGGATGAAACGTTGCTATGGACAGTACAGTTACCCCAGTTGCTGTTAGCCTGTGGGAGGAACAAATTACATATATAGCAATTCAGATTACATCTACCCCCATTAAACTCTGGAAAATGTAATTGAGTTTGTATAACATAAATAACAATCAAAGCAAAATTAACTTTTTACTTAAAGACGAATTTGAACAAACGTATAATTCCACGATGTAGAGTTTCGTGTAGATGAATTACTTTTTCACACATATCACTATCTTCATGCCAACTCTCTCCATAATCTACGTCTACAATTGGCAGTGTACTCTCGTATTTGTACTTCGTTCACCAACTGCCCATATAGATTGTGTGATAAAGATCATTTATAAACATGAACCAACACATTTGAGGGGGGATTCAAAAAGGATCAAATAAAAAAGGAATCATGAGCTAACAGTAACTGTTTTAATACACCATTAATACTCCAATATATTACAAAAACTGGATTTTCTGTAGAGGTGGCTGCTATTATATTAGTGATTGTATACTTCAATTCAAACGAACCTTACCTTGTCGAATAACAAAATATGTCGTTATGTGGAAAAAAATACGCTTCGAATAGAAATACGATATAGGATGCTACAGTAGCTCATCACAATAAATGACAGTGTCGAAGCATTGAATAATTATAAAAAAAATACCTGCTAAATATAGATTAAAAAACACTAATTACTGTTATTTACTTGATAAATTTAAGTCTTATGTCAATTATTTTTGTTTATCGCAATTTATCTGATGCTTAAATCATATCATAGTTTATATTACAAGTATTTTACGCAGAATAAATACCTTTATCACTTGATTGATTCTAAGTCCATCGACATTTTGATTCCAACTATTGAGAGAACATATATACTTTTATTAATATGAATCTAAAATTAATTGTTCTCATATTATTTGTAAGTGTTTTAAGTACTGAGGGAAAACGATTTACAAGATGTCAGCTGGCTAGAGAGCTGATAAGAACGAAATATGTTGACAAAACTTTCTTGAGTAACTGTAAGTATATTATTTTTACTTAAAATAAGTTAAAAAAATGCACAATGAAAAAATATTTAAAATCAAAAAGTTCGTGGAATAAGAGGGAAGGAGGTTAAAATTAATCACCAAACTATTTTTCGCCATCGATATATTCTCCCTTAACTCTAATAAATTTTTCAGATCTCTCAAATAACTTGTTTATACCATAGAAAAAAATGATTTCTGTTTGGTGTCAAAATAGGCCGAAATTTCAAAGTTCACTTCTTCATCGTCGTCAATTTTTTTTCAATGCAGCTCTTTCTTAATTTTTGTGTCAGGGTGCCAAGTCTGGACTGTAGTGGGTGGTTTAATTGTTCAAAGCCGCATCGGTGAATGGCAACCGTCGCAATTTGGCACGTGTGAACAGGTGCGTTGTTGAGTAGAAGAAGCACACCTTTTGACAACATTCCTCTTCTTTTTTCCTTGATGACTTCTTTCAATCTTTCCAGTAAGAGAGCGTAGTACTGTCCGGTTACAGTCACACCACGTTCTTTGTAATCGATCAGAAAAATGTCTTCTGTATCTCAAAAGACAGTCGCCATGATATTGCCAGCCGATTGTGTCACTTTGAACTTCTTTGGAGGAGGTGTGCCTTTTTTATTCCAATGTATCGACTCTTGCTTTGTCTAAGGTTCATAGTGATAAACCCAGGTTTCATCACCAGTAACGATTTGGGCCATAACTTCTTCCTTTCTCTGTCCACAGAGTTTCAAAAACTGATGAGAAGACTCGACACGCTCACGTTTTTGAAGTGGCGTGAGCATTCTCGGAACCCATCTTAGTCATGCCAAAATGATGATCTAGAATATTCAAAATACTTGTTTCGGATACTCAAATCATTGTTGCAAGCTGCTTCTTCTTCACCCGGCCATCTTCTAATACAAATTTTTCTACTTTTTTCACGATTTCCGGTGTAGTGGTTTCAATTGGCCGTAAAGAGCCGGGGGCGTCTTCAATCGACTCTCTTCCTTATTTGAAAAGACCATGCTACTTGTAAACCATGGTTTTACTAGGGACAGAGTCCGCTTAAACCGCAACAGCTCTTGAAAAATAATTTGAGCGGATTTTCTTCGCTTCGTAAGGAACTCAATAACGGCGCGGTGTTCAATTTTCTCCTTACTGGCTGACTTCTTCCCGATTCAGTTATTTACAGGTCGATAACTCAAATATAAATTACCCGATTAAGTTCAAACTTGGTGTATATACTATTAATGAGATGTTCAACTAGTGACTATCTGAATCAGTAAACTTACCCCCACCGACCCCTCCATTCCGCGATCTTTTTTTTTAAGAGAAAGGAAAATATAATAAGCTTGTTAAATACCCGAATTTATTAAATATTAACTAAAATAGCTCTATGTGACATCTATTACAAGGGGTTTTTATCATTATTGTTATTATAATATAATCGCTATAAATAAACTATATGTTTTTATCTTTAAATACAATACTATTAAGGCCATCTCAACGTAAAATTGTTTCATCTTCCAAACATCTTTTAGAAATAATGTTATTTTTTCATAGTTATTTGTTAATTAACTTGCTGAATTCATTACTATATTTAACTTACTGCTTTTTAGACTTACGATTGGACGACAGACATCTCAAAATCAAAAATAAAGATTTGTAAATGTTTTACCCCCATTGAAAATAATAAAAGGTATGAAGTATGCTTGTACATCCCGAAATAAAAGGAAGTTGTATCCATTACTTTCTTTATGTCGTATTATCCTTAAAAGAAGGGGGCGGGGATTAATATCTAGAGCCCAGATTAAAAGCTAACGTGGAACCATGCATTCCACAACTCCTCATTTAACAGTACATTAACTTGCAACTGTTGTACATTTAGAGGTAAAAATCTAAGTAGTTTTGAACTTTTATTATTAAGTGATAAGTTTAACAACCTCTTCAACATGATAAAGCAATGCGTTGCTGAAGAAAGAGCGTTGTTCGCATCGTATCACGAGGCGATATCGATATTCGCGATAACGCATTTCTATCTCATTGTAATTGTCTATACAAGTAGGCGTATCATTTATTAAATCAATAAAAAGAGATATCAAATATCAATCGCTACCTCAGCCGATCTATTTTTTTGTTACCCTTAGCTCTCTGTTAGATAGGCAAGAAGTCAAGTGTTTGAGATCATTGTACTAAATTTACAATACTTATTACACAGTGACACGATCACTTTCAGCGTACGGGATATCTCCATGTCTGATCGGTTAGGTTGGACTTTCTGAGCAAAAAATCTCTCTGAGTAGTTGTCGGAGGGTGTTTCTCGAAACCCTTGACGAGACGAGGACCCCTGCAACTTCTTTCTGCAACTCTTTTTCTGCTGCACATTAACGATCGGTATCGGTATCGGGGTATGCAGACGACAGCACAGTTATAGAAAGATATCTGCCGAGTACACGGGCTAGTAGGAATCAAGTACAGTCTGAAAAAGAAACCATGATGCTAAGTTTGAGTGACAAACTTCAGACCGTCTCCGCATGGAGCAATGTCAATCTTGTCAAATTCACCGTTACCTAAATACAGACGTGTCTGTTTACCGCCAAAAGGAGCCCTTTCATCTTGGCTCCTACTCTCCAGAATGTATCCTTGGAATACAGTGACCGGCTTCAGTTGTTAGGTTTAGAGATTTCCTGGAACCTCAACTTTGGTCGGTTCATTAAGTTCAGAGCAAGAGTAGTAGCAGCAAAGCATACCGTACTTGTGACCAGTACTGTGGTCACATATTTGCTGATCCGCAAAGTCTCATCTTGTGGTTCTGAACTCAATTGAGAGGCCAGCAAAGAGGCTTATAGGCGATCCCGAATTGGTCGAAGCTGACTCGAACACAGGCGTAGAATTGCTAACCTCTTAGTATTTTATAGGGTACATTTTGGTAAGTGTGCGCAGGAATAACACGAGCTATATCCCCAGTCCCCCTTTCATTACCGAACGTTCCGACGTACGGCAGGTATCCATCCCTACGTTGTGGACAGTCCCTCTGTCCGAACGAAGTATTTGCTTCGTTTCTTTTAATTCCTACAGCGAAGGGTTGGAACAGCTCGCCTGCTTCGGTATTTTTGGCCAAATACAATGTGGCTGTCATCAAGAGAAGAGTGAATACGTTGCTAGGTTAATGTGCCTTACCATCTATGACTACATCTGCACCTTACATCAGCTGAAATGTAGTCAAGCATTGACCTAGATGGTCAAAAAAAATAATATACCTATTTGCTCAAAATATATATATTTATATATATTTTGAGCATTGAATTTATAAGATTAGAAATTTGTGATATTCCAGTTCATTTTGTTTAAATATTTCAATTTATTATTAATATGGGTTGTGAACCAAATTATAAAATGATTTAAATATTTTCTAATGTTTTAAGTACAATTTTTATCTACTTTGGTCTATTCATGGTTCAAAATTTTATTAGATTAAAATTCTCAAAGTTGGGAATATAAACAAGTTTCTTTTAATAAATAATTAAATAAATTTAAATATAGTACACATCAGACACATATTAGAATTTTTAGCTGTAGGGCGTGATTTTTTCAAAGTAATTTTATTTTAGGTTACAATAGAAATTATAAGCTAAAAATATTATTCCAATTCCTTTAAACTTTATAATTCTGTTCTCTTTATTTATCAAACTTATTACCAAATAATTTAATATTTTTCTTACATATAAAAATAAGCTTATGAAGTGATATGTTGTAGGAAGTCAATTTAGTACGAGTATTAAGCACACATTAATTAAAAATAATAGAATATCTATCATGTTTACATACTGTATTTTCTATTATTAGGGGTTTGCTTGGCAGAAAAAGTCAGCGGTCGGGACACTAGAGCTTTTGCTGTAACACCAAGTGGCAAGAAATCTTATGGCATTTTCCAAGTAAGATATTCAACTTTTTATTTTTTATAACGTTGTTAATATACTAACAAATATTTTTTTTGCTTAAGTACAAGAAATAATTAAAATATTTTTGAACTTTCAAACAATCGTTAGTTTCAATCCGTCCATAAGTATTAAAAAAAACTGGTCATATACATTAATGTGTCGAAAAACTCTTTATTTTAGATAAAACTAAATATTGATTTTATACAGATTCCAAGCCGCTGGTGCAGAGAAGGCAAAAAAGGAGGGGAATGTAATGTGGCCTGCGAATGTAAGTACTTGCAAATAACGTTAATGACATTTTAATAAATAACTAACTAAATTCTCTTTCTTTCTGTAGAGTGTATCGTAATATACCATAGCCCTAAAAAGAATGAAAAACATACATACATCCATACATATATTTTTTTAGTTTAATACAATTAATTTATTACAATGCCAAATTAAATACCTTAAAAAAGCTACATCCTATCCACCTATGTGTTTGTTCGTAATTTTAACATACTATATTCGTTGATATACTTATATATTTAAGTAAACGAGTAAATTTTAGTGTACCTACAATGTTGTCGCAGTACCAAGCAAATAAATGATATGTTAGTATACGTATGTTTCTTGTATTTAGTACGTTAATGTTATACTCTGAATCTATTTATCTTATAATGAAGCAAAAGATAATAATTTTAGTACCAAGAAAAAGAAAAAAACCTACTAAGATTTGTCATGTTTTATTAAAAAAATAGTTATTAATCTACGATTTGAACACAACAAATAAATGTTTGTTTTTTAATAAAATAATTTCTGATTTATTTAGAAAACTGTGTAAGCTATTTTCTTTTGTTTATTATATTATATTTTATATAAAAGAAAAGATGTATAACAAATACAAATTTTACAAATAATTAGTATGATTTGTATTTTAAATAGCACTTCTCGATGATGACATCAGAGACGACACAGCCTGCGCAGTTTCTATTTTCCACAAGGAAGGCTTTAAATACTGGGCAAAATGGGATAGCAGATGTAAAAATGATAAACTGATCACTCAGGAAGTTTATAAGTGAGTCTTTTAAAATGCAATATAAAAATATATATTCATTTAGTTTGGTTACAGAACAATAGTAAAAAATAGTAATAATTTATTCATTCCGCCTTATATTTGATACTTAAGAAATTAATATATGTTTTCCATATTTTTTTTTTCTCAGATGCCCAGATTTAAATCGTGGAAGAGTCAAATCTAAGGCCGTCTTACAGAGTGATGCGCTTAGAACAAAAAGACAACATTCTAAAAATGTCATGGAACGATGGGGATTGTTTAACTTTGGTGAAATAAACTAATGCAATATTATTGCCATAATATATATTTTTTTAGGCTACCGTACCCAAAAGGTTAAAAACTGATTCTTATTACTAAGACTAAGCTCTTCATCTGTCCGTCTGACTGTCACCAGGCTGTATCATATGAAACGTGGCAAATAAAGTGAGTGAATATTTTCACAAATAATGGGTTTCATGTGCTGCTATAACAACAACTACTAAAAACGGATAAATATAAATATTTGAGAGGGGGTCCCCTACAACCAACAATTTTTTTTGTTTGATATTAGTAACGGCAACAGGTAGATGCTTAAAAAAATAATCGAAAATGTAGTTACATATTAACTTAAAAAATAATTGCCTAATAAAATTTTAATAAAATAAATATTTAAGGTCCTATACAACAAACGTAATTTTATGTTTTTTTTTTATATAATGGTATGTTTTTTTTTAAAACACGGTTAGCGAAATGTTGATGAGGCACGTCAACGTTTTCCATTTCACTTATAGGCAATTCACCATGAGGTAAGAAAGACAATACGTTCTATAAGTTTAATAACCATAAAAATAAATAAAATTTATCATCCTAGGAATTGTCCTGTTTGTGATAATTGATTGCATAATTTTCTGTCCAATTTTTTCACTTTATCCAAATTTAATTGGCGTAAAGCACTTGCTTTAAGATATCTTTATATAAGCAAACTCCTTATCTTAAGTATTTTCTATACTTCTTTTAATTTTAAAAGTAACAAATGTTGTGGATGAGGTTTGCTTTAAAAGCTTGGAATTATATTCAACTCAACTTTGCCATAAGATTAGAGGGCAACTATCTCAAACTTTACCCCTTTTCGTTTCAGCCAGTTGAGGTCAAAAGACCTCAACTGGCTGAAATTTTGTGAGCGTTTTAAAGCCTAAACTTGATCCTTCATATTCCTTGGTATAGATATTTGATATGATGTCATATTTGGATATAGTATTTTTTTCATAGTAAAATTTCTGACTAATGTCCATTGTAAGCCATTTAATTCTAGTAGAAAACTAACATTAAGAATACTAAAACATAACACTAGTTGCATGGCTGATTGGTTTGCTGTTGCTATCCGACTGTGAAACAATCTACCTGAATCTATAAGGAAAGCTACATCACGAGTTTCTTTTAAGATGCAAGTGAAAAACTGGTCAGTGAATAGAGTATATGTAGGCAGAAAAAGAAGGAAGGAGATATTTGTTCTTTGTTTAATTATGAGTACAAGAAAATATACAATAATAATTACTATTAAGACTAGTTTCAGTAATACACAGTACTTGTACTTCAATGTTTAATATCCAACCATTTGTAATAGAATGGGCGAGAGCAGCCCTTACAACTCGTTTTATAATATTTTAACACTATAATATTTAGGTGAGGGTAATTTACAATTTCATAACCAACTTACAGATGCTAACATTTATACCTTATAATAAGTTCTAATAATTAATAAAAGATTAAACATTATGTTAAAATATCCTATGCTTTTAATTCTTAAAACATTTAACAGTAAATACTAAATAACATTCCATAATTAATTGCGTAGGAGGCGCTACTGTTGGAACTTATAACCTAAAACATGTAAATTCCAATGTATTTACCAATTAAATTATTATAAATAAATATGACTAACATTACTTATATTAATATACCCAATACTAAATATAATTTATAATTTTGTAACTAATATTTAATAGAAATGTTGCTTCTATAAACAAAGTTTCAGAATGACATAATCCCGACATAGTAAAAAGTCATATAATTAAATTGTATTAATTTAATTTCTGGATGCAGATGTTGCACCCGGCCTTGCAAGTTTCATGTTTTCATAAATTCAATCTCATATATAAAGTATAGTGTCCAAGTTTTCATAATATATAGTACCTTTTTTTAAATATTTTATTTACAGATTTAACACAGTTACACTGTAAGCATAAATTGTATTTTCAAAACATGATTTCCACAGTCAATAGGAGAAATTATAATAAGTGTCACTTAAAAACGATAGCTTAGTGCGTTAGGCATAGTTACTGATTCCCAGAAGTCGTAAATTTGACTACTGTATGTTTTAAGCAATGGCCTAAACTGGACTCAAAGTTTTACTAATCATAACATAGGTCACTTCTTCGTGAATCATTTAAAATTTATGGTTAACATTGTTTAACAAGGAAACTTCTTTAATACTCTGTCGGACAATAACCAAAAATATAGATTGTGTAGACATTTAAATATCTAATTTTCATTTTCGTCAAACACTTAAACGAAATATGAGGACAAACCCCAAAATGCCTTTACTCCTTTTCTGATTGAAAATCAGTCCAAGTGATATAAACTCCACCATTAGTAGAATTCCATACAGAAACAGAAATAATCGTCAAAAAAATCTTCAAGACAATTCAGGCATCCAAATTGAAAATACATATAATTACATCGTATACAAATAGATACTTAATAATAAATACTTATGTTAATGACAAATTATAATTTTTCAGTCTTCGTTTAAATACTATGACGGAAGGACTAAATGTTATATGGATAGGTAGGTAGGTAGTTCCATAACCTCGCTGTTTGATCAGAAAAATATTTTGAAGAAAAGTTACATTTATAATTAGGAATATCAAAAGTTTTTGTTAAGACACAGTAACGTTTAGGGTGGCTACTGGGTAGTGAGCTGAAAACGTTCATACAAATAAGAGGGAGCTAAATTAGAGAAGTGGTTGTACAGCGTGGTGAGGATGTGCATATTCCGGCGTAGGTGGACAGGGAGCCACAAAAGTTTACGACGGGTATCTGTAATAGGATCAAACTTGCTTAGTCTGAAAATAAAACGAAAACACAAGTTTTAAAGGCGATATAATTTATTAAGTAGCTTCTCAGATGCATCCAGATAGCAAACGTCGGCATAGTCGAGAAGAGATAAGAAAAGAGATTGCGCTAGCATGATTTTAGTCCGCAAGGGTAAGAAATTCTGCAAATGTTTCAGGGAGTGGACTGACAAATGAATGCGCTTGCTGACATTTTTAATCTGCGCTGACCACAATAAATATTTGTCCAATGGCAATCCTAGAATTTTATCTTCATCGAAAAAGTGTATAAAAGAATTGTCGTATTCTATATTAGTGAGTTGATTAGTAATAATCTGATTCCAAAGTGTCTGCTACCAATAATTATTGCCTGGGATTCTTTTGGATTCACTATACCTCCAAAATCTCGTAAATACTTTGAATTCCATTTTTTTTTATTAAATTCATATAAGATTTATAAATATAGTCTAGATGTAAGTGTATAGTGCTCCCACAAATATCTATAATATCGATAACAATTTTAATGCTTGAATTATCAAAATAAGATTTTTTTGGCGATTATTTCTGTTTCTGTATGGAATTCTACTAATGCTCGAGTTCAATTAAGTTGGACCAGAAAATAGCAACAGGTAGATAGATAAGACAAGTCAGTCACTTAATATCATCCCTTCCGTACCCATACTTGCGACCTTGCCAATTATCGTTTAGATAGATATTGTATTGCTTATAACAAACATTCATCTAATAGTATTATAAATAATATGGTAATCTAGAGTAGTATTTATAGACTATTTTATTAATAATGAACAATTGTTGGGGTAAACAAGATATCTCCATTATTGAACAAAAAGAACGCAAATAATTGTTAAAACTCTAGTCTGAAACAGGTATAATAATCCATTGTTTTCCGAGCAGCCAAAGAGCGTAAATTTTTGCTCACAGCTTCGCTCAGAAACTAATTGACGTCGGAGGTATTTTCAATTTTACCTGGGATTTACATATTCGATGAGGATGAAATCTTTGATAGCCTTGTGGACAATGAATTTGCATACCAAAAAATCAGATATTGAAGTCATTAGCACACCTGTATTTTACAAAAGTTGTGAGGTCAACTTATAAATAATATTCACAATTTTATTTATGCATTTATTATGAAAAAAAATATATATAAACATAAATTTATGGTATGTTGACATTTTCTTAATGACTAATATGTGTTGGCAGTTATTATTATGTATTTAAATATTGACAAGAAAAATATTTTTGTATGTTTATTCCAAAAAATCAATAAAATAAATTGTTAATGATATTTTTTATATGATTTCTTATTCGCAGTAAGAATTTTACATGGTTATGTAAGTTATTGGACCACAAAGATAAAAAAAAATGTTTTTTTTTTTAATATTTCTTATATTGAATGTTATAAAAGAAAATGTCAATGCCGGTTAGACTTAGCGGTGAGTCATTTCAGGAAAACGATCATATACTATTATTGAATACAATGAATTACTTGTTATTGTTAATATTATAATCTTTACTCTGAAATGAAATATTAGTTAGAAAATGTAAACAAAGAACTGTCATGGTCAATGTTACATTTCAAAGTATTCTTTCAGTTATAATAAACATTTTCTAAATTGGTTTATGTTTTATATTTTACTTTTGAAAAGATCATAAATACAATTTATGATTACTTCGGTACAATACGATAAAATATTTTTAATAGTTTTTTTTGTAACTTAAATTATTATTCTATTAAAAATAATAATGAAATCAAATTAAGCAACAATGTAACATTATTAGTGTATTCGCTGTCACTAGACGTAAGACTAGATGAGTCTGAAACAGTATTATTACATTTATAATAAACTTATCGGATACGTCGTTAATGAGGTGATTAAATGATTACGTTGCGTGTCCCTGTGACATTGCCATTGTGATAAACATCTTTAAGAATGTTTTTTTATTAATTGTAATTGAACGAGTTACTTACAAAATAAATGACTATATATTATTTTGTTGACACATGCACACAACTTTTGCGTAATATAAAAAACACAAACCTCGGTTTGTGCGTTTTTTATTTGTTTACATTTCCTATCTATTATTCCATTTCAGAGTAAAATTCTTAGGCGCCACAGACAGTGAGTAAGTAAGGCATAAAACCAGCTCGCTTGATTGTCAGTACAAGAGGATCGTAGTTAAACACTTGGTCTTTAAATATTAATTCGTAGTGCTCATCTAAAATATTAAAATTTACATAATCAGAAACTTCCCTTAACCATGACTATATGAAGGCTTGGAACCACAATAAGGCTCCACATTTAGTTACAGTCAGGTTACGGTAAACTAGGAGAACCAGGATATTGCCCCGAAGATTCACGTTTACCAGCGATAAAGATATATCAGCCGTGTTTTTAGTCCATAAAAACAATAATCAGCCATTCACCATACAAATAACAATCATAACACCATACAACCAACAAAAATTATAATACGTCATGGAAAACAAATATGTTGGCATGAATTGTAAAGAAAGGACAAGAACTGAACATATTTCGACTATTTTTTAAACATAAATAGCTTGTTAAAATTCTATAAGTCCAACGTATTTCTTAAATTTTTAGGTGAATATATTTTAATGAATAGTGGTAAGCAAATTTTTGTTTGATATTATTCATATAATTGTACTCACAGTTGCACCGTGCCACATACTCCACTTTGAACTTGGAGTATGTGGCATCCCGTGGTGCAATCTCGCAGAACTGTGTGCCAATCTTCTGATGATATGATTTACAGGATGTCAATACCTGCTTCTCACGTTACGTCGAACTTTACTGAGGATGACTTAGTTTATCACCCCACTGTCGAACTGGATGTGGAAATAGTATAACGATATGAGTTAAGTGGTTGATACTTCAGCCAATACAACAACACATGTAACCTTACAGCACTCAACTGTAAGTTAAGCAAGCAAACAGGAACAATCTATCCAGACTCGATGTGTGTTAGATGGAGTGTTTGACCTAAGCGTTGATTGAAAGCCCGAGGCTATTCTTTAGCATCCTTACACCTTGTAAGTTCGATTATAGCACTACATATCCACGTGTCGACGTGATACCTAGTTATGAACGCTTGCATTAAAATGGTTGGAAATGGTAGCATTTGAACAAAGTACTGCGTCTCGTTTTAAAAAGGTCAAAAATAATTTTGCCTTACAACACATTTTTCTAGTAATCAGATTATTCGATACTTAAAGTTAAAATGAAATGATATGATCAACAACAAGCTTCGTTCACGTCTGGTCGATGAAGTGAAGCTTGGTAAAGAAACATATAAGCACATAAGTAACTCTGAGGTATTGAGAAATTAAAATAAGTGAATGTTTCCTCTATCATACGCCTTAATGATTGAAAATATCTATAAACATGTATAGCCATGTTAAGCTTATTTAAATTTATATAAATACGCCTTAATTTTAAAATAACCACAAAAACTAAATTGGGACATATACTCTGAAATAACTTTCGATTTATTCGCGTATCTAATGTTAGTAAAAAAAAGGTGAACAGTGAATTAAGGAATTTGAAGAAATCCTGTCCGAAAGTAAACGAATTTATCTCAGGCTTTATAACTAATACGGCAGAGATCCTAACCGACCTCTGAAAAGACATCTCGAAGCTGTACCAATTGAGCTTCCGTATCACGGAAACTCACGTCGGAGAACTTAGCATACTATATAATATGATCTTCTTTATCTATTTATTTAATTATTATAATTATATGTATAATTGTATTTTGTGGGTTCTGATATTCTTAGGGTTCTTTCGAAGATTAAAGTCCATACTTGCAGTATAGATTTTAACTTGAATAATGCTACAACCGAAATTAATATACCACACATATTAATATGTTCAAAAATATTTATAAAGATGTAAAGAATATATTATTAAAAATAAACAGATACGGGCATTGGTTTAAACCCGCAACCTCAAAAAATAAAGGTTTTCTAGGCCTAGAGTCACGACATAAATTTCATAAATAATTTATTATAGCTTAGACCAAAAGATTAGGCTTAAGATCAAGTAGGAACTTACATGACATAGACATAACAAAATCGTTTTTTCGGCTAGATGAAAGTGATGATTATTGAGTATATGCGATGAGCCTGGCAATGCCAAACCAGAGGGTTACCATATAAGAATTTTGCTATCATAACGCCAAAGGTCCATGAAATGTTAAGAAAGTACGTCGATTTGAATTTGAAATGATTTACAATCACTAATAACACTATGAAGTAGGAATTTATATTATAACTAGCTGTTGCCCGTGATTCTTTATGACTACGGTCGTAAGTCATATAAATATATTTTCTACAGTCTATGTGGACGCAGTCACGGGCCACAGCTATTCCTAATAAAGTACTTTACCTGAGTAAGTATAAAATCTTTTTGACCTTCATAACAAGGCTTTTTTTCCTATATAGCGCGGGCGAACCCATTGGGTACAGCTAATTATTGCATAAGAACCTCTCCCCCTCACGAATAAAACGTCAATATCTAGAAGATGACCATTTCTATTTCCACCAAACTAACACAGCTTTCGATTAAAAAAGACCGCATTCAAATCCGTCCACGCGTTTAGCAAATTTGCCACAGACAGACACACAAATACACAGATCGACAGGTCAAACTTATAACACCCCTCTTTTTAGTCGGGTGTTAATAAAAAGGTTCTTAAAAGTCTAGAATTCTATAAAACTGGTTACGAAATTATTGTATTTTTAAAAGAATTATTATTTCCTTATTAAAATCTCTTAGGTTCGAGAAACTCCTTGTAATATAAGAGTACATTGTATTTAATTATACTTTATTACTATATGTTATTACCATCATATTATGCACTGGTATATAATTATAGAAAACTGGTAAACACACTTGGTATAATTAGTTACTTTAATTGTTGGTTTGTTCGGGAAAACCAAGATATATTAGTAATTATGGTTTTACAATAATTTTATAAAGCTAACATTATAATTTGTTGTATATATTTAAATTTTTATTTCTACCCTATTATGCACCTCTCTATATCATAATGGTAATCTTATAAATTATGTAAAACGTGCTTTAGTATATTTAGTGTTTAATAATAAAACACACAAATAAAAAAATCCCTTTTGAAAGCAAAAACGAGTATTTTTATTACAAAATAGTTCTTAGTTCTTTTTCATGCTTTATTTTGGAAAAATTTAATTTAGACCTGGCCTTTCAATGTAAAGTTTTAGGAAAGTCATATATAAGAAAAATTAAATTTACATTACATGAGAATAATACAAACTTGCATTTATTTACATTTTTTAAATAAAAAATGAACGTTTATTTAAAGTACTTGCTAATTATTCCAATACAAACACAATATTTAGGCGATTTCTTAATTAAATAATAAACTCTTAGTAAGTAAGTACAGAGCAAAGTACTCTTAAAGATTTACCTCTTCTAGCTTACAATATATACATATCTTCAAAGTCTTTCTAATTATAGTCACAATTTATATCGAAACTAACTTGATTAAGTAATCGCTATATTATGTTTAGTAAGGATCAACTCCTTCCTATTGACAGCATGGTTAACATGCAAGCAAAACTATCATTTCTACATAAATTCATTAAGGAACATTTACCTTTGTACGAAACAAAGTTTTACGACGATCATAGAGTTAGAATGTGGTCTTAGTCCGAACGTGATCCTAATAGTTCGAGATGTATCGGTCCGCTTACAAGCTATAGTCCAATAGCTATAGTTAGGTTTTATCACTTATATCTTTAAGCTTTCCTATATTTCATATTGGTCTACTTACCCCTACATTTTTTGAAAAACATTTATGTTTCACCAAATGAAAAGAAAAAAATACGAATATGTTTAGTAAGTTTTTGATAATTGAATATAAAATAAATGAAAATTCAAAGTATAAACCAGCTGAATGAAAATGCCGACAAATTTTTATTCAATTAAATCTCTGATTATGCTTCTTTCTTGCTGCTGTACATTCTAAATTTCGTCCACGTAACTTGGAATAAAGAAGAAGCAGAGTACAGTTCAAACTTAATTAACTTATTAAATTTTTTCGCCAAAAAAACGAGAGGACATAAAAAAAGTTAATTATTAGGAGTTGATCTATCTAAAATAACACAAAGAAAACAACAAATGGGAAGGCTCGAAAATTATTATTAAGAATTATTAATATACTATATGTTGTTTAAAGATTCATATTTTTCTAAAAAATAGTTGACCAAATAAAAACTCTTAAAGTGTAGAAGACTAACATTATTTGGTAAAACAGCGTCACATATAGGAAAATAATGTCAAGGACAGGTAAAAAGAAGATTTAAAATGGTGCCATCGTCTAAACCAAGTTCAATCATCCGATCAGTTACTTTTTCATAGTAAAATAATCCATTTAATGACATGAGGTCTCCGTTATTCTCAAAATAACCTGTAGAACGTTAGTTGAGGATGGTTTTGTAACACCTAGAAGTATTCTTAGATACTTATACTGAATTTATGAAGTTTACCAGAAAATATTCTTAAAAAACCGTAGTTCAAATGACTATGGACTATGACATTATAGAATAAAATCAGAGAGAAAGGGTTTAAAGCCCACTAACACCAGAAATGACATTAAAATATCAAAGCTTTTCTCATTCATTTATAGAATATTCAATCTTTTATTGGTATTTGCCTTTAAGTTTTTACCATTAGATGGTATTTTACCATTACATCTGATGTTCAAAAGCAAAGGATGAATTTAGTTTGTTTGGGTTGTAGAATTCACCAGATCAGGATCAAAGATCTATGTTTAGTATCATTAACTGAAGATGCAGCGTCATCTCCTACATTAGGATCTCCATCAGTAAGAAAGAATGAGAGAAGAAGAGTCAGATCCAACTTAAGTGCCACCGATTACTCAACATCATTTAAACAAACTAATTAAAAGATAGGTAATCTATAGGGCACTACAACTGTATACTAAAAAAGAACTGTATATAATAAAATGTATGTATTAAGAGCTACAAGAAAAACATCGAAAAACATCGAAGAACGAAAAAAAATCTTAATTCTTATTACTGATAAAATATTAGATTTCCTTAAATTGTTAAGTTTATCAAATGCTGAAAGCGTTTTACACTTTAACAATCGTAATTTGTGTAACAATATTTGTTTTTTTAAGATATTTGTAAATATTTAAGTAAGATTATGTATGTCAAAAATTTATTTGGACTTACCATCCTTCGAAATTATTTTAAATTACTTTAGCCATGCAATCAGGATCAAATACAAGAAACGCTTATAAAATCGGCTGTGCATAAATACAGCAGCTATTGAAACTTTTATTTACGTCAGTGTTAGTTAAAACGGTATTTTATATTGAGCTTGCTTAAGGCTCAAAAATATCTACTTTTTGGAAACTTGTTTTTTTTTCATCTTGGCCTTGATTACATAGATGTTTTACCGCCTGTTATAATTACCTGACCATACTGTGCATACATGAACAGTGCCGCCTGTTGACATTTAATAAATGAAAATATTATAATGTTGGTAGTCATTGTAATTGTTTAAAAATATGATCTATTTAATTTCTTTCATTATTTTTATCTACATTTATTTATTATTTTACTATATTCAATAAATTATATTAATATTAAGACTTGTGGTCACACCGAGTTATTCCTTTTATTATTAAATACATTAATTTAACAATATACTGCATGATTCACAAAATAAAATTCATTGCAAGTTTCCAAAACAACCATCTTCATGCTTTCTTAAATAGACCACCAATGTATTTCGAATATAGCAATCTATTTGTTGTACCAAATGAACTGACACTGACATTTAACTCTATAAGCCAATTTAATTCATTATTGTTGTAATCGTGATGCGGTTCACGAGTTGGTTAGTGACTTTTGTTTTGTTTTGTAATGTACATTGTATAAGATTTGATACAAGATGTAAGTTGGTTCGTGAATTAATTAAAGTGGGAATCCCAAATGATCTTTTTTTAGGACATTGTAAGTTTTTTTTTATTTTACACAGGAATAAATTTAAAATAAATACACCTATAGGTTATCCGTACATTACTATAATTTTAGAGGAGCTATTTTTGTTAAGTATTGTTTCCTAATCAAATTATTTAAATTTACGTAAAGATACTAACTACTACATTCTTGAACATACAATACATTATTACATACATCTATTCTTGAACTTTGTACTAACGTATATCTTACCTCTCGGGCTATATAAAAAGTAATTCCCTTACAACACGCGGTTTTGCATTAATTTGCATATAGATTAATGTTTATTAACTCAAGATATATATAAACTATAATATATACAATTAAAGTAATTATGAACTTTGTTATCATTGAATATTATTTACTGATTATACAACCGTTTATGTTAAGCAATAGTGTGTCAACACGGAATTATTTACAACATTAATTACCGGCAATTTCCAACTGTTCCAACAATTCACAAACCTATTAAAAAATAGGAAAACATATTAAAAGAATAGGACATCATATTAACGAAAACAGCCTATTTTTTATGGTCCGAAATATATAAAGTTTATAATAAAGTTGTCAGAGATTGTAGTTGACTTGTTATTGAATAATTTTCCTATCACCCTTATAATATTATTATAACTTGAAATCACCAAAATGATATAACACAGATATTAAGATTCGGTTTCAAATTTTCTTATCTGTATGTATTTGATAATGACAAATATAATTCTTGACTTTAAAATAAAAATTTAAGATTATATACTATTTTAAATTAAGTGTTAATTCAACAAATAGTTATTGAGGATAATTTTTAGATTTCATAAAACCTTGTCCACGTTTTAAATCCTAGACATATCTAATTGCTTATTATACTTTTATTATCTTATATATTCTGTTTTTAATAATAAAAAAGATGCTCGAATCATTATCATTTTGACCTCCATCATTCTGTTAACTTTTATCCTCATATGACACAGTTCTTTTACATTTTTTTCCGGTATATAAAAAACCTATGGTTGAAACCGTAATTATGAATGAATACGCACGTAATGTCGAATGTCAGTTTAGTAACATCATTTAGTACATTGTTGATTATTTCAAAAGTTACATTTTTAAGTGTATAATATTATTTTTTAATGTATTTGAATTAGGGGTTTGCTTGGCCGAAAAAGTAAGCAATCGGGAAACTAGAGCCCTCGTTGTTACACCCGGTGGCAAGAAATCTTATGGAATATTTCAGGTAAGAGATTTGTATTTTTTCTGATTTTCTTTTCTGATTTTCTGAATTTTCTGATTTTTCTGATTTTCTGATTCTATGTAGCCATAAATATTATGCCTAATAAATTAAATATTACATTTTTTTTAACAATTCGACTAATAAAGCATCGGTAGCATTAAATTGTTGTAATGTTTTTTTTAATCGACGAAAATAATGAACATAAACGGTGCTCTATATTCCAGATCATAAAATTAAATATTGATTTTCTACAGATTCCCAGCCGATGGTGCAGAGAAGGCAAGAAGGGAGGCGAATGTAATATTGCCTGCGAATGTAAGTACTTATACATATATAATGTAAATTAATCACTTGTAAATCATTTGTGATGTCTAACAATGTTTTTTATTATAATGATAAACAAGTTTATAAGGATGGAATAGTCAATAGTCCATATGTGTTATAAAATAATGACGGCACCAATGTTAATTTAACAGTTTAATATTAATTAATATTAATAAACATATTATAAACCCCAATAGTAATGAATATTTTGGACATGTTTGCTGCTTTTTATTTGCGCATTACGTGAGAACAAATAAAAGGAAACTGAATTTTTTTATATGTTATTTAAATATAATTAGTTATTTTTAATAGATGTATGTTATTCATTTTTTGATATCTATTTTTTATTACTGTTTGTTTAACACTTGAATTGATTGCGTTGGTTTTTGTTTGTTAATTGCTTCCAAAGTATTGGCTTTTGTAAGTAAGTAAGTGATCACAATAAAAAAAAATAGTTTGTTTTGTGGTTCTTCTCAGACCAGGGCGCGTTTGGAATCTTTGTACCTTTAATTTTAAGCTGGGGAGTGTCTCCTAACACTTCTCGTTGACGTACAGAATTGATGTCTGGTATACATTTAAAGAGAGAAAAAGATGTAAATAAAAATAAAATAAATAAATGGAAGAAATTAGTTGTGAAACTTTGTGTCGAGTAATAAATATTTTTTTCGAAAATCCTTACGAAAAATTACAAAAACTGTTTCGCTCTACATTAACAATGAAAGGATAAAATAAAATAAAAATGTACGATTTTTTTAGTTTTGTATGTAATAATTAATGTCTTAAATTATTGTCTTAAAATCATTGAAGCTAAAATTTTTATTATATTGTATTTGTAGAATTTTATATATATATATTGTTAACGAATTATATTACATTAACAATAAAACGTATTGTAGTAGTAACATTATGGTAAAATAATAATAATTTTGTTTATTATATGTCTAAGAGAGCAACTAAATTTAACGGTATAATGCTATTGGAATAATAATACGTTTTACCTTTTAATACAAAATAAACATTTTAATTATAGTTTTAGATAGTAATAGATTTATCAATCTACGTATTTAGCTTAACATATAAATTTGTTCGTCAAATAAAGAGTAACTGATTGTTAAAAAAATAATTCTAGTTATTTTTTACATTGTTTAATGATTTACCTATTGTACTAAAAGAATGCTAAATGCTAACAAGAATCAACTAAATCTGCAAGGATGATAAATAGTGAAAAGTTAAAAAAAAAACTTATGCTGTCTTATTTAACTGATTATAATAAATAATCCGTCAGTCGGTTAATGTTAAGTTTCATAGATAGATAGGTATAGACCCATGTTAAACTTATTAAATTTTAAATAAATATAAAATGAAAAATAAACCGATATGTTCAGTGATTCGAAAATTCCTGCCCATATCGATTTATTTAAGGTTAAGTTACTATGTTCTATATTACACTATAAATCCTATAAAATAAATAATACAATTCACTTCCAATTTTAAATAGCACTTCTCGATGATGACATCAGAGACGACACAGCCTGCGCAGTTTTTATTTTCCACAAGGAAGGCTTTAAATACTGGACAAAATGGGAAAGTAGATGTAAAAATGATAAACTGATCACTCAGGAGATCTATAAGTACGTCATTTAAAAGGCTAAATAAAAAAATATTAAATCATATATAATCTTTGTAACACACAATGAATAAGAAAATGATTAATTCGAAAATCATAAATTGTTTTTTTATTAGATGGTATACTTTTTTTTCAACTTATATTTTTTTATTGGATAATAACCTTTTGAATCAAACCATTTTTTTTCCAGATGTCCTGATTTAATGCATCGACATGTTAAAACTGAACCTGTTTTACAGAGTGATATTTTGAAAACAAGAAGACATCATTCAAAAAATATGGAACGATCGGGATTATTTAACTTTGGTGAAATATATTGATTGCAATATTTTTGTTTGAATATATATATATATATATTTTAATGGTAAGGACTCTATAAAAAATAAATTATTTCATGCCTTATCCCGTATCCAAAGTCAGTATCCTCCCCCTGATTACAAGTTACAACAAATTATGCCCTTAGGAATGAATTATTATTAAAATAATTTTAAATATAAAAAAATAATTATTATAAAACAGATAAATTAGCAATGTGAGAATTAAACAAAAATGAATATTAAAATATAAACAAAAACAATAAAAAAATATAGACAAATATAAACATTTTATATGTGTGTTCAGTTCCTCACAATTTTATTTTTGTATTTTATCATTTACATGTGAGAGTGTGTGTGTATGTGTGTATGCGAAAGTATTTTTTTTTTGTATGTGTTATGTGTATTATTATGAATATTATTTGACTGTAATTAAAGGATTTTCTGTATCCTTATAATCCTAGCATTTTAACCAGCCAAGTAAAGATAATCAGTGTTCTAATGTTGAAAAGTGTGTTAATAATATTATAAATTATTGGAGCCATACAAATTGTAATGTTTTCGCCCAAAAGCTGTTTTGGTAGGATTAACGAAACATCTTTTTAACCTTTTGCTCATTACAGGTAAATAAGTGAAGTGAATACCACTTTTTGTGGTATCTTTTAGCGACTTCAAAAAAATACATTTGTCTTACTGTCAAAACTTCAGCTTGCTTATAGACCGCAACCGTGGTATGTCTATAACAAAGAGATAGTATTACTTTAAGAACTGTGCATTGTGCCTTTTCTGAAAGAGTGGTATGGTATTATCAACAGACATAGTTATTTCAATATTACACAGGGTAGCCACATTACAGAGTTCATTGATATAGACAAGAAATAAAATAGGACCAAGAATGCTGCCCTGTGGTACACCGAAACTACAATAAAGTTGATCACTCATAACATCAGCAACTCTCACACGTTGTATTCTCTCTGATAAATATTTCGTGAAACACTCAAGTACCACTCCTCTCACGTCAATGTTCTTTAACCGTTTTAGAAGTATTGGTACCGAAACCGCGTCGAAAGCTTTTTAAAGGTCTAGAAAGACTCCCAGACTTTGCCACAATTATCCAAATACATCTTACCACTGCGTCTTCAGTTGATTTATTTTTCGTAAAGCCAAATTGATTCTTACTAAGCATCTCATTTTTTTCCAAATAAATTATCACTTTTTTACTGACCACTTTCTATAATACGTTGGATAAGGTAGAGAGTAAAGAAATTGGCGGGTCGTAGGATGGCATAGTTTTATTACCAGATTTTTGTATTGGATAGACAACTGCTTTTTTAAATGATTTTGGAAAAATAAATGTTCCTAGACCAAGATTGCATATGTACACAATCGGCTTTCGCAAAGGATGCAATATTCTGTTTTATAATTTTAGATGACATAGTGTCCCATTCTGGAGTACCCGTTATTTCATAAGCATCAGTTGGCGCAAAGGAAATTGATTGAATAGGAAAACAACTACTTATTACATGTATCACCTTTAACTTTTAGAGGTACTTACAAACTATGAAGAATGTAAATAATAGTAATAAATAATATTAATAACACATATCATTAAAATAGTTTCACAATAACACTGTGACTGAAATGCAACGTACTAACATAGTAATCCTGCACAATTTTTTTTACAAGTAGAATTGGTAATGTTTTTACTATTCTTTTGTAACAGAAGTTGCAGTAAACAGGAGGCTTTATATTTTTTCTTATATCATTTATGTACAAAAGCCGTTAGGTTTGACACTTGTTAAATAATTAATTACTGATACATTAGGCCTGCCACTTGTCACCTAAATAATATACTTAAAATCGCGAAATTAACTGACTGCATTAATTGCTATTCCATATAGTACGTCTAAGATAACATAATTAATATATTTATAAATCTTTATATAATTAATAATTCCTTGTTTATTGCACGTCAAAAATAACATAAAGTTAATATCCAGTGAATATAAAGTTTTGGGCAATTAAAGTTTTGTATTGTTGGAAAACAATATACTACGTGTTCAAAGTGCTTTAACATATATATATTTATGTTCAACGTTAGTATCAAGTCTACTTCCTTTTAACATACGAAATATTTAAAAGTTTCTTTTAAGGCACTTATGAATATCAAATAATTTGAGTTGCTCCAGTAAAGTATCATTTCTGAATCTGCAAATTTATTCAATTATGAAAAAATGTAATTATCATCCACCGCATATAACCGTGCGGCTGCCAGGCCCATCGCGTTGCAAGGAGAGAAGTGCAAGCAGTGCCTGGGACTTGCGACCCAGGAGTAGGTTTAAGGGGCCCCTTTATTATGCGCAAAAACGCTTACCTTCACCCTCCACACTCCTCTCCCTACCTAACCAAATTTGGAAAGAACCTACTAATTCCGCCTTTGAAATACGTTCTAGAAATGAACCGATGCTTGTTCTAGAAAGGCCAAGGTCTTTAAGTAGGCTATAGAGAGATTTTGCTGTTATACCTCTCGCTCCCACTTCTACCGCGTACAAACTTACTATAAATTTATTCCTGATCAGTTCGTTGGTTAGTTCGTAATACTTATTGAGCTTGAATGTGTGATCCCTTGGGATGTTTGTTTCCCAAGGAACAGTAAGCTCTACAAGTATCACGCGTCTCAGATGTTTCGAATACAGGAATAAGTCCGGTCTGGATGACGAAACACCAACATCCCCAGGGATTTTGTAATGCTTTTCATACGTGTCCATCATGAGAATCCATTCAGGAGCCGCGCCTAATATTGAATAAGGCTTCGCTTTTGATTTTTTGGAGGAGCCTTCTTTTACGAATTCTACAGATCGTTTGGTGGTTGTTATACCCTTCCGCGCTCTTGCTACTGAAAGACTAACCGCTTCCCGTATAATTCCTAATACCTTGTTGTGGCAACGCGAGTATTGACCTTTATCTAGAAGTACCCTACACCCTACTAACAGGTGTTTCGCGGTTCCTATTGCCTCCCCACAGATGTTGCAAGACTTTTCGGTGGCTTTGCCCCATCTTACTAAATTACTTTGATCTGGGAGAGTCATTTGGAATGCATTAAGATAGAATTTTAATAATGCTGGGGACCAATCATAAATTAAGGTGCGCCACTTCAAAGCTAGTGGAATACAAAAATCTCCTATGGTCACCTGTTCAACTTTAGTATCAAGTGTACTTCTTTTAAGGCACTTATGAATATCAAATAATTTTTGTTGCTCCAGTAAAGTATCATTTCTGAGTCTGCAAATTTCTTCAATTAAAAAAAATGTTATTATCATCCTGCGCATATAACCTTGCAACTACAACCAAAACTTCGCCAATTATAATTATGTTAACACTTAAAAAATAAATATTTAATGTTACAAAAACTTTTTCTAAAAAGTAATTTATTATTAACCAACTTGAGGATTATTTCAAAACTTAGATAAGACTAAAAATAACCTAATAATATATGAATACAGCTTATCTCACGAAACTACATCTCATGTAAAATATTTTTTAACGGTGATTACCTCTCAGGGAAGATTAAAGTTAAAGTTAAATATTTTTATTTAAAATAGGGCTACACTACATTTACGAAAGGACAGACTCTTTCATGACTCGAAAAGGTAGTAGTTCTATAAAGAGATACCGGCAAGAAACTTTATGGCTATATTTCGTACATTCAAAATAATAGTAGTTTTGTAATGTTTTGTATTGAAACTGCCCATATTCCACTTCATGAGTCGTATTCAACTATTATTCATAAATTAATTAATTAACGATTAATTAATTAATTTATGAAAGTGCGATGTTTTTATATTCGTTTTTTGTTTATAATATCAAATAAAAAATATATCAATTTAAAATTTTATTTATCTTATTGTATAATATAATTACATGCTCTCATATTATAACATATTTGATGATTATAAGAAAAAAAAAGTATATTATAAGAATATAAATTAATGTAATAATTATTTATTTGTGTTTTTAAACAGGATTATTAATGATACACACTACAGTGACCATTACTTAACAAATAAGCAAATAATTAAATAGAAATTGCAGTCCCGGATTCAGATGTCGCACCCGCTCTTGGAAGTTTCATGTTCCCAGTTTATTCCAAGTTTTCATATACATTTAGAGCTTTATATAAATACGTTTATGAAATTATTAAAACAGTTTGAATTATTAAAATATAATTTTAGAGTCAAAAGAACTTTCTTTGATATAATAGTTATTTTTTAAAAACAGATATTGACGTGAGTTATAGTAAAAAATATTTAGACTCTCTTATTGGAAAAGTTCTTATGTTATAATTGTATATTTAAATACATGCACTTCGAATAAATGTCACCCAATATGTAAAGGAGCATGCAAATATCGAACATACTAATCGTTAAAAGCCGAATATTACCGAGAAAAACCGAACTATGAATGTCTCACATCAAGTAACCATACCGCTCAGCATTGGTGTCTTATTTAACATTTGTGCTTCAATAAGTTCTCTTGAGGCTATAGTTAATTTTATTGCATACTTTTAAGGATCTTCTTTTCAAATCGAAGCCTTTATTACTATTGTATAGTATAAATTCATAAAAAAACACAATTAATAGCGAAACATTGTCATACAGAGCTCTTAATTGATATAACAGTCGTAAGAGTAATAAATAAACAGTGTAAATTGTCTTCATCAACGTACTTTCTTATAAGTATTCTTATAAAGGCGACAATCGAATATCAAATTGCTTAGTAACACAGGTGTGGCTTGAGAGAATCAACTGGTACATCCGTATAATGTTCCTTGAACTGGGTTATCTCGAAGAGAATTTTCTCACTCATAATGAAATTGCTTAAAAACAAAATGCTTTGTATTTTATTATTATTTTTTTTTTTTATAACTTATAAATCAACATTGTATTATAAAAAATTAATATACTGGCAATCATAACTTATATATAAGTTGAACCATATATATACTTTTATATAGTTAAAATTTACAAATCAAATGTTAAAAATTTGAATAACTTCAATCAAGATATAATATGGATTTTTAAATAGTTAATAGTAGTCGCTTACATACTACAAAATTCATGGTAATTTACTGTAAGAACTGAGATTTTATTTTGTTGTACAGATATAAAATATTATGTGTTAATATATGTCCCATAAATGTAATAATAAACACAAATATAGTAATAAGAGTTTTGTTACTGTCCACGTATTAGCAACAGTTCATAATAACTAAACCTGAACAAAAGACTTGGAAAACACTAAACTTCGGATAACATCCCTTAAAAGTTTGATTCTACTTATCCATATCTAGAACTAGATGTAACCAAATGATAGACAATAGATTGAGAGCTGTCTATTTTCGCAAACAGTTTTGAGTTATTTGATACTTCGACCATCGATTTAATAGTTTCAAACTGTGCTTCTGCATGCGCGAACGTTTCATAATTTTTTTTAACATGATCACAAGAAAGGCAGACTGACGTTTTATTTCTGGTTGTCGACGAAGTAGTTTGCTGAGATATTGGAGCAGCAATTAACCAATTTTGAATAAAATAAGAATAAAAATAATTAATATATTTTTCCGAAATATAACGTTATGTATCTCAATGACTTGTTATTTTAGTATAAATCTTTGCGTAAAGATTTTGCTAAGGTTCAAATATACCCTGAACCCTTACAGGAATATTGTATTGAAAAGTTAGAAAATAAAATTATATAAGCTTTTGGGGATTTAATTTTTACTTAAATTTTCCTTAAATTATTTTTTAATAATTTTAGTAAAAATGTTAGCGGCTACATTTTGATGGACCACCTGTTGTAAATATATTCTCCTAATCATAAATATACATTAAAATTTAGTTTTTGCTACACACTCGATGGGAGCACTAATTTGCAGCCGGATCTCGTATTATTAGCTCCGGTATGCATTTAGCTAACAATGGTTATTTTTTGATTACAAATTTTCTTATTTGGTGACAGTTTTAATATTTTTTCGTTATTAATTATCATTTTATACAACCTGTGGATGCGATAGCAGTAATTGTTTTATCAAATGAATAGTTTCTTCAAAGAAGAATTACAAAAATATTATTTCTTTTACAATCGATAATTTATCAGAACGAACGGATGGATGTATGCTTATTACTCTTTGCTTTGTTTACAATAAGCTATATAGTTCAAGTTACTATTGATTAACTTTTCATGAAAGAATATTATGCCTACAAAAATACTAATTTTGCTGAGAAAACGGTAAAAGCCTTGAATAAAAATAATATAAAACTGCTGATTCCGAGGAAATTTGGAGTTATAGTAGTTTAGAGCATATTATTATTACTTTTTATAGCGGAATAAACTTAAAAACTTCTGAACTAATTGTGCTCAACATTGTGTTTTTATTGTAATCTTCGTGGATGGAGTATTAATTAATGATTTCTGCATCATCAAATAAATGATATGAAATTAGATTTGTTGTTTGTAATGTTTTGAACTCTTTACGACCAAAATCAAATGCAATTATGTCCTATCCAGATATAGCTATCACATGAGTGAAACTCGTTAGTATAACCGAATTGTATCTTTTTGATTGCAACACATTTATGGAATGTTCGTTGTGTCTTTGTCTATTGTTTTGCACCAAAGTTTGAACTTGGATAATAAATCTAATTGTTGAAATATGATATAGTTTTTGGAAATTAGGATAAGAATTTTATAAATATTGATTTTGATCAATTCTTATATTTAGGTTACCTGTAAATTTATAGATTTATATTAACGATTTGATAAAACATAGATGACGTCATCACAATGAATCAGGTAGTTTTATCGGATCCTTTGAACATTTCACATTTTCTTAATTTATTTTCTTAATTAATATATTAACACAGGTGGTCATATGTGGAATCTACTGTTTAACTTGGTTTCCTTCAAAACTTAAAAAAATGGAGTAGTATTGACTAATGTAAAATTTTTGCTTGGGTATAATTATATTACTTAAGTGGTTTTTAGATTTTCAAAATTGCAACAGATCAAACATAAGCATTAATAATCTACATATTAAAATATCTAAAATGACTTTCTGTTACTCATACATATGCAATAAATAACCCAACAAATCTATAAGCTAAAGAAACGAATAAAAACTCTTTGAGTTTTACTTTTTTACAGTTCCTCTTCGAATTCAATGTAAAAGGATGAAAATAGCAAAAGTTGAAATATTTAAGTACCCAAATAAGTATAAAAGTTAATGTTTGGAAATTTCTAAAGGTCTCCTAGTTTTGCATTGCACATCTGCGCTGACTTCGAGGACAGCAGTTCTTTTGCAATTGTTCGAACTATTATTTTTAAATTATTTTCTCTACTGGACAGTAGAATAATATTCCATTGGTATACATTTTTTTTTCATTTATTATTAATTTTTATTCTTTACACTTTATAAAGTATTATATGGTAGTATATAGGTACTATTTATATTAAAAAATATTTAAAAATGTCTCTTAATAGTGTTGTTATTCATGTTACATATTTTATTTTTATATGTATTATATAGCCATATAGCTTATGAAATTTATACTTATTTTACATAACACGTAATATGCGTTATGACTTTTTTTTCAAAAAGAGTTCGCGAAAATAAATAATGACTCGCTTTAGCATGTTCTTCCGCATTTAGATGAGAGCGACATAAATTTAGAAAAACAGGATCCCATCCGAATATTTTACGCTTTGGTGCTTTACAGTTCTTAATATTTCACTCTTCAATTGCTTTAAAGATCGGTCTGTATAACACTGTCTTATTGCATATTGTTTTGTTTGAATTGTAAAATGTTTGTTTATAATACTTACTTTATCATAAGTCCAATTTAAATATACATTTTTATATATCTAGATATTACAGAACTGAAATGAATTTCTGCCAGTGTTAACGAATTCTTAAAATTGTTTTATTTAAGCTATTTTATACTACATTTCAAAACAATGTTTTAATTGAATTCCAACTTCACACTTGGGTTTGTGTACTTATGATATTTCTTGTATATAAATACAAACAGAATAACATTTCAATATTTTAAATGTTCCCTAACCATATTGTTTAAAAAAAATAGTAAAATATTTTTCTGCTTTTTTTTTAGTTAATCAATGTCCTATAAAATATTACATAATTATGTAATTGTGTATATTACTAATGATGGGGTAACATGCCTACTGATCGATATATTTGATACCTTTCTAGGAAAAACAGAGTATGTATTAATTTCTAAACGTTTATTTTAAACCTGCAAAACCGACCAGTAAATGACAATCTAATCAATAGAAACCAACTCTATTTAGAAGAACAAAAACTATGGATTTATTCAGTTATAAAAGCTATTTATGTTTAATAAAATATATAATTAAAAAATACCATTTAAACTTTTAAATATCGCTGCAAGTTTCATAAGATATATAAAATGTCCTCATTTAGGCATAAATATAAAACCTGATATTTTTCGAACATCAAAAATAGTTAGTTGCACCTATATAATTATACGAGCACAAAAAATAAATCGATAACAGATATCTACTACTGCGAGAACTAGTTAATTTTATGTATCAAAAAGCAATTAATAAAGTTCTAACAGTTATATTACATTTTATGTGAAATGTAAAAAGGCAACTGAGCGTTTAAATTCAACGTTCCTTGCATTTTGTACGTTTTGAACTGAGCAAATTCCATTATGAGTGAGAAAATTCTTACGTGATAACCCAACTGAGGGTACATTTCTCGGATGTACCAGTTGACTCCGCCGAGCAACACCTGTTAAATAATTTTGCTACTCGATTGTCGCTTTAAAATGAACCATATATTTACATGTTATAAGTTTGAAATATATTATGTATTCAAATATAAATATTACGTTATGAATTATATTAGTATTAGATATATACAATTTTTATTAACAACAGGTCAGTATCATACTGGCTTCTGTCAATATTTTAGAAACACGAACCAATCAAACTCAATTGCACTCCAAAATAAACATTTCCTAGTAAATTTAAAAGTTTCCTAACGCAACCAGAAAAACAATTCTATGATGGCCGTGTTTGTTTTTCATTTTCCATTATATAATATATTTACTTTATCCAAAGCATTAATGTAATGAATTAAAAAAATACTTTTAATTCATCAGTAAATGATTACAACATTTAAACGGTCAAAATGACAAATAAGATTAGAACAAACAAGTTAAGTAGTAATAAGATTAGAACAAACAAATTTATATATTTTTTATTTAATTGTTATTAATAGTATGAACTATGAACAATATTTTTTTAATTGTCTGAAATCAGAGAATTAATAACTAGATAAGAATGATAAGGAGTATTGTTAATATTTATAAATGAATTTTGTAAGAAAATCTTTATCTATTAATCTAGCCTCAGGTTTTGCTCGAAGCTCGTATAGGAAAAAGCTCGCTTGGATGATCTGTTTTTTATACGCTCTAACTCTCTATGGTTGTTTTAGGGGAAGATTGGCGTCTGTCTATCGGGAACGTGTTCTCATTTTGCTTCTGCTTGCGACGTGACCCAATAACATAATTGTTCTAGATTATTATTCTACCAACTTGCTACATGGACAAATAAATTCAACGAGATCTAAGGAAAAAAAAAGTTGCATTCTGTACGCAAATACATTTAATTTGCTATCATATATATCAAGTTATAGAAAATAACGATCATTTAATTGTTTTTCATAATATTCAATCAAAGTTCCTTTTTGTAATTTCTATTCATATATTACAATCGAAGAGGATTATTTTTGTGTTTTGTGTACTTGATTTCTCAGAATTTTTTAAATATTTCTTATAGAATTGGATTTGCAGTTGTTTATTAAAAAAAAACTATTTTTTGCAGTAATTATTTCTGAATATACTAATTATATCTATTTAGAATGTAATCGTTTTTTATTTGACCATATGTTTTCATAATTATAAGGATACACAAAATGAATCGGAGATATTATTTTTAGTATTTGCATTTTAAAGATCGTGTTAAGTTTATAAGTCTAGTGCAAAAATAATAATTTCATGTTTCAAGGTGATCCAAGCTCTGTTAACCAAGTACTTTATCATAACACGTTTTAAAAATATGTATGCCAAAAAGGCTTAAAGACATGATAAAATATATCATCTCAATATCATTTACGCAGCAGGAATATAAAAAAATAAGGACACGGTCCTCTGTTTTAGGAAGAAGGACACCTACGTAGCAATTTTTTATTACAATTTACCTAGTGTTACCTAAGTAGCAATTTTTTATTACAATTTAATGAAAACAAACTGAAAAGTGCATCATCACTCTCATGCTCTTTTCTCGCTTTGAGTTTCCTCTAGTCACATATTCATCCACATTCATATCAATGTCTGATATAATCATGATAACTTTCAACTCCTTATTATGAATCTATACCACGATAAACTCGTATTCCCCATATTTTCTGTTTTAGGTGCAATAGCACCTAAAAAAATGAGTATAAGAAACGCTTGTAATAACAAGCGTTTCTTATACTCATTTTTTGTCCTCCTTTCACATCACACATCCAAACAACAATAATTCTCATTATCTCTTTTTAAAACAAACTTAATAGTAGTAATACACTACTATTTAAGTAAGTAACAAAAGCCCTAAATTATGGTATTAGTATATGAATAGAAACTCTTGTAAAAATTACCTAACCATCTTTCAATGGAAGACTTCATTAGAATCAGCTTAAAGTAACTTTCTAAAGATTGAAAGAGTGACATTGATGAATAGTTTACAAATGGAGGGATAGATATTTAGGATGAGTACACATGGTATGTCAATATGTTGAGACTTTTTATCGTTTATTTGGTGAAAACAACGTTTTACTAAAATATGTATATGTTTATTCTAAAAATGATGGTACTACGAAAACAAAAAATCTGTTAGAGTAGTTAATTTGTCTTTAAATATTTCAAAAAAAAAAACAGGATTTTGATCCCATTGCGAAAACCAATAGGACCTTCTCTTCTAATTGATGTAAAATTTAATAAATTAAACTATTTTTTAAATAAAAACAATATAAAATATATTTTCCGTTTTACGGAATTATAATTTTTCGGAACTTAATAAGACACGATACAACATAAAACAAACTTAATATTATCTCTTTAATACACTTACTTGTTTCATTATAACACAGCATAACGACGATGACTTGCTCCGAGTCTCTTGTTTTATGAAATATGGAAACCCTATTGACACTGATCGTAATTTATTGAAATGTCAGCGGCAAGGGGCACCGCGCTTTTTAATCAATGTCAAAACAAATCGGTGACTGGTGACGGAATAACAGAACAATTAGAAAACATTTTGCTGATGCGAAGTTAAGGTAAAAATAAAATAAAACATTTTTCTATCACAAACATCACAAGCGTTTGTTTACATTTTGATCCAATTGTTTGCCCGACCAATTATACAAAAATAAAATTGTTTACATTTGTAACAAGTTACTTATCGTCAATTTTTAATTTTATTATTATAACTTTCTTTTAAGAAAATTCTTATCATATTTTTTTTATATTTGCAAGATATTTGCTAGACTAATAGTAGTGGGATACATTACCTACAAAGTATTGACTATTGACTCTCAAGAACCAGATTGAAAATGGGAAATTAACGTTATATTGATATTTCGATTATTATATTTGTCGTAGATCACGATAATTTAGCGATAATTAGTAACTCAATTGATATCATTGTGACAGTAGGGTGTGAACATCGTGACGTAACGATGACCGGAATCGTTTGGAGGGGCACCGGAGACATTTTAAATATTGGGGAGCTTTGAGTCGAGGAGGATTTGATTAGTGAGAGCCTTACAGTTCGGACCCCCAAACGGGATCGATAGTTCACG
Organism: Napeogenes inachia; assembly: GCA_959347355.1. NCBI lineage: Eukaryota > Metazoa > Arthropoda > Insecta > Lepidoptera > Nymphalidae > Napeogenes > Napeogenes inachia. The sequence goes on along the minus strand of OY365795.1, from coordinate 8,410,063 downwards.
CAACTCTGATAAGTGTATACCTACTAAGTAATTTGTGAGAATTGATTACCTACATTTAATACAAGAATTGTCATATTGTGTGTGTGGTTTAATTGCCTGAGACCTACGCCTCGGATCCTGTACCAGAATATTCCATCAAGAACGAGCAAGCCACTAATGTGCATCTATCTCCGACATCAGAAGTGGGATTCACTCGGGCATTACAACCACCCAACTACCCGCGAGATAAGTTTATTGAAGCTACAAATCACGTCAAGCAAGAAATGAAGTGATTTTATTATTTGAAACGCATACTACAAGATAATAACAATGAAGTTCCAGAATCAATACAATCAATCAATAGTTGATAATCAATGGTTGTAAATCAATCAATCAATCAAAATAAATTTATGTTATCTCGAAACTTCAAAATTGAAATCTACCCACATATCAAAAAAATCTAGTGAAGTTTTTATGAAAGAAGAAATCGATGCTGATGAACAAAGAAAAGAAGTGAGAAATTATGGCGGTGACTACGCGGTGCGAATGGCGGTGCCGGCGTGGCGCGGCTGGCGGTGACGGAGCGGCGCGGCTGGCGCTGATGGCGCTGATGGCGCTGATGGCGCTGATGGTGCTGATGGTGCTGATGTTGGTAACGGCGGTCGTGGCGATGGCAGCTATGGCAGCGGTACTGGTTAAGTGCGGTGCGAGCAACGCGTTGAGGTCTGCGCAATTTGTCCACCATCGGACACGTCACAGCATAAAGGTGAATTCGTTACAATTTACTTCCAATTTTTGCGTTAAATACTCGCTAGTTAAAGAAAATTAAGCTATCAAATATAGTGGTAAGCACTTTATTATTGTTATTGCAATGACTGGTATTGAGATTAGCAATCAACCCTCACGATGTTTTTTTTTGATCGAAAATTATTTTACTTTAACTTAACGTCCCTTTGATACGTATTATCATAAGGCGAGATATTATTTTATCCCGGATTTTCGTAGACGTGAATGTTTGTTTTAAACTCGGAAAACAATGTTTTAAACTTTTGTTTTAAATAACTTTGTTTTAAATTCGGAAAACAATGGTAACGCGATAACTCTAAAGATTTAACCGGTTAAGACCAGTCAGGACTTAAAAAAAACTGTAATTCGAACATTATTTAATTAATAGGAACATTTTATTTCTTGTCTACCTACATGTGTAGTAATCATGGGCGAACTTACAATTATTAATTAATCGTTTATTGCAAATGCGTATTATTGCCGATCAAGGCCCGAAAATGCTGTAAAATAAATCGGTTAGATAATTTAGCAAAACTAAGAACTTGTTATTTACGTCTTGTAAATGTTTTCCGCAATAGAGACTAGAAATATTCGATCGGGGCAAGATGCCATAGATGAAGTTCAACTCGCGAAAAATGTACAATGACCAGGGTTGCAAAAAAATATTTTTTAGAGCTTATGATAAATAAAGTAAAAAAAAAATCTTTGTTTTTGTTGTATAGCGATGCCAGAGGGTTAAGTACCACTTGAAGTCAGAGCTTGTAGTAAAAGCGATTGAGTAAAAGTAGTGAATCTTAGTTCAATTGGGAGTCCGTGGGACTCGGAATTAAAGCAATGCCATGAAACAAACAGGAGGTTTGTTGGTATGGCTTAGTGAAAAGCCATATGTGACGAATAAGATTCATGCTTTGTGTTTTATGTTGTTTTTAGAATACATTTTTGGTTTAAAATGTAATGAAAAGTGGTGCTTAGTTGCTTTAGGCTTTAGTTGAGTGGGCATTTATTTTCAATTAAGATGTTCAACTTTATTATAACAGATTTTTCCTTTTTCAATAAGTTGTAAAGGCGACAGGTGCAACAGGAGTACGAGTAGTTTCGATACAGTGCCAGCAGCAGGCAGCCACAGAGAAAGAAGGGTTGAAGTGATCACGTAAGCTACCTTAATGGTACTATAGGACTTTGGTGAGTCATTTTTATATTGTTTTGGTTCTTGTGCTGAGAGTTCTCTGATCACAGAATGTGTAGCAAACAATTTTTGTGTAACATTTAAATAACTCAGTAATTCTAACTGGCAACGATCATAGTGTCCAGAGTACGTTATAGATCTTATCAGAGGTTATGATTAATAATTTTCTATTAAAAAGTCTATTTCAAATCATTCCGATCACAAGATCCCTCAGGAACTAAATGTTTTGGTTGAGCAAAGTGATATTGAATTCACTACAGATAATAGCTTGCCTACTCATACTTGTTGACCGCACCTCACGTGTGGTGTAACACGTGTAGGCGATGGGTCTGTTTTGTGATTTACATGACCGAAGGACTGGTTCATGGTAGTTGTTTGTATATGATCGATGGACTGTATCATATTGCAAAAGTATTAATACATGACCGAAGGACTGGTTCATGGTAGTTGTTTGTATATGATCGATGGACTGTATCATATTGCAAAAGTATTCATACATGACCGATGGACTGGTTCATGGTAGTTGTTTGTATATGATCGATGGACTGTATCATATTGCAAAAGTATTGAGTTGAGTACGCAAGTCTGGTAAAATCATGATTGATTTTGTAAAGTAAAGTGATGGATCTAATGATCAGAGTAGTTTTTAATTGTTGTAAATAAGGTGTAGTGCACACCTTGTGTTAAGAATGTATAAAGAGTAAAAACCTGATACGTGACATTCACTGGTTTTGTCAGAATAACCGAGCAAGTTATCCTTGGACTTATTTGTTTTATTTCAGACCCTACATCCCAGGACAACCGCGAATCCTAAAGCTACTCGATGGAGGTGGCATGGTTATCGTCACTGGATGGAGGTGGCGTGGTTATCATCACTGGATGGAGGTGGCGTGGTTATCGTCACTCGATGTAGGTGGCGTGGTTATCGTCACTCAGAGAGGACATAGTTATTCTCACTCCATAGAGATACATGCACACGAGGACGTGTGACTTGTCAGTATGGCCGTGTCGTAGATCACGATAATTTAGCGATAATTAGTAACTCAATTGATATCATTGTGACAGTAGGGTGTGAACATCGTGACGTAACGATGACCGGAATCGTTTGGAGGGGCACCGGAGACATTTTAAATATTGGGGAGCTTTGAGTCGAGGAGGATTTGATTAGTGAGAGCCTTACAGTTCGGACCCCCAAACGGGATCGATAGTTCACGCAACTCTGATAAGTGTATACCTACTAAGTAATTTGTGAGAATTGATTACCTACATTTAATACAAGAATTGTCATATTGTGTGTGTGGTTTAATTGCCTGAGACCTACGCCTCGGATCCTGTACCAGAATATTCCATCAAGAACGAGCAAGCCACTAATGTGCATCTATCTCCGACATATTCTATAAGATAAATCATTTATGTAATTATGATTTTCACTGAAATGAAAAAATAAAGTAAATGATATTAATTATTACAATGATTTTTAGAATATTCTAAACCAACTGAAAAAATAAGTACAAATTGAATAAAGCTATTACCCAATTGGTATAAATAAATCTAATATATTGTATTTAAATGAAAAGATATTGGAACGGTAAAGTTGTCTCTACTATAAAGCCTTAATATAATCTTCGGTCAGGCCGATCAAATTTAATATTATAAAATGATGAAAATAGATGACTATATTCAGTTCGATATTTTTGAAGATTATTTACAAAATGGTAAGCTTTTTAATATTAAAACAAACGTGAGGTAAGATTATTATTGTTGAAATAAATTTAACTGCCCGTTACTTTTAAGAAGCTACCTTCATCACCTATCTACCGTCATCTCAAGCCTCGAAAAAATTGTTGGCAGTCTCGACTTATTTATATGAGTATAAAACAAAAATTTAAAATTAAGAGAAATTATAACTGTCCGTCTATATTTTTTTTAAAGTAGTGAATGTAAATGCTTTTTTTCTTTTTGAGAATAAAACATTACAATGCTTATCAATATTCGTGAATAAAAGAATAATACAAAAATAATTGAAGATTATTTTTCTCAAAGTTTATGTTATAATAATAATGATAATACATCAAATAAGACATCATTATCTTTCAATTGAAATAAATTGTAGTGTGAGTGAGATATCTCTGGTTTTTTTATAGGTTAGTAAGATCTATCGATACCATTATGTTTGGAGTATAACTTTGTCCCATTTTCAGGGCTTCGCTGAAATGAGCTAATTTGACAGATGTATTTTTAATAATATGGCTTCTATCAGATGTCTTAGTTCAGAACTTCCTATTAGAAGACCTGCTATATACAGTATAATAAACTTATATATTATATTTATACTTATTAACTCAAATTAAATAATGTAGCACATTATATATAATATTTTTTGTCGGATCGACTTACATGTTTTTAGACATTCAAAAAAATATTTAACGTATAAAAATATTGCATGTAATAATCGTGAAGGTACTATATATCAATCATAACAAATCCTAATTTATTTTAACTATTTTATCATGCTATCACGTTACAATTCTATTACAAAACTAACAAAGTTGATACAATTTATCATATTCATAAATAAATATTTTGTTATCACTGCGATTTTAGGGTCCGTTATGATTTAAAACATCACTGTCTACATATGCGCTGCCTTCAAAGTAATAAATTACAATATTGGTATTATATATGAAATATGAGATTTACAAATTCAGCATTATTGTTATTACAAATCCTCTAAAGCTGTAAGAAAAATAACTTAACTTAGTTTCTATAGGTTTTATGTAATCTGTATTATGACAATAATTTATTTTCAGTGTTTTGTTGAATGTAGTTCCGATTAATAAGTATTATTTTTATTTCCATTTGATGTTGATTAATATATTTTTAACCACACTTACCTTATTGATATTTTATTTGTTATTCATTTATATGTAGCGTATAAATATATGTGAAATAAAATCTAGATGTAATTTGAATACTGTATCTAAATATGATACTCATTTAAATGTCACTAACTCTCTATTTGTTTATCTATTTTCCGCTGACATTTGAAGAGCTATTTATGATTTTACTGAATAATACTTAAAAGACGGCTTTCATCTACGTCAAAACATGGAAAGTATATTCAGGCAATATCACGAAAAATGGAGATAACACGATCGGTTCATAAAATATTTACCATATCTTCAAGAGTAAACAAATATCGGAAAATATTAGTTATCAAATCAAACTTTGGGTTTATAATATTACCTACATGAAATTCAATATTTTATTGTATACTCTAATACTTAAGTTTACTTGTTTATAATAGTATTTTAATGAATTGAAATTATTGTTTTGTCATTTCAAAACAGATTTAGCGATTAATTCTAACATTGACTAAAATAACCAGTTATCTATTTATTTATTTATATCTTTTCCACTTAGAATCATAATCAGTGATCACTTGTGTACGTCAACATGGAAATGTCAGGAGGGCCTATTACGATACTAGATTTATCGTAATAAGCCCTTCTGAAAAAGCACTTTCCATCTTAATGTTAAAGCTATGAGGGTTCCAAACGCGTCCTGGTCAGAGAAGAACCACACAACAAACTCAGCCGGATATATTTTTTGTTATTGTGATCACTGTTTCACAAACGTCAAACTTAAGTGCAATTTTGGAACAACTAGAACCTTTGCAATCAATCTGAAAAGAAGCCTAATGATTTCAGGCAACGAAAATTAAATAATAATAACAGAAAAAATATATATATATATATATAAATCTTCGGCCTGCCACACAACCAGTCACCGCAAGCAGCACCCGTTCACGAGCATAACACAAGAGCCAGCCATCACCCCCTCGCACATATTTGAGGGAGGGAGGTAACCCGACTCCCGATGCTACCGCAAGTAGTGACTTCTAAGGAATCGGTGTGATGCAGAAGGTCGATAAAGCAAAATTAAATTACAACAAAAAACAAATTGCGGAAATTACTAGCTATTCGCAATACAATAGATTCATTCCCAGGCCATACCGTCGTCGTCGATGTAATCTTTTACACTATAGTAGGATTTTTTTATTAAATTATTTTTAACATATAATTTAAATTTATTTAATGAGAGGCTTAAGGCTTCATTTGGGAGCTTATTATAAAAACGTATACAATTACCCTTAAAGGATTTACCTATTTTATGGAGCCTAGTGCCGGGCATAGCGAGTTTATTTTTATTTCTTGTATTAATTTTATGTAAATCACAATTTTTCTTGAACTTTGAAATATTTTTATGAACGTAAATTAAGTTTTCATAAATATATAGATTATAAACAGTCATAATTTTAAATTCTTTAAATTTGTTTCTTAAAGAGTCTCTTGGTCTCATATTATATATTGCGCGAACAGCTCTCTTCTGCAATGTAAATATGGTATCAATGTCAGCCGCATTGCCCCATAAGAGTATACCGTATGACATTAAGCTATGAAAGTAACTAAAGTAAACTAACCGAGCAGTTTCCATATTTGTTAATAGACGTATTTTTTTAACCGAGTATGCAGCAGAACTTAGTCTGCTTGACAAATCAAATATATGAGGACCCCATTGCAATTTTTCATCTAAAGTAATGCCCAAGAAAGTAGTAGATTTGACCAAGTCCAAATTCTCATTATTTAATTGTACATTGGTTCTAACATTTTTAACATTTGGTAAACTAAATTTGACTCATTTCGTCTTTTTTTTATTGAGCAACAAATTATTGGCGTTAAACCATTGTACAACATCTGAGAGAGCATTTTTTACATCGTCAATAACAGATTGCCGTCTATTAACTTTAAAAGTAAGAGAAGTATCATCAGCAAACAACACTATCCCATGTTTTTCCTTCACTAGGTGAGGTAAGTCATTTATGTAACACAACAACAAGAAAGGCCCTAAGATGCTCTATCTGTGGCACACCTATTTTTACCAAAGAACCAGGGGAACGTTTTCCATTTACATCAACTTTTTGAATTCTATCATTAAGATATGAACTAATCAAATCTAGGGACTTATTTTTAACTCCATAATGTTCTAACTTTTTTATAAGGATTTCATGTTGAACGCAGTCAAACGCCCTAGAAAGATCACAGAAAATGCCAAGTGCATCCTGTGATCCTTCCCAGGCTTCAAATATGTTTAGTAATAGCTCAACACCAGCATCTTTTGTAGAGCGACCGGCAGTGAAACCAAACTGGATTTTGTGTAAGAGATTGTTTTTACTGAAATATGCCACAAGTTGATTAAGAATTATTTTCTCAAAAATCTTACTAAAAGTGGGTAATACTGAAATAGGTCTATAGTTACTAGGATCTAATGAATAGCCGGATTTGAATAATGGAGTTATTTTACTTTGTTTCATTAGATCAGGAAATATACCATATTCTAAACAATTATTAAATATTAATGCTAAGTCTGGCGCTACAATGTCAATTATAGACTTAAGTATGTCAACAGAAAACCCCCAAAGATCACTAGTCTTTTTAACGCTAATTGATCTAAATACTTTGATTACTTCTTGAGCATTAACTTTTTCAAACTTAAAACTGCTAACACATTGATCTACATTCTCTCTAAGTAAACCCATAGCTGCAGCGGTAGAAGAATTTAAAGATAACGTTGTAGTCACTGGAATATTAGTAAAAAAAACAACCAAAAGCAGTACCAACCTAGAGGTCAGACGTAACATATTTATTATCTATATTTAATTTAAAGTCGATCCTCTGGGATTTAGCTCTTCCAGTTTCCTCATTAATTATTTTCCAAGTTGTTTTTATTTTATTAATGCTATTTCCTATTTTATTTTTAATATGTTGATTTTTAGCTATTTTACATTGTTTTTTAAAAGATAAGATCCTTGCCGCTGATATTTCAATACATTACTGTTAGTGTCAGTAGAGCTTCATATTTTATAAAACAAGAAATGTAGATATATTAAGTCGTCCGTTAGTTTGTCTGATATTTTTAAACAAGTGAATTTTAATAAAGGATGGTTTTATGAGATTTCAAATTCTGATTTTGTTATCTTATTCATACGAAAATAGAAGTGCCCTCCAGAATTTATTTAAGTAAACTTCATTTTAATATTCTTAAACTGCCAAAAACAATAACAACCAAGATTTCTAACCGTTTAAAAGTGTGTTTATTAATCATCTGCATTTCAGTAGCGGTTGCTACTTTTGTAAACTATGTATTATTCATATACTTATTCATTAATCAGCATAGGCATATTTTTTTTAATCTTTTGTTATGAAATGAACAAAATTGTATCGTCGAAACAAAAAAATGCATGATGATTGTATTTTTATTCAAGGATTTTGATTTTCACAAACTGATATGGTAATTATTTGTTATTTATTGTTTTTATTACATATTTTACCTGAAAAACTAGAAACATTTCGCATGAGAAATATTATTTCTCCAGTTTTGTTGATGTTTGGATTTTGCCACTTCGGTTACTTTAGATAATATGATAAGAAAAGCAGTGATAATTGAGATGAATGATATTGTACCCAAGCTACATACAAGATACATAGAAAGCAACATGTTGTTCTTCTTTGTATAAAATATCGATAGGCGTTATACAAATTAATAACTTGTGTCGCAACTATAAGTAAACAAAACCTTTTTAAAAATAATTAAAATTTTATGAAAAAAATACGTGTCGCGAGTGCTAAAAGTGTGAAGGGAGTACTGCATTTTCTCTACGACAAGAGACAGTTGCAAATTTTTCCTCCCTGCTGCTAAAATCAAAAATATGTTCATGTATTATTAATTGAAAGTGCAGTTTGATAAGCCCACGGGACATTCCTATCCCAAAGATATCCCTAGCCCTCTGATATACAATTTAATTAAAAACACCCTGAAGCACACAATAGGTCGGAGTTTTTACAAAGGCGGTGTTTCCAAATGGATACGACATGGGTGCCTTCAAGGTACCCACTCTCTCCTTTCCATCCTCTGATACTGCAAGAGTTCGTTGGGGGGGAGGGTGGAGGTGGGTGGGGGGGTGTCATTTCACATGAGATGACCCACAGGCTCATTTGCCCTCCTATTAATATAAAAAGTAAGAAAATACAAAATTGTTCTCATCCATGCTATATGATAATATTTTTTCGTTATTCTGTCATATTTTTTTTTAGTAGGGACTTGTTTCATTGCCTTCTTAACACGTGCTATCTATGTCATTATGGTCACCCTCTTTTCTTGTAACCATGCCTATTCATACAGAGTTCTCTTTTAACACGTTTTTAATTGGTATGATCTTTTCAAGTCTTTTATATCATCGGTGATATATTATCATATATTATATAGTAATTTTGAATATATCAAAACTATATTACGTATATATGTAATAATAAATTTTTATTATGATTTTTATTATTACTATAGCGGCGGAAAAATAAATTAAACATTCTACAGAAAGAATATATTCTCAAAATATGTGTATACTACAAACTATTCAAATTTAAAATTAAAAATGGAATATATAATAATAGAAAAAGGTAGCATATTTAAACATCAAAATGAGTTTAAAAGTTTTCCATTGCACATCTGCGCTAACTTCAGTGACAGTATTTCTTTGCAAATGTTGAAACGACTATTTTAAAGCTTATTTTAGAGAAGGCCATTTGAAAGCTTTCGTAGCTTAATGTTACAATTGTAGCTCGAACTATTTCCATTAGTAGCTATTTATTATCCTAAAATTTAAGCATTATAGTTATAATAAAAAATAATATATATTTTTTTATATGCTTTTGTATTATTCATATATGATACATGGAAAATAGCCAGCTTTTCAAACATTCTTTATCAGATAAAATCTATCTATATAGAATGTTAGATTCATAGAGATGGGTAGAGACACGGTAAGTGAATTAGCAGAGCTAAGGCACGGTTTCCTAGAGGCCACATGTTTGAATCCTGACCATCCATGCTACACATTCGTTATCCTTTGTGCCGAGTAACACTTTTATGATATATTGAGTATTGTAAGAGAACGAAGGCGGCGGTTGCCATTACCCATCCAATGATTTAATTTGTCTCATACAAAAACCATATTTAGAGCTTTCAAGCAATGCTGTATTCAAATGACTGCCCAAGAGACTATCCCTATCTACTGAGACACCCGGCGGTAGATAGTTTGCAGCTGAACTACGGGTCAGCTGCTAAGATCAGGATACTACGGGACCTCCGGCAGCGATGCATGCTCTTGCGTGTGTAAACTGCCGGGTTACTGGTTTTGGTGTTGGATTCGTTGTGGTAATGTGGTTAACTGCAGAGATTCGGCGCTGTTCGTCTGGGTCCCCACAGTTGTCGGGATCTCGTCGGATCTTGTGCGCAGCGAGAGGTGATTGACCAGCCTAAGGCGAAGGGCTGCTGCGGTCTTTTACTTCGGGGCTTGGAACGGTCCTTAAGCAGAGATCCTTTCGGGGGTCACTGCAGTTCGGGTAGCCCCTGCTTAGAGGTTAGATGGATGTGCTAGCATCTATCCGGTCACCCGACTGTCACGTAGGGTAGGCTTGCGGCCTGACCGCCTGTCGGGAAGTGAGCGTGCCTTACAGCTCCGGCACCAGCTGGAAACTGGTACTTAGCCTCTCTGACGTTCTTAGCAAGTGAATTGCAAGTGCGAGAAATCACACGGGAAGTGAGCGTGCCTTACAGCTCCGGAACCTTTCATGGAGAAAAGGTAGCTTGGTGGTCGCGATTGGACTTGTCTATGACCGATAGCCTTGCGAGCTTACTAGTCTTATAGTGCCGTTGTCGGATGACTTCGGAGGTCAGACCTGCCGTATAAGGGTCCATGTGACAGGGGTAAACCTTGACCACATGAATAGCGGCTCAATCCTTTATAACCAGAGGGTTGACAAGGTCGAGATGCTATATACATAACTATTAGGACAAAAGGAGGCGAGGGCGGTTGCCCAAGAGACCAAACTATTAGTAATAGAAGTTAAACAATTAAAACATTTGCACTTGATCATTAATTTCAAAATATATTTACCTAGTTCAAAAATGCTAAAATAAATATATGGTTGCTAGGTGAGGGTCAAAATTACTATTTTTTCATCAAGTACGTTATAACGTTTACGTTATTTATTTACGTTACAAAATTATTGAGAAATTAGAGTAAATTCATTTAATAGTAGTTTAATAACGATTATAATAATAATAAAGCGAATCATTATTAAGCTCAAATGAATATGATTTCTGTGAAATCAGGTGACTATTATTTTACTGTCTTCAGAACGTTAGAAGTCGGCGATTAATTGTGGCATTGAGTCTGAACATTGGCCTGTATTGCCTTGGGCGTTTTAATAAATTAGGATCAGTATCAACAAGATTTCCATACTTCATAATACAAGTAAATTGAGCCAAATCGTTCTATATTCGTAGAATTCTACGAAGATAATATATATTTTTATAAGATTGTTTAAAGAACTTATCACAAAAATTCCTACCTTTCCTTTTTTATACAAAAACCTGAAATAATTTCTTAAGAATATCTAATCCTGAACAAGATGGTATTTCATTTGCTATAAAAGTACTTCGTCGTATATTTGTAATATTTGTGTTTTTTTGTAATATTTACGTTTTTTTCAATTGATCTGATTATTTTAAAATATCTATAAACATGAATAGCCATGTTAAACTTATTTAAATCTACATAAATATAAAATGAAAAATAATCGTATAGCTCAATTGGTAGAGCGACGGGACGGTTTCCCAGTAGTCGCGGGTTCGAATCCCTGCCCGTAACGGTTTATTTTTCATTCTATAATTATAAAAATTTTAATAAGCTTAACATGGCTATACATGTTTATAGATATTTTCAAATTTAATAGTTATTAATCATTAACTAACTAAAAAACAGAGGAAACCATCACAAAGTTCCAATCTAATATTAGCTGTACAATAAACCTTGCGTCAATCAATTTGTAGGATTGCTTCAGTACACAATTAGTCGGGAGATGTTTATTTATTTTTTTGCGAAACGCGAGAACCCAATTGAGTTTGATTGGTACATGTTGCGAAATATTGGTAATAGGGTAGTATGATCGGGCCTACTTGTCCTGGCAACAACAATAACTTTTTTGTATTAGCAGTTATAGGTCTATGTGCTGAATATATGGTTGCGTGCTAGTATTCAACTGCGGTATTCCTGGTGAAGTGCGTATACTCTTTACTAATAATGCATACAGTTATGACTAATATATAAGCTTCCTTCGTTATATATTTAATAAAAATGTAATATACAAGATAAAACTAAAACCAAACGTCATTTATTTTTTTAAAGACTTTTAACTCGTGCGACATTACCTTTATCGGTATATTATTTACATTTGTAAAAATATTTTAAACAAATATTTAAAATTCTGTTTAGTTTTTTTTAAAGCATAGAATAAAAATAACTCGATACGGACAGGGATTCATACTCTCGACCCCTGGAATACCATTCACATCACCACGTCCCGAAGGGTGGCTATATATGTCGAATTATTTTGTATTATGTATTAGTTTTATATGTTAATAGGCTTAACATGGCGTGTTTATAGTAAATTAAAAAAAAAATGATAAGCTTTTAGAATATATATCTCATTAGAAAGATGCTATGTTCTTTGAAGTCAACGATCAAACTACTAGGCGAGCATCTGGCTCGCCTAGCAGTCTCAAATCTCAACGCGGTTTCTTTTTTACTTATCTTGTTAAAATGTGTCAGCTTATGCTTCCACTACTCTATTATGATAAAATGGTATAAAAATATTTGAAATGTCAGTTGTTATTAATATTTCCGTAAATATATTTTTGTTTTATAAAGAAGATTCAACTTAAATATAATATAATATGATATATTGGATAAATCTCTTTGATATTACGAGGGTAACGCTGAAGAGGAAAAACTCTTAAACATTACCTAATGTAAGATATTTTTGCTTGAATGTTATTAATTCTTTATATGCTACCTATACCTATATTATTGTAGAATATTGCTTTTTATTTCTATGATTTCTAAAAAAACAATTGTTACATTTATTATTAACGTTATTATACGTAAATAAATATATATATATATATATATATATATATATATATATATATATATATATATATATATATATTTACGTATAATAACGTTAATAATAAATGTAAATAACCCTGTATATAAATATATATATATATATATATATATATATATATATATATATTTATACAGGGTTATTTGTAATTAGTTGACCACCTCTTGCAGGCAGCCTCTCTATATCAATCCTTTCAACATTTGTTCTACGACTTTTCAGAAATCTTGATAAATAACTCAGAACAAAGGAAACAAAAAAATTTTTGCTTCCTCGGTTATTTATTACTTTGTATTTTGTAAGAAGTCTAAAGTATAGGTCGCGGCAGTCTAGCTCTACTCAAAATTTGTAAGGTACCACGCACGTAATACTATTATAACTTATTATTATTTTTTGTTTTATTTCCAACACTACGTAATAATTACCCAATCGTCGTATTGTGTATTAACATTTTAAACTTATGATGTATAAAATTGTTAACAATTAATCAAGGTAGAATCAGATTATTTACAATAATACGTTTATAATATATATATACGATATGCCATACAAAATACATTTGCCTATTTTACAGCAATTCAAAAAGTATGATCATACAATTTATCAAATTTATAATATTTTTTTCTACGCAAATGATGTTATTTTTAATTACATGATTTTAATATAAGATGATAATTAATGTGGACTACGTGGTGTTAAACTTGAAAAAAAAAACTGATGTTGTTTATTTTGACATAGCATTTCTAGTGATCAAAGTTAAAAGTGCAATAATGCAATATATAATAATGCATTATTTTTAAAATAAAAGTAACTTACTATTATATTAGAAAATAGACATCTTAAAGTAATTCCAAAAAAAACAAATACGATATTATACGGATGTAAGAACTATCGAACAAAGTCAGTTTTTATATCACTGAGGACAAAGAAACCATTCAATTATATGAAGCAGTTGAACTGTTAATAGTTCTGTCATAATACTATTTTGGCTAGTTTCTGCAAATAATAAGTTTTTCTGGGTGCTAAATGTCAATTTTATACTAAGACTAATAAAAGTTAAAAATTGACACTTTTAATATTAAAATTAACAAACTCCTCAGTATCTGTAGTGTATTGTTTTTCTTACATAACATAAAAGTTACAGTAATGTCTTTGTAACGTAACATAAAAGTAAAAATATTTAATTAATCTATTTAACTAATATGTTCTAAACAAGAAAATGCGTTAGTAATATTTCCACTACGATTCTATAACCATCAATAACTAGTGCTTTAAGTAATTAAAAATCTTTACACCGAAGAAAAGATCAAAATGTTGCCAGAAAACGTTTAGATCTGATAACGCAATAGTTCTTAAAATATATGACATCGGTGTGATTCTATAACCAGTTATATGTCTGCTAATTTACAAGAGAATGAGTGCAGGTCTTTGTCTTTGTTTTCGTGGTATAGGATAATAATAAAAATAAAGGGTCACAGTGAATTTGTTATCGGAGTGAGTTAATGATCAGAGAAGAGTCTAATTGAAAATGTTTTTCCTTCAAGTTACATTTCCTACCTAAAAAACTTGGTTACAACTAAATATAAACACACATTAAATGGATATACCATTTGATGCCCTTGGGAAGCATCACCTTTATACCCAAATAATTCGTTAAACGAATATCGACCTTAACAATCTACAATAAAATTACGATTAGGTTATATCTTTAAAATATATTTCACGTGTTCATGTATCTATGAAATAAAGTATCACTTTGAAATATTATGAGTTACTTAGCGTTATTTTGTTGTAAAACTGATTGTACCTATTTATACAGTAAAACGCTGGAAGTTAATGAATAAAAATAATAAGAAAACCACCTTTCCTGGATTCATGAAGAAATAGTAGGGAAATCAGAAACATAGGAAATTTCAGACTATTCACGACACAAGCATTCGAGACTGCAACTACTTTTTCATACAAGTTTTATCTTTCTTGTAATAAAGTTTTAATATCTGAATTCAACTTATTATCAGTGCTTAAAATTAATCTTTTTGCAATTAGTGACGAATAATCTTATCTATTTTGTATATATACGATAGATGATAATAGAGAGTACAAGACTATTTTAATATTAATTAAAATAATATTTACTTTTTTAAAGTCATTTATGAAGCATAAATATCAAATATTATAAATTTTTATAACTAAAACTCAAAATATAACTATAATATAAAATGAACTATAAAATTTAAGGTTCATTGATCTCACTTGAGATGTTTCACGGCTTAGAACAAAGGAACAATGCCATTGTATTATAATGAAACGGTTGACCTCTTATTAGTTTCTTTGGGAAGTCAGCAGACTGCTGGTATTGGTTTCTAGAGAGGGTCAATTGTACAAGTAGCTAATTCCAGTTTATGTCCTTGAAACTAATTTTCGAATATTGCTTTTACCTAGAATGTCATAAGGTAAGGCTAAATTATTTTTTTCGTAAATTAATTGTAATTTAAGGCTAACAATCCAATTTTGATCCGTAATCAGAATAATTCATAGGAATATAATAAACTAAACCCTAAAATATTTAGATGAAAGTAACGTTACAGTTACATAATATTATATTTAGTTTCCTTTTTTAACTGAACTATAACAGTGTCGTACTACATTTATAACTCGCGTCCCTATTGTCCTAAACATATTAAAAAACATATACATAACAGATTACATAACAATAATATATCTTATTATTTGTCGCCGTGTTTAAAAAAAAATAAAGTATAGGAAAATTAAAAACTTCTTTCCTTTTCACTATCAGAAAATTAAGCCGGAAGTAGATAAATAAATTCAGAAGGTAAGATGATTTTAATGAAATTGAATACATAATAATCTATTTGTATAATTTGGTAAGCAAATCTTGTTTTATTGAAATTAGAGCACAGAATTACTAAAAACAGGTCTCGATAACTTCACATTGCAATAGGATTGAAAATTCACATATGATAATAAGGGCCATTATAGTTGAGGATTATTTGAACCAAAACATTTTATTCAAAATATGCCTCTAATAGAATTTTGCATAGTGGAATTGTCTAATTATACTTGGAAATTTCCCAAAATGTATAATTTGATTACAATTCAGGTATGAACAAGCAATTAACATCCATCTGGAAGTTAAGAACAGTAATTTATGTGGTCCTTACGACTCCTCGGTCAATTATAGTGCCTGGCTTATCTCCATAAATTGTTCTTCCTTTTTATAAATTAATTAGTTGAATAAAATGTATATTTAATATAATGGTTGTGTTATATATATTGTAAAAACATTAAACGTTATACAATTTACGTCGCTAAGAGTTTTCTAAGGTTGCTGACACTCCATCAAAATTAGAAAGGCTTACACGCGATTTGACAGAAAAAAAAATAGTAAAGTTCTGTAACTTTTCTTTAACAAAACTGTAATATTAACATTTATCAATAGATAAAAACTCAGCAAGAATTAGATCTTTCCTTTGTTTTAGAATGTTGGTAGCATTTGCCTAAAATCAGGTATCAGAGTAAAAATATTAAATAAAAAAAAACTATTTTTAATATATAAATACTGAATATTTTATTTTTAATGTATATTTTTTTGAAAAACAATAAAATTCCTTAGTAAAAAAGACGTTGTTATAACGCAAGTGTTGTTTTGTAAAGATATCATTTTACATGGAATTTACTGAGCTCGTTTGAAGTACCATCAACCAAGATAGTTTCCCACATTCTACTTCAGAAAAAAAATACTATCTCAGTAATTTCAGTTTAAGCAAGACTTGAACAATTAACATATTGAAACTTAAAGTAATTGACATATTGAAACAACCCCAAAAAATTAAGATAACTCTAGGTGGATAATTATGAGGCAATAAAAATAAAAGAGCGATTCTAAACCGATTTCAATTGTAGCGTCAAAAATAAAGTCAATTTATTTAAAAGCGTAGAAATTCTTTACACTTATACAGGGACACTGGACTAAATATAATCCATTAGGTAATTATAATGAAATAATGGAGAGCATTTTTAGTATTAGTCTCCGTTTAATTAACAAGTTATTAGTTTTAGTAAATATCGTAAAAACTAGCTATAGTGAAAACTAGCTAGGTATCGTGAAAACTATCGTAAAAAAAAACATTAAAGTCCACGTCCATATTAAAAGATGCTTCTAAGCACCTATTGATTGCGATGGCAGGGTGTCCTTTGTGTGACGTCGATGGATATATTCATAAATATAATGAAAAAGTTAGGCGATAGTTAAATTCTGAAAAAAGACCGCAATTTTTTTTTTATTTTTATTATACTTCGACAAAATAGGGAGGAAATATCTCAAACAGTTTTTGCTTTTTCATACAAAATCACAATATTGACTTCATTAAAGTTTTTTAGTTAGAGGTATCTATTTAGTACCAGTACTTGGGAGCCTTGTTTTACCACGCAGCTATCCGAAGCCAATTGTGTCTAGTGCCATTCTACCAGGACAGCCATTGTTACATATCATAAAAATGAAACTCATTAGTACTACTCAACTATCCTTGTTATTCAATGTATTGTTTGCTTTGTTTCAGTGTGTAAGAAAAATAATAATATCAGAAAAATATTTCAACAATTTATAAATAATAATTATTTCTTCATACTTTTTCTTACTATGCATATAGTTAAAAAAAGCTAAAAAAGTGCGTATTGTTGAAGGTATGAAAGGTTGAAATAGACAAGAAAGTTATTTGAAATTAATATTTAATTTCATTTGAAGAAATAATAAAATAAAGATAACAAGGAAAGCTGCTTACTAAAGCTACTAAAAATAATATGATAAATAATAATGTTTAAAACATCTCAAGAATAGGATTTATAATTACGTAATATGATTACCATACCATTATAAAAACGTGGTACAAAATATTTAAATATTTGAAACAATTAAGCCTTCAATGTGGCTGTATATACATATACATATATTATTAATATAGTTACAAGGTTTAACTGTATCAATTAAGAGTAAAATACTCAAAAATGTATGTTTTTTTCTGTTTACATTATTTACTGTTTTAACTATTGAGCTAATTTTAATCATTGAAAATATTTTAATTTAAATCTTAGGTACATACATTCAATAATTGTAATAACGATGTGCTGTAATCCTATATAATAAATATTTTCACGTTATTAAAAGCAAAATATTTATAGCATTTTTTAATATATAATTTTTTCTTCAATAAACATTTTTGTATTCGTTTGTAATCAGATAATAATATTTCAGCGCGTGTATTTAATATAAAGTAGGTCACTGGTTTTTAAATTCTGTTATATAATCTTATTATCGATAAAAAATATGTTTCTTCAAAAAATATTTTGGTATTCAAGTATTCAACTCTTTTTTGTTTTTTTTCTGTTTTCTGCAAACCGTTTCATTATAAATAAAATGATTACTAAAACGGAACTTAATATAACATTATAAGTATTATATTTGGCCAAATATATGTTTAAAGTTTTGGTACATTTAATATATTTCAAACAAAATAATAAATAAATAAGTGAGTAAAATAGATATTATTCTAGTTTAAATTATATATCTAAATAATATTGGCTGGTCGAAGATGCGACCGTGGATGACACTGTTGTGAGCTAGAATTAAGGATAACGATGACTTAGCTCGAATCCTTAATTTCGGTTATGGAAGATCATTATTATTTATAATTTAAAGTAGGCTTTTATTTATTTACATTACCTTTATGATTACGTTATTTACACCCATTTTTCAATCTCTATTTATACAACTTTAAAAATATATGTTGGGTTGATCAGGCTAGACTTGAAGTTGTTAGAATTTGAAATTGCTACCTCATACCTACTATATATATAACACTTTTACATTCATATTATTTTCAAAAAAACAACTAAATTTTCCTGTATAAATAATTTATATTTCACAACATTATTGTTGTGAAAGATCTCATTTAATAATCTTATCTGAAGTGTTAAAAAGCTCAAAATATAATCCGCTCACAGCATATGTAAGCGTTCACAAAGAAATATCCTGTAATATAATACTTTTACGGGTATAAAAAATTAAGGTTGGTACACAAATGCATGAATGCAGAACTCGAAACAATTTTGCAGACTATCAAGTCAGTTTGACGTCGCGTCTCGTGGCGCACGGACGTGTTTTGTGCTGCAGATATTTGAAAATTTCGGGCTGATACGTATACTTTTAATTGCAACGTCATTGTGATTTGCATATAGTTTATTCCAATTGTAAGTGTTGTGATTGTTTTTCGGATGGATGTGGATAATGTATGTATTATTTCAAGTCCTATTTTAGTTTTTTTTGGTTATGTTTGGACTAATTTCAAAACGAATAATGTTTGTTTTATGATTTTTTAAGCAATTCATCCCAAAGCCTGATGGATTTTTGACCAATTGAAATATTTAAGTAAGTAGCAGACTTTGTTCATTAGGTTTTTATTTTTTTTAACTCTTGAGTTAATACAAATGAAATCATAAAATAAAAATATTACATAGAAAGTAACTTGAAGTATCTTTGTGTAAAATATCCTTATATCCTTGAGTGTATAAAATAAAATTTAAGCTAAGTCATTTTATTTTAATCGTACGTAAATTAATAAATACAGAACTTTATTAGTCATTAATTTAGTCATAAATAAAGCCGTTGGTAATAATTTTCAAGTAACACATTCTACTAAAAAATACGCGCTCGTAGCTCGTAGCATAAAAGCTTCGCCGTAGCTAAACATTAATATACTTAGCGTATTTTTATGTAATATTTTTCGGGTACAGGCTGTTCTACTTATTTAAGAAAACCAATCTTATTAACAATTCTAACCTACTTTAAAATGAATCTCAATTTTAGCTTTCTTTTCTTTTATATGCATGTTTTTTGGTTTTTTTTTTTTAACAATTTGAATTTATATCTTTTAAGCTTTCAAAAAGATGATCAATTAATTTTGTATAAGTATAATCTTATTAGTTCGCATTATATATTTATTTTAATTCAAATAGATGGCTAGCCGTCGGATAACCCAAGACATTGAAGGAAATATTTGACTGGGTGAATAGAGTGAATCTCACCTATTCAAGTGTTAGTAGCTCAACTTTAACGAGTTTCAGAACAGAGGACCGTTATATGTAGGTTAGGATATGTCATTAGAATTAACCCCCATTGGTATAATAGGAGAATAGAGTCAAATGAGAGGTTTCATGTTATATGCATACATATATATAGGTTATTTCTGTTTTTTATCACCATGTATAATATGTTAATTAGAGATGCTTTGTAAATTTCTATGAACGAATAATGTTTTATATGCTTCAGTATATTTATAACCACTTTTTAGCTAACATATTCGTTTCGTTTCGTTTATTAAATAAAATATTTTTTATTTAAGATTCATTTTCTTATGTTCAAATATAATATAATATTTTTTTTTAAAGACAACAATTTATTTTTAATTTTATTCTTATGGTGAAATACAATCAAAAGACTTGTATTTTTATTTTCTTGATCTTACTTAATCTTATTAATGCTCATTAATCCTTATATTTGTTTGTTTATTAAAAATCGTCTTTTATTTCCAACAATTCATCAAAGTCAAATATCTGCTTTGATAATGTATATTTTTTCTATTAAATACTTTTCCTCGTTCGTGGATAAGCACATTTTAAGGATGCTTAATTTATTAAAAAATATTTAAAATGTTTATATTAAAGAGAACCATGAGTATTTTTTAAAAAAATATTACATTTTATAATTCAATGGTAATTATTATTTTAATATGTTTTTTTTTTGCCTATCACGTATAAGGTAAAAATAAAAAAGCAAATAGAGATAATAAACAAAATTAATAAAACTTTTAAAACTTAAAATTAGTAAAAATTTTGTGTTTTATTAGGGTCTCAAAAAATTTGCGGATTTCACATACATATTATTTAATTAGATCTTGTCTCAATAATAACACTTTGTATGCTATATTAAATTTATTACACTTATTAGTTAATAAACAAAATTAGTAAAACTTTTATAGCGAGTATTTTGTCTTTTATCATGGTCTCAATATATTTATCCTTCTCTAAATATATTTTTCCTTTGCCTTAATAAATCACGACATGAATGAAGAGGTATTTTCAATAAAAAATTGTAAAGGAAAATAGTTACATTTTGCTTCATCTGCAAAAACCGAATCTAATAAATATTCAAGAGCCTTGCATATTTCCCAGTTTGAAGTAGGAAAAGAAAAAAAGAAAATTTCGATAATGCAACGGTTCTTATTCATAACGCAAAAGAGTTTGAGAAAAAGTTGTCTTTGTTGAAAATAATTTTTATCCGTAGTAAATGATTTTATGAAACTGTATTTAAATTGAAGAAAAGATGTATTTTTTATTACACATAATGCTACAGCAAACATATAAACATTAACAATATTAGTTTTTAGGTACTTTTTTTAAACAAAGAATCAGGCCTTAGGTTGGTATGACTTTCCATCTGACGTATCTATGTAGCAAATTATAGGTAAGTTAAGGTTAAACTTGCCAAGTAGGATGTAGTATGAGAAATTTGAAGCTTGCAACGCCAAGTCTTGTTATTTTAGGCAGCTATATCTAACCTATGCTTTGTTATAATAATATATAACCGCCCTCCGGCCTGTTATCACACAACTTATATTTTCATAGGTACATGTGTCACCCTAAAGAGGTATGTTATTTTATATATATATATTACTACTTAACGAACCAAAAAGACTTTGTTTGTTCTTTCATGCGACCTTTTACGGCACGCCGTGTTCCTCAAATATTATATTTGTCGCAACGATCACGGATTAAGGAAGATAAACATTTATTAAAAGTAAAACGCCAGTATACATATATAAATAAAATTGTATCGTTATTTTGTAATTACATTGTTTATAATTAATGACGGAGCATCACTTAAAATCTGGTTGACAGATATATATTATTTTTGTAGTTGTTTGGAAAAGGTTCGTATAAATTAAATTACCGTAACAATATAAATTAGAATTATATTTTTAATGAAAATAACAAATAAAAAAGTATGAGAATGAGTTAAGTTTGACAGTTGATTAATATTAATAAAGTTTGACAGCTGATTAATAAATCACAGACAGCCTCAATCACTGAAAATGAAAAAAAACGTTGCACAATAAACATACCTTTCTGCACTTTTTCATTAATAAATATTATTGATAAATTTAAATGGATAAATTACTAAATTGATAACTATATTTTTTGCAAAGTCTTTTAAAATACAATACAACTGTTACCTCATTCAGAGAAGATTTACCTCTCACCGTTACAGTGAGAGAAAAAATTCACAAATCATTTTCTTTTAAGAATAATGTTGCGCTGAGGTATTCTACGAAGATATTGTACAGTTAATGGGATGTGTGCTAAATATGTATTTCTTTTATCAGGAAATAATTTATCTAGTCGATTTCTCATTTCCATTGTTGTATTAAATTACATATCTTGTAATAAGCTTAGTTATCAAAGTGAATTGTCCTCAAAGGTGTAGGTACTCAATGGTAAAATAATACTACTGTACTATTTGTGATTATTATGTGGGAATAGTGTTATAAATGATGTATGTGTAACATATGCCCTTGTTTGAGAAAACTATAAAAAATACAGCAATATCATACTTTCAAATAATATATTTAGAATTGGATTCTTAAAGTGATTCAAATTACACTTATTTATTTTAATTGCTAAAATGCACTTTTTGTTTCAACATGACAAAAAAAGTTTTTGTGGAACATTCTGTTTGAAAGAATTTTATTCTATACACAGCGTACTTTTAATTTAATATTAATAGAATATCTTTTTCCACATTCTTCTCGAATATAATTTTTTCTGCTTTACTAAATACATTATGAAACTATGCAGTGCTGTGAACCGCTTTATGTATTACTGTATGGAACCGTTTTATGTAGTACTTAATAACTGAATATAATCTCTTTATTTGAACTGGAATTGATTAATAGTTACTTTATTTTTGATAAATTGACATCTTATCAAAATACTGACTGAGATCTGAAACTTATTATATATTAATGCTCTTAAATATTATTTTTTCTGTAAAATAATACCTTCATGACGATACTTAATTTGTATTCTGACAAGGACATTTTATTATTTAGGCATTTCTAAGAAAAAATAAATGTATTGTATAATAACATACACATATATATATATATATATATATATATATATATATATATATATATATATATATATATATATATATATATATATATATATATATTTATTTATTTAGAGGAAATATTTAAATTGTAACAATAAAAAAAATATACGTCACGCAAACCAATAAAATACTGAATATTTCCAAAAATAGTAACTAAGACAAAGTCTACCCAAGGATGGCTATTATTAATAAAATACAAGAAATTAATCTAAAGACTATTTTTAAACCAAGTACACGTCTTGTTGCCATATTAATTTTAATATAAAGACTCGTCCGCACGTTTACGCTATAATTATCTTAGATAACTTTATTTCCCCTGTTGGAATAATTAACTTCTGTTGGCATTACAAAGGATTTATTTTATCTAAAGTAATAAGAAACCTCTAATTGGATAATTTATTAATTCAACTTTTATGTTGCCGATGTAAGTTAATTGATTTGGTAATGAAATTAAAAACAAATCACTTATGGAAAAAGAAATAAAAGATCTGGAATATCAGAAAAAATTTTCATAATCACAAAATTTCCATACCTTTCTAATAAAAATCAGTTTTCTAATTGGAACATTTACAATTAATAATATATAACAAAACATATAATAATACATGTATAATAATACATAATATTTGTTAATTTTCATTTGCATTACATCAAAATCTGAATTTAATTCGATTTTTCTTCATCACTGTTCGTTTTGTCAGATTCAAACCGGAAGTGGTGGCAGCTTTCAAAGATTCTTTTTTTAAGTTTCTTCCTCCTTTACTGTACTCTTTCAGAGAAACAGTTTCTTTAGTTGGACTTAAATTTGAGATAATTCAAGTTTTGCATCGACTTCTTAAACCAGAATGACTTAAATTACAAATTATTTAATTATACAACTAAATATAGTTTAACCGATACGGGCAGGGATTCGAACTCGCGACTACACGGAAACCGTCCCGTCGCTCTACCAACTGAGCTACCGTATCAGATACAGTAATCCCTGCCCGTATCAATTTATTTTTCATTCTATATTTATATAAATTAAAAAAAAAAAAAAATATGCTAGAAATATTTACTTTTATGTTAAAATAATAAAATGATTTTAGTTTGTTTCTTTTTTTCAATTTTCTTACCCTGAATTACATATAAAATTAAGTAGTCCATATCTTAAAGGTAAGAAAAAAAAGGTTGTCGAAAGTTAATCTGGTAATTTCCTCATTAAACCGGTTCTAGACAGGTCAGTGATTAATTAGAGCTCGCGTCCGGTATTAAAAATTAATGATATATACGATTATAGGAAACTTAATAGAAAGTGAAAGGTAAAACGATATTTTTATAATAAGTAAAAAAGGGCTGTAAAATAATTATTTTTCATAAATCTGTAAAGTTAAAAAACTTATATCTATATAATGCTTAATAACTTTCGTGTAGAAATTTCGTTTATTAATATTTTAATATTATTCACGGGAAAATTAGCATGATTAATGCTTTAAACATTAAAGGCTTTCATCAAATTACTATTCTTAATGACTTATCTAAGATAACTAATTAATAAAAAATATTATTGAAACTAGTTTTAAATGAACCTGAAAGTATTTACAATAGAAAAAAATATAAATATTTTATTACTAGCACAGATTATTATTTAATTTAGGTTTAAAGTTCTCTTAGCTTTAAATAAAGTGGTGGAATTTTTTATTTTGCAAAATCAAAACCAAAGAACACTACAATCACCACTTGAATTCACTCAATACTTTTATAAGAATGCTCAAAGATTTCTTTTATATAAGAAAATACTGAAAAAACTTATCACAATCTGCTACTCAATCTTCACAGGCTTTATACAATCACCTTTGATATTTTTTCGATCTTTTGCTACAATAGAACACAATAGAAGTTACTCATGAAAAAAAATCCTAAAAAAAATACATCATCTGCAACGTTATTGATTTTTAAGTAATTTACACTTTCTGTTGAAATTTCTTGATGGAACTTCATAGCTAAATATTTTTAAATGAAATATATATGCTTGTACTAAGTTCCACTATTTAATGATTTTATATTTATGCTATGCGACCGGTTTCGAACATCATCGTCAGGCATACCTACCTTTTATTATTGATTTTTAGTTGAAATTTTTGACCATCGCAAATCTAAAAATAACTAATATTTGATAACAAAATATCAATATTTTGGAATTGGCTTCGACGTTTCTATTTCATGTATCATAAATCGTGAACGAGCCTACGAGGCTCGGTTCCAAGTGACAATCCAATCAATGTGTTAACAACCATTGTAGGTTTAGGACGCTCCAATTGGTAGGAACATTGGCTTATATTCATTATTCTATATTTTTACACAAATCTAACCTTTCAATTAACGACTATCATTGTTCTATAATGCTTAGAGTTCTATTTATTGTTTATAATAATTGTTACTTATGTTATTAATATCAACTCATTTGACAGTTAAAGTATATATTATGTTTTTAAACAACATTTACCGCAGCACTCCAGTAGAAAAAATAACCCCAATTAATCAAATGAAGTGCATCATTACAGTAATGGAGCGAAAAATTATTTAAAAGGAAAAATAAATAGTCAATTATACAAGAAAGGGTGCGGAGATTGTAATAGAGAAACAAATGAACACAGTTAATCAATGGACTTCGGGCTTCATTTATTAGATCTTCCGCAAATTTGAGGCAATCCATCTAATTGGATTTTGAAGGAAATGCACTCTATTTTAAATGAATACATAGCTTTTGAATACTGACAGTCTCCTATCTTCTATACCAGTAATGTAACTTCTTCAATAATGTACTGTATAGGATAAACAAACGATACATATTACCCTTACCCTCATATACAAATGATTATAAAGAATTTGTAATTAGTAAAAAAAGAATTGATCAGCTGTCAAATCCCATTTTTTATCTCAATTATCCCTTTCTAATTTTTATTGGTTTGACATAAAGATAATATCTATATAGGTGATATATAGGTGATCCTAATGTACGTATTTTTTTTTATTATTTTTTAACATTTCTAGCTTAAATTTTTATTCTCTATTTAAATTTTGCTTTACTGTACTCGTTTATAAAATTTATGGTTATAAAATTGGTATAAGATTTTCGAAAGAACTCTCCTAGATGACGCCACCATCCCGATAAAGACGATCATATAAATAATGCCTAAATTCATTGAAGGGAGAAGTGATGAAATACCTCAATTGGTATTACGACGAGACAGTTTCAAATAGGTCGCGGATTCGAATCCCTGCTGTTATTGATTTAATTTTCATTGCATGTTTATGTTAATTTTTTCTTAGTTATCTCTTCCGAAACCGGCCTTAGATCTCATAATCAAACCCTGGTTACATTTCAGATAGTTTATCTCTATTCGGTCAGTTAATAACATAAAAAGTGACACTGAATATAACCAAAGTTTCAAGCGATTAACTGTAACATTTCGAGTTTAAATATTCAGCTCATTCAGCTATCTTAGTAGTTGTCATTTTACAAACTGGCGTATTAAGTTCCTTGGCACGTCCCGCTTCTGAGGCTTCTGAGGAAATCGTGAAGTGCTGTCTTTAGATAAAAGTTACAAACGTTGAAAGCCTTAGTAAAATAGTAATAGTTTTATCAAGTTAAGATATTCTTAACAAGACCTCAAATTTTTAATACGATATAATATAGTAATAATTTTTATTATTATCATAGACTTTGTAAACATTGTTAACTTAAAAGAATTGCAAAATATATTAATTATATTGTTTTATTAAAATAACGTTATATTTTAATGTAATATATATATATATAAACATAAATATATCTTGCCTATTACCATAACTCTCCACATTTTCCATCTTTTTGTTTTCTTGTCCAATTTGTCCCTTCTTTTTTCTTGATGTCCTCTTCACATATGTGTCACTTTTTTTTCTTTGTTTTGTCTTGGGCACGATTCTGTTATATTTCGCCTATTTATTATCCTCACTTTCATTTCCATATAGTATTTGACGTTAATTATTATTGTTTTAAGTATTACCTTCTCTTTTATTATTGTTAGTTTCAAATATTAGTATTTTTTTTCGGATATGCTCTATGTCTGATGTGCATGTAATACATAGGTAATAAATGTTACTTTTTGATTTCAGTTTACAGATTATTTTTAAAAGATAGGTATCTCCATGCCATAAATATTATGTTTTTAGCCAAAATCATTTCAATGAACATTTTAATTAGCAGTTTGTGTTTCAAATTTTGTTATCATTATCTGATACAGTCTTGCTATGTCCTATGACAAGATCATATCTGTTTAGTCGCCAATATTCGCTTGTGTAGTAAATAATAGTCAACAGTTGTCGTTGTTAATGATAATTGATACTAAATACTAGAATATCAAAAAAAAAATATGCAGTCAAGAGTTTATATAATTTTTTTGTTACTTTTTGTTTTCAATTTACAGATTCTTTTTTAAACATAGGTATTTCCATGCCATAAATATTATGTTATCAGCAAAATCATTTCAATGAAGATTTCAATTAGCAGTTTGTGTTTCAAATTGTGTTATCATTATCTGATACAGTCTTGCTATATCCTATGACAAGATGATATATGTTTAGTCGCCAATATTCGCTTGTGTAGTCAATAATAGTCAACAGTTGTCGTTGTTGATGATAATTGATACTAAATACTAGAATATCAAAAAAAATATGCAGTCAAGAATTTATATATTTTTTTTTGTGTTTTTTTTTCAATTGTTTTAGAATGCAGCTTTGGTTTTGCTGTCTTTTTGTCATAGCCTTCTATGATATAGGCATTTATAATTCAGTAACCACTTTATTTCCAATTTGTTTCTTAATTTAGAGATTTAGAGTTATACAAGATATAATGTTCTTAACAATAGGTATTATATCAAATATTTTATATTGATTTTTAACTGAAGAAGAACTGCATTAAAATTATTTGTGTTATTATCAACACAAAAATAAACATGTTACATTGTGACAAATGAAACGAAATAATTATATTGGGCGTTTAAAACTCGAAGTCAGGACAAAAGTAATTACAGGCGTTAGTTTCGCCTCGAACGGCACGTTCGTTCATTAATATGCTAATATTGTTTCAGAATCGAGTACCGAATTGTTAACGAAAGAACCCTAAGGGAAAAAATCTACGGTGTATTCGGCCCCTTGAACTGGTGGCTAATTAATTTTGTGGTTCCATCGCTGTCCTGTACTTTGAGGAAATGTGATTTTGTTTAGGAAACGTATTATTTTGTTGGAGATAAATTTAAATTATTTTCTTACTCGATTTACATATAGAATATACATTATTACTACAGTATAAAGTAGACTGAATACAAACATAAATTTAATTACATTAACCACAAACATAATTTACATTTACAAATCTTAAACGCGGCCCAAAAACAATAGTAGGTAAAAAATATATATTAATTTAATTACAATACAATTATTTTAGATATTTGTAATATATTTATTTAATGTAGTTCTTAAGTTATCAAATAAAAGTAATCTTGTTTTATTATTAAAGAGTAATTTCAATGAACATTAAACAATTCTTAAGTAATAAAGTCTAATTACACAAATTACAATTTCGTATCTTTCATTGATTTAGTCTTAGATATTTGTAGATAAAAAAATCTAAATAATTATGAAAATAGTACAATAATGAAATTATTGCTATAAAATTGCTGATTGCAAAAACCAAACTGGTTAAGATGTTAAGTGATTACTTATTTCAAACAGTATAAAGTATTTTTTTCATAAAATAACATTGTTTAAAATGTTGTTTACTTTACATAGACTTAAGTTCGAAAAATGTTTTAAACTTAACAAGAATTGGCTTCCCTGGAAAGATCGTCGTTTTCAAGTAGGAGCATTACCGCTCAATTACAGCTTGGAGTTTTCACGAAATATACTCAAATATTTATCTCGTAATTTTGCATAATTGTATGAAGAGAGACTATTACTTTTACTCAAAATATTATCATTAATAATAATTAATTGGTGGTCTTTTAAATATTGTTAACAAAAGGTATTTATATATATATTTGTGCACTTTATTTTGTAAATATATTTCTGACAAATAAAACCTGGTAAAAAGTTTTTTTGTGCATTACATAACACCTGAGTATAAATTTATACTGTGATTTAATTTTAGAGGATCTATAATTTAAATAGTCTTGATATGCTTATACAATTATATATAATTTTATTGATCTTGGTTGTAGTATACAAATGTATAACTAAGTAAACCTTTTCTTAATCTGGTAAAATACAGTGTATAATATGACGTCATCAACATACCTACTCTCAGTATTGTTACATTAGGCAAGTTTTCAAAATTAAGTTTTAGTTGAAAACGTTTAATAGGAATATAACTAAATAAGAAAAAATAGAAGTTTCTTTCTTAAATCTTTTAATGTAAAAACTGTTTAATTATCAGAAACTACGCTTATTATACTAAATCACATTTCGATTACAAAATAAGCTACTATAATTACTTAACTATTATAGAGACTAAACACATTTAATATTAAAATTCTAGATATATGTTTATGCTAGTTGTGTTGTTAAAAAGATAGCCATGGGCAGATGGTTTGATTTGAAATAGTTTTAAGCGAGATTTATTTATCTAAGAATAAGAAATACTTTACATTTGTACAAACATACTAAGAGAACCAAGTATATTCAGTTCATAAGTCTACTCTTATTGCTGGTACATTAATATGTGTGTCAATAAAACTAGAAGCAAACAAGTCATTTCAACGCATTACGCACAATATCGTATTGACGACGTCATAACACTGGATGGAAGCCATGATTTCTTTATGCTAAAGGGATTTATGTGACAACACTAAAATATATCTAGATTCAGCTCAAATCATGTAATGCAAATATCTTGGATTTTTTTATTATAATGCTAGAGAATATTATTATAGTATACGCCCTACGCATATTCTTAAGCAAACTTTTTTACGTCAAAGCTTACGTGACTATTCTGGCCTTTTCATATTCAAGGGGAAATTTTCTATTCTGGAAAAAAGATAATCTTCTCTTTGTTAATAGAAATGAAGTTAACCCTCTAATTACAATTCGATATCTATTAGGGCCTTCCTATCAAAGGTGATGAAGAAGGTTGGTGTAATTAATAGAAGAACTTTACAAAGTTGGGGAATCCGGAAGAAAACAAATTATTGTTCTACTACTATTTCTATGTTGAATATGCCGTCCTAGTCGTATTTATTTTTTATATACGTTATAATATCGGTTTTTATTCAATTTGGGTATTTTTTGTTTTGAACCCATTTTTAATAGGGTTTTTTATATATACATTTTCATATAACCTGTATGTTTATTAGCTCTAGCCTAGGTAAATCAAATGTTCTCAACATTTTTACAGTGATCACAAGGGACTACTGTATTCTTATAAACAAAGTAGAATCCTGTGACCCAAAATTTGTTTCTTTGAGACATTCCTTCGAGACCAATATTAGAGCACTATGGGTTTTTCTTTACTATTTATTAAGTTTTTATGATTTTTACATATAATGTTTTTTTAATTTATTGTAAAAAATGTATTTTACTTTTGAAAGGCTAATTAACAAAATACTTTGGTTCTTTTATATCTAAATCAAACCAGTTTTTAAATCTGTTTTAATACAATACAGATGTTTATATAATTCACCATCTTCAGTCCGTAACCAATTATGAATTACTAATTCAAACCCATCTTCGCATTACGTAAGCTGAGGTATCCCTCAGGAAATCTAATTTTGCTTTAGATACGAGCCGATGAATTAGAAGAAATAATGGGGAAGAATATGAGTATTCCCGCCTGTGGTTTGTTTTATTAATTTCATAGCAAAAATATTAATTTTATATAATTGCTTCTGAATCCCAACTCCTCCCTAAAATGTGCTCAATTGTTCAAAATACCAGTTGAATTAATTTGAAAGCCTGAAAATTTAGGTCAGAATAAGTTTATTTTTAAATTCCACTGTTAAATTTCATTGTAAATATATGTACGTTTTAAAATGAAAACCAGCATTACTTATCCCTTATATAACACATTAGTCAGATTACTTAAAATTAAACAAATGCAGTTTGAACAATACTTTTTAAACGTATCCAATGAGAGCACAGCAAATCTACGCCACTCACAAAGTAAACTTCATTAGGTACCGTGCTAAGAAAAAAAATAGGTCAATTGTAGAGCTTACGTGAGCACGAAATGTTTTTGATTCTTTTACGGAATTTAAAAACAGAGTTCTTTGATATTAATTAAGGTCATTAAATATTATAGAAACAAGAGCTATTGAAATGAAATAATTTTAGCGTAATTAACTGGAGATTATTTAGTTTTCAAAATGTATTTAAATTTCATGATATTCATTCTTTTACAATAATTTTACTTTTTCGTCTAATCATGTATGACAGAATATATTTTATAAAAATTCTATGTGGCTTTAGTATTAGTTTACCTAAAACTAATCCACTTATAACTATGATATCACGTTATAATAATATATTTATTCAAAGCGGAGATTTTATCATTATTTGTTTGTATGATTTTATCATTGTATGTTTGTAGTATAAGATAAAACCAATATGATACTTTACATACAATAATAAATGACAATAGAATCAAATAATATGTTTGCAACTCCTAAAATAAACCTTTGGTCAGACTAATAATATAATTAATTTTGTGCATCAGTATTTGAAAACATTACAAATAACATAAACACAATCTGTTAACAATATTGACATTCGCTCTATATATAATGCTTTATTGTATTCAATATGAGTTTAATTACTATTGGTAATATCTGATCGTATTAGTTGTTATTTAATTTATCATAATGGTTTAAATAAATATTTATATTTTATGAGCTCTTACCCGCGACTCCTTTGGCTTAGATTACAGATGGACTTTTATCTGAATATCTGATGATGCTGAGAAATATTGTATTATTGATACTTTCTACGGTAGGACATAATGTGATGTTATAATTTAAAAACAGGCTTCTTTTGTTTATTGGTTTAAGTTTTTGGTTTAAGTTTTTGGTTTAATGGTTTGAATACTACTTGAGCCCTAGGAAAAAGAGTTTTAAGTGTGGTTCAATCTTACAAAAACATAGTGGCGTGAAAGAGAGGAACACAGGATGACAACAGATTATTCAGAGATACAGATTTCTTACTCAGAGTACGAAACACAGTTATAATATTTTGTACAATACACTAATCTTTTGTACGCTATGTAAGAATACGGTCAAGACCTCATTCCACGAGCTGCTTCCAATTGGCTATAGCTAGGCTCTACTTCGTTGGCTTAAACTAAAAATATTCATAACGTTAATGGCTTAAACTAAAAGTATTCAAATAATTATTGATATTACCATTCCACTCTGTCCAGATGAAATAATGCAAAGTCAATCCCGACCGTATGTCTATTATAGATCTTAGATATTAGAATCAAATGACAATAAACGCATATCTAACCAATACTAAGATTTATGTTCTAGTTTGGTATAAATTGTATATAATAAAACGGATTTTAAATATTAAAAAAAATGTGATTCTAAGTTTATCAATAATATAATATATGAAAAAACATTTGTTAATAACATATTTTATCATTTTTTAAACACGAGTTCTACCTCGCTTTTTACTACATAGAACTTTAGTTTTAACTTACAATCTAGTTAATACATTACAGATGTTGAAAATTCTGGATCTACCCACATCATTTTTTTTTAATCGTCATAACTTTAAATATTTATATTTCATACTTAGTATACATTTAACTAAATAATTAGTGTTTTATAATTATTATTAAATATATACATATATTATCATTGCTCCGAATGTTTTCACAAAAACATAAATGTGTTGTTTCAGGATGAAATGTTTCCCCAAACAACAATTACGTGGTCCACAGCATATTTCTAAAGTGTAACTACTATCATGAATTCAAATGGCCGAATAAGTTAGAAAACAACTAATATATTCGTGGCCATAAGCTCTAAACTGGTCACCCCGAAATTACGAGCTGTGCTATCTATAGTTTTTATCTTTTACATAACATAAATTGTTAGCCACAAAAAAAATTGAGTAACAATCTTCTATTTTAAATATTTCTTTCAATAGTTAAATTTGTATAAATATAAAGAAGAAAACTTATTTTGGTGCCGTATTTTCTTGTCATTTTCCTTATCTCGTTACTCATTCAAATTAAAATATTAATTATTTGATTTTGATACTTCTTTTGAAATAAAGCGGATTACCGTCTACTCAATTTGATCTATCTTAACGATAATACACTTACTTACGCTTGTACATTTTCAACAATAGATAAAAATACTAGATGAGGCTATAGATGAAAAATATTTATACAAACAATATTTAACTAAACATAACTAAAATAATAAATTATTCTCACAATGACGGTTTTAGGTGCGACTTATTAACGATTTATTTTCATATAAGTTGTACAGCTACTGCGTCAAAAATATTAGTTTTTTTTTTAATTTTTTTTTTTAAAACATCACTTTAAACCATATTCCTTAAAATATATAATAAAAATAAAATATCTCTGCATATTTCATTAAATAATAAAGCAACCAATGGGCACAATTCATATAAATCAAGACCAAACGGAGATTCAATGGTAAACAGCGTGCAATTTCTGAATTTTTGTAGCCATAACAAATCGTTGAGAAACGTTCGCAAATCGGCTCCTTTGTTACCTAATTCCGTGCTTATGTCCAAAACACAGCTGCGTCCAATTTATTGCTTAACCTTTCCTCCTTTACAGATGGAATTGAAGACAATAAATTATACTTCAAACCCAAATAAGACTCGTAAGTTACGATCTTTGGATACTATCCTAATAGTACATTAAAATAGATCAAATTAGATAGCAAGACTCCCAAAATAATATTGAATTAAAGTAAGCACTAAGTACAATAAGTATTAGCGGTCGCGAGAAATACATGTAAGCTTTCGTCTATTTTATTTTCATTAAGTTCAAAGTCAGAAATAATAAACAAAGAGGTTTCCTTTAAATTCAATATGAAATTATTTTACAGCGCGTTGAGACTGACCTTCCAATATTTACTTAGGATCCGATTATACCACATGAAGTAAAACACTTAAAGGTTGAACGTGAATTTTCTACTAAACGAGGATTATGATAGGTTAGATCTCTTTTGTTTCCAATATTTTTTCAGATACCATATCGTAGGGCGCTAATACGATTTTTTATGGAAACAATTTTTGCTTTTGTTGCGCAGCTTTCAAAAGCTTTGTTATTGAAAACAGGACTTTCATAATTTACTTGATTCTGATTTATGACTCTCGACTACTTAAAGATAACTGTACTAAAGTAAGGCGTACTGTAGTAGAAAAAAACTAAGTTAGGTTTTAGTAGTTTCATAAAAAATATCAGCTGTAGATAGACACGATAAAATCTAGAATGTCTTCGTAAAGTTTTCAATAGTCTCGTGACCTGACTAAAGATCGACTGATAAATTTAGCTTGAATAGGTCTAGGCTATAAAGAAATCTTAGTGTTTTTAAAAGAAGAAGTTCATTTTTCATTCAATTTCATTTAAAAAAGTATATACCTATGCTAATTAAGCACTTAGAGTGAGCAACTAATCAAATATATATTTCATACATAATAAAAAACTCTAATTGTTT
Organism: Napeogenes inachia; assembly: GCA_959347355.1. Classification (NCBI taxonomy): domain Eukaryota; kingdom Metazoa; phylum Arthropoda; class Insecta; order Lepidoptera; family Nymphalidae; genus Napeogenes; species Napeogenes inachia. Next base: position 8,375,062 of record OY365795.1, on the reverse strand, counting down.
TGATATATCATGCTAACATTTTTTTTTCTTCCAAATATAAGGATTATTAAAACCATTAGAAATACGACCTAGGCCCAAAAAAAAACATTTCTTGAATGAGGTTTTGGCTCCTTTCCACGGAGGCAAAATAATGAATTAAAGATTAGTCTTCTCAAATGAACTCTGACTTTCACTGGTTATGTGATACGATAATGTTGGAAAAAATTTAATCTCATCAGATTTATTTTTAGGTTATTTTATTGTTACAAGAGTATAAAACTGTAATTTTACTTGTACGAGTACCTTAAAAAAGTATACCATATTAGTTTTCACAAAGTTCTTTCTCTTGAATTCTGTTTTGTGGTCAATAAAGGTCAAGCAATCAATAAAGGTTAAAACATAGAAAACAAACATTTAAATACAAAAATATACAACAACAATCAATAATAGTAATATATAAATTTGATTCACTCAAAAACCTTTTTGCGATATTTATTGTTAATTAAATAAATAATACTTTATTTTAATTCAGGCCAATGTATTAATTTGTCTACCACAAAAATAGTGATCTTCGGCAACGCTTAGTTCTGGCAGAGATTACGATCTAAAATGGAAAGGATAACCTTAATTAAAGAAGTGACGAACTCAAAAGAGAGATTTAAATTACAATTTCGTTTGCAAGTCGGGGAAATTTCTATGATAATTAGGTTGATTAAATATTATATAAAAGAGTGTCAGCGCCATACCAAAACTGAATTTCCACAATTACAATTACACGTTGCATTAAAAGAATTAAATTAAAGAGTTTTTACATAATATGCAATTGTCTATCCTAAAGTAATTATGATTTTTATTGAGTATATTTATTATTTTAAAAAAAATAAGAAGATAGTGTTCTAATATTGTACTTCTTTATTTATATGTAATAACTACGTAGATGATAGGACCTAGATACAGTTCCTCGTAAACGCAGTGACTGGACCGTTGTAGTAGCTTTATCCTTTAAAACATGATTGTCAAAAAATATATATTAAAATCACATTTTATATGTTGAAAGGTAAAACTAAATTAGAGATTTACTCCCTAACTTACTCTTTGAGTTTCCTAATCTTCTGTACAACTCCCCATTCCTCATGAATTCTAACGCATTTGCAAATGTTTATATCTTTAGCTGTCAGTGGATAACGGCATCGTCAGGTGGACCGTCAGCTTATTGTGATACATAAATTGTGAAGTTTGAGGGAGAAATGATTTCTTCACAAACAAGAAAATCAAATTACCTCGACATAAATGAATATAAATGAAGTAGAGTTAAAAAACATCTAATCAATATTCTTCAGGACTTTTATATAAAATATTATGCATTCTAATTTAATAAGAAAGTTTATCAAAGGGCCATCGATTTATTCATAACAGCAAAAAACTAATAGGAAGTCATCGTTTCGTTCCAGTTTAATTTAAGAATTTCTTAACAAAATAGCAACGACAACTTAATTTATGAGAAAATTTGTTTCAAGTGAAAAGGCGGTGTTGGTCACGTTTTAAATTTACAATTTTGCCTTTGAAGCCTTGCAAATACTTTATATATTTTCCTGCTCCCATTCAAATTATTAAATTTGCATTATGTAAAGTACTATTTCCAATGGACAGAAACTTAGAAGAAATCTCAAATCTTGCATTAAAAATATCAACTAGCAATCTGCTACGTGTTAGCTTAATAAAATAGATATGTAAAGAACATTGAATATCTCTTATACCTATAATTTTTTAATATGTTCAGATTCTGGTCATAATGACTAGAATTTGAAAACGCACTAATTTAGTTGAGTATACAAAGTAGGCAATTCGATTTAATTCCATATTTCGTTTGATTCAAACGAAAGTATATTGAGTATATTATAAATTAAGGGTAAATTTTGTTTAAATATTTGTTAATATGACATTAAGATATTTTGCTAGCCTTATATTGCTTTTTGCTTCATATGAATACAATTTGAATGTTTATAAAAACAATACATCGGCTATCAATTAATATTTTAATTATGATAAATTTATAAACAGTCGATCTAAATAAAATAAATACATTTTTTTTTTATAAGCCATTCAAAAGATTTGAATAAAGTATAGAAGTTTGTATGGCAGTAAAATCAATAATACAGTAAGAATAATTAAACTCTATAATCATACTTTAGATAAGAAAATAATTCCCGTAAAAAATCAGTCGGGTAAAGAATGAAACTTATGGAATGCACTTTTTATTGAACGTAAGCAAAATTTTATATCTTTATAATTTTAAAAATATTGATAAACATGATTTATTTAATTCTTTTCTATATTATTGCTATCATAAAATATTGGTAAAAAAAACTGTTTATAAGTGTGTTTAATTATTTTTTTTAAACAATACAAACAAGAGAGTCTAGGAACTTTTAATATGATTAAGAGTAATGTATTACACGTATCGTTAAGTAAAGGAAAGTATTATTTTCCTGTTACCTCGCAACTCGTGAAGAGCTAATTTACTTGATTCTGAAAATTGTATACCTGAATTACTTCTTTATAGAACTAAGTTTACATAATTTAACTTACCGCTCTAAAGTTTTTGTTGAGCTTTAAGTTGAGTAGTAACTCATCAATACTAATTTCATATAACAACAATAAAAAATGATAAATGATTTATTATATATAAATAATTTATCATTTTTAGTACCTACTTTCATTGAATTAAAGAGGAAGTAATTAGTTTGGATGAATAATATACATTTTAACCTTAGAAGTGAGGATAATGTATAAATACAAACCAAATTTCGGTTATATCCAATTAATGCAATTAATTATTAAAACACCGTTTTGATTAAAGAATGAGAAAAAGGTTATTAACATTTTATGACATAAATCATTTGAGAAAGAAAATAAAGCAGACACTTGAAATACAACAGTTGGCAGCCTATTTGTAATCATGACAGCGTAACGTAATTATGCTGTCTTTTCATCTGAATCCAGACTGTAATTTAATTTAGTCTTTACATTCATAGCTTTATTTGTATTAATGTAAATTTTTGTTCAGTTTTTTTTTGTTTATTAGAAAAACATGTTATGTCAAAATATTATTTATTATCTGACGTCGTTTAAATAAAGTGTAGTTTAGTTTTATTTATTGTAAGTCTTAAATCTTATAATATCAGATGTACTAAATCAATATTAATATTGAAAGTTAAATATAGTTTTTTTTAAACTTCTTTTTATACTTTTACTTTTTATATTCTTTAAGGACGATAAAAATTGGAAACAGATTTTCATATCTATAGTAATTTTACTGCTACATAATTTAAATTACTATTATACCATTTCACTTTGTGTATCATCCGCTTCATGCACAAATTTTCCTTTGTTCGATTATCGTTTGTGGAATATTCAGATGAGGAATCCTTAGTTCCGTAACTGGTCAGTGTAGTGTTCCTTTTAAAATATGAACCTTTCATATTGAGGGTCTTCAACACGATTGAAACCTGAAATACAAAGGAAGAAATAGGTTAGCTCTAGTAGACTGGGTATGAAGATTTTCACTCCGTTGCTTCAGCTGTCTGCTCCATTTTGGATTTAATTAAGAGAATTGCGTAGAATGTATTTGTTTTAATTTATTGTTTTGTTTTGTTTACTTATTTTAATTTACTGTTGTTGTTATTACTAACAGATTTATGTTTTCTTTGTTTGAAACACAAATTAAAGTTTTTTGTTTCTTATTTCTAAATGCCCTTATTTTATTTTACAACGCTAGCAACCTAGCGTATATAAAAGAATAGTGTGTATAATATAGCGTTGCAATAATAATTATCCAAACAGACGGTATTATTTTTTTTATAGACTTAGATCATTTTCTAATATTAATTATTCGAATATTTTTTCTAGTAAATTTTGAATACTTTTCCTATTAACGATCTCAGGAGAGACTTGATGACGATGATCACATAATATATATAATTAATCTTATGGCCACCATAATAATAGATACAGTTAAAGAATATATAACAATATTTAATAATATTATTTTGTAGGCGTAGAAAGAGAAAATATCGTAATTAATATATATAATATCAAATCAATGATAACATGACTGTGTTGTCTGTAAATTATTTTCCAAAGAACAAAGTATTATATAACTGTAGAATTTAACAATAACAAATGTGTAATATGTAATAACAAGGTTTTGTTTTGTAAGTCAATAAATAAAAGAACAGAAACGTAATTCCCAAAAAACTAATTTCCGTCGAACTGGCTGCTACATAATACTGTTTTTTGAAACAATTAATAGATTTCTCAAAAGCTAATAATATAATGAGCTATATCAAATTATATTTATTTATCACATTTAGCCTCGGCTTCGCACGGATGCAATGTAGATGCTAATATAGGGCAGTGAAGATTGATTGATATTGTTTTTATACTACAGAATGTCTTTGTATACAATATTTACTCTGTGTCTCCGCTGTATTAATCTCTGATATCTTCTAAGATATCCATTTTAATAAAATGTTTTTTATGGGCAGTATAGATTTACATGAAATGTACTACATATGTAATGTATTTAATTGGATAAGAAATAATATTGTATTGTATAAAAAGGTCACCACATTACAAATTTCTGAATTGTCTGGTTCTTCTGTACATATATATATATATATATATATATATATAATAAAAAGATGTTCTACTAGGTATGTCTGCAAACATTTCATATAATAATGTTTACTTTGAAAAGCACATTTTGTATAAAAAGTAGCATAATATCTGTGGGTAGTTGAAAACTTCCCCATTCATATTCGTTTGGCGAGGAAATGAAGTGATATTCATTTTAAAAAAGTCTTCTTGAGGGCACGCTTAATACCATTCACATTTATGAAAGTCCAATAAAATTGTGAAGGGGTTTTAAATGAATTAACTTTAAAAGCTTATGAGAGTAATGACGCGTATCAACGTGCTTATATTACTCATATTTAATTAAGTATTATTCCATAAGTTTAAAATTAAAATTTTAAACTTATGGAATAATACTTAAATATCGTTCATTTAATATCGTTCATTGAATCGATGACCGTCAGACAAAGTGGTAGTCTGCTTGAAGTTAACGGATTCTGAGTGTAATACAAGGCCTAGACAAATTGGTCAATAGATGCCATGTTTGGTCTCTCTCGTAGCTGAACGGTGAAGAAGTCGTAAAAAAAATAATAAGTAAGCGGCTTTATTATGCCATTGATACATAGGAAGAATATTTCTTGTTAATTTTCCAGTTTTAACAATTAATATTTTTCGTTTTTAGTATTTAATATGACAAAATCCATTTTAAATATTTTTGTAAACAGTAAAAGAACTTCACCTCCCTGTCATTAAACCCCCATTGAAGATGATATGTAAAGTATTCAAAAAAGCGTACAACCTTAAATTTCCGCAATAATGAAGTAAAGTTAGGAAGGTAGGAACCGGATCTCATCGGGAAGTTTTTATCACGTAAGGACGTTATATGCTTGAATTTCAAATATGGCATAAGTACGTTCATTAATGTAAGCGTCGCGGAAAACTTCAATTAATTACCTATATGACTTTTTGCGCTTTCAAATTTTCCTCCAACAGTTATTATATATATTGCAAATGCAATTTCTATAATGCAATTGACATTCTTACTTCTAAAATCTTACCACACGAACACAGAATTGAAGGTATAATTCGTAATTGGAACACATACAGGAACTATTCCTTATTACCGAGATCTTCGTGTTAATTATTTTATGATTTTTTTAATTACCATTGTATTTGACGATTTCCGCTTACACTAAATACGCATCCTTCTTAGGTTATGTAAGGACTATGTGGATCACATCTGGCGCAATCTTAACGCGGGTGGATAAGTGTTTTTGGTACCTCAATAAGTTCTCCGTTATGTAGCTTGTAGTAAACTAATTTGATAAATGTTATTTAAAAGTAAATGGGAAAAATTGAATATTAAATTAAGAAATACCTGATTTGATAATTAGACTGATAGACAATTATTACCAAATAGATATAGATTAACATATAGTAGGTATAAACATAAATCCAACTATTTTCACTATAGAACATTCGTTTAATTTAAATCAAAAAGGATTGAGTTCAATAAAATATTGTGAAATTGAAAGAATGTTGGATACGAATTACGAAATATTATCTATAGTTTATGTCACATACTTCGTCTAGGAATATCTTATAAACACTACTTTCACGGGTCAAATGTAAAAAAAATAAATAAATATATCGCAGGCAAAGCCAGTGCACAAAATTGTATTACAATATTAAACTGTAATATAATAAGTATAGAAAATACAATTCTGGCATTTATAAATAAATGTTCAATTTACGTAGATGTCGTAGATTTTAAAACAATAATAATTTTGACAACATCTTCCGTTTTACTAACCCATGTACAATTATAAGGTTTACAACTCAACAGCAATAAGTCTGTTTTTTTTTAAATATGTATAAAAAAGATTCTAACTTAAATATTACTTTAAAGTGAAATATAAAAATATACTTTTAAAATATTTCTATTCAAATTGTACGTTCTATACCAGTTTATAATATTATAAGAGCTTAATGAAAATCATTTGCATAAACATTTCTATAACGAAATCCAGAGCACATATTCGACAGGTCACCAAATCAAATAATCGTATTCGCAAGTGGCATTAAATTTAACATATCGACATTGCTGAGTAATGCATATTGCGTGATGAGAAATAGAATTACTATTAAACAGAACAGTTGGGATCCAAAGATATTTAAAGTACCGTAAATGGTAGTAAAATAAAGGCACGGATATCTATCGACATTCGTGATCTGTTTTGAATATTGGACATATTACAGCATCGGGTTGGAAAGCTGAAGTGAATGTTTGAGTAATCTGAATTCAATGATACAGATTTGTGCTTATGTGTGCATAATTTTAAAATACTAGCATACCATTATACTTAATAGCAATTTAACTTTTAATTTTAATTAGGAAATCGTCATAATCATTCTTTTTTGAAGGTTAGTTTGATGGAGATGTGGTTAAAGTGTTTTATAACTGACGAGAAAAGAGAAATTTACCGAGTAATTATAGATAATTATATACGCAGCTGTTATACCTTATATACCGATCATAATAATTAGAAAATGAAATTTATACAAAAATAAAAACCTTAGAAATTATACAACACGTTTTTGCTAAATAAAATATTAATGTATAACATATAAATAAGGCCATATCCTGAATAAACATCCCAAGCAACCCTTTATCGGTGGTTTAAATAAAAAGCATTTTCCTAAAAAGGGACAGAAAGTTAATATTTTAATAGCCTTACACTAATACAATTTCGAGGAGTAAATATATTTTTTTTAGTTAATAATATATTATTACCAAGATTTAATTCATAAATATAAATTGTAACTACTCGTAATGTTATAAATATGTTAATGTTTTAGTTATTTTTATTATTGTCTTTTTAAAATTTTTGTTTTTTTTTTTATTTCATGCTTGTTATTTAAAAAACCAATTAAACTATCTTGTATGTCGTACAATTATTACTTCGGAAATTGTCTTAAGTATCTACAATTTATAAAAGAACTTAAAACAATGATAGTTCAAGTAACATTAGATTAAACACTTTAAAATAGAGTCTACAAAAACTAAAGTAAGATCGAATGTTGAAACTTTATATAAAAATCTTTTTCTTCTGTAACTGACTCGGTGCTGAAGTGGTGCAACTTTGTAACGAGATTTTTGCATTGCAAAGTCGACTTTGAATGACTGAACACTTACGAAATGAGTGACAGTAGTTAGATTTTATAAATTCACTTTTCAAACCTTTTGAAATATAGTTAATAATTTTATTCGTAATTATCAAATAGTAGTAGTTTTTTTTACCATTTGTAAAAACTGTTAATTTGAAATTTACAAAAATATACTTTTATAATAGTAGAATTTTTATGTTAAAACACTTACTGAAACACATATGACATACTCAGTACTAAATCATATAAGAATAATCTGAAATTTGAATTATAAAAAGAAATAAAATCTGAATATAAAATTTGAAAAGCCGGTTTGATCAACCATACCCAACGCAACGTGATTGGCCCTCTCTCAAATCCATTATTAGCAAAAACATTATCTCCGTTTCATTTATTTTTTCATTTGCGATCATATTCATTAAACGATCTATCCATTTTATGAATACATTTTTTTATGATTAATATTAAAACCTCCTTTTTTGTACTTTTTATGTATTCAATAGAAAAAAATGTTTTAAATCAAATAACATTACCCATAACAAAATATTAATAACTAAAATAAAATTACAAAACCATGCTGTAATAATGCAAAAAATATCTATGTAGGTACCTAATTTTCCAGTGGTACCGATACTTCAATATTTTAATTCTATGTAGAACTACCTCTTATTCCTGACTTGTACGCCTGAAACTATCTCAAGTAACAGAGGCAGCACCTTTGTGCACTTTAGAGTCGAATAGTAATTGCACATTTTCGTATTTCTCAGAAATAAAAATCTACCGTCTTGTTCCTTGGCCAATGGACTATCTACATACTTACAAATATCCATTCGATCTTTTGAGTGACAATCAAACATTTAACTATTATAGTAATGTAATATTAGTATGATATATCATAGAGTATAAATATGTATTCAACATCAACAGACTGCGACTTATAAATATATACTAATAGGTAATAATATATTCGGGAACGAATGTTAATAATTCTATACTTAATTTGATTGTGTATGAGTAACACTGAAAGAAGGCGATGTTTTTGTTTAAGCGCTATTATTAACTACTTATTAAGGTTGATAGAACCTTTGCGCCGGTATATATGGAAATAATATTCAGCAATTCCAACTCAAATTCCAAGTTTATCCAACAAACAATCGATTCATTTGAAACATTAGCGCTCGTTCCATTATTCGGTTCTCATTATTCGCTCAGCTTTTACTGTATATACGCCAAATTGTAATAGTCCAAACAACTTCGATGTACCAGGTATTTATTGTGTATATTTCTCGTTTGTATTTCCCTTAATTAAAATATACCATTTGGTTTTTGTAAGCCACGAGGTTCTATAAATTGTGATGGCCTTTGATTTTAAAATCGAAATTATGTATAATGAAACAGACAATAATTGTTATGATGAAAAAATGTTATTGTGATATGGTATTTATATTTTTTGTACCTCGAGACTTTAGTTTTTCCTTTTATTAAAATATCCTACAACGATTAACCAGTACCCGAATTTACTTTGAAACTTCGGCTACAGCAATGACATAAATACAATTATAACGAAATTTTCAGAAACTGAAACATACTTAAAGCATTTTTGCCAAGTTTTTGCTATTAAAAGTCGTTACAGGAATCGATAAGTGCTACAATAATGTTTAAGTATTTCGGCTAAAACTTAACAGTCTAATAAAATGTTAAACATAGATTGAACTTAGCGTTCAATAAAAACCTAAAAGAGTGCATTATATTTTTTACTAAGCGAGCGAAACGAGCAAAGGCAATTTCAATCAATCAATCCGAAAAGCGAAAATCTTTTATAATTTTCATATATGTACTCGTATAGCGATAGCATTTCTCAACCAATTTTGATGAAACTTTGGATACGAATCCTATAGTTGGCGGTACTGCAAAGGTGATATAACAAGCCACATGATGTTTGTATTTCAAGATTTTTAATAAGAAATAATATGATTGCCACGTATCAATTATGTGATAACGACTACTATTCTTGATATTATACACTAGATAGGCTTTTCTATTCTACACATATTGCGGAGATAGCAAAGCGTATTCTATTCTACACATGTATCAATACCCGTATCTTAGTAACTGTTGAAGATAGATGAGCAATTAAGTGACTTAGTAACAGATAGATAGATACCTTCACCTCATCTTAATGTAAACCTCAGGTTTAATTTAATATTTAAAATGTAAATCCACTTTTAGGCAAATTACACTAAAAATGGTTTTACTAAAGACTGTTAATGTACTATACCAATAATATAAAAATACTAAGTATTTAATTTAATTATAATATTCTGTACTAGTTTCAAAGGCGAGTCAAATACAATTCATCTCTGTATACATTTTTAAGTAAGAATCGAGTTAAACATTTTTCGAAGTTTCCCACTTAACTTTAAATACTGCTTTACAAATCTACTCTCGAATCAAATGTACAAATTCAACAAAGTTAAACCTGGTTAGGACGATGGAACTTTTAATAAAAATCTTTAGGTCTGTAACTGACTTAATCTCAAAGTAAAAGTTTGGTAACGAGTTTTGTGAAACACTGCCAAACGATTTGAAGCCGGACACCTGCTTTTAATACAAAGCAAGTAATGTTAAATGATACATTGTTTTGGGAAATTAAACAAAACATTAAATAACAAAGGTTATAAACATATTACCCTTTAATGACTTCGTTTATCTTTCCAATTAAAAGATAAATATGAGTATATTTCATAATTATAAATATTAATTATTGTTCATAGTAACAAATAAATATAGTTATGATCCCAATTGCAGTTGTTGGTTTTTAAATAAGAGTTTACATGATATAAAAGAAGCAATAAGAAACACAGCCATTGATAGTAAAGGAGATTTCTTCTTATCTTTATAATATCAACACAAGCAGTTTAAAAGAAAATATATTTCTTGTTTATTTTTATAGCGAGGCCATTTCCCGCGATTGCGGAGATAGCAAAGCGTGTACTGTGACTGTACATCAAAACAAACATTTTGTTGAGCTCAAGATTTTGGACAACATCCAAAATCACATCGTGTTTAGCAAATTGTATTAAAATTCTTTGCGCTTATTCAAAAGTGGACACAAATAGAAACAAAATTTAAATTTGTACCGCGTTTTCTGAAATATAAAAAAAAATAATATAGGATGAAGTTTATCCCATATTTCTTTAAAAACTACATTCTAAACTGCAGATAAATCCTCTATTGCTTGTTCCAAGATAAGCCACCCTTTAGTAATTCTTTGGGTATTATAATTGTGCTAGGGTAGCTGTGATCATTTGTCAGGTGAGCCATATCCTTGATAATCCTCCTTATTATTAGATAGCAAACAAGTAAAGAAAACAAAGAAACCGTTAGAGTTAGATGAAGCATTAAATAGCTAATCAGCTTTATAGACTACTAGTAAACAAGATGCAAAGTATTCGATATTACATATATTAATACGTTAATATAAAATACAATGTAATATACTAGTTAAATTAAATCTTATTAATTTAAAAATATATATCCATTCAAAATTAAATATTTTTAATTGTTTCAGAGATCAAATGCTGATTTATGAGAAAACAACTGTGAAGATTCATCTAAATGTGACATATATGCAATAATAATGTTACACGTATCGAAGAAGTGAAATTTAATAAAAATAAATACAAAATGTGAATATCCTTAATACATAATAAATAAAAGTGCAATATGTTATTAGTAATACAGTGACAATAGACAAACGTCAAAATGCCAGTGATATTGCAAGCCTTAGTTTCATCAACCATCTGCCTCGCACTTCAGTTTTTTGGTGAGTTTACAAGTAACTAAACTTAAGTAGATGGACGGGGTTACAAACTAGTCCCTGTTAACTTAAAGAAAGTAACTTGACTACTAAGTCAGTTATTATGATCTGAACGGCACTGAGTTATATTATGACTTTATAGTTTGTAAAGGTAGAACTATCAACATTTTAGTTTAATATATTATAACAGTTATTAATTCCATCTAACTTGCTTATTTTTAGGGCATTCATGATTTTAAGGATTCTTTTACCATATACCTATTTAATAGTATTTCATATACCTATTTCATAGAACCGTGCACGTTATATTTACGTATCCTAACCAGGATGAATGCTTATTAAAAATTTAAAAATAGACTTATAGATATTGTCTTAAACAATTTAAACATATATTGTCACTTCAATCACTAAGCCTAAATTGGAAAATAGATGTCATCCAGCCATGTTTTATAAACAACATAAACAGCCTAAACCGTCACTACTCGCATGTAAATACTTAAAAAATTGTTTGCATTAAGGAAGTTTTTTGACAAACGACATTTTCGTAAGATGTTTTTAATATTGGCATTATTTATCTTCCTTTAACTATAAAGGTTTATTACTAAATTACAATAGTAAAAGACAGAATTGTAAGCACTATAAAAAAATCAACCTGTCTAGTTTTATGTATTTGTAAACCAAAAACCTGACGGATGACTAAAATGCCCGAGTTGCCATTGCTTAAAATATTAATCTGTACTACACTAGCAATATTTTCTTTTTTGAAATATAAAAAAATACTATTTTGTTTTTATACCCTACTTCAATAGATCACTAAACTTAAATTGTCATTTTTCCTATTATGTTCCACAGCGAATGGGTTGACAATAACTAAAGTTGCACGATGTTTTGTAACATTATTATCAGTCTATCGTGTCCTAGAATTGAGAAAAGTATATATGGATATAACAGGAATACGTTGTCGGTATAATTTCGTTATTTTATGTAACATTATATAACTTTGTATGTATTATAAATTTGTGTTGCCATATTAAGCTTGCTTATTTTAATAAATGTAAAATATTGCTATAGCTATGTAGCGGTGCGGTTGCTCAATTTGTAGAGCGGCAGGACAATTTCCCAGAACTCGCCGATTTGAATCCCTGCACGTAACTATTAACACATAAAATTGACATTAGTGTTTATAAGTTTAAATAATTTGCTCATTAGAATTGACAGAAATGATTTATTTAAAAACTTGGTTCGTTAACAGAAAAAAGAAAGAGGATTACAATATACAATTATTTATTGCGTTATAAAAAGATAATTGCGGGTTCAAAAATTAAACCTACCAAAACAAAATCACAAAAGTGTCACAAATGCTCAAAGACTTCGTTAGTGTGCCTCGTGTCATTTCCGTATGAGAGCATTCCGCTCTCGAATCCAAATTGAAGTGTACATTGTACAAGAGTAAAATCAAATATTATAATGAACAAAGAATTTACCAAAATAAAGACAAACATTTTACAACAAAACAAAAAATATTCTTACATTAAAAAATAATGATTAAGTATTACCGTTATGATATCTAATTTAACAGTAAATGTATTTAAATTTAACAGACATTTTATATTTTTAATGCGTTCTTCGCTCAAACATCTAGAGTCTCCTAAATATTTCTGTCAAAAAGTTTCAGGAGTCAAAGGCCAACATTGTTAGCGCACCGCAAGACCTCATTACCTTAGGAATTCCGCCTTGTTTATGTTCCCGTCTTTTTATGTACATTGAGCTTTAAATAATGGTGGCTTAGTATATGACTTTCCGTTTAAAGACAATAATATCATGATAGTGTTTACTTCCATTTTGTTCAGTTAATAATTTGTAAGTAAATATTAGCTGCCATTAGGGAATCGCATTATATATATTGAATATAGTATATTATATTGATTGATAGTGATAACATGAGGTATACAATTTCCACCAAGAAACAGCATTATGTCAAGTTACATATTTATCAAACTAACGTTGAGGAAAACCGATCGGAAAATAAACAAAAATATTACTGCTGATCCGAACTACTAAAGAGGCGTTCATGGTTAGTTTTCTTATTTATAAAATGTTCTAATGATATTACACGATTTTCCCAAACGGAAAAACCTTTAAGAAAAATCTTTGATTTACAAAAACGCTTATCAAGGGAATATGAATTTTATCGTTCCCAGAACATTTTCGGCATTTACGAGGCAAGCTTTCTAGTTAATAAGACAGACAAAACGTTTTGAAGGAATTCTGTATTTTACGATAATCAGCTTTATATACAAACATAGGGGGAATAAAAATGAATATTTTTATTAATACGACATGTGCTAAATTTCATATAAACATAATATTTTATATTTTATTTCTGTAGATACATGTACTATCTGTTAAAGTAATATTTATAGAAAGTCTGACAAACGTTGGCATAGCGATAACTTTACAAATACAATAAAACATATCTGTTTTAGTATTTATGAAAGAACAACATTGACTAATTAAATAAAAGCTTATTATTTCTTGTGAAACAATTCTATTCCATTTTGCTATAATAATAAAGCACTAAATTCCGTGGAGGATAATAAATTGTGAATGGGCTCGTTATATCGTACTCTTTTATTTACCTGCTTAATGTAATTGAGTGTTCCGTACATTTATTACTATCTAACGACTTTTCCTTACGTTCCTTTATTTATTATTCAAGTCCCACATATATATAATTCATAAGAATATAGTTATAGAAAAGTGTTTTTTATGGTATCGACCCTAATTATATTCCTATCTCATCCTATATCCTATAGGAAATGCTTTTGTAATAAAACTAAATTTCAATAAGAAGCTAAAATAAATAAACCAAACTACAAACTAACTATTCATTCAGATATTTCTAAAATCATATATTTTACCGTAGTCGTGAAATAATCCCATTAAATTCAATAGCTACCGACTCACATTTATTTTACCCTCACAATTTATCTACAAAAACTTAACTCAAATTCACTTACTTAATTCCTACTCAGGCGTAAGAGACGTGGGTTTACGATGGAGTTATTTCGAAATGAGTAATGGCGGTCACTATATTTTATCTTAAAATGCAATCATAATTATTTATAATTTGCTATCTTGTGTTATATTAATGTTAATAATTTATCTAAATTATGGCTAATGGGTGAGGATTAACAAAAATTCAATGGATTAACTCTCGGGGGATTTAAATTTCTCGCTAAGAAATTGTCTTAGAAAAAAATGTTTTGCTTTAATTAATTTTATAAAAAGATAAAGTCTATGAGTTTATATGTACGAAATAAAATTTTATAGTTTGTAAAAGATTCCCACAATTTTAGAAGGGGCATGAAATTTTATATTAGAACCATTTTTAGAATGTTATTTGCAGGTAAAAAAGACAGTCGGTTAAAACGGTTAAAAGTTCCGTAACAATAATATTATTTTATATGCGACCGAAGGTGCTAGAGGACAACTCGTTATTTCTTATTTGTTGTAAATAGAAAATAGTACGATTTTAATATTATAAGCGTAAAGCCATATAGTTGTAACGCTATATAGTTGTAAAACCTTTTTTTTTTTTTATAAACAAAGCTAGTCACGAATTTTCCTCGTGTTTTTGTTCGAATATTTTTTTTTCATCCTATCAGAGACCTGTCAATTCGAAACATTTATGAGGGATTTTATAGACGCGAAATGATAGTATTAATATGGAATTAACCAGTAGAAAAACTATATTTTATTATTTAGAGTATAAATTCTACGTATTTTTTTCAAGCATATCAATAATTCTCATCCTAGCTCTTGTTATACTTTGAAAATAAATGATTAACTTTAGTCAATTTAATTATTTCATTTATAATTGTTCTCACAAACAAATTGTTTTTCCATTTCCTGATAGTAAATGCAGACATTCTCTTTCAGTAAGCTCTAGAATAAATAAAAAACACAAACAGGGAAAAATAAGGGAAGGGTAAAACACCAGCCTTATCACAATAGTTTGTGAAGGAAAGAAGACGCATGTAAAACCTAACGACACATAATACAAACTGTTTCTTAATCGTATGTAACATGATCGATAGTGGAGACCCATTTTTATAACACTCATAAATTATGACTTCTCACTATACATTTTTGCTACAGGCGTTAAATTCGTCAATCAATCAGTTTCTGACGTCAATACTCACGGCTGAGTCGATGTTACGTAACTTATCTCTATCGAGTTAACTTACGTCAAAGGCGTACAATAAAAATTTATGGTGCAATACATTTGGAAAATTAGATTTATAATGTTTTAATAACCTTTCCATTCGTATTATAGAACCATTATTTGTTTTATTAGATATTTATAATTGTTTCAATTTAGTTTAAATATAAAATATATAGCTTAGTATCTTCGAATATATACGAGTATCTTCTCTGTTTTTGCAATTGCTTGAGGTTGGTATAATTTGTAGCATTCTTGGTTTTTCAAATATATACGCAGTGTGTCACTAAAGACGTATTTGCGTGTTTCTCGACTTGAAGAACGTTTTACTGCAACATTTTCATCGATCAATCTTTCTTCGCCCCTTTTCATTTGTCAATCTCAATTTACTGATAAAAGCTATTACATTATATTGACTACGTATATAATATATATATATATATATATATATATATATATATATATATATATATATAAATCTATACATATATATATATATATATGTATTTATAATATAACTATAATAAATATATTTAGTATATAAGAAAATTATATGCTCTTCTAGAGAGGTTAATAATAACATTTTTCTTTCCTTACTTCCCACTTCCTTCCTACTTACCTCTGTGTTCTCCTCTTTTCATGACATCATAAGCCATTCATCTCTTATCGTACCCATCAACATTTATAATATTGATTCCAACAAACATACTAAATAGAATAAAATCTTATATAAAAAAGCTTTCAATATCGAAAAGTTTCAGACTACCTCATACATTAATAGCTTGCTGAACTTTATTTGCGAATACATAAAGCGTAATACAAAGACGGTTAGTCAGAAAATAACTTTGGTCGTGAGTGGAAAAGTTTAGCAAGAATGTATTATTTGTACCCGTAAAGGTACACAAACAGGCATACTTAACGTAGGCAAAGTTTTGTCTAAGAAATTTTCCGGAAAGACATACATTATTCCAATTTTACTGCCAGGTACGTTTTATTAATGCACATTCATTTTTATGATTTACGTATTGCTATTGTTAATGGTGATTACTTTAATAATATTAACTATTTCTTAAATAATAATATAATATATAACATAGTGTATATAAATATATATAATATTATTGTATTTCCCCGAAAGTATGTGTTATTTTAACTTAAGAAAACAAATATAAACAAAACCGTACCTTATGATCTTAACGGCTGTAAGCCAAAAACCCGCTGGATTCTAAATCACAAAGATTATTTCATCACAAACAACTTTTACATCAAAACGCTTTCTATGAAAAAGAAAAATAACTGACATCAAAAGAGAGTCCTCAACGCAATCCAATAATAATAAAACCGCCATAAAACGTATATTATTTATCGTTGACTGTAGACCGTAGTCAACTCAAAAGAATAATGGCCCCGCAAATGTTACCGCTAAGCTAATCTAACAGACCAACGATTTATGTTTCAAAAGAAATATGCTATCACATTTTGTCAACGGTATTACACTGGGAATTTTGGTCACTTTTTACAACGAAATCATATGCTACAACGAACCTTGTATGTATGACAAATAATTGTCTAAACATATTCCTTTTATTATAAACATTTATAAAAGTGAATATATCTATAATATTCTTAGATTAAGAAAATTCTTCCTCTGAATTTTGAAATTAAGAAAAAATATCAACCCTTGAATGAAGTATACCAATTATGTATCTATTCTTTTTTTATCTTAATATCGAATCAATTTGTCGCTAAATAAAAAGTTTATTTCTTTTCGAAAGCATATAGGCATAGAACTGGTCAACGGCTACCAAAATCGATATAACAATAACAATAAACCATCTACTTCCATCTTGTAACAAACAAATAGTTAAAGTTATGATACGGCCAAACAAGGCTAACATTCTCCAAAGAGCCGTCCTACATAAGTACGAGCATTAGCTAATAGAATGGACTGGTAACAGCCAGTTGCAGTTTACGATCAAAACGTAATCGTAAAGTTTCGTAGTATTAATAATACCCACTTTGTCCTAACGAGAGTTACCGGTGGCGTTATTTTAATTGTATGTATCTCTATGGCAATGTATCACTTAAATTATGGTTCATAATACAGAATCATCAGGAATGATTACATAATATATTACACTTTTAACATTCTTATTCGTTTATCTATTAAATGATAATTCTTGTTTTTATTTCCCATAGTTTCGATGGAAAAAATGTACGGTTTGTAAACTATAGTTATCTATTATTTTACAACTTGTTTAGTTTTCTCATTTTTCTATACAACCCAAATATTTATATAAAATAAAGCAAAAACATTTAATACTTTTCAATTTGAATACAGTGATGGCACAATATACGCAGACAAATCACCTCATTAATTCCACGGCACGACCCCGCTACATTTTGTCCCTAATCTAGACCCTAAAAAATGACACACTTTTTAGATATCGGTGATATTTGTGGGAAATTTTCGGTAACATGTTGGAAGTATAAATTTCATAGGGTCTTTAGGCGTAAAATATTATATTATAACAAGATAAGGGCTTGCGAATACTGTATTGGTGTTCTCTTTAGTGGGAGTACTGACAAATTATTAAAACATCAATTATTGACTTATGATTTGTATAATTACATTACATATTTGTACAATAATATATAAATGAAATAGTTAAATAGTACTTTGTAATATAATAAGGCACTAATGGGTTTTCATCATTTGTTATAGTAAATTTTAAATATATTTTTTTATATTATAAAAGTTACAATATATAACAGTAATATATAAATCCATAAACCATTCCTTTGAGAATTCAAGCAAGTTTTAAAACGCTAAGCCAATGTCACGTACCTATCACGACAAACTTCGATAGAAATATCTCCAAACCATTTTATAAATTGTGGCTCTTGTACTCGTCATTATTACTAAGCGTTCAGTGAATAGATTCTTTTGTTCTATAGTTCTTCTGCTACATTATTTCATTCACCCTCAGGCGTTTCTTTTAAACAAGAATTGCATCATCCATCGAGATCGTTTTCTCGTCTGCAGTGACTTTTATTCTTTTGTTAGTCTGTATAAGATAGTGGGCTGATTGGAATCCCAGTTTACCCTCTATAAAAAGATACAATATCCGGGCAGTTTAAAGAAAATTAAAATTTATAGAGAAATCTTCTGACTAAACGGAGCAATCTCTTTTGTATTATATTGGCGTCTTTACTTGGAAGAATGATTTAATGTTGGCCATTGATATTGCGAGAATAGATTTCTATATAAGAATGGATAGAAGGTTAGTAAAATTGAAATGATACAAGAAGTATGAGTTATACATAAAACCATTAATTTCATTGAACATTTGTACGTTTCAGAAATTATTTACTTAATATTAAAACTATATTATATCTAAACTATGTGTAAACTTGTGATAAATCATAAATTTAATTACTATTTTAAAACTAAACAGATAAAATAAGTATTTGGTAAATATGTATTAATCCAGTTATTATTTTTGTACCTTGTATATTTAGGCCACCTCCTTATAGTTTTGTGCCAAAGCAAAATGTTATTTCGTCTAACAAGAACTCTCTCTAGAGATGGCTTGAGAAATGCAACTAAAATTATATTATTAAATAATCTACATCTAACCACGGTAATATAAAAAAATACAATTACGGCATTGATTTCGCAAAACTTATAAATTCACCTCACATAAAAGACCGTCGAAAAAAAAAACAACTTTGAAGTTGAATTATTATGAAAGGTGAACAGAATTTTACATTATTTTCATCTTTCCACCATTGAAGCTGGCGTCAAAAAGAAAGCCCACTCGCTAACAACAAAATCGCTGTGTTGCGAATGCTTTGCAAAAAATAATGAGGTCTAAACCCCACTTGAGAGCTGCGGTAACAACGGACTCCAGACCGCGCGGACGTTTAAAAGGCTTGAGATATCAAATAGACTTTACTGCTTAAATTTATTCGGTTCTATTCTCAGAGATTTAGCGCTTTTTTTATTCCGCTCCCTTAGTTTTAAATGATTTGATAACAGCGTCCTGAAGTTAACAAATATAATAAATTTTTAAATACATATATACGTACAGGTAATCATTTTTTAATTTTCAGATTAATAAAAAAATATTTTACATTTTTTATATAAACAAAGGTTCATCCTTTTTCTATACAAAGATTTACGTCAAAAACTATTATATATATAAAAAAAAAATATTTAAAAATTATTAAAAAGATCATCAAAAATCTAAAACAATGAAATAGTAAAAGTAAATTTATAAAGATAAAAAAGCTAAGGAACAATAAAATTTCATAATCTACAATATTAACATCTAAAACAGAACCTGAAATAGAATTAATCGTCCGCTGGAGTGTCGTAACTCGGTTATAAAGTGAGGACAGCTACTTCGCTCAATTTTGTAATTATGTGTTTGAATGCAATGGTGTTTCCCGTCCCATTATATCGCCGACCATTTTGTATTAAGTATTTATTACATATTCGTTTCAAAGACGTTCTATAAAACAAAATAACTCTCGAATTTTATTTTTAAATTAATAATAGCTACATTTATTAAAGACTGTGACATATAACATGTTCTTAAGAACTGAATACGTTTGATAAAACGACAAAGCTAATGTGCAGACAGAAGTAATTCGAGTATTCGCTTCGTATACAAATGCTTTAGACTTGACCTGAATACTGTTGAGTTATGAGTTAATTTATATGCGGAAAATATGGTGAGGATATGAGGAATAATGGACGGCGTTTGGTGATATTTCTAAACGGATTATATAAGTGGCTTTCAAAAGTTAAGGGCCATGATATTTTTCATATCTAAAAGATTATTATCAAACATGATATGCATATTATTTTACAATTTAATTTATTAACTACATTCGTTGCAATATTTGTAAACGTATATAAATGTATAGAGAAAATAACCAAAAACTTTTATGTATTTCAAATTTTAATTAAAAATTTAATATTACACAAACATATTGACATTCAAAGCATGCATGACCAATTTACCCAAATTGCTGATCTGGTTTAAAAGTGCCCTAGTGCATTGTTTCAATAATAACTGAAGCGTTAAATCCATTAATGATTGCATTAGCGTTTATTACATTATTGTTTTCAATATTCAATGTACGTTATGCGATTAACAGTTAACGTTCCATTAGTACAATATTTATGTCATAGCTTATAATTTATTTATAACTATTTTACTGTATGTAACACTAAAGTGACAAGTGACATGTTGAAAATTATTATATTTTTAGGTGGTGTATACATTTTTGAAAAGATTATCCGCTGGCCCACGTATTTGACAGCTACGTCTAAAATGGCGAAAAAATAACTCAAACGCTAAGCTTATGACAAGGTCGATTCCTAACTACAATAGTATTATGAGTTATATGCTCATCGCATACAATAGATCCGGAACCTGATTTGCATTTTAACGCATTCTGTTTCTGCCTAAATCGCGTCCTATAATTGATGCAGTGATTTCGCCACTTTAACCTCCCTTTGTCCCAAATGGCATAGTTTATGCTGATGAAATCGTGAAATCTTGATGATGTACTAATGTTGTTGGTAATATTAATTCACCTCGGAGTAGTTCTAAATAGAAAATCATATTTTAAATGCTAAATTCATCAAGGCAAGTAATGATACTATAGCTTGGTTTGCAGTGCAGACGGGGTTGCATTGCCAGAGGCAACTGGCTCTAGTGTTGGTCATAAAAATACTAATAATTTATATATTCATCATCAGTAGTGATTTGTTCAATTACTGTGATTAAGCTATGGTAGCAAAATTCAAAGCAATTGAATTCAAATAGATTGAACCGTATACAAGCTTATTGTATACATAATATCTGTTTTTTTAAATCTCGCTAGAAATCCATTACAGTAATACCTTCATTCGAAAAGGCTTCACTTTATTGGTTGCAGCAGAAATGAAATGCGCTTTTGCGCGCCTTTGATACGCCGCTAACGGGATGAAATGTTAATGTGTTTTAAGAATTAACTTCCTTCCTTTGATCTTTTTTAAAATTAAATTTATAAAGCCATTCATTTTATTTTACAATGATAACATATATGGTAATTAAAAATATATTGCTTAAAAATATCGGAATAAACATCGCTATAAATTCATTTTTTAGCATCATTCTTAGTGTGTTATTTTCAATATGCATATTAGAAAAGCGTGTCACCTACGGATAGTAATAAATAAAGGAATTATTATTTTAAAAATACAAAGATAAAGAGGTAGACAATTACGTTCTGCGTCGAAAAGCGCTGTAGAGACTCAACGATCATTTAGGTTCTAGAAAATGTCGAAAATTATAAACACCTACGTTATAATTGAATACGTTGTGTTTTATTAAAAGGTGTATTTAAATTTTTATTCTTATTTTCAAAACCTGTAACTAAAGAAGTTATAAAGGACAGAGTCTTTTTTTTATTATGTTTTAACTTTCACCCACGGACATCATTCACCCCGTGCACTTTTTCCCGTTAAAAAAGATTTTGTAAAATTAATAATAATTGCAATTTGAGATAATGATATAATTACAAAGTCTGCTAGTAGAAACCTTTAAAATGTTTTTATTATTATATATATTTTCAATAAATAACAAAAAATGTGTCTTGATTAATAATTTGATAATTTTATATGGTTATAAGTTACACAATAAATAGTGATAATTTGAATACATTTTCGTACACTATTATTTTAATACATTGTTGATGCATGATACTATCTATATTGATTAGATAACTTATTTTGTCCGTGTTCAGTTTTAACAAATTTATATTCATAAACTCATTATAACTCCGAAAGTTAAATATTAATTATAAATATTTCATTTATAATAAAACGAAATCAGCTTGTTAATAACAGCTCATGTCAAAGTTCATTGACTTTCATTATTGGGTTGTGAACGTCGGTTGAAGTACACTTCGCGTATTTATTGCAATTAATACCATAATCAAATTGAGCTCTGAAATAAATGAATATAAAATTATTATTATATACACGTATCTAATTATTTCTTTGTTGGGTGAATCCATCAGAGTTATGGCGGTTATATAAGAAGTGACAGTGCATTTCTTTTGGCCCATGTACAATAAAGTTTGACGCCCTCTGCTCCTGCATTACGCTGTCTCAACAATCCTCTGTAAGCCACGAAGTACTGTTTGAACTAACAACGTACTAACTTCGCCTATTAGTACAGATTGCTCGCAAGATACCAGTGGGATCAAATTCATGGCAACAAATTGGAGCAAAAAAACTTTAAACTACCCACTTGAAACTCAGCCAAATATTTCTCGTATAATGTGCATGTCTCACAAAAACGTTATTAATCTACAATTCCAATTACATTAAAAAAAAAACAGGATTACTGAGTTACGTTTTTAACGGTCAAACGTGGAATAAGATATTTAGGAAATTCATTAGTTATATAATTTTAAGAATATTATATTGTGCAAAGATATAATTTGGTTAAGATATACTAATATAAAAAACATCAAAATCTTTGTTCTTGTAAAAGACATTATTAAAAATAGATTATTTCATTACGAAATGCTAATCGTTTAAACAGAGAGTAGCGTACCTAATTAGGTCATATGTTATCGATACGGTAATTTACTTAGTACTAATAATAGATAAGAAAATCGGAACAATAGGTAAACATAGAACAATAATCCCAGCGGGCAAGCTACTGCCAAATTAAATATGACGGAACTTTGTTCAGCCCTGGCCGCGAATTGGCACACTTTGGCAAACTCTAGCAATTTACTAAGGGACACTAACTCATGCGATAGCAGCGTATGTTTGGGGAATAATAACATAGTTTTAAAGCTTTATAACTGCAATAAAGGTTTTAAAAATTGATTTTAATTTTGAATTAATTAGAATACTTAAATTTATTTCTTAACTTACATAAGCAATAGCAATGAAAACAAACTGATTAAAGTATTTTAAAAAGGTTTTAGAGTGTCTTAATTATAAGTATATTTTAAGTATGCTTTAAATGTGTAAGAAGAAATATTTTTATTCATACATGACCGAAATAATATTTATTAACTTGTTTCTAAATCTAATATTTTTGTTACTTCATAAAGCTATTTCAAAATTACAAATTTAATTATCGTTTAAACGTAGATCTTTTCAAGAGAGAATTCCTTTTATTAAGTAGTAAATGCAATTACCTTTCATATGTTTTATTTATAAAAATAATTTATAGTCTACAAAGAAACAACAAGTTAAAATATATAACTCTGTGATACAAATATAATATCTGTACGTACAGTATACTAAAAAAAAACATGTCAAAATGGTCTGTAAACATGTTTTGACAAGTAAATAACACACTTTATAGAAAAGGCTTTCTTTTACCTCATTTGTTTTTTTAATTTTTCAAAGTATACATAAACACTCTATGTTCTTGTGTTATGTAGAGTGTATAATAAGACTTTAAAATAAAATAAAAAAAAAACAATTTTTCGTGGAAACTAACAATGCAAAGTAAGTTGTCAAGGAAAACGTTCGAGCGATAGAGGTTCTTAAGAAAACTGCATTTTTTAGTTCAAGTGGACGGTAGACGCAGGTTAGTTTTTTATACATACCAGTTGTCAACACAAATCTTGATATTGAGTTTAACGGCCTAGAAAAGAATTTATAAAACATGTAGCAGAAATAATTATTTCAACATTCCCAGGATCTAAGATTTTTATCAGACCTTGTCAAGTATAATGCGACTACGCTGACGTTATAAAAATGTTCACGCGATCATTATCTTAAAGCGGTATTTGGGTTGAATTTACTTAAATTCATGTTCTCGTAACACTCTAAGAACGAGCATTGTTTATGTGGTCTTGACAGAGGTTTAGCCTATTTTATGGGTCCCGTAAGCCCGGATAAACAATAACGGCGTCATTTTGCTCTTCCTTTTGTTTAATTTCGTAATGCACAGATAAAATAGATTATCACACATATATCATCGACAAATTATGCACTTTTTTTTTGTTTTACATATATCTATATATTTATAAAAACAGCCGTTTTCGATAGGCCTAAGATAAAGAAAATATATTTTGTAACGTGTTTTGTTGTTCGTCAGAACAACCTTTTTTTAACTTTAAGGAGTATATAGAAAAATAAAACATAAATGTTCAAGTTGTTCTCAAATTATAGCGTGAGCAAGGGAAATCAGGATTTATAATTATATGTATGTATATATATACTTACTACGCTTTCTTACTTTGTGTTTTATTTTTTATATAACAATATTGATCCCTTTGCAGATGAATGCGTTAAGTTAGTCGGTTATTAAATAATGATATGAATCTGATAATTTAGGTGTTTTTGGGGTTTTTTGTGTTAAACTCGTTCATAACAACAAGTTTGGTATACACACACAAAAACGAGCATAACTTTCAAATCCAAAACAAAATTTTGTTTACAAAATCCGAGATCTGAGCGCATTAACTGTATCGTATCACCTTTATGCTACGCTTTTAACCTACTTTGGTGAAAGCTTACACGTGAAGCTGAACTGACTGTTTACTAGCGCCTTTTATATAAAACTCCATGCAGTTACTAGGTTTCTTTAGCGTATTTGTGGAAAACCAAGAACAAGTAAAGATTTCAACAAGGCTTCTCGGGTCAGATTTGTTTAGTTTTTTTAGCCATATTATTGACACAGGGTAATCTTTTAGTATTTTTAAATTTACGTAGAATTATGTCATAATTACCAAAATATATTTTTGTAAGACTAGGTAACCCGGTTAAGTACCTGGTGTTGATGAGCTAAACAATATCCATTTAAAACCATAAAGGTTGCTTCATCATGAAATTTGTTAACAACTGAGCGTGAAAGCAATTTGCATGTATTTTCTTTACCGGATATTCAACCAATTAGGTCAATTCTACGTCGTTGTTGTGCGAGCAACGTACTTATTTACACAATAAGAATGTATATACTTTTATACCTACATGATAAGACAGTTACATAAACGGTTGTTTAGACTTTTTAAATATACATTCAAATAATTAATGACTTTAAATAGGTCTTTAGTGTCCACGTTAATTAAATATGACTTTTTATATAATATTATCGGGTGGATTTTTTATTATTTTTTTTTTATATATATAATAAATAAATTCAACTTTAACCTAGTTATCCTGAAAGAGAAAGTTCTTGAAATATTCTTTCGCATGGATCACGTGAATTTCCTTCATTAGATTTTATTACTGCAATGGTAATGAATGATGCTAAATAAAAGAAAGAGACGTTTGTTTTTATAGTTGTTCCTGCATCCTTGAGTTGTCTTTTTTATAATCCTAATAATAATAGTTTTAATTTTATGCCGTCCATTGCGGTAAAGACAATTATATACATAATCGATAAATTGCTAGTTCATAAAAACGGGTAAATACAGGAAACTCATTTGGCTGTTGAACCGCGCCAGTATTCCATTGATTGCTGCTTCCGGTCCTACCAGTATTGATTATTTTTCATTCTATATTTTAAATAAATTTTATATTATTATATTAAAATACATATTTTAACATATAAAATAACAAAACTGATTATTAAACAATGTCTATTGCATATAATGGTTTTATATTTAGCAGGTAATTTATGTAAATTCAAGCAACGCTATTCGCTATGGTACGATTGTAAACTAAACACCTAAAGAGATACAGCCGTTTTTAATATTCGATACCATGTAAGCGTGAGCAGAATGTCACTTTGCATATTCATCACCATTTAACCGGGCCTGAAGCTCAAATTCACTTTTGTGGACAACTGTACCGCCTCAGCTGAATTGGCTGATTTGAATTCAACACATTTGAACGTGTAAATACTTTTTTAACAAGGCCGTATTGATACAAATATTTGAACTATTGTTTGATTAAATTCGAATTTTATTCTGCAAAAATAACATGTAGAGTTTTAAACGAATGAGAAACAGGAATAACACATTTAAAATAAAAATACTTTTAACAGTAAGAAAGGGATTAAATATTTATAGAAAAAACTTCAGCCATTTAGCTTGATATCAAATGGCTCTCCTAGAAATTTATGTGACATTTTTGGCTCTACGGTTCTTTGAATTTTATTAAAATGAACAAATGATATTTAACAACGGAGGATTGTACATATTTATATCATTATAATTTAAATATAAGGAAATCATTGATTTTTTGCTGACTGATGTATGTATTGATATGGGAAATTACTTTTTTTGTTACTATTGCGATCTCAGGATATTTTTTATAATATTTTGGAATTATTAATATTTGTAGAAAAGAACATATATAAACAAGTTTCTTAGTGAGTGCCTATATCTTATAAGGAAAAATATAATCCAAGCAATTCAGATCCTGACTTGATAGACTAGTTAAACAAATATTCACAACATTTCGAGATGATCAATAAGCTAGGTAAAAAAAGTATTAACCATTAAATATATATGTTGTATGATTATATTTATTGCTTTATTCCAATATGTGATAAATATTTTTATTAAATATTAATTTTAAAGTAGTTTATTGAAAAATATGCATTCAATCATTAACGTTTAAAAAAATCAAAAGAATATTTTGTTACTCATAAACAAAAGAATATTTTGTTACTAATAATATACATCAATAATAAATTTGAAATTTAAAAAAATCCACTATTTTTTTCTTCTACTAGTCTATTTACTATCTTCTTCTTTGTATTTCTTTTTCTTTGTATCAAGTGTCTTTTCAAACCTAAGGACATTGCTATTAAGGATAATCTTACTTTTAGTGGATCAACGTATCAAAGTGACCTTAATCTCTAAAGATAACACTGTAAAAAAGCTTTATGTACCAAATATAAATGCATACATACTAATATTTTATTTTTCAACCTTACGCTCATGAATATAAACACAAATTAAATAATCTTTGAAAATATTTATAAACATGTATAGCCATGTTAAACTTATATAAATATAGAATGAATTTATACAAATTAAATAAAACACACGAAAATCAAACACATTTGTCGTGTTGTGTTTGTAATGATTATTACTGTGTACAACAATAACATTCAGAATCTGCCCAGTGTTGCCTACAATGTTACATTTTAGATTATACTCTCGGTTACAAAAAACTTTCACTTAAATATTACAAGCATCATCATAAAAACAATAGAATAATGTATTTGTGTCACTCATTATTCAATTTGTAATACCTTTCCAACTCTTTTTATCCAACTAAAGCTCGGCCTTCGGTAGGATTTATTGTGTCCTTCGTATACAAGTTTCTCAGTTAGTTGTTTGTTAACACTCTTTCTTTTCTAAATTTGTTATCTTCTGTAGAATTTACCGAATCAGTTAAAACTTTGGAAGGATTTTCAAAGCTAAATCTCTATTAATTCGTACAAACGGTAGATACATAACCATTTTTATAACTATTATTTTTTTTGTTTGTTTGTGTGATTATCAAATACTACCGTAAATATTTACAATCATTACCAGTTTTCGTTTTGAGAAAGTTTTATTACATAATTTAAATGGGTAATAATACATTATTTCGTGATATGAAGATGTAGCTAAAAAATAAAAATTCTATATTTTAAAATTCTTTTATAATTTTTTATTCTCATGACCCAAATAGTGACATCATCTAAATAAACAGTATATTACGAAAGCCGAAAAGTCTATTCAAGGTTCATGCGGCGTTAATGAGGTCCTTAACAGCAGCAATTAAGAGAACAAAGGGAAGGAGTAAAACCTCTAATGCTTGGGATGGTGAGAGACAATGTGTCCTTTAATTCAAATAGAAGTACTTGTTGGTAACTAGTATTCGCATCCATCTAAATTATAATTTTTATAACCTTTAAATATGTACTGTTAAAAGTTCAATGATACTGTTTCAATGTGTACTGTTAAAAAGTTTCATAAATGGTTATTATTAATTTATAGCTAATTTCCAGAATATGTTATATGAATAAGTATTGATAGTAACAATGCTTTTAATACTCTAGTGATAACAATGATAAAAGCATTGTTAATCAAAAACAAAGAGCTAAATATATAGTTACCTGGTTATAATCATGTAATTTTTAATCGTACTTTGCCCGACTAATTTCGGACTCGCGGCGGCAATGCTTCGAGCTGATGAATAATATTCATCAGCTCGAAGCATTGCCAAAATGGGTTCGAATCTAGTCGGTCAAATTCCGAATAAAAGTGATATGATTAAAGCCTGTTAAATATTTACTTAATATTCATGGTTCACGAAAGTTTAAATACAAAAAAAAAACCAAATCCTCAAAATGATTGATAAACAATGTTATAACTAGGTAGTTTCTGTATATAAATTTTCGTGATTAAATTAGCAAGGACATAAAAAGTAATAGTAATGAAAATATAACAAATTTTGAGGCTAACGCAGACATTTTAAAATTGAAATAAATTTGACAAGACCTTTCATCAATAATATTGTTACAAAAGAAAACAAACTATGTTATGTAATTCAGGAGCCCTAAGGTTAAATCGTAAATTTTATAACATCCATTCGTTTTCGCGAGAAATAAAATTTGAACTTCTTTACAACATTCATCAAAACGTCAGGAGCAAAGCTTTTGAATAATAAAAACCATTGCCTCGAGCGAAAATTCGCAGACTTACGACATATTCCTTTGTTGCTTACTTTACTATTTCAAAATTATGGTTTTGCAATTATTATATTTGTTAAGATGTTAAATGAATATAACAGAATTATTTTTTGTATAGAATGTGAACGTGGTACATGTAAAACGAATTATATTATATAAATGACTTTTATTAAGATTTATATTTTGTTTTCTTTGTTATGGGTACATTAAAATGTAGTATTCATCAATAATAAAATACTACTTAAAAAGTTAAAAAATATATTATTTAGAGTAAAGAATACTCTAAAACTGACCATACTTTATGGTCAAAGGCTTTGATCTGGGCTAAAGGAGGGCGAATTGTCCTTATAAAGTATCCTTGTGACCTACCTGGTAGTTTGTGCTTTACGTCCAGGTAATTTTATTATTGGAAATTTTGCGACACATAAAAATAAACTAAAATGTTTAACAACATAATCCAGGACTGCTTCTTCATATACTTTTGAGATAAATAATTACTCCTTTTCGCAAAAAATAAACCATGAGACTGAAGAAAGATCATGGCCTCGTTGCATATGTCTGACAACTTCTGCAGCGTCTTTAGAGATGTGAACATACACTTAGTCATTTTTCTTGTTAAAGTCTCGTTCTAAGCCTAAATGTTAGTCATTAGTAATGAGCATCGGGATATAACTTTTTTTTAATATATCCATTTTCTTTCCCTGTAGGGATTCAGGTCATATCCTTAAGATAAGCACGAGACCATAGATTTGCTGTGTTATAGGCGACATCCACATTATTCATTTCTCGTAGTGGATATGTTAAGGACCTGTTATATCATGCGGTCGCCTTGATCTTTTATGATCTTTGATATAGAGGGTTAGTATATATTGGCAAATTATTGACAAGTTGTCAAAGAGTCTTGGAAATAACCGATGACTTCTCGCACTTTGTGTTAGTCAAATACGGCAATCGTGAATACGGCAATCGTGCATTGACCGAAATCTTTCAGATTTCGGTCAATGTTTTACAATAATAATAATCATGACAAGGATATAAAAGGATTTTTAACATAATAAATCACTTCAAAGTTGAATTAAAAAAAATAACTGAAGATTACAATTGTAAAAATGGAAATGTCTGGCCAAATTAGTTATCTATTTTGTTTACGTCTATTGTTTTATTTTAAAGTGTAATATTTCACAAATGGAAAGTTAAATCATATACCAATACAGTGTGCGAATTTAGAACTTTGCATAGGTAAGAATGTATCAGAAACTTAAGTGATTAACTATTGTTCGGGGTTATGTTTTGAAGCACAATGGAGGGAAAGTTCAGCGATCCGCATATTTGAGGACGCTAATGTCATTTTATATTTAAGTTTGGTAGGTTGATGAGTTTGGGCGTAATTTATAAAGAATGAGTTTTAAATCTTAATCTGTATAATAAACGTGATATTATTATTTCTTTAATTATTTATTAGTTTTCTAATTGCATTTACTAAGAACGTATCATGATGATTTCATAAAATACAACGATTTCCCTGAGGTTCTAAATAGAGGAATAAGTTTAGGATAATAGCACAAAAAATAACAACAAATATTCTATTTCTCTGTAAAATGTATCCGGATCGAAAATATAAGTAGCTTATTAGGCCTCAAAATTTTCCGATGTCGTTTAACTTGGAAGTTAATGGTTTGGATCATTTTGTGAATTTGAGTTACCGGAGTGGAAGATAGATAAATTGGGTTCCCAATGTAATCCAGGGATCAGAGACCTTCACGGAGTTCTTTATTTCTTTAATTTCATTGTTTCTTTTTGCAGTTATTGTGATATTATTAAGATATTCCTAACATTTATGATAATACCCTTATGATGGTTAATATACATATTATTTGTAACATCTATATACCCACATTAAATTGATTCTAATAAATTCGATCCGTAGCTCGGATATTTTCATGTACTTTTATTTGACTAATTATATTACATTTCAGTTACTTTTATTTGACTAATTATATATTATTAGATATTTTATACCAAAATAATTCATTGCAAGAACTTAAACTAAAAAACTCGATCCTCTTTTAAATTTATTCTGTTGTTGTATTTCTCATCATCTGCGTTTTATGTTTAAAAAGGTCAGTTTTTTTTGTGACTTTCATCATTAATCACTTTTTACTTTCCGAAATATAGTATCATAATAATAGTGTTTAATAAGTAATAATATATTATGATAATAAAAGAATCACAATATTATAAATAACATCAGTATGTTATATTCATACCTCGGGCAAACAACTTACACAAACAAGACAAAATTCTTTTCCCCGCTAATCAGTAACTTCCTTTGGGGTGGTTTATTACGACATCCCCTCTATGACACTGCTTATATAGGATCACTGTAAATAATGGGAGCTACATTTTTATTGTATCAGGTTTCAAAGACGGAATATTATTATTGTTTTCTCTACAAATTGTGGTATTATATCGGATTTTTTTAAAAGTTTGGTTGGATATTCCATAATTGCTTACTCTTAAATAATCGATATCATATTTTATATTTATACATATTGATGTCAATAAGTTGGTAAATTAATTGGTAAACTAAAATAATAATGGATAAACATTAAATTCACTTTGCTTACCGTACATACTTATCAGATTTGAATTTCAAGTATAATAATTTCAACATTATATATTTCGATCGAGAAAGGGTACAAATTCAACTAAGGAAAACGACACATTTATTTTGTAAAACAGTTTTATAAAACCAGGCAGTAACCCACACTTTATCCATTTTCGTTTTTTATACTTTTTTAAAAAATACTTACTCGGTATCGATGTTTCAAATTTACTGTTAATGGTACACGCATTCGGTTAAAATATTTTACATATCTTACTGAAAAATAAGATACAAATATGCAAATAAAACACTTAAATAAAAAATATTAATAATTGTTATTTTAATTATGCATGTTAAAATGTATATTTCAGTATGGAACTTACATGGTGCTTACTTATTTATAAAGTATTATATTTTCTGAAGTAAAGTATACTTAAGCATATATTAATATATTAACATTTTTGGGTTCCATAATCTCTGCATTATTCAGTTGTGTAAAGTGATACTGTTGTTTTAAATTTCAAAACAGTTGTCATTTTACTTCGCTGCTAGTTTAAAGAAATATTTAGGTATTACTTTTTTATTTTAAGATCTACTATTTAAGTTTAACAATAAAATTTCTATATTATATTTGAAATACAGTTATATTCCATTTTAGATAGGACCTCTTTCGGGTTATTTATAAGGTAACATTCTTAAACCAATCACAAAAAAAACCAGAACAAAACACTGTTAATCAAAATTTAAAACAACTTAAATATTAATAAGACGTTGAATGACATAAAAACTTTATTTGAAGAGATGTATATCGTAAGAGATATAGCTATTTGTTTTATGAAGACCATGTCGGTCCACGATGATTAATGGCCTCTCCGAACTTTTGTCGCTTTCAGGGATCAGTTTTTAATGCTCTTTAGAATTCGCTGAAATGTCCTTGTTTAAAGTTATTACAATTTATTTACGTTAAAATGTTATTAAGAGTCAGGGTGGATTATGTTCAGGGCTTTATATATTTAGAGAAAGTTAAATTACTGCTTACTTATTGTTGTTAATAAACTCTTACACCTAATATATTTCCTATTTTTAATAATATTATTAATAAACAGCTTATTTTAAGGGTCTATTTTTAAACATTTATAAAAACATTAAAACAAGGGTTATCGAAAAATATACTTCACGTCACAAAACTCGTTTAACGATGAGTTTGAAATAAAACTAACAACTTTAACGAGTTGTTATATACTATTTAAATTGTTCAGCATTGCAAGCTAAAAACTGAAATGAAAACGTATTTTCGTTGCAATCTAAAACGCAATATATTGTTTTAGAGTTTAGATAAGAACTATTAAATAAATGGTTGGTTTTCTTTAAAAACCTGCTTTAAATGTTTTAGGAAATACAAACTTCTGAACGTAACTTACTGATGTAAAAAATCGGTGGATTTAATAGCATGGTCTTCGATTGCTTTTACAATGTTGTGTTTTAAGAAAATCTTATCTATCATTTCAAAATTTACAACAAAATAAACTCATCTCAATTCTTGCAATAAAACGAAAAAAAATATATAAAAATATTATTCAACCAAAAATTCTAAATATACAAGTTAAATATTGAATACCTTGTCTTTATTGATTTTAGGCTAGAACAGAACTTTTAAGTTCTAAAACAAAATTGTTATTCTAACTCGTCTAAAATAATCTATTTAATTTGCTCTAAAACTACTACGATAATATTATAAATACATGAATTAGTTTTTAGTTACTCGTTATTGGGTAATATTGAATTTCATTTTACACACACAGTAATAAAAATATTTAGGTACCCACATTTCTTTTAAAATATATTTTATGTACATATTTTATAGAGATATTATTTAATGCATCATAAGATCACAAAAGATTGTAGAAAAAAAATACCCTGAATAAGATAGCAAAGTTTTAATTCCAAAAATTCATCGAATACTTAACCCTTGAGTGATCGAGGGCACTAGCGTTAGTACACTAAGTAACTTGAGTAGTCAGGAGTCGGTAGTATTGAGGTCAGGAATTAAAATTCAATATTTAAGGACACAGAGTCAAATTATTATTTTAATAATATTATTTTAATAATATTATTTACATTCCTTATATTTATAAAAACAAAAAATAAGACTTTGTTTGACTTTCATTAGAATTTAGGCTTAATACCTTGTCAGTCAATAAAAATGAGAGACAGACACTTACCCTCACTTACCCATACATTTTGACATGAAAGCCAATCAAGAGTCAATCACTCAAGCCATCGACGCATGACCAATGTGTTAATACGCGGACAGAAATAAATCAACAACACTTTACTGTGTACTGAATCATGTACACTTGGTAACGAAATGACAACCCGATTCGGAAATTACATTAATCTATTGCATACTGAGTTCATATAGCAAACGTTTAATATAAAAAGGTTTTATATTTTTATTACCGGTTCTTATAAGTTTAACACGTGTATTTTTGTGTGTTTGTCTTTGGCATGATAGTTACAAACAAATGAACCATGATTGTGATTTTTTAATCGAAAGCTTTATAAGTTGAAGTGGCTCTTAACTAGAATGATTGATAATAAAAGCAGTTATCATTAAAATCTTCAGTTAAACTGATGACAGAATCTTCGGCATTATAGGGCACATTAAAGACAGTTTTATGATTTAAATTAATTATTTTAGTAAGTACTTTATTAGACCTACTGCTTTTATGGTTTTATAAAATATATTACATTCCCAAAAACTAGAAAATGCTGTTACGTATGAATGCACACACGCAGCACATTTAAAACATCGTAAATATTGGTATTTTTGTAGTACTTATATAAAAAAAAAATATTGTTTTGGCAACACAAGTATCGAGTATCGCAACATAAAAGTACAACTAATTTCTGGAACGTGTTCAACTGGATGATGTGGGAAATATCGTATGCCAAAACATAACACTTTTTCAAGCCGACGCCGATAAGGAAGGATGCTGTGACGGGTGAAATATTGAAAACATTACTATCTCATAAAGTGCATGTGGAATATAAGTGTTTCATCTGGTAAGGTAGATTTATATAAAAAGATCACACATAACAAACTAATATATAAATGTTTAAACTATAGATGTTTTATTAGAGGGATTTTTTTTCAATTAATATTATTTGATATTGACAAAGACCAAAAATCAAACACAATTTTTGTCACGCATCAAGGAAAATATGCTTCCATAACCACACTAAAACATTTATTGGGAGAAATATATAAAAAAAACTGTTGTAGCATGATGCATGACAACATTCACAATTTATAACCACTCTGTTATAAATTAGTTATACTAGTAGAAGTGCAGTAATGGTTCAAATATGAAATCTAACATACAAAATGTGTACACAGACATATTTGCATTCAACTTTTCGTTCGGAAATCACGTGCGTGAGTTTGCATAAAACATGCTTCACTCGGCCGTATTAAATAATATCGGGCCGCAAACTCTAGGATATTCCAAATAGTATTCCGTTTGCACAAACAAACCATAAATTTGGAGATTTAAAAAGCTTTTATCTCTTTGTTTGCCGCTGTTTGGCGCAATACAGCTGAATAAATGCGAAAATTACAGATCGATGCGAATTTTAATGTTTGTTTTATTTATAGGAAAGTGTTAGTTAAAATATTTATATTTAATTAAAATGAAATATACCGTTACCCATATTATTCGCTTACTCCGATGCATAAAAAAATAAACATAGCATTACATGTACACATATTATGTACACATATAATTAAATGGATAAAAAGGATTTTTAAAGTGCTATTTCATTTTCAGATCTTTCCGCAAGCTTACATTTTTTTTTTAGGTAAACCCTACATAATTCTCTGAGAATAATTAATATGCCAACGGGAACGTTTTAAAACGATAAAACGGGTTATATTTTAACTCACAACCTGATTTAGAAAAAGGATTGTTCTTAACCGAAGCTAATTTAGATTTATCAGTTAGTTTTTTTTATTTTCAGCCCAAGCTCTAGTCTCCAGAATCATCTAGGAAAAACTCAGGCTTAGACTTTGCAGCGTAACTGTATTATTCTTCCGCTTTTAATTACTAATGTCAATGAACTCTTAATAATTTAAGGGTAATGTATTTTCAAAGCATATATTTTCCATCTCAGTTGAGAAGTGAGATTAAGTGTGACATTAAAATTTTAAATTATAACATCAATTATTAAAAAACAAACCTCCTTATATTTTCAACGCTACTCTAAAGAAGCAAGCTATATAAAGATTATAAATCTGCAACTTTTGGAGAACCATTTCAGAATTGTGCAGTTCGTATCGCTGATCGTGAAACAAAGCTATAGCTCTATCGGGTTCAATGACGCGTATATTTTCAAGAGATTCTGGAGGAAACATTTCGTAAAGGACATTATTATTGTGATAACTCAATGATAGATTCTTGAAATCTTTGGCCGGTTTTGTTAGAGTTATTTTTTTTAAAGTAAAATACTTTATAAATATTCGAATTAGTATAATAAATAAAAAAATATGTTTACTAAGACAATTAGCATCTTGTGAAAAATTTTATTCCTGCAAAAACATTAGTTTACACTTAAAATTTCACTAAATTATAATATTTTTATAACTTACGTTGTATTTTTTAAAATAATTATATTAAAAACATCCCTTTTTTTTCCCTAACTAAATTTTTTTTACCTAAATTTGAAATAAAATATTGCTGGTATTGCGTTAGAATTGGTCATAGAATAATAATTTGTAGTTAAGGTAGTTAAAACAATGCTTCAAAGGCTACCAGGCAATCATAAATCTGCTGAAGCATTAAGTTCAAGATTTGAGCAAAAAGCAGCGATAACAGCGCCTGTCGTTTAACGTTATGACCGAACTTCTAACGAGCTGCCGTAAACTGGATATTTACTTTCTTCACCTTCGAGAAAGGTAGAAATATACTGTGGCTATCGTAAAACCTTATGACACGAGAACTTTACAACGGTAACAAGCAACAAGCTTGTAATACGAATTTGACATTTACATATACACAATAAAGCAGATTTTGGTGTGTAAGATTATGGAATAACTTTTTGTGGAGTATTGGCCAAATGATGTCTTTGTTTTTTTATGTTCATTACATTTTTTTCCTTTTATTCGTGTTTCTTAAAATATTTAGAGTAATCAAAAAAATATACTTAAAAGAGCCTATTATGGTTATCAACCTAAATTAAGTTTTGGTTAGAAACATGTTATTTCTTATTAAATATCATATTTCGGTATTTTTTCCATAAAACAAAGTTTACATGTTTTATAATTTTCATTTTAACATTTTAATAGACTTGGTTGTAACAACTTTATCTAAGGTAACTTGTATTTTTTTGTTTTACTTGTAAAACATATATATATTTTTTTATTTTAACAAGATGAAAAATTTGAACAAGTTTGTTTTCAACATTCTGTTAGCTTATTAATTTCTTAAAAACAAAATCAAAATTAATTAAAAGTTTATGCAGAAGTAATTTAAATAAAAATAATAAAGTCGTTGGATACTATCCGGTTCAAAGCCAGTAAAAAACCAAAAAAACATTAATCTCCATGTTTCGTCAGCCGTGAAATCTATCAAAATCCGTTTACTAATTTTAACCAGAGACAGGGAAATAACAAAATTGTACATGAATTTATAGTAACATCTTCATAAACTTCAACGAGTAGACATTATTTTAAATATTTATGAAAAATACAAAATATATTCAAATAATTTAAACATTAATTAAAACGCATTACGGTTGGGTATATTATATGATAAACATAAAAAGGTTTTTTAATTAATCGTGTATTTTACTTTTGAAATAATCATAAAATACACTTCACAACCTCAATAATTTGCGGTTCAATAGTACACTCAATATCAAATGCGGATCGATATCGAAGTTTCTGTGCAAATAAACCGAACCACAAGAGGACTTATTCGTACCAGGTTATTAATAGTTTGATTACTTGTTCACAGGTTCCGTAAACACTTTGCAATCTCTTCACATCCACGTCCCCAAAGCTGTTCTCACAGGTCTAGACGCGGAACTAATGTGTACATACGAGTTGGAAGGAGCCCAGCTATACTCGATACGCTGGTACAGAAATATGATCGAGTTTTACCGATACGTACCAAAAGAATCACCCGCTACCAAGGTTTTTCCAGTGGCTGAGATTAAAGTCGACGTAAGTATATTGAACGTAGTTCAATTTATTTGCCATGCTCCAAACCAATTGCACGATAGCTTTTAGCAATTACATGAATTTATTTGGATATTTTATTAAAAAACAAAGCATATATTTTATTCAAAGTTATTGTTTGCATACTTGATACATTTTATCTGATTGAAATAAAGCCCTATTCATACTTTTAATATCATCTAAGTAACTGTGTGATAGAACTCACATAAAAATAGTTTTTTAGCCTTTATTGTTTCTGTGGTAGGTAGCAGCATCAGATCAAAACCGCGTGGTGCTTACAGAAGTAGACAGAACATTAACAGGAGAATATCAATGTGAAGTGTCGGCTGATGCACCGTTGTTTCACACTGATATAAAATCAGCAGAAATGGTAGTAGTTGGTAAGTTATTGTTTTGTTATTTATATATACGTCATATATTGTTTACTACACAGTAATATTTAGTATACGTTATTGAAACATATTTTTACAACAGTAAAACTAATTCTAAGGATCTATCAAGATCTATCAAAAAGCTAAATCAACATACTCGTATTAGATCATAAATCTTTCGTAAACATAACCACTGGAATTTAAATTATCATATTACTTTCAAAATTTTATATTGCTGAGATCTAAAAATAACTTGGGAAAGAATATATAACTAGATCTATATTATATGGTTTTCATTTATTATTCTAAAATAAATTATGTCGGTACGTATTACTTCGATTTATTATACGTGATTGACATAAATTGACATAACTTTTATCTTTCTTAACCGATTTAGATAAAATAAACACTTAACGTTAAGTGAAAACTGAGAAAGTATATTCCTGATTTGCATTCGCAAATCGCATTGAAATTGGTTAAACCGTTTCTAAGATTAGCTTGCACAAATATACAGAAATACAGACAAACTGAAAAACCATTGTTTTGGGTTCTCTTGCTCTTTTAAGAACCTCCCCCCCCCCCATGATGTCTTTGGAACGTAATTCCTTATCGCGCGTTGTGAAAGGGAGCTAGACGTTAAAAATTCTTACCAAAAGTTGGCACGACATGTTTTGCTATCTCTCTCTCTCTTATAGAAAGCAAGCGAGATATTTTCATTACTATCATTATTATTTTTTGTATTATATTTAATTGCTTAGCAGTTAAATATAATACAAAAAATAATAATAATTCATTATTTATTTGATATTGGAGTTTGTTATTTAAAAATCAATTTGCAAATAAGACAGTTTAAATGAAAATAATAATACAAATTTGCGATCAAATATACCCGTGATGTTTTGTAACAACGCCATCTATTTATACCTTAGGGAAACATAACAACATCTGTTATATAAACATATCAGTACAAAGTGAAAACGGCTAGGTGGCGGGACAATAACTCATGGGTTTATTGATTAACGCTTTTTAATTTAGTTATTCATTTTATTTACATTTATTATAAATTATCGGCAAAATATCTTACAAAAATATTATTCATTAGCATATTAGCTTATATTAATAATTTAATACCATAAAAATTAGAAATGTGTCGTTCCCTACATGGAATTATAAGTCTACTTACCTACATTACAAATAATAAATATATTAGGTTTTAATTAATTATTTTTGTATTATATTAAATTGCTTAGTAGTTCTTTATTATTTATTTGATTTTGGAGTTTGTTGCAATTTGTAACAACGCCAACTATTTATACCTTAGCGAAACATTACTACATCTGTTATATAAACATAATGAAAGCGCTAGGTGGCGCGACAATAACTCGTAGGTTTATTGATTACCACTTTTTAATTTAGTTATTTTTCTTTTATGTTTATAAAAAATATTAAAAGCTTTTAAGGTAATTTTTTTATTACAATTTCTTCAATAACTAATCGAAAGGAACTTCATCCCATCCGGGTGTCCCTTTTTTTTATATTTTCCATGTACACAAATGGATCAGTGACAATTTTATTATATGTATAGATTTGGAGTCAACTTTTTATAGGTTCTTGGTATGGAAAATAAGCTATAGCTATGTTTACCCATTATAAAGCGTTCATGCTTTGCAAAACCAGTAGAAAATATTTAAATTAACAGAAAGTAGAACGGATACGAGCAATCCAATAAGCTCTGGAAGGATTAAATTACTGCATCTCTCTTGAAACCTATTTCCATTCAAACTAATGCCTCATTCGTGCTTCAGATGCTGATACCGACTTAGTTATAATATCTATTTTTGTCTTTTAAATATTTACATGCATAAATTAAAAATAATATTTTTTTAAATATTCAATATGTATTAAATATTTAGAAAATATATATTTTGAATATTTAGAAAATTACACAGATACAGATATAAAATGTATATTCATATATACAGGGTTATTTTTAATTAGTTGAGCACCTTTTGCAGGCAGCTTCTCTACATCAATCCCAACAACATTTGTTCTACGACTTTTAAAAAATCTTGATAAATAACTCAGAATAAACGAACAAAAAAAATTTTTGCTCC
This sequence comes from Napeogenes inachia, assembly GCA_959347355.1. NCBI lineage: Eukaryota > Metazoa > Arthropoda > Insecta > Lepidoptera > Nymphalidae > Napeogenes > Napeogenes inachia. The sequence continues at coordinate 8,334,237 of OY365795.1, read as the reverse complement.
CTCGATTATTTATTACTCTGTATTTTGTAAGCAGTTTAAAGTATAGGTCGCGGCAGGCTAGCGAGAGTCAGAAAGTGTTAAATGCGCGCGCCAGCTTTTTTCGTATAGCTTCATCTCTTTTACACCATGTTGCTATGGAAATACTAAATAATCAAAATGACAAGTATGTGGATTACAAAACACAATTTACATTAACCAAAAATAAAATTATCGGATTAAAGGTTTATAATTAAATAATGAATTCTAATTACATACTGGACAATACGATTTTATGGACTTGCTATTGAAACTAATAAATAAATTCAAGATTATAACATGAAGAAGAAATTATGAAATATAATTTATAATATTTTTAAAATACATTGATAGTCTGAAATAGAAGAAGTAAGAATGAAAAGAAATACGAGTTTTGGCTGAGAAATGGAGCATTGGGGTCCTGATCTTTACAAAGTCTGTTTTGCTTTACCTAGAACGAACAACAACTCGAAACAGCAGAAACCATGATGAAGAATAATTTTATTTGTGATATAGTGACGATCCAACATGTTAAGAAGTCTAAAGTTATTATTTTTTAAGTGGATTGTGTACATTTGTCTGTTTTTATGGTACTTATGTGTTTCTTCTATGAGAATATTATACGTCAGAAACAGTCGATTCACTTCTTACGTTTTAATAAAATAATATTAATGAAAATTATGACGTTTTTCTGTTACGCGCCATCTTAAAGAAATTCGTAAGTAACTTATTATTTTATTGTCATGATATAAATATTAACAAACGAGATAATATGATATGTATAAAGTAAGTTAAAGTGAAGTTATTGTTTTGTAAAAATAATATTTATTTGGTTTCGTTACAGTGCCCTTATTTCATAAACCAAATAAAATTATTGAGACATTCAACTTGTGGACAACTTCTATTGGAGATTTTGTTTTTTCATTTGATTCTTAAACAGTTAGACAATATGTGTTCCGACTATTGTAGAAAATATTTTAATAAATATAAGTGGTAAACGGTGCTATGTTTTATTACACCTTAGAAAATGATCAAGTTCTAACGTGCATAGCCGCCGCTGCGTCACCCCGCCACCCCGCGCCCCGATGCACGTGGCCTTTGCACATATTTTGACAAGTTGCGTGGCCTCTCTTTGCTCAAGTTTAATGCGCGTTTAGAGGCAATAAATAAATTTTGTATGGGAAAAACTAAATTTTTAAAACTATTAATTTTAAAAAGTCGTAGAACAAATGTTGTTAGGATTGATGTAGAGGGGCTGCCTGCAAAAGGTGCTCAACTAATTACAAATAACCCTGTATACATACACATATATATATATATGAATATACATTTATTCATATATATATATATATATGTGTATATATATAATAGTTGCTTTCTATATATATATATATATATATAGAAAGCAACTATTAACATTTCTTAAACAAAATTTGTGTTACCACATATATTCATAAAAATATTTTGCATGTCAAAAATTTGGCTTAAAAACGTAACAGAACGGCTTTTCCGTGTTATGGATACTTACTCTATCAGAACACTTGAACCATCTGCCTATTGCCCAAAAAATTTTCCCTTTTCGAGAATCCTTTATTAGGATGACTGAAATATTGCATATTCACAACGCAGCTGGTATTTTGTCGAGGCGTTTGGTAAAAACAAACAGGAGAGTTCGATTTCAATCTGGTCCGAACATTGAGTTTTTGTTTTGTTCAGCTTTGTTCTAATTTTAAATTAACAAACATTTTCATAACATATTCCCAGGTGATACAAAAGTTTTGATTACCTTTACCGAAAACTCTTCGATCATGTTTACTTTACTTTTAGAAGATGTTTTTTCAGGTAAACCAATCACATTATAAAAAAATGCTTCATCTATGACTTAAATTTACTCTGAAATAAATTGAAACTGCTTTGTTCATAAATATAATTATTTATTTTTCTTAGATCAAATAGGATTTCATATACATTGTCAATACATATTTATAATAAAATTTAAGGTGAGGTTACGTTCAATGGTACATTGTCTTAAAAAAGAAAGGTATTCCAATTTTTTCCTGTGTAAGATAAAAATGTCGAGCCTGTTTTGTTTTGCCAATTGAAAAAAGGTCCAAGGTCACTGACCTCTCATTCACAAGTGATGAAATTTCAAATAAAATAAAGTCTTCAGAATTTCAATGTCCTAAGGAAATGGGTAGGCCTAAAAGCTGTATTATATTCCACTTTTATGTTTTCTTAACTATTTACAATCGTTTCAATTTAGATACATTTAGGATTATGAGTATGTGTATATTATAATAGTATACCTTCGACTGTTACATAATAATCGCGCATGAATTGTGAAATCTGGGTGGTCTTTACATGACATTACTTTTTTCACCTTTAGAAAAAGAATATCAAACATTTTAAAGATCGAGAAATATTATATAACATGCTTATGAGGACTATGTTAAAGAGTAAACTGATAATAAAATAAATATTTCTTTGATGATTGATGAAAAAGAACATTTAGGCAATGTAATAATAAGTGGCAAATTGCCGATAGACATAGGCAAAAATACTAACTTGCAGATGCATTGTCCTCCTTGAAGGATGAGGAGATATGCTGGGAGATTTGCATAGATTGGAAAGGGTTTGAGATATTCCGTTGTTCTCGGTTCGAAACTTGACTATATTTGTCGAATCGTGCTGATTTCATATAAAGGCTATATGGGACTCTTTTTCTAAATTTAATTTTTCTTTGTTTGTTAAAGATTTATCGTTAATACTGAATCATTCGAAAAAAAAACCTAATATATTGAACTGTTTTTTAAATAATCCTTTGCTAAATTTTTGTTCACTTGGACAGCAAAAAAAATACAATGCTTTAAATTATGTTTAATGTGTTGTTCTATAAAGTTTTACGACCGGTATTATTACCAAAAAAAGGTTGATAAATAAACATATAATTTAAATAGACATAAAATAAATCATTATTATTACAGCTTTATCGTTAACTATCATTAACAGGCTTACAGCGATATATATGTGAAATTTTAATGACCATTACCGACATACAATTTAACTTTAAATAAAAAAAAATCCGTAGTGTTTTAGTTGTCAAATTAATGTAAGATATCATTAGTTATAACAATAAGAAATATTTACATTTTATGTGTAAAAAAAAATATAACGTTATCAAATAAAATAAACGTATAACTAAAAAAGTAATGTCCTCATTACTGGGTTAAGCCGGCTTTTAAGTGTACAAAAACATAGGTAAGCTGATTAAAAATCCCCTTAACGATCTACGTCCTATTAACAAGTTGTTGAACTTAGTTGGTTGAATTAAGTTAAAAATACCGGCATGTTTAATTAATTTAAGTCTTCGTTTAGGCTACTAGAATTAAATATTATTTATGTTTATTAACATTGTTTTATTAGTAATATACAAAGAGTTTTTTCTTTTGGGTTGGGTACCGAAAGGACAAAAATGGAATCCTAATACTAATACTTCGCTATCCGTCTGCCCGTAACTCACGAATTGTGATAGATAGAAAAATTCAAATTTTCACAGTGAAGTATTTCCGTTGCCGCACATGTCCGTATCGCACTTAGCCGGTTTTTCGTGTTTTTTATCTGAATATTAAAATTTGATTATTACATGTAAATTAGTAGATAGTTGATCAGTGATGAGTGATAATAGATAGTAAAGGTTAGGATTTCGATTCGCATACGAGCCTTTTCTTTTTGTCCGTTATTTATAAGTTGATAGGTAAGTTATGCCTTAGGGTGGGATATGTGTAAAAATTATAAAATTAAATAGAAAAAATAAATAAATATCCTTTACAGAACCTCCACTCCTTAGTCCAAACGTCACATCTGATAGAATGACGTATATTGGTGGCGATCACATAAGAGCTAACTGCACGTCGCCCCCCTCGCTACCCGCAGCCAACATTACGTGGTACGTCAATGAACAAATGGTGAGTTGTACGATAGTTTTTTTAATTTAAACTTAAAGTACTGTTGTATAATTATAAGAATATTACGTGCATTATGACCAGCAGGGCTATTGCGTATCTTTTTTGACAGCTAAAATGAAAATCACTATCAGTAAGTGCGGACATAATGGTTGTCAAACAACTAATTTCGTATTATATAACTATAATGACAAACTGTCATGACGTCACAGCTGATGGTCATTAGAAAAGTCAAAGTTAGCGAATAGCCCTGCTGATCTTAAAAAAGTTTAGTTTCTTTAAATGTAGATAAATAATAAAAAGTGCACATTCAATACTGAGTTGTTTTGTTTTTCATAAAAACTCAAACAGCCATAATTTTATAACGGAGATTTGAGATTATACACAAGTAATCAAAAGTATAATTGCAGGTTCCAAGTTTCACGGCTAACCACGTTCTGAATTTTAGCAACGGTTACGCGTCCAGCTTATCTACTTTAGAATTGGAAGCAGCTGTTTTATCTCCTGTGCCTACACTTATGATACGGTAAAAAGGCTATTAATCTTAATTTAATCTACATTTATAAGTAATTAGTTCTAAAAAATATATTATTTAATCGCTTTTGGCTGTAAATGTTTATCCTCACCTCGATAGAACCAAACCCATTTAATTAAAAAAAATATTTACTCAGGTCAAAATGAATTATTGTTTTCTATTGGCTAATTGTAAATCTAATGTTTTGTAATTTTAAAAAGATAACATAAAATTCATGTCAGCTGGATAGTATTTTAATATTAAACAGTTTTTATTAAGTTTTTTAAATCAATTTCAATAGCAATTATGTTACAGACTTCATTTACTTAAATGTTTATTCTATCATCGACTGTCTGTCAGCATGTGACTGTCTAACATGTTTCAAGAACATTGAGAGACGGTGTTTGGCAGATACAAGGCCAATTGGATTAGTATACCTAGATTAGTTAAAGCATAATACAATCAAACTATACATATGGATTGTCTAGATATAAGACCAGTTACATAGTGACGAATTTCAGATTGGACTAGATTTAACCGGCGGCATGCCTGATGGGTCTGTGGGATCCTAAATATGAAATAATTATTTCACCTACAAATTAATATCAATTAGTAAATTATATGATTTAACCATAAAATTTAAGATGTTTTTTAGGGTTTTAAATATAATGTTTTTAAATAACGACATTTTTATACTATTTTCAATTAAATTTATTATATGTTTTTTAAGGTAGTATTTATCATCTTATGTTTATACAAGCATGCAAAATAAACAAGAATAAAAGAGATCTCGATTAATCTTTGGGGCACATTAGACACACATGTTATTTTATATTCTAAGCTAAAATAAACAGTCTTCTTCAACACAATACAATACAATTCTTCATACAATATCATCTTCACGATCTTCGTCCACCTCCTTGACTAGCAAACTAATACATAAAAATGTCACGCCGCATACATGGTAGGGTCAGTAAGACCAAAAAGCAATTTACACACATATTTTCACTACTGGAACGGTCCCCGACCTGTGCTAGTGGGCGAAGGGTGTCAATTAGCTCACTACGGTCAGCTGCAGAGCGGTTATGCACGAAATTCAAATTTGTACACCTTGTAACAGTTTTTTGCTGCGGTAGGTTTCTCAGACCCTACCAGGCATATCGAGGGTTAAATGCGGTTTATACAATTTTGTTATTTTGAATTGAATTTTAAGATAAATTTATATTATTCTGCTACAAGTCTTGGTCACTATTTAATAGGACTGAGTGATCGCATTCAGCTCATTGGACCGTTTCATTGAGCTCTCGTTCAAATTAAGGCATCATTATTTTTGTTAATATAGTAACTTTAATTACTGGATGATAATTATATAATTCAAAAATTAACTATAAATCAAGATATTGGATGTTAATGTTGATTAATTAAACATTTAGTTGGTAATTGTATTTTCGTTTCAAGCTTACCGCTTTAGACCTTTTAAAGGATTTCTGTTTGGGTACGAGTATTGTTATAGAACGGGATTTTACTCACGTCCAAATATCTTACTTGGGAGCTATAAAAAGATATGTCTCATACATAATATTATATTCAAGCTTTTATACGGGATGGAGCTTTGGTAGAATTGTTTTGTGTATAAAAAAAACACAAAACATTTATGTTATATAAGGGTTTGGTTTTTATTAATATTGAGTTTAATTGATGTCATGATTGTAAGTTTTTAATATTTTTATTTCTCTTTATAGTATTTGTAAAGAATGAAGATTCAGATTATAATTTAAAAAAAAGGAAACATTCTTTTATAAACCTTTTTGATTAATATAAACCTTATTTTAGCTGCTAAGATCAAACTTAATTGTTAGAACTGTGTACTTGTACGTATAACTGACGTGAGGTGAGCAGAAAAAATACAAATAAAAAATACATAAAACAGCGTTTAGCGGTTAACAACCAGATTTCGCTCCGTAGAAAATAAATAACAGTAATACTTCACACAGGTAGAAAATGTACCGTTTAAAACAATGTTTGTAATTGTTACAGCTGTGAAGCGTCTATATTCGACGTGTGGAAAGCAACGAGCCACACAATAGTTTTACGAGAACGAAGTGCGAACCCAGCTTCCGCTTTGGGTAGAAGTTTCACTGGTAATGCTATTGTTATAAACAATACTATTTAAGGATATCATGTAAACATGATTTGATATCTCCTAATTTAATGTATATTTATTATTTATAGGTTTTGCGTGTGGTTTCAGTAATCTCAGTAATTAATTAGTGTTAGTGGTATATGAGTTATATGTTGGGTACAAATTTTGTGGTTTTATTTTTTACATTCTATTTATAGACAAATATTGCCTGCGTATGCAGAGTAAACAACTATGTAGCATTACTAAATGCAACAAGTTTAAAAAAAAACCTCTGTTAATCAGGACGAATTTAGCTTTATTATTATTAATAAAAAATAATTTATTCAGTATTTTTAGACTCAATCGATTACTAATAAGGAAACAAAGTACCTACTCTTAGAAAAGCAATACGTATCACAATCAAAATTTAATCATTAACAAAGTATTTAACAATCATTTCCATAAAGTGGTTCAATACATATCATGTAATTATTTTGATTTATTTCGCAGGTGCCGCCACAGAAACCTGCATACCAACAATTTTAGTCTTACTGTTACAACTTTTTTTGCAATTTGTATTAAATGGTTACACAGAAACTTCAATAAGATAGCTGATTAAAGTAGCCACGATATATAAGTATTTTAATGTAGTAAGGCAGGGTTTACAATGTTGTTTTAGTAAGATAAGGACAATACTAACTGTTTTAGTTTTCGTAGTTTTTTTTAATAAATTGTTAAACTAATCATAACTTTTATGTAATATATGCAGTTTTTAATCTTAAAATGTGTTAGATGCAGTTAGTGCCCCAATAAATCGAATTTTAAAAATATATATTTTAGCTTAAATAAAATAACTTGGCCTAATTCTGATATATCTAAACATTTTCAATATCATGTTACGCTTAACCCATTTATTATTTTTATTAATTGATTTATAAAGGAGCTTAACTAATTTTATAATTCCATTATTTAGCAACTGTAATCATTATTAAAATAGACTGATTAATAAATTATAAATTAATTTACTATGTACATATATTATTAAAATTAAATGATAGTTCGTGTCAAGTAACTTTATATTCCTATTAAATATAGCGGCCATTTTAACTGTATTTATATAATGTGTAACTTATAATTAAAGTTGTTAGGCAATGTTTAAATTTTATTATTTAAACCCACTGACAGAACATTAACTTACATATAGCAAAATAAATAAGTGATTTAAATGTAAACCCAGAAATAAACTTTTAAATTCCAATTTTAAATAAAAAATAATTTTAGGCATTATTTGTTTCATATATTTTTTTATAATTTACCAAGTCTGCATACTCAATATATTTAAAAAAAATTGTTATTTGAGTTCTAATTAATGAAATGAAATAGTATGTATACTATATATAATATAAGAAACATTTAAATCATGCTCAACTTTTTAAAACCTATTTGAACTTTTTTTTATTCCGCTAAGGTTCTCGGCGTCCCTTTAGAGCTCTTCAACGCTAAAAAGCCCTTTAGCACCTACTAGTGGTTTTATTCTTCTATCGGGTCAAGTAGAAATGCTATACAGCTGGTTTATTGTTTATACTGACATTTTATTGTATAACTCAAAATTTCACGTTTTTCTATGGAAAAAATATACATCGTATCGATACTTCGATAATGCTTGTGATTAATATTTTTTCTTAGTCTGAGTTGTATTGAAATAATATACGTATTAAGAATTGCAAATACATTCTACAGTTAAAAACATTTGGAATATATAATTTTACTATTGGTTGTTTTTTTTTTCAAACTGCATATTGAAAATGTTTTTCAAATGTTTATCGCATGTCAAAATTTGTTAAGCTCTAGCTAATTATAAATTGGTATGGTAATGGTAATTTTTGAAAGTAGGTATATATGAGGCTGTGTTCTAATAAATAATGAATTTATATGTTATATATAATTGTTAATAATGTACAGTCAGGCCAAAGATATGTTTGTTTGAGTGCTTATTATTATAATTGATGCAATGGTGCATTTAACATAATGTTAATAATAATTAATTATATATTATTAATATATAAATGTTCTAATATTAAGCGTAATATTATTAACATGTACATATATGTATTAATTTAAACAAACTAGGCGTAAAACGTTTATTTGGTTTAGATAAAGTGCCTCGTGACATAATGAAATTTATTTAATCTAATTCTGTTTATGTTCTTATGAAAACATTAAATTGCTCGTTTTACTGTATAAATATGAGTTATTTGGTTATCTTTCCCAAAATATCAAATATATTCCAATAAATTTAGGAATCAAATTATATTACACAAATAACAAAATTATGTTCAAAATTTTTTTTTGTTTTAAATACACTAACACGCACTTCATACTGTATGTAACCCTCATTATTAGTTATTTGTTGTGGAATCAAATAGTTAAAAACTTCAAATATCGGTAATTTAAAAATCGTATCAATGTATCTGGAGATAAAATTATCCTATGGTATAAAAAAAATCCTAGCCCCAATATTCAGTCATGAGTTGATAGATAAGTTAGTACGAAGATTTTTTTATTTGAACCTATACTTACACAAAATGATATTAACAAAGATGGTATCATCATAATTCCTCTTCATTAATTCCCAGCCTTTTATTATTTTGGGATATCCGCAGTATATTTTTTTTCTTTCATTCCTTCGTCATCCCTTAACACACCCCCTTCTTCTTCATATTGCCTTTCACGCAATCCATCCATCTTTTTCTCGACCGTCCATTTCATTTGTGTTCCTCCACGTCCATATTTAACATTTTTTTAATGACATGCCTTTCCCTTCCTCATAATATGCTTATACCACGACATATTTTATCCCTTTTATACTACTTTCTAAGCATTCGCATGTCCGTCGCATGCATACGCTTTCCATCCACTGGCTTCAATAATAGAAACTTTTGTTGCAAATTTCCCAATCTGCACAAGTCTATCAATCTGCATCAGGGTGCCTCTTCCTGTATGTCTGATGTAAGAGGATTTATTATCATCAAAATCATCATGATTATTCTATCCCTCCAAATACTGAGTTAGTAAATGAACGAAGTTTATAAATTTAATTATTTCTTAATTTTTATTGCCCTTATCTATATTTGGACAAATAATTTTAATGAATAACAAAACCTCGACTCATAATAATTATATATAAGAATATTATAAACATCTTCTTGTTAAAGTTATACTTAAATAATAATAAAAATGTCAACAGTAATGTATATTTGATTCTATAACGAATGTTGATAAATTAATTTAATTATTTAAAAAAACAATATTGTCTTTTTCTTTGTCAGTGCTTAACCATTATTGTCATGGTCTTATCCATGTAATAAATATAATTAATAAATTGTGTAAAATTTTTTTTTTTTATTATCCCTTTAAAACTTGTATAATATTAATTAAAAATATGGTTATTTTATTATTCTTTTTATCTTTTCGTTTTCTTTTATAAAACGTTACGTTTTTAAAAAATAAATAAATGGACAGTACACTAAAAAAATTACTCAAATTTTCGTATGTATATTTGTACGATAATATATTACAGAAAAAAATCTATATAGTAAATATTTGTAAAAACTAAGATTGGTACGTATTCAAAACATAATAGCGAACCGAAAACGGTCGTTTTTTTAAATTTTATCCGTGTACAGGAAAAAAATAGTTTTTTTAACGGATCACGATAAAACTATTCGAGGGATTTTGATGAGATTTGGTACAACTATAGATAACTCCTTATTTCTTTTCTGATTTTTGCAAGAGTTAAAATATAAAAAAAAAACTATAGAATGACTTGCAAAAAAAAGTTATGTGGTGTTATGGTTTATAAATTTAGTCAATCTATACCTTTCACCCCGAAAAGTATGCGTTTTGACAGGACAAATGAAAGTTTGTGGCGTATAATACAACATACAAAACAACCAAACTACTGGATGTAAATTTGTAAAATGTGGTAAATATTGCTATCTAAGCTAACAAACAGAAAGCTACTTATCTTAGAAAATTCTCTATTTTGTACGGAAAAACTCAAAAAATTATTTGGACTATAATTAGAATACTACTAAAACGATGTGAACTAGTACATTCATATATCATGTATATTTGTACATGATCTATGAAACCATATATGTATAAAATATAATTATATGTAATGTGATGTTAGATGGTTTAGGCTTACAGACTGATTGAGAGATTAAGAGAAAAGGAGCAAACAAAATTGCTGCCAAGAACTAGTTTCCAATAAAACAATTAAAAAACTGATCTGACTGAAAAACCTCATAAAAAATAACAAGAACTTATTTGTTAGAAAAGCCTCAAAAAGTCTACATTTCTCTTGAAAAGCCATTTACTTTTTTGAGTCATAAATCGAATTTTGTTTTCTATTCGGCCATCATACTTCGCGAGCATGTTTTCAAACAAGAGCAGAACAGACTTCTATTTCAGGTAATAAACTTGTGTACGTCAACCCGCACTCTACTACGCGGTATAAAGTACGCCCGCATGACAAGCTTTTTTGTCCATGTATCCATTCGTCAATGTCCTAGGATTCTGAATTCAAAATTTACCTTTTGCTAAAAAGAAACAAAACACGATACAAATCACAGCGCTCAGACTGGTTTTGAATTATTCATAATTCACCTGAGCAATAATAGCAGGTGAATATTTTCCTTTTGTATTGAACCTGGTGAGTGAATGGGGTGCCTGCGACCGACTGATAATAATTCATCGATTGTTTACTAGCTAACTGGAGGGTTGAACCTATAAATCCGTTGTCGATTTTTTAAGCCTCTCGCCGCTTCAGGATTATCATGAGAACGAAATTCATTTTGTCTGAGTATTTTATACAGCCTATGGATTTTATAGAGAAAAAGTAAATTAATTGTTTGTTATTAAGAGTAAAGGATATGCTGACTGGAATGTTAATCTTCATATAGGTAAAGAGGAACTATTGATATTTTTTCGGTAATAACTAAATTATCTTACTAGTTATTTAAGCTTACGATATCGAGGTACATATTATTTAAAGCCATTGTGATATCCTGTTGGTGTAGTGATTAGTGACCAGGACCGCCCAACCAAAGGTTCTGGGATCAATTCACGGGTCAAATCTTTGTGTGATCTACTGATTGTTGTTCCACCTTTTTTTTAAGTAATAGTGAAAGACACAGAGATTAAATAATTAATATATATTATCAAAAGCACTTTCATAATGCTTTAGGTACTAACTATTTCCATTCAAATATTTGTATTTAGCTTTTAGCAAACTAATCTTCATAGATCTCCTATTACAGAATAAATTTCTAAGGATTTAGAGATTTATTCTGCAAAAATACTAAAACTAATATTTTGTACTCAATTATAATTTAAATACAATCTTTTTATCTATTTACTGATATCCTCAAAAAATAAGCTTTATTTCTTACTTATAAAAACACTCATACTGATACTTAAATGATGTATGCCTACAACTTTGAACCATATAACAAATACCAAATACCCAAAGTACATTATACATTCCTTTCCAAAGCAAAACTGAGTTGAAATTTATAATATTAGTAATGCAGCTGTACTTTAAATTTAGCACTAAATATGAAACGTCTCACGCAGCGCAAATTACAAAGTCCGCAGAATTTGTAGTTGTATTTTCCGTAACTCTGACACTGTACCGTTATACCGAGATAGGGAATCCGGTGGTGTGACTGGAATTTATTGTTGTTTGCACACTATTCCATGTCAAGTGAGGAACATACAGGTCAGTGGTTACATTGGATCATAAAAGGTCTACTAATATTTCATAATTAGTAATAATACTAATACTTCATAATTTATAAGTCTTGCATTTACCAACATTTTTTATTCGAGATAATAAATACTGAAATTGAAGATTTAACTCTGAGATAAAAATATATTTTCAAGAAGTTTAAGCTATGTCGTTACGAGTAAGTTATCTTACTGAGAATATCTCGCTATAAGATATATCTTCACTATCACTAAATATAATAGAAACTCATATTGGATAGGCTTTAAGTGTATTAACTGAATATATTAAAATTCAAACAGTCCTCTTAAATGGCGTTACTAATCTACGCACATATGACAAAGTATGTGATAATATAGCTTAATAATTATACATTGTATTTGGTTAGTACAGATAATTTGATAACTTATAAAAATATATATATTTATTTTATTTTCTTGATAATATATTTTATATATTATATAACTGTACACGCCACACAACATTATAAGTTTGAGTTATTAGATTACTGCTTATGCTGCTACGAACAATATGGATCGTGTTTCTGCTGTCTATGATTAAGGCTTCCTTAGAATATAAGATTTCAAGTATTTACCAACAGTAAGAATAGAACATTTATTAATTTTTCTAAGTAAGTGTTCTAAGTTTAAATTAGTCTTAATAAACACTGCTGCATTAAATTATCATAAATTATAAATAATCTCAGAATGTAGATGAAAATTATAATTGAGTTAGTCCATTAAAACGGTCGTAAACGATACACACAGCTAATCTATCGAAATTTATTTGACAACATTTATAACCCACCTCGCTGATTGCGGAAGGGAAGTTCTGTGGCACAAGTTTAATAATGGTATATAATTTAATCCCATAAAATATATGGTACATAATGAAATGTAATGATTTAATAGTTGTTATAACGTACTATTGCGGAATTAAATTTCTCCACAAATATACTTCAAGTTAAGAGTAAAAAATATTTTTATAAATAAAGTACGTTGTGATGAATAGTCAAAAAAACTTATTATATATATTTTTAATACTGTTCACAAAACGCTGTTAATTTACTTTTTATACCACACAACATTTAACTTCCAAAACCTAATTAGTTTTTGTTGCTGTTACTATCAAGAAGTTAGTGCTAAAGTTTAAAGTATTGGCTTAATAGAATTTAAGTGGAGATCAAGTGTAACGGTCTCTTAGCAAATATAGTTTCTGTTATTATTATAGGTCGTCTTCGTTATATCAACATAATTATATTCATAATACAATCTATATTACAAAGAAAAAAGTTTTTAACAAGGTATCTGTTATTGTTAATTACAAGGAATAAATTTTAATATCATCCGCTTCCTAAACGAGTATATGACAATTACATTAGCGGAAGACTTAGTAAAGATACAAATCAGTGTCTAAGATAACATTTAAACCAAGTAATAACAGATTATTACAGTATATAGAATAGCATTCACGTACCAGAACAAATTGTTTTTTTTGTTTTCTTTGAAGAATCTTCAAGATAACTAATGAGAAAAAAAATATGAAAAATTGGCTTCCTTATCGAATAGTAATATTTTTTTAACATACTTCTTTCTTTAATACATAAATATTTTATTACTGCCATCTTTTATAATTCAGTTAAAGAAACTTATAATCCAAGCATTCGTTATTTATGCATAAAATTCTACTTTTTCAATAAAACATAAACAACTGGTAATTGAAATAAAACTTTGAAAATTATCCGAATCAGAAACACTTGAATACAAGTTTTCATTGTACAACTATCTCTGAAAGTTTCCAGAGGAAGTTTATTTTAATTACCCCGACCAGTCACTTTGTTGGGGAATAATAGTGGAATTAATACAAAAACTCCACCCAACAAACAGTTATTTAATTCTGTGTTTCCAGTGATTATTACATGAAAGGTGGATAAAGTTATCCCTGCTCGTTATTCTTATTAAAATTGTATCTATATCCGCTCCCATATGATTTACGAAAGTTATAAACTACGATTTTAAAATAATTTTGAAAGCTTAATAGCTTTAGTTTTAAGCCTTTGGGTCTCAGAGGATATAAAATTTAATTAAATTCTTCTACCCTAGTTTTTAGAAAAATCCCACCGTATCATAGTGTTATAAATATTATATAAATATCATACTTCATTATAAAGACCTAAAGTAGAACATTTTTTATTATCATATAGCTTGGCAGTTTTAAAAAGAATTATTATTAGAATAAAGTATAGGATCAAATCTGAAATAAGAAAATCACTTGAAAATTATTCTACTATTAAGTTGACAAGTAACTCTTACAATAATAGGTCATCGAAAACAGCTCTTTAAATTAAATTGTCAGAATAAAGGTCAATAAATCAATATTATTTGTAACCAAACAGAAGACCATACCATAGCAAAAAAAAGCTTTAAAATAATAATTATTTGTGTTACCATGTTTTTGGACTAGTGAGGATATCTAATCTGCATATCATTAACCAGTATTATTCAATGTGTCTCTTGTTAATTACGTTTTGAAACTAAATTGAACTTAATGAATCTTAAATGGTAAATGTTTTTTTGCAGTATTTAATTTTAAATTATATTCTAATTTCAAAATAAGTTTTATATAATTTTATATCACATAACTTTAAATAGTTTAAAATCATGATTTTTATAACAGTATTTAATTTTAAATGTTATTCTAATTTCAAATTATGTTTAATATCATTTTATATCACATAATTTAAAATAGTAATATAACAAAACAAATATAAATCACTTTGTAACAAAACACCTTTCAAAACAAACTTAAAAATAGCAAACAAGGTTTGCAAAATTTGGGTCAAAATCCAAATAAACTTGTCTAAGTGCCCTTTTTTGATATACAAATGCCATTGGACCTTAAACCCTTTTTAATAAATGCTATTATCCCGTAACAGGTTTTGCTCCGCTTATTTTTCCTTAAAACACCCTTAGTGGAAACTAAAAGGCACGTACTCTGTTTGTATTGTATAGTTTTCTTTCACCTAAATTCCAGACGCTCAATGGTAACTTATTTCGACACAATTGCAAGATTCTTTTATTTAAATGAATGCTTTTAATGTCCATTTCTACAGATCTAGTTTTACCTAAAGTATTTGATGAGGTTTATATATATTTGTGTATATAGATATTACTAAAAATAAAACTACTTAATAAAAATGTAAATAGAAAATTCATTTAATGTATTAGCTTGTATGACGAGATCTATGTTATTGCAACTCAATTATTTTATTGCCACTTTCATATCTTCTCCTTTTTATTCTAAATCACAAAACGCGATGATGCTGACAGACTAGCATGTTACAAGTAGGATTCGTGGCAGAGTTATATAAGAAAATTCTAAATTATATTGCATACAATATAATTTAGAATAGCCATACCCAAGGAGTATATAATGTTATAAAAATTATGCTCTTCGTAGTATAAAATATGGTTTCCAGGAATGTAAATGATTTTTCTCATTTCATTAAGGTAATCAAGTAATTAGGGTATATAATTATGTGTACTTTATACCTTATCAAATATAATCTTAATTATAAATAAAACTTTAAAAAAAATATGGCAAAAATGTTATTATTCCCGTACGTGTCTTTATGATCTTTATGATCTTGGGATCGATCGATCGATCTTTATGATCTTCTATGTCTTTATGATCCTGGTGACATATGATGGTTGTGATTAGCTGTAAGTGTTCACTACCATCTGCATCGAAACTACTATTTTTCGAAGAAACAAGTATAATAAAATTACCATATCATATTTTGTTTGAAAACAGATGGAAAACAAAAGTACTCGTATGGAAAAAAGAAAGAATTTTTTATTTATCCAAATCAAATATTATTAAATAAAATGTCATGTACGTAGGCTACCCAGGAAATATTTTCAACTTGCCTTTCCTTATATAAAAAAAGCTTTTTCAACATTCCTTTCCTTATATAAAAATTCCTTATATAAAAAAGCTTTTATATAAGGAATGCTAGCGAAACATAATTAATTTTGAAAATTGGTATGTTTAAAATTAAAAATCATTTTATTTTTTTTAACGGTGTAATGGGATTATTGTAAGATGTAACATAAAAAAATAATCTGCTTCGGAAACATTTTATTTTTACTTTTTAAAAGCCCTTACGTTTATTGACGATTTACGACGACGATCTTGCTTGACAGATTCATGGAATGGGTTTGAAACTAGTCAGGCAAATATACAGGGTTTAATGTAATTAATTGGCCAGCTCTTGCAGTTAGCTTCTCTAAGTCAATTCCAACAACATTTTTTCTACTTCTTTTTAAAGTTAATAGTTTAAAAAATTATAGTTTTCCCATACAAAAAATATTTTTTGCCTCTGAACTGGCATTAAATCTAAGCGCAGGTATTACGCCCGAGCGTTGACTTTTTACTACCTTTTAGTATTTCCTACAAATATAGAGTAAAAAATATAAAATATTTACGGGGAGTAACGTTCAACAGTAATAATAATAATAATACAGGACAAGTCACACACATTGATCTAATCCCTAAGTAAGAAAATTATTTGCCGGTGTTAAGGGTGTTATATAACATATAAAAACATAGGAATACACATTATAAATAGTGCTAATGTTTTAATAAACGTCGAAACCCAGAAATGCAGACCTCTATGCTCATCACATACATGCCAGTCGGGGATCGAACCCGAGCCCCATTGTGTCACTATACGTTAGGCGTCTAACCACTTAACCAACGGGGCGGTAACAATAACTATTGTTAATATAGAATTGAAGAAAAGAAGCTGTTTTCAGATGCACAAACAATTTTTATTATGTTTGCGATTGTATTAAAAAGAAGTGAAATTGTAGTTTTTTTAATGCCTTCTCAGCTGGTTAATGTTAGTTTGTACTTTCTGTTTATAATTAAAAGTCTAGAGGCTGAAATGCATATCTTGTTCCTAGCAAGATATACCGGTAATATATAATATATACATAGGACGATCTAAATATGGAGTTTTTGTATTTCCTCTTGTAAATGGATGAGCTCGAATATTGGTTACCTATTACGATATGATACATGATTGGCCAAATAAAGTCTTTAATTAAATATATTATGTATTTTACAGCTATTATTCTATCATTTAAAAGTATTTATTTAATTTGTGGTTTGAATTACTCTGTTGACAACGACACTATAATTTATTAAAAAATATGAAAAAAGAATACCTTTCTATTTATTTAAATATTGGAAGTAAATTGTTTTACATTTTCGAAATATTATTATTTCACGGTATATGTATATAAAATGGTCACCTCTTTCTTCTAGATTAAAAAAAAATTAAATAATAATGTAAAATTTGGTTTTTACGTAGTTAAATAGATACGTATACATTTTATAAGATTACTTACAGACCCGACCACTCGTTGCTGTATTTGCTAAAGTTTGTGATATAACATTATATTGATTTGAAGCTTTAATCACAATCAGAATAGAACCCAAGCCCCATTACACCTTTATACGTTAGGCGTCTGCGCTCCACCACTCGACCAACGGGACGGTTGAAACACTGATATTATTATTAACTAAAAAACCGGCCAAGTGCGAGTCGGACTCGCGCACGAAGGGTTCCGTACTATTATTATATATACGTACGTACGTAATAATACGTACTATATTTAATTTGTAAAGTAAATAATATAATATTACCTATACTTACATAACAAAATATTTTGTGGATAATTCAATCGGATACTTGTTGCCGTTATTAATATCGACCAAAAAAAAGTAACGTTTGTTGTATGGGAGCCCCCCTTAATATTTATATTATTTACGTTTTTAGTATCAGATTTTATTGCGGCAGCAGAAATACATCATCTGTGAAGATTTCAACTATCTAGCTATAAAAGTTCATGACATATAGACAAACAAAAAAAAATCACGTTTGTTGTATGGGAGCCCCCTTAAATAATTATATTATTCTAGTTTTTAGTATTTGTTGTTATAGCGGCAACAGAAATACATAATCTGTGAAAATTTCAACTCTCTAGCTATAACGGTTCATGAGATACAGCCTCGTGACAGACAGACGGACGGACGGACGGACATCGGAGTCTTAGTAATAGGGTTCCGTTTTTTACCCTTTGGGTACGGAACCCTAAAAAGACGAAAACATTAAAACTAGTGTAAAAATCTACTGGATTGGGATTTGAAGGGGAAGGTAAAGAAACACGATTGATCAAAATTATCATACATATTAAGATTTATTAATGAGGTAGATAGGGCAGATACTTTTAATATTATACCAATAATATTTATTATTTTTAATTATTAATAATTTTAATTTTAATTTAATTTTGCACTAAGTGGTACACAATATTTTTGGTTAACATGTGGCCGGCTATACTAACACTAAAATTCACTTACAATTTAGTCTCAGCATTGCGTGGCGGTTATTATGTTAAATTGTATATGAATAGTTTGTACTTTTAACATTACGCCATCAATTGAACACTAACTCATTCCAGTCCACAGATACAACGCCATCTGTTAGACTTCGTTATATCTAAAAGATTATTGTAAACAAATAATATGCGACTTAAAATTGAGATGTAAGTTATCCTATTTTTCAAGTTCGACCAAACTGCACACGATGTGCAAATTTGATTAGAATCGGTTAAGTAGTTTAGGAGTCCATCGCGAACAAACATCGTGGCACTCGAATTATATATAATAGATATTGGTAATTTAAATTGCACCGGAAAACTTAACAACATAAGTTATTCTATTGAATCTTTACTTTTTTTACAATATAAATATAACTACATTCTCTTAATGTTCCAAACAGTTTGTCTCAGCCACAACATATTACAGATACATTAACTTCATTCCCATAACTAAACCTAAATAAAATAAAAAATTCTTGTTTATTTAATTTCACGTAGTAGGTATTCAAATAATAGAACTCAATTTGAAATTAATTTGTACATTCATAAACCTCGAAGTCTAACTAACTGATTTCCAAATGTAGTAAGTTGAGAAGAGCCAAAAAGAATACTCCATACTTTACATATACGTCGTCGTTGAATGTAAAACCCTTGCGCTGGCTCGTAGGAAGCTCTTGATAAAGTCGGTCGTTTCTCAATTTAACTAGACCTAACAGATTTACCAATCAGGAAAGTAATTGAAAATCTCTCTCGCGTTAACTAAAACCTTCACCTTTCTGGATTATGCAATGAAGGTAATTTTCTGTCAAGTTTTCTCTAGATATTTATTTTATATTTTTGGAACCTATGTTTTTTATGTTCATTTAAATTTTAAATAATTATGATTTAACGGTGACGA
The DNA here is from genome assembly GCA_959347355.1 of Napeogenes inachia. NCBI lineage: Eukaryota > Metazoa > Arthropoda > Insecta > Lepidoptera > Nymphalidae > Napeogenes > Napeogenes inachia. The sequence goes on along the minus strand of OY365795.1, from coordinate 8,314,486 downwards.
TGTTTTTAGAGAAATCGGTATTCTTACGGTCCCTTCTCAATACATTTTTATTAACTTACTATATATTAGCCAAAATTTAAATGCTTATATTAATACCAGCGACAGATATACGATCAATGCAACAAATAAAAATAGGCACGTAAATCCTAAATTTCGACAGAAAAAAAAATAACAAATCCTTCATGGCCTTGAGTGTACGAATAAATGATAAATTTCCACAAGATATCTTAGATCTTCCTTTTCTTAGTTTTAAATGTAAAATTAAAAGTTTATTATTAAATAAATCTTACAATAATTTTCAAGAGTTTTTGGTTGATCGAATTGTTTGGAACTTGGGTCATTGACTCATTTGTAAAGTTGAAAAATCAACTATAAAATAAAAAAAATAAAAATAATGTATAAGTTAAAATATAAAAATAATATATAAGTCAAACACTCTTAAATTTCACTTAAAAAGAGCAACTGTTGAGTTTGTGGCCAGGTCTTCCCAGCAGAACAGCATTCCGATCTGGTGGTAGCTAACTCAAAGACTGACTGTACTGACCAACTATAATGTAATAGACAAGGGTTTAAAAACTAGTAAAGCAAAACTCGTCATCGATTCTCAAAGCCCTTTTTGCAATTAAAAAAAATGTATGGAAATTTTCCCTACATGTAAATTGGTGTTCAACTGGCCTATAAGACAAAAACAATGTGTACGTGAGATGAAACTAACATGTTATCATATATTTACTGTATTTATCTAAAGTTATCTAACATTTGTTTTTGGACCGTAGTAGGATAATTTATACATTTATAGTTTTGCTATTGTAGCTTTGATATACTATTAAGCATAATTTGAATTAGGTATTGGATAATACTCAATTAAAATTATGCAAATTAAACATCACTATTTTACAACGAAACTCTTTTTGTTCATAATTTTGAAGCAAATAATTTGATTTTTATTTAATACTAGCTGACCCGGCAAACTTTGTTTCGCCTTAATGGCAATAAATAAGCAGATTTATTTTGTAATTGGAAAAAATACAAAAAAAATACCTACATTAATCATCCATAATTATTTCTGTATTTTAGTACATAGGTTGCTCTTCATTTAAGTACCTTGTGATACACGACATTTTTTGTTTTATTATCAGGCGCAAAAACAAACAACGCAGATGGTCTTCCGACCCGTGAACATGCCACGTATAATTGACCATGGGAAAAACATGAATGTTCTAGATTTAATCCACAAACTTTTAAGGATTGGCCTTGTGATTTGTTGATGGTTATGGCAAATGCAGGACGTATCAGAAATTGAAGTTTTTTAAATTCAAACGGCATATCATCGGTATCCTCGGAATGAGAACTTCCTCACCTTTGGATTTTCCTATCATTATCGTAGCGTAAATTACATGGTTCATCAATTTTTTAACACCAAGAGGTAAGCCAGACACGTCCAAAGAGTTTAAAAATTCAATTGGATAGTTGGTGGCTTCATCTTCATTTGTGACGCAGTCAATAGATTTGAATAAATGCATTGTTCCAATGATCTTATTTTGAATTATATAGTTTAGGTCATCTACATCTTTATTCTTAGCCACTAAAATTTCTCCTCACTCAACCATTCATTATTTTTGTAGTTAGAAATAATTTCTGGAAATACGTTGTTGATAAGTTCGTCTTTTGATGAGACAAAATTACAGAAATTATTTGGCTATGATATTAATCCGCTCGATTCATCGACAGGTACTTGACCATTACCGATAGTCAGCAATTGCTCCGAGAAATATTCTGCAGATGTATCATTAACCAATGTAACTCTCATGTTTGTTGTCAGTTGCAGTTTCTTCACATAGCGCCATAGATTTGACGATTTGAGGCAAGCGTTTATTTCGTTGGCAGCTGTAGATCTTGGAATTACTGGAAGTATTTGGCGGAAATCACCAGACAGTAAAATCATTGCTCCTCCAAAACATCTTGAGTCATTGCGTAAATCTTTTAATGTTCGGTTAAGTGCTTCTAATGCACGTTTATGCGCCATTGTGCATTCGTCCCAGATGATGATTTTCGATACCGCTAAAACTGAGGTGACCATTGCTGAGTGTTTTGCAATATTACACGTTGGTTCTTCAATAGTTTGAAGATTTAACGCATATACTATACTGGCACTATCATTACATTATAATTGTTAATTATTAATTTAATAGAAATAGTTTTATTATTGATTTCTTACAAATATCTAATTGTCATCCATACTTCATTACATAGCTGTCATTATACGTCAATTACATAGCTGTGATTTGCGTTTTGTTATTCCAAGTCTGATTCTTTTTGTTTTTATACCACGTTTTATAGGCACTGACGTTTCATGTCAAGTCACACGGGAATGCTGTCGAACGGGATAAAAAGTATCCTATGCCCTTCTCCTGGCTCTAAACTACCTCCCTGCCAATTTCCAGCTAAATCGGTTCAGCCGTTCTGGAGTTATAAGGTGTGTAACTAACACGACTTTCTTTTATATATATAGATAACGTGATCTGAGCAACGAGAACGTTTCTTATTAACTTTAATTTAAGACTTGGAATATAAATGTGTTATCTAAAATTTATTGACAAATAGCAATGATTATTACAAAGTGCGGTATATATTTAAGACTTTACTTTTGTAGATGAATTATTTACTCGTATTTTGTTGTAATTTGTGTAAAAATTTTATTTCATTTAATGGTCACTGATCAGAAAAAAACTTATTATCTTAATTTTTTTAACAATTTCATATGTATTCCTTTTATCCTTAAGATAATAAGTATATTATTGAATTACACTTAACCCTATGAACCAGATTAGTAGCAATTGGTAGAAGATACACAAACGGGGCAGTAAACAAATATTGCAATAAGTATGTAATTAGTTTTTCGATAATAACTAATCAATTACATATATGTAACCAGAATTTAAAATAGGACTTGGTTGTAAATATTTAAGTCTCTAAAAATAAAAAGCTAGAGCTAGCTTTTTTTTACAACCAAATTGCAGTAAAAACCATTTAAACCGACGACTATGTAAACGTCCGCTCTAGATATATATATATATCTTTATATATATATTTCTTGTGTGCGTGTGTATGTCACTGAACTCCTCCTAAACGACTGGACCGATTTTTATGAAATTCTTTGTGAGTGTTCAAGGGGACTTGAGAATTGTTTAGATTCACAATTTTGTCCACTGGAAAATGGTTTTTTCATTAATTTTTAATGTGTAAGTAGGTGGTGATTTTGAAATGTTTCACGTTGGTTCCGACGGACTGCGTTGCCATGGCAATGTCAAATATAAATAATATTATATTTTAATTATAGTCTGCCCTGACAGTTGGCATTGCGATAGAAATAAGAAAAATATTTTAGTACCAGTGCAGCGGCCCGATACGTGCTTCGCTAAGTAAAAAGTGAAATAAAAAAAAAATGGAACAAATTAATTTATTCAAACAAAAAATCTTTATTTACATATTCATACGGTATCGATTGGTCGCATTATGATAAATATTGTGATATTGATATTTGACGTTATTGTCGTGAGACATTGTGATAAATTTTTAATATAAAAATACTATATGTTTGAATTTATTAAATTAAAGACGCGTGTACAAGACAACGTCTGTCGGATCCGCCAGTATATATATACATGTTTATAGAACATTATGATTATTAAAGACATTTGAAATATTTTTAATAATAATAAAATTCTACATGTTAAGATAAAAATAAATTATTAATAGGTGTATACCTCATCAAATCGTAAAATTTTGTGTAAAAGAAAAGTTAATCTATTATTCGTCGATTTCACATTTTTAAACATCTCAAGTACGTAAACAAAAAGTGGTGCGAATGTTCTAATTACCTTTTAAGTTCTACATTATTTATTATTAAAACCAATTGTGATGAGGTTAAGACAGTTTAAGTTTATAAATATTTATTTGCTTTTCATATAAAATGTGTAATTGATGTTTTTTTTTTCTATAAATATTAAGGCGTCTTTTAATATTTAAATTTTTTAACATACTTCTCTTCTCTGTGAATTCTTTTTAATATAGTACATGTTTCTATAGATTTGTCTCTGGCATATTCCTCTTTTGTAAGTCTTAAGTATATACTTTTAATTTTTTATCTTGAAGATCGGGAAAAGACCAAATATATTTTTTCATCAAACATAACTTTTATATTTTTTTATGTACATATATGACTTATTCAACTGTTAAAAAGTTAATGAATAATTTGATTTCAAATAAAAAAATGTTATATTATTTTCATACACTTAACATAACTTCAATGCAAAATAAACCCGATTTACAGTCTACCAACTTTATTTCTCAGTAAAATATTATGTGTAATATGTAAAACATATTTTGATAAGAGTGTATGAAAGTAAATTATAATAATAGTCCGGTTAACACTCTCACGACATAAAATTCTCTTTGTACTATTTCATGCATATGCGGTTTCAGTAAAAACGATTTCATGGTATTTTAACAAGGATGATTATGCAGCACAAGGTTGTGAAGAATTTAATTGTTTATTTCTTGGCAGCAGTTTAAAGTTGCGGAAATGAAGTTTAGGTACCGAAAAAAAGTCTGAAAATGTTATTAAAAAAAAAGATAAATAAAATTCAACCGATTCTTATAGTAACTACAACAATGTGTTCTTAACCACTAACCAAAAAATAAATATCACTATGTGGATATGTTTTAAGATAAGCTCACATTAGAGCATTTAGTTTAATAAAAGTACAAATAAATTTGTTTAGCGATTAAAACTACTTTGAAATAACTAAATTGTGTCCCTAAATCTTAATGTCAATAATTGTAATAAGTTAAGCATAGGCTTAATGAAATATAAATTAATTATAACTTTATCATTCGGCCTCGCAGAAGATTCAAGGCCCTTGTTAGAAAATTTTAATTAATTTATTGGGATGTAGATATATTATAGTTCTTTTGAAAATTTGTAGTATGTCACCTATCAAACACAAAAGTAAGTAAAAAAGTCTTTTGTCTGATTATTCTTTGAAGGTTTGTCTAGTTACTTAGTAATCTATATTACTAAGTAACTAATATAGCCTACATTGAACCTATGTTCAATATTGGCCATATTAGTAGACTTTCAAGTATAATATGTTAAACGTGAAGTATCGTCGTTATTTCCCCTAAACATCCTCACAAAACTCTAACAAGAAAAGACACAAGTTGTTTCTCTTAGACGCTGACAACGCAATTATAGTATGTGACACAAACACTGTTTACAATACACATACATTTAGGAAATTTGCCGGCGAAGTCAAACTTTACGTTTTTACTACTCGAAGTCCTGCGACAGTGGCGTGAAAAGACAATCGAGCCTAAGAATCCCTCACCGCTTTTTCTATTCCCCGATACAAACTTTTGGCTAATAGCAAACTTATCTACTCGTATGATATACCCAATATAATGAAAATTTTTATGTGCAATTTTATTTAAATAATATACCTTCGGTCCTAACACCATCTTTTTTGTATTAATAGAAGTTATGTAAAAAAACAACGGCATTTACTTCCGATATGTATACCATAATGGTAATCTAAAAAGAGAAATGAAACAATATTAGCTTTTTAACAAGCTTTTATTAGCTTCGGATGTATCTATCTATCTATCTATGTAACGGAATCTTTAGACGTGATTTTGACCTACTTTGAAATGTCGGATTAATTTGAATTTTGGCATACTTACCAAAGACCGATGACAATGCAATAATTTAATTCGTCCTGTTATCCTTGCCAAGATCCTCAGGATAAGCGAATTTCAAGTAAAAAAAGACAAACATGAAATAGAATATATGAAGCAGCATATCGTATTCTCGGAGTCTCCTTTTTGTGCGATTTTACAATATATACAAACAGCAACCTAACCGTCAAATTTTTAAAAGGCTTTATTTAGTTGATATTTCATTAATTATTTAATAAAAAGGTAAATATTATGTTTTAAATATAAATTTTTATTTCATTCTTTTAGATAATCAAAAAAATATATGAGAAGTATATCGAATTTGATACAGAAGTATAAAAACCATAAAATAAATATAGTTAACTAAACTAAAAAAAAAAAATATTATATTTTTTCCAATATTCTCATATTACGAATTACTTTATGCTTTTTAGTTCGATTCATTTTTAAAGCGTGTTTTTTAGTTTTTTTTAACTATACTTATTAAGGTATAAAGAGACCTTGCAAAATATTATAACTGTATCTACTTACAATCAGGGGAAGCGTCTTTGCGGCCTAGGGTGATAAATGGTAACTACGTGTTTTACTCTAGATAGATAGAATCTTGTATTTCCCGGGATAATATTATGGAGGATATTAGACGTATGTTTTAAAATCTCTAACGTAACTATATCAAAATGCTTTAGTTTTACCAATACAATATTACATATAATTATAAAATGACCATACAGATTTGTCAAATTGCAAATTGCAAGACTTGCAAGTAGTTAGTAATTCTTCCCTGAAGTTGTTAACCATCTGGCAGTCACTCGTTATAATATTCGTTTGAGTAATTTAACAAATCGACATTTATTTTGAAGTCGAGTTCATTATTATTATTATTTCATACATTTGTTTTAAACAATAATAATATAACTAGACAAATTACACAACCATTTAAGTAAGAAAATTGTTAGCTGGTGTTAGGGGTGTTAGTCATCGATACAAACTCATTATAAATACTTTAAATATGTTAGATAAACGGCAAAACCCAATACAGACTTTTATCGACCAACGAGCGTCTAATTGGAATAATTTTTTACGTTATTAGTTATTTTAAAACTTATTACAGAGTATAAACGTGTAAATCTATTAAAATAAACATTTTAGTTAGAAGAATCGTGATAAATAAATTACATGCGAAATCTCAATTAACTTTAAACCGATGCGATGGGGAATAAATTATCTTTTATAATACTATATTACATGATGCTAGAAATACTCTTATAATACCATTACACACCAATTACTATAAAATAAATCGTAATTTTGTACTATAATAATATAATTTATTAAATATACTACATCCAATCTTGATCTTCTAATATATTTCCACTACCAACAGTATTGGTTATATTACATTAAATTTTAGACGGACAGCTAAGATTAGGTTTTTTCAATATATATTGTTACCGATATTTTAGAGTTTAGAAACAGAAATTCTAATCCAAGATATTCTGTTTTAAAAAATATAAAAATAAAATATTAAAATTGTAGTTTCTTTAAAATATTGTCTGGAGTGATTTAATGTTAATATTATGGGTATTCCCATTTTTAAAATTCTGCCATAAATACGCAAGTGATTTAACGGAAAAAGATAAATAGTATTTTTTTTTATAGTTGGATGTTAAGTTAACTCTGAAGTAATTTAATAGTTACTTTATGTATTGAAATGCAGTTTATTTTTATTACACTTTAATGTATCACGAAAACTAATTTTCTACGTTATAGTTTACATAAAATTTTAGACGTATGTAATAAAATATTATTAGAGCAGAAACTGAACTGTATGGTTGCAAGTTCTATATAAATAATATATGTGCGAGATCATACACAAAATTTTCTGTTTTTATATTTAATACACTTTCATTTCATAGATATAATTGTGAGGTAGTAAAATGAAAAAATAATATAACTTACAATAAAGTGTCAGTTACAATTTATACTTATTTGTTACTCGTTTATAAGTATTTACCATTTTTTAACATAAGTTTGTTTTCTGTAGTTATAAATGTAAGTCAATCAATGTCTTTATCATGTTACCATCAAGTAACTGATATGATAATAATTTTAGTGCTGAAAGAAAAATTATATTGAAAATGTTTCAGAATAGATTTAATCCTTACAAAATGTTTCAGAATGGGATTAATCCTTAGAAAAAGATTCAGAATAGGATAAACTGAAGCAAGCTCTGTTTACTTCTCAGAATAGTCAAGTTTGCGCATTTACAACTAAGAAAACCGAATTCGTCGTATTTTCGCCGCACTGCTCTTCGAGAACACTTCCCTTAATGCCTCGCCAAGTATTGGAATAAAATGCCTGGAAATGTTGAGCGATTGTTAGTTTCGCGGTCACCTTGAGAGCAAGGCCATGTTAGCCTAAACTAAACTGGGAATGGATCACTCTTACAAAGCGCAGGTTCGGCCACCATGGAGTACTGTTCTCATATATATGTTCAGATCACCCCAATATCAGCATTTACCATTCGACTGCGTCCAACAACGCAAAAATTTGTCAAAAATATTTGAACAGTAGAATTGAAACGGTAGCACTGAGAAACATTATCACTTTTTTATTTTTAAAATTAGTTTAATTAAAAAATATAAACCAAAATGTTCAAATAACAGTAGTAGTACTAATATACATGAACTATGTAAGTATTAGTACCTAACTCACGTTTGTATAATGATCAGAAATACAGACCTCAAAATTGATTCTCAATAGTTATTTTTTATAAAACGAATGTATTGAGATTTCTTCTACTCGTAAATTGAAGTTTAACTCGTTTGTGAAATAAAAACAACGTATACGTGAGAAGAAAACTCACACGTTATCGTCTATCTAAGAGTAATGTTTGGTTTTAAACCGTGGTAGTATATTTTATATATACATTTACGGTAGAAATTTATACAATTGTTCTATAGTAGTTTCAATATCCAATATATCATTAAAAATATGCTTTCTTAAATTATTTTCACATCATACTTCTCCTTATACTATCTTTAGCAATAAATTGGCAGAATTTAAAATTATTTGTGGTGCGAGAATAATACTATTTATATATTCATAAAAAATAAAAAAATATATCCCCAGTGACTAAAGGAGACCTAATAAGAGGTCTATAAATTTGAGATTTAAGATTTTGCATTCTTGAGAATGTCTTAACACTTTTTGAAACCAATTATTTGTGTAAAAGGTATAGTCCACACATTTAATTTATTATTAGTCCAAACTTTCAAGAGTTTGTAAACAAACAAACATAACGATGTGTTGAAGTAGTATTTAGTACTCGAGTAGCAGGTAGTTGAAATTAGAGTATTAGTTTCTAACAATAATATTATCAATGGAACAAAACTAACTTAAATAAGAAATAAGGAAGAATGATGAAACATGAAATAATATTTATTTAATAGTTCAGTATTGTTCAACCACAAGGGAACAGAATAGATTATAATTTGTGGTTTATACAGAGTAATACAATTTATGTTCCGGTCACTGCTCTAATGTTATTGAACGCAGCTGTTGCCTCTAAACAGTTACGTATCTTAACATTAATGCGTTTAAAATACTATAGTTGTAATACTTCTCTCGTTGTTAAGGTAATATTTATATTTAATTACTTTTGTATTTTTGAAAGGTTGGTTGCAAATTGTACAAATAAAGATATACGAGGCCGTTAAACAAACCGAAACGAAAAATAAATAAGCTTTCCCACAATAATTAATAAGTTAAGTAACAAGGAATAAAAATGTATATTTAATATTTCAGACTAAAATTCACCAAATACCGAAGTTTTATAAATCGTACAATAAAATTGTAGATATGAAATATTTTAATCTATTTAATATATCCAAACAACGCGCACTGAATATATATGTATGTGTTATAGAATAGATAATCGTATCCAAGGTTTATGTTTATTATTTGTAATAAATAAAAAAATAAATAATCTATACTAATATTATAAAGCTGAAGAGTTTGTTTGTTTGAACGCACTAATCTCTGGGACTACTGGCCCGAATTGAAAAATTCTTTTTGTGTTGAATAGTCCGTATATTGAGGAAGGCTATAGGGTATATATCATCTCGCTGTGACTAATAGAAGTTAAGCAGCAATGAAAAATGCTGCAAATTTAATATAATCTAATAGGTTCTGACTGACTTAGTTATAGCATACAGTCTAAACCGCAGGTCGGAGAGAAAGTAAAATTGGAGGATACATTTATTTTTCTACGTAGTGGTGTACTAAGGAAGAACAGATTTTAGAATTCCACCCTTAAGGGATTTAAATATCAATTTTGTATGGAACTCGGCGGCAACACTAAAAACCACGCGGAGGAAGTCGCGAGCGACCCCTAGTTAATTATAAGAATAAACACACTTAATGCTTGTTTTTTTAAATATATTAAAAAATACACAGGTTTAGATTTAAAAAACCTCTTAATTTTTAAGATTTGATAAATCTAAATTCGAAAAATATCTAGAAAATGTATATGTGTACTGAAATAACACACCAAATGATTACATTTGTTATGTTTATGTGTGTAATATGAAACAATTATGTTTATGTGTGTAATATTACAATTACCTATACACAAAAACTTGTGACGTAAATAGTAAGATGCGATATTTTGTGTCCAATTTTATTATAGTTATAATTTTAATAGTTTACAATTTTAAATAAGGTCCTTAAAAAGTTTTTTTTTTTATTTATTTATAAACATATTTGGCTTATTTTATATTTTAAGCCGGAACCGATCACAATTAATCTAATTTACAAAAAACCTAAGTTATCTTATGTTTAATGGTTCTACGTAATATTTAAAGCATATATTTTATGAAACTGTATTAATATAAATCATACTAATAATCAGGTCTATACTCTGTTCTTACGAAAGTCTCTTATTGGTATTTCCCGCGTCACGTTCAATAAAAACAACATGAAGACAATACAGTAAAAAATTAATTGTTTAATATTTGCTAGAATGAAGTGTAGTTAGGTACGGAATAATGGTTAAACAAATTTTACATTCATACAGTTTCTATAGTAACTATGCTACTATAATTTATTCTAAGCCACTAAAAAATCCAAAGCACTATTTCAAATTTGTTTACCTCAATCGATAAGAAAGGTGATATATGACATTGTTTTCGACCACAGTAACAAAATAGTCCAGAAGATATATTAAATTAATATAAATCCGATGACATTAATATATGCCAATCTCCGTTTTGCATTTCTTTCAATTGTTATATTATATTTAATAAAATTTTATTGCTTTAACCTAATAAAATAAATACATTTTTTATTGTATTTTACAATAAAAATGCATTTTCAGCTATTTTATTAAGATTTAGTTTTTGATTCGTTTGCATAATAAAACTATAAGTCCAATCTTTCGTTCAAGGCTATTATTACAAGAAAGGTACTTAGAAAATTAACATAGTCGAGAAAATATGAAATGAGAACAAATCTAAGAGTAAACTTGTAGATTTAAACAGTTACTGTTAATATTGACGATCTTACGTAAATTTGTATGTTTTATAAAAATAAAGTTATTTAAACTTATCTTGCTACAAGTCACTAATATAAGTTTAACGCACGTTTCATATTGATGATTCATACTGTAACATTCTTAGGATTTTTTTTTTCTTAAATTACACCATTCCAAAATTATGTTAATAACACCATAAAGAATCTCGTAGCATCTTAAGGAATAATATTCAGTTTTTACTCATTTCACTCTCTAAAGCTTTTTGTAATGATCCAGTATAGCATTTTCATATTTTGGTGACTGACTGTACCCCGGTGACTGAAAAACATTCTGTGTAACAGATGCAACATAATTTATGTACTTATTTCGGACTATTTATTTTTCTCTTTCATTGAATTATCAGTCCGACAAATAATTTTCATTATGCCATTGTTATGTTTGGGAATTAAAGTGATTTGAATAAAATAAACGATGAATAACTTTTCTATTTATCGAATAAGGCACAAAAGCAAGCAAAAACAAAATAAAAGAATCATATCATAGTAATATAATAAAATACTAAGTAAGTAGCTTTTAATAGTTACTTCTCTTTTGTCTGATTATATATTTTTAAGAGGGATATGGTGATACGAGGTAAAAGAGTTTACTTATAGATTATAGAATTACAAAAAGTAAATAAAATATCTGTGGTGTTTGTAATACTTATTTGCAGGCTAGTTCTTTTCAAAGGAACGAATCAATAAAGTACTATCTGTCTGTATCTGTCCTATAACCGGAACGTAAATTTTGTCACTTGATCTAGATCTCGATTTACTTATTTTATTTTGTATGATTTTTCATGGCATTGAAACAAATTAATCTCCTGTAGTTTCTTTACTCTTTAATAATATTGCATCTGTGAAGTAACACACCGATGACTTCAACAAAAATAATTGATTTGGTTTATCGAATCAATAGTGATTTAGGTAAACATGAAGACATATAGGGGCTACGTTGAATACCGTATCTATAATTTATACAATCTAAGACGTCCTTATTCATGACTGTTCCTGTTATGTCCAATAGAATAACAATAAGATTGGGAAACACTGTTTACTTTTCTTTACTTTTAACTTAATTTACTTTAAAATGATACAATAACATTTCAAAATAGTAGTAGGACTTGTATACTTGAACTATATAAGTATTAGAACCTAACTCACGCTTCTATAATGACCGAAAACACAGACAGCAACATTGGTTCTCAATTGCCTTTTTGTTATAAAACGAATGTATTGAGATTTCCTCTACTCGTAAACTGAAGTTAAACTTGCCTCTGAGATAAAAACAACGCGTACGTGAGATGAGAACTCGCACGTTATCGTCTATCTAGCACTAATGTTTATTTTAGAACTGTACTGGGATATTTTATACAAAGAGTTTTGGTATAAATTTATACGATTATTATTGTAGTAGTTTAGTTTAGGTAGTTTCAATATCCAATACGTAATTAAAATGATGCTTTCCTTAATTACTTTCACATCTTTTATCTGTCTCAGAAAAGTTTTATTTATTAACTTATAATAATTTAAAATATATCCATATTGACTATTCATGAGGTTTTTATAGATTTAAAATTTTGTATTTTTAAAAAAGTCCCAATATGAGAATAAAATATCTTATAAAATATACACATATTTTGATAAAAACTTTTCACTTGCTAGGATTTACTAATTTTTATTTTCTAAATGACATAGCACATATATGTGTTGAAATAGGAGACAAAAACTATTTTTTTTTATATACATAGTCTCGTAATGTGAAATTTTATGAGCTCTTCCTTTAAATATATATTTTTTAAATAAGATTTTTAATAAGGTCACAAATGTTTTTTTTGACCTATCGAAGATCTAGTTTTGACCTATTCCTGGGGTGTAAGCATTATCACAACTTTTAAGTTTCAAATCTTAAAGATTGGTAAAGGACCTTACATATTTCTATGCTCAAATTATCTACAAATCTTCACTTTAATTATTGTTGTACTGGTTTTATTAAAACAAACCATATTTTTATACAATAATTGTGAGGGAGAAGCAAACTTACGATATTTTATAGTAAAATATTGTTTACTTGTAAATCCATATTTCGATAAAATTGTATGAATATAACCTAGACATTAGTTTGGTTAAACCTTTCCGTACACAAAAGCGTCTAACGTCAGATGCATTCAATTAAGTATGTTCAACGATTAGAAAACAATTTGTTTCCCTTGTTTTCAACGTCGATAACAAAATACTCATCAAGGTTACTAAAGGAGAAAAATACGATGATAAAATCAATAGATGTCAGTTTTCGCTTATAACCATCAAAGCACGAAAGAAAAAACCATTAAAAATATATTGGCGGTGTTTTCGTTTAACCCTATGTGATCTTTTTATATTCTTCAAGCAAACACATAATATGAAACAGATGAAACTGATTTATATTAATTTCAAAATTATTTATTGTTCTCGACTGATTGTGTAGGCGTAATGAGAAATCATGTTTATAAATGTCGAGTTGGTTTTCATTAAAAATATTTAATTAAAATAAACTTTGAATGTCCTGTTTTATTATTATTTAAATTTTATATTCATATATTTTAAAATATCTGTAATCATGTATTTAAGTTTAAAATAAATATAGAATGAAAAATCAAATGATTCGGGCATGGGTTCGAACATCTAGGAAACCGTCCTTTCACTCTACCAACTGAGCTACCGTTTTGATATCCGTCTCAAAGAATTGAGCACTCTATGTATGATCCTTGTCAAAGTGTAGGTATGGACATATAGTTTAAAAATGACATTATTACAAATTACAAAATCAACATTCATATATACTATTTCTACAGTAGCTTCTAATACAATGTACTTACTCTTAGCCACCGACACAAATCAAATAACATTAGTTCAAATGGTTTTATGTCAGTCGATGAGACATATTATGAGCATTAAGCGTCAGTTGCATTTAATTAAATTTGTTCAACGATTAGAAACTAATTTGTTTACCCTGTTTTCAACCACAACTCTGTAACAAAATACTCCCAAAATATAATAAATGAACAGAAATCCGATGACATCAATATATGTCAGTTTTCGCAATCTTTTTTTTTGCATTTTTTTCAATTGTTATATGTAATAAATTTGGGTGCCAGAGTACGAAGGTAAAATACAATTTTTTTTAAGGTATTTTATTTGGTTATTTTTTTTGGGTTCATGTTCTTAATAAAACTACCAATTAATTCGTCACTCCCATTTATCATTCAATAAAAGATTCAATGCTATTTAAACCAATAAAAAAGCATGCCTATATAATTTATTTTATTTTATTTTGTGAAATCAAAACGACAAAACACTTAGAAATAATAAGAATAAACGAAAACACGAAATAAGAAGAACTTAAAAGACGTTAACTTTTATATGTTTAACAAATACCTATAAGAGTTTGTTACTATACGTAGTTTAAAAACTTTAAAGGTTTTAAATGTTTACATTACATGGTTTGATTTACTTGAAAAACAATAAGAGAGCGAATTTAAAAACGAAAATTTCTTTTGTACCATTAACTGCAGACCGTTTAAGTGAAATTAAAAATTATTTTGTTTATTAATTACTTTTCTTGAAAAATTCAAACCCCATTATTATTAATAATGATTTTTTAAATACTTTTATAAAATTATTTAATTCGGTATTTACATCTAAATGGGTAAGTGGTTTTTATGACTGATGCATTAGTAGGAATCAGTACAATTACTTAGAAATAGAGAGAAATTGTATAAACTATATGTGGGAAAACAGTTAAATAATGGTGAAGAGTTTAGAGAAAGAAAAAAATTATTTTAAAATTTTTTAAAACGAATGTACAGATGCAAAATTACGACATGTATATACTTATATATACGAAATAAATAATGAGAAACTGGAAAAGCTTAATCATAGAAGTTTGACTTTAAATTAAATATAGATAATAAAAATGTCTCTTCTAACCTTAAGGTTGCAACTGTTTTTGGATCTATCTTCATATTCCAGTTCCCATAACTAATTCTTTAAAATCTTCAAACGCTACCGCTTTGTCATAACTAACGGACAATGTAGATAATTTGCGATAGCTGCGTCAGACTTAGCTTTAATATTTAACAATTTTACAGATTGTGGTATATTTTTTATCTGAGGAAACATAGCAAAATAACACCATTTTTTAAATTCGGCAGTACATGCGATAACTATAGACCAATTTCGGTATAACCCAAACTTGGTGACATTAAAAAAAAACTTTTTAAAATTATTAATAAAAATAACCTCTTACATAAATACCAGTTGGTATCACCTCTGGCTGGTCAACAACAGATGCTGGTCTTTGTTATTGCTGAATATTTTTGGAGCCTGGGAAGAATTAATTACATTGGGTTTGACATTTTTGATACAGTGAATTCTATATAGGTACTTTGTTTTCTTCTTGTGTATACATATAATAAAATTGTCACCGATTCATTTCTGTATAAGGAAAATATTAAAAAAAAAACATTATAGGGCCTTTTATAAGAGCTCGAGAATTGAAAACAATGGTTTTTCAGGTTTGTCAGTCTGTATGACTGTATGTTTGTGCACGCTAATCTCAGAAACGGCTTAACCAATTTGTATGCGGTTTTCAGGAATATATTATCACAGTCTTCATTTAACATTTAGTGTTTATTTTATCTAAATCGGTTAAGAAATAAAAAATTTATATCAATTTATGTCAGTCACGTTCCAGATATCATGCAAATCTTATACAGGTAATAAATCTGTAGTAGTTTTTGTACGTTGAAATTATTTAACAAAATGTACTAAGATGTGAAGTAATAACTAACAGAATCTATTTTTAAGCATTTTTTAAATCTTTGTCTGTTTATCTGTTTGTATTAGCTTCAATTTTTATTAGCTTTAAACCATTGAACAACATCTGAGAGAGAATTGTTAAACATCGTAATTTAATGATTGTTGTCTGTTAATTTAAAAAATAAGAGAAGTATCTTCAGGAAACAATATTTATGCGTTGAAATCACTCTGAAACTTTTTTACTTGTTATGTTTGAAGTAATAAATATTGATTTTGATCATAGCATAAACAACTTTAAGATTCTTTGTTTTTCTCCCCTCTCAAGCACGGTGTAATAATAATTTTTTTTATTGTACACACAAATCAACAATTAAAAAAAAAACAGAAAAATAATAGTTTAAATTTTACTCTAAAGAGCAATGTCTTCCAAGCAACCAACTAGGTGGAGAAAAAAACATATAGAAGATGTTGTGTAGGTTTTGTTCACACAGTAACAAAAAATATCGGAAAAAAACTATATATACATATATCTACAATAACAAATATAAAATAGACGACAAACAAACTATAACGTTGAATAGTGAGTGTTAAGACAGCGTTAATGATTTAGGTACATGGGTATGAGCGTTAAATATTAGAAGGGAGATAATTTGAAAATCTTATGGTATACATAGTGAAGGAGTTCGAGTAAAAAGAGGATGAGTTAGAATATTATGCAGAAATTTATGCATAGCTTTTGAAGGCGCTCAATTTTACTTAACTGAGCCTTCCGTAAATCAGGAAATCCATTGTGGCTTTTTCGCTTTTTGGTGAATGCACACTGATGACTAAAAAACATTCTGTGTAACAGGTGTAACATAATTTATGTACTCATTGAGAGCGTTTTTGATTTTCTTCTTTTCAGTAGGTTAACAATCTGACAGAAATTTTAATGTTGTCATTGTAGTGTTTGAGAACTACATTTATTTTTCAGACGTAAATCATTTATTCTATTTATAGTAAAATACACAAAATCAAAGGAAAAAATATAAGAGTACAGTAATAAACTGCTAACATTAATCTTTAATTATTATTTCTCTTTTGCCTGTTTATTTTTTTAAGGGCCTTCCTTAGCGGAACAGCGGGAAACGAGGTAAGGGAGTTTACTTTGTATAAGAACTCATTAAATTATAGAATTGCAAACTTGTAGAATTGTAGACTTTTTGAATTTGAAGTATCTTTATTATTTCCTTAAATAATTTCCACACCTAATAAATAATAAGAATCAGTTGCAATTTTTACGCTACAAATAATAGATGATGTAATGAACATGTATTTCACATGTTGGATATTTCTGTATTTGAAATAATACTTTTTTCTGGTATATGCATAAGGTTAACGAAAATAAGATTGATGTTATTGCATTTAATAAGAAGTATAAATAGCAATAATTATTTATTTAAGACTAGGTAGCACCTATATATCATTAAAGCGATGTGAAACGTCATGAGGAGGTGTTGGTGACATTTCACAGGGCTTATCATTCGAACCCACTGGTGGTCGTACGATACGTCACCTAAAGACCCAAGAACAAATAGATGCAGGTTATTCCTCTTAGACCTTCATAACACAATTTTACCGGATGAAAGCACAATATCATTACATGACATTGACAGTTACGTACCTTTCTAGCCATAACAAAGTATATGTTTTTACTACTTGAAGTCCTGCGATGGATCCGTCAAAAGGATTTCCCCCTTTAAAGAGATAAATCGAAGACCTAAAAAAATAGTAAATACAGTAAAAGAAAATGGCTGCATTTTGAAGTCCTCAGGTGATAAATGGCCACTAGACGAATCTTATATTTACCGGCAATTGGTGAAACTTATCTTTTCCGGGGAAATATTGGATATTAGTTGGATTGTGAAATGCATGTCTTAAAATGTCTACTACTGAGAAATTTGAAGATGCTTTGCTTGATTGATGTGTATGTAATATATTTAATTATAAAATGATCAAACATATTTGTCAAATTTATCGATTGCAAATAGTTTGTTCTTGAATTTTCCTAGTCATTGGACCGTCGCCTGTTATAATTTTCGCTTGAGTAATTTGACAAATTGACATTTCCTTACACCTGAATCAATGAACTTACTTCGAGAAGTTATTATTCATTAAAAAGGTGTAAATTTTAATCTTATAAAATAATTATTTTAGTTATAAGAATCATTTAATTTATCAAATACACGCGAGATCTTAATTACCTTCAAATGAGAAAGAATAATAATCTGACGTTAAATTATATTGCATAGTGCTAGAAACACTCTAAAACTATAAATCTTATCACATTATTAAATATAATACATCCAAACTTGATCTTCTATACTAATATTATAAAGAGGAAATGTTTGTTTATTTTTTTGTATGTTTGAAATAAATAGGCTCCGAAACTACTGGACCGATTTCAAAAATTCTTTCACCGTTGGCAAGCTACACTATTACCGAGTGACATAGGCTATGTTTCATTTTAAAAAAAATAGGGATGATTACTAAAACTTGAATATTCTAACGCAAGGTGTAAAAAAATAAACAAAAAACTGCGTGCGCTGCGAAAACGGTGACAGTTACGCAAAAATGATGTTTTATGAAATTGTTTCTCTTTAAAAGTTTTAAAAAGAAGTCCGCGACAAGATATATCTAGCTTTTAAGGTTGACTCACTATAACGTTTTCTATGGTTATGAAATTAGTTCTAAAATAATATCGTCTATTATATAATATAATATAGTCTATTATAGGTCTGGATAATTGTAGTTTCCACAGATTACGCGAAAAGCGACCTACACGTGGGCGGAGCCGCGTGCGACAGCTAGTTTATAATATTTCTACTACAAATAGTATTGGTTATATAAATTTACAATTTTACGGTAACAGCTAGGATTAAGATTTTTAAATATTAGATTTATAGAAACGGTTTTAAGACTCTTGAACTAATTTAAATGTAAGATATATAAAAAGAAAAAATATATGTAGTAAAAAGTTTAAATTAAATAATAATAATATAATTAGTTCAGATTCTAAATGCTAAAATACAAGAACTGTTCCCAAAATATAGGTAGACTAAGAATACCTCATGGGACAAAAGAAGTATTCTGGAGTAATATAGTTCATTTTAAAATCAAATAGATTTTTTTTTATTACAAAATAATTATATCACACTTATAAGCTCATTTGAATACTCGATGGACTTTAAAATACCGAACGATATTTCCATTTTTAATAGATATTAAAACAAATGCGTCTGGTAACTTGTTCCTTATTCTGCTATCATTACGCCAGTAAATCTCCGGAGTAATATAATTGACTAAATAATATAAAATTACTTTGTATATTGTAATACAGTTTATTTTTATAATAATATAATTTTATAATAAAGTAAATTACACTTTGTGTTGATATTTCTTGATGGAACTTCATAACTAAATGTTTTTAAAATGAAATATATACGCTTGTACTAAGTTCCACTATTTAATGATTTTATATTTATGCTATGCGACCAGTTTCGAACATCATCGTCAGGCATACTTGTATGGAAATAAAATGTTAATAAACAATTATAATAAAGTGTTACAAAAACAATTTTTCTTCGTAATTATATTTGTATTAAAGTTAATTTGTATGTTTTTAAAGCGGACATATAGTCTTCGTTACGTTCACAAACGTAAAACGTAAAACCTTCCGCCTGGCTCACACAACGTCGGAAGCTCTTATTTTCCGTAATAAGTAAATCGAGCTCTTAGTAAAGTCAACCATTTCTTAATCTAACTGGACCTCAATCAGGGATCGATCTTATCAATCAGAAAAGTAATAGAACATATCTTTTCCGTTAATTGGAACCTTCACATTTCTTGATTATACGAAAATCATAATTTCTGTCCAGCCTTATTTTGATATTATTTATATTTTTATATGGAACCTATATATTTTTAGGTTCATTAAACTTATAAGCAATTATTATTTGATAATTATCTGGATGATCTAGATCTAATACGCTATCCAATAAAAATAATCATTTTCTAAACTATGCTTAATGACCTTAAATGCAACCCCTTACATAAATGCACATTTATAGTTATGTAACATTTCAGTATAGCCAGGAAAAAAATATCATGTTTTGTCACAGTAAGTATATTTTAATTGTTTATGATAGAGGGAGAAAAAAAATTATTAAGTGAACATGAAAGTTGTGGTGCTTATGAAACTTATATTAGAGCTATTATCAACGAAACTCATCAGTTGCGTACCTATTATTGCATGAGTACAATATCCCGAGCATAAATTTTGTCACTTCATCTAGATCTCGATTTACTTATTGCGGAAAATACAGTATAACCTCTTAAAGATACTGAAATTAATTGAAGTCTTGTAATTTCGTATTCCTTTGATTATATTGCGTTAGTCAAGCTCCTAACACAAATACTATCAATTACTTTTCGATAAAGTAATTCTTTTGGTTTATAGATTGAATAGTAATTTAGATGGATATGAAGATAGATAGATAGAAGCTACGTTGAATGCCTCATCTATAATTTATACAATCTAACATAGACATCTTTATTCATACCTGTTATGTCAAATAGAGTAATAGTAAGAATAAGAAACAATATATATTCTTCTTTACTCTTAATATAATCTATTTTATTAAAAACCTCAAGGTTATAAATAATAATAGTAGCTATCAGAATACATGATCACTACACTTCACTATATGATACTATATAAGTATTAGAACCTAACTCAAGTTCGTATAATGACTGGAAACACAGACCTCAACATCGATTCTCAATAGCCTTTTTGTAATAAAACATGTATTGAGATTTCCTCTACTCGTAAATGGAAGTTCATCTCGTCTGTGAAATAAAAACAATATGTAGGTACCTGTGATGAAAACTCGCACGTTACCGTCTATCTAACACTAATGTTTATTTACGAAACGTACTGGGATATTCTATAAACATAGTTGTGATATAAATTTATACACTTATTGTATGGTAGTTTTAATATCCAATACCTCATTAAAATAATGCTTATTACTTTTTTATAATATAATACCGTACTGGGATATTTTATAAACATAGTTGTGATATAAATTTATACACTTATTGTATGGTAGTTTTAATATCCAATACCTCATTAAAATAATGCTTATTACTTTTTTATAATATAATATAAAATATTTAAAACACGAATACGCCCAATTTGTATATATTTTATAACATTTAATTGCAGATATTTTTTATACAATTGTAATACAACGCCGACGAAGCAATATATTATTAATTTACTTACAATATGAAGTAACAGAAAATGTTATCAATTAAGGATTATTGATAAGATTTTATACAATTAGAATGTTCCATTTGGAAGACAGACTAAATACTCTATAAAACATTTTATTTAATTTGATTTGTTAGTCACTGATCGAATTGAAAATTATAATTAGAGAGAATTTTCTGAGAATTCGTAAGCACACAAAAACAATGGTTTGATGAGGTCGTATTTACTATTCGAGTAGCAATTACTAGAATTAGAGTATTATGTATTTCATATATCAATACGATCAACGGAACAAATTAAAGTAAGTGAGAAATGGATGTCATATTTATTTAATACGATGAACTGTTCAACCACAAGGGAACAGAATAGATAATTTGTGGTTTATAGTGACTGATACAATCTATGTTCCGGTCACTACTCTAACGCTGCTTGCTTCTGCCTCTAAATACTTACGTATCTTAACATTAATGCGTTTAAAATACTCTAGTTGTATTTTAAACGCATATTATATTTTATTACTCTTTGTATTGTTTGAAAGGTTGGTTGCATATTATAAAAATAAAATTATATGGGGCTGTAAAACATACTGTAACGAAAAATAAATAAGCTTTCCCACAATAATTAATAAGTTATGTATAACAAGAGATATAAAGGTATGTGTTATTGAAAATATTTGAAACTATAAAAGCTACTGAATTCCGAAGTTTTTGTATCGTACAATTAAATTGCAATTCTAAAACTATTTAAACCGATATGTCCAAACATTCCGTATATACTATATTTTACAATATATATACGGAATATATATTGTAAAATATATAATCGTATCCAGGCTTCGTTTATATTAATAATACCTGAAAAATTCTAAAACTATTTATAAAAATGTATATAATGAATGTCTGTTGTTTGTATTACATATAAAAGACAAAAACTATTTGAAAATAATAAACTGTTTATATATAAGATTGGCTGAATGTGCATTTCTAAATTACCTAGTAAAGGTATGTACTGAAATAACAAACATATATATGTTATTTATATATACATGCGCTTGAGATGTAAATGGTAAGATGACGTATTATGTTAAAAAAATATTTGCGTTTCAATTAAATATTTTACTAACCCATAATTTTAACAAAATCCCAACTACCTGTTTTATCATTTTTTTTAAGACTTAAATTAAAAATATTTGATGTGGCTTAGCAAGATATTTATTAATTTACTTTTTATCAAAAAAATATGATGGTTATTTACTTATTTTTAAAAAATATATACCTAAATTAGCTTTAAGACTAATTCACCAAGATATCAAATATTTCATTTTAATGTAAATTACTATGATTTAAAAGTAAATGAATTATTTAGTGGCTTAATTTCTATGCTAATTTTGCTATTTTATAGTAAAATAATATATGTAATATATAAGATAAAAGTGTATAAAAGTAAAATATAATAATACCCTTATTAACACTCTACCGACACAAAAGCTGTGCTGTTTCAAGTATATGCGGTTTCACAAAAACGATTTCATGGTATTGTTAAAATACCAAGAATCTTGTTCTGCGTGCCTTTGGGTACCTTGTGAAGTATTTAATTATTTATTTCTCTGCAGTTATAATAGAGTCAACTATGAAGATGAAGTCTAGGTAAGGAAAGATAGTTATATTTGAAAGTGTATTTATGAAAATAAGAAATATTTACAACAGTCATATTTTTCTATAGGAAATATTACAATATATTCTAAACCACTAAAACTTGTTAAATATCAAAAAGCGTGTTACTTTATAAAATAGGAGAGTGATTAACGTCAGTTCTGTTCAATAAAAATTGTTCAATGATTACTTCCCGTAATCTAGCAGTAATTCATTCAAGTACCTTGATAAATATATTAATATGGATAAAAATTATTATCAAAATGTAAACGATCTTAACCACTAAAACATGCTATATATCTGCCATTTCACGATGTCAAAGTATTTTGTTGCATAAAAGGACGTTTAAGGTCATCGGAATTTAATTAGGTATGTACAACGATTAGAAAATACAAATTATAATTTGCATCCATTCGATCATCCCAAGTATGGAAGCAAAAGAAAAGTGTTTAAGTTATTTTGTTTTTATCTTATCCTTTGTTTATTACTCATTATACAATCTCAACTCAACTTTTATCCTCTTTACGACGATTTTTTTTATTTTCCTAAATTACCGTGTCTTATCAAAAAATAAAATTTTATGATGACTTCTGCTGACGTAATAAAGTATATGTGGAGTAGATGAAATTCTATGTACTCGTGTTTACTATTATTTATTTTATAATTATTATTGAAAGAATTATCTGACCGAAAAATCTAATTAGGTCAATGTCACATCTATCTCATAGGTACGGTTGGAAATTGGAACGATGAAGATGAGAACGCTCAAAAGCAATATAAAAACATACAATAATAATAAAATTGAAGGAATCGACATATTGCTTCTACAAAAATACTTGGAATAAGGGCACCGGGAGAATGATTGGAGTGTTCTTTACCATTACCAAGCCAAGGAATTGAAAACTGATGAAACCAAAAACACGTATGAATAATGATTTTCTTTAGTAATCTAATAAATACTAATTAAGTTTAAGATTACTTATTTTCACGATCCATTATGCTATTGATAAAAAAATCACAGTAATAAATGTTTCATTGTTATTATTGAATAATATATCCTATATTAATAAAATCATCTGAAGCTTCTGTTCTGGTGTTATTCAGTCTTCTATTAATATCTTATAAGTGTTTATAAATACCCTAATCTGTTTAGCGTTTTTAAAACCGTTTTATGTTTTCAAAGATACCTATTTCTACTATTTCTATTTCTACTACCATACTTTAAGCATGTATTTTTATAAAATTGTGTATATATAAATCATAGTAATAATCTGGTAAATACTTTCTTATTTTTTTAAAACAAAAGTCTCTTAGTCCTATTTCACGCATCACGTTCAGTAAAAAATGTATGAAGTCAAGATTGTGACAATTTTTTTTTCTGTAATATTTGCTGAAATGGAGTATTTTAGGCGTAGTAAAAATGTAATCCATAAAAAAGTATTATTACTATTAACGTAGTTTTCGAGAACTTGTCATTACAATTAATTAATTGTAAAAAAAAATAATTAACGACTTATCGCACAAAGTATTTGTTATACTCGTAGTGTTAATGCACGCTTTAAATTGATAAATTATTGTTGAGTTATGTTGCCTAACAAATTGAATACAAATTGCCATTTTTTTAAGGATATGTAATATGGTATACGATCCTGAGAGGATGAAATTTAAGAACATATATTTAACTACATATCTAAGTAACGTCATTTGGGAATAGTATATCGCAACATAATTTTATTTATGTATAATGAATTAAAGTCTAATAGAAGATGAGACACAGTAGTATCAAACTGTTTAAAATAATTTATATTATGACAACTTCATTCAGTATGAGATATTCACAAAGTAGTGTTCGTTGTGAATATGTTGAAATCACTGAAACCTTTTTGAAATTTGACGTAATAAGTTTGAATTAATAAATTTAATTTTGTACACAAAATAAACAATTTTCCAGTTTGTAAAAGAATAATCCTTGTTTTTTACTCTCTCACTCTCATTAATGATCCATTGTGGCTTTTTCGCTTTTTTGAGAATTCTCGCTGATGACTGAAAAAACATTCTGTGTAACAGATGCAACGTAATTTATGTACTCATTCGGACTCTTATTGGTTTTTTTTCATTCATTGTATTAATGATCCGACAGAAAAAGTTAATTATGTCATTGTTATGTTGAAGTACTAAAGTGATTCCTAAACAATCATTTATTGATTCTATTTATCGTACAAAGCACAAAAGCAATTTGAATATACCCTATAAATTTCTAATGATCACTTTTGTATTTTTGTATTGTGTTACATATTTATTATTCCTCATTAAATTATAGAATGGCATACATATATACATGAACGTGAAGTATTGTTATACTTTTCTCAAATGTTTTCTTTTTTAATAACCTTTCCACATAAGTAATGAATAACCAAGATATGTTGTAATGTTGACTCTACAAATTACCTATGTATATTATTATATACACTTTAGAGATTTCTTTACATGAAATAAGTAAGGCTAAAAAAAATACTTTGAAATTATTGCATTCAGTAAGGAGTAATTATATTTATTATTAATTTAAGACTTGGTAGACCTTATATATATATCATGATAACCGATTCATGAGAAACGTAACCAGGATATCGTAGTTTAAGAATAAAATCTGCTTTCTTAGATCCGCTAATCATTCGAAGCGACTGATGCTACGACGTGTCCTTCAAAGACTGGGATAAGAAAAAGCCCAGTTCCTCCTCTTTGACC
Organism: Napeogenes inachia; assembly: GCA_959347355.1. Taxonomy (NCBI): domain Eukaryota; kingdom Metazoa; phylum Arthropoda; class Insecta; order Lepidoptera; family Nymphalidae; genus Napeogenes; species Napeogenes inachia. Next base: position 8,288,668 of record OY365795.1, on the reverse strand, counting down.
CTTATAAAGCAATTATACTAGATAATAGCTCAGTGTTGTCTCAACACATAGACATTTAGGGAATTTTCTAACCAAGGCGAAGTTTATGTTTTTACTACTCAAAGTCTAGTGATACCTGCCTTTTACATTTTTTATTTTATAGTATTTTAATAATATGCTTATGTTCAATAAAAACTTTACTGCATTTAATTTCTATGTGTATAAAACTACGGAAAGGTACTATAAATAAAAAAAATACCAGTTTATGAGGGTATATCTCGCTGGAAGAGAGAAGAGGAAGAACCCAAAAAAAACAATATATTAATTATATTATTATTTAATGACGGTAGCACTTTTCAGTCTGAAGGTAATAAATGGTTATTGCATTTTTTTTATTTTCCATGTCTTAAATTGTTTACCAATGTTTCAGTAATAAACATTTAATGAAATGTATATTAAAGTATAAAATGATCATACAGATTTGTCAAATTTATCTTTTGCAACTAATTGTTCTTAAATATTCCTAATCATTGAACAGTAGCTTGTTATAATGTTTACTTGAGTAATTTGATAAATTGATATTTTTTATACCGATTCAATGAACTTATTTTTTGGCAATTTCATACTTTATAATAGTGTAAGATCACACTAAGATTTAGTCTGATAAAATTAAAATTTTAATTATAAGGCTTGTTGTGATACATTACAATTACACGCGAGATCTCACTTTCTTTTACAGAGAAAGAAATAATGATATGACATTATATTATATTGTGATGATAGAAATAGTCTTAAAATATTGGTTTTTACAAATTATTTTGAATTATAACATGTCGACAAATATAATAAAATTGTCACTGGTCGATTTCTCCCGCTCCCTCGGTGACGCTGTAATAGCCAACAGAGCTCTGTTAGCCCTGTTGGCTATTAGACAAAAAGAAAATCGATTTCTGTACATAAAAAATATATTAAAAAAAAATAGCGGGGGGGGGGGGGGGCTTTAAAGACCCAAAACAATGGTTATTGATGTTGTCTGTTTGTCTGTATGTCTACAAATCTGTACGTCCATTTTGCTACAAATAGTTTTCTACAAATAGCTAAAAATATCGTAAATAATTATTTAACGACATATAAATTTAGCGTTTCTGCAGCTGTGCAATATCACGCCTTAGGAGCATTTGAAATAAATTTTGTGTATCCATTGTGGTGCATTGTATTTCCCGGAGAAACAAGTTTCTAATATAAATATATATATATATATATATATATATATATATATATATATATATATATATATATATATATATATATATATATATATATATATTTGGTGACTGTTGTTCGCATTAACGAATTTTAATTCGCAATCAAAATTTTCAGATGAATTAGTACAACTCTAAAAATAATATTACCGATGATAGCTCATACATCCAGATACTATATATACATATATATGTAGTATGACTGGGAAATATTGATTATTTTCTTTGCTTTTAATTTAATTTACTTTAAAAGTATACAATAAAATTTTAAAATAATAGTAGTAGTACCTAACTCACGTCTGTCTAATGGTCGAAAACACAGTCCTCAACACCGATGCTCAATAGTTTTTTTCTTATAAAACCAATGTATTGAGATTTTCTCTACTCGTAAATTGAAGTTAAACTCGTCTGTGAAATAAAAACAATATGTACGTGAGATGAGAACTAGCACGTAATCGTCTATCTAACAGTAATGTTCATTTTAAAACCTCACTGGGATATTTTATAAACATACTTTGAACTTTTTTATGTATCAAAGATTGTTAGTAATAATTCCATAGATTTAAGATTTTTTATTTGGAGCACAGACTGAATACTCTTTGAGAAATGTTATTTACCTTACATTAAGTCCCTTAAATTATAGTATTAAGTATTTCATAAACATGATCAGCGCAACAAAACTGTCGCAAGAGAGAAATAGATGTCATATTTATTCCAAACTATGAATCATTTAACCAGAAGTGAACAGAATAGATAATTGGTGGTTTATACTTAGTGATATAATTTATGTTCTGGTCACTGCTCTAATGTAATTGAACTCAGCTGTTGCATGAAAACACTTGTGTGTCTTAACATTAATGCGTTTAAAACACTATATTTGTAATACAACTCTTTGTTAAGATAATGATTATATTTAATGACTATTTGTGCCTATTGATTGAAAGATTGGTTGCAAATTTTAAATCTAAAATTATAAGAGGCCATTAAACATACTGTAACGAAAAATAAATAAGCTTTCCCACGATAAATAATAAGTTAAGTATAACAAGAGTTATGAAAGTATATTTTATTGAAAATATTTGAAACTATAAAAGCTACCGAATTCCGAAGTTTTAGTATCGTACAATAAAATTGCAATTCTAAAACTATTTAAAACGATATGTCCAAACGCTCTGAATATATGGATATTTTGTAATGTATATATTGTAAATGTATATATTGAAATAACAAGCGCAGACACCTAACTTATAGCGGCGTAACGAAGCTCGGGTTCGATTCCCGACATGTATTTCATGTGCATAGATTCTGGATATGATGTGAGATGTGAGAACTGTATTTCTGGGTGTGGTCGTTTTTTAAGTATATTCTCAGTATTTAAAATGTGTATTTCTACGTATTTCTATCACAACAAACTTAACACAAGCAAATAATTTGCTTACTTAGGATTTAGATCAATTTGTGTATTTTGTCCCGATATAATTTTATAATTTTTATTATATGTGCAAGGTTTTATAATTATACTATATATATAAGGGTATGTATATTATTTATGTATAAAATAATACTTTTGAGATATATTTGCTAAAATTATTTGCTTATCAATGAAATGTATTATTAATCCAAGATTTTAACAAGGTTCCAACCACAAAAATTTTGTTTGCCTATTTATGGTGTGTACTCCTTATCAAGCATTGTAAGTTTAGAATCTTAAAACTCAGTAAGGGGCCTAATATCGCTGTGTGTCAAAATCCAATAAAGCCAATTAAAAAAAAATATTACCATAATTAGCTTTAGGAATTATATTAATATGAATATAATCCATTTATAGTTTTAGTAAATTTGATTTTTAAAGTAAATTTACATAGCCCGATTTCGGTGAAACTTTATTCAAATATTTTGTGTAATATGTTTTATAAAAGAATATGAAAGTAAATTATAATAATGGCCCGGTTAACACGCTCCCACACAAAAGCATCTTAGTGCTATTTCAAGCATATGCGGTTTCAGTAAAACGATTTCATGGTATTTTAACAAGGGTACGCAAACAAGATTGTGAAGTATTTAATTGTTTGTTTCTCGGCAGTAATTCATAGTTGCTGTTACGTATGTAGGTAAAATATATTAATTTAATTTTAAATTGTATTATATGATCAATAATTTGGTGATAAAATTCATGTGATTTTTATAGCAGATACAACAGATTATTCTAAATCACTAAAACAAGTCAAATATCACAATATCAATGTGTTGCTTTAAAATATAAGAGACGTGAGCATTTTAACGTCAGTTGACAAATTAGTAAATTATAGAAGAGGAATAAAAATAAAAAATATTTAAGATTTTTTTTTTATTACTAAGCTATTAATAAATCTATAAATTAATTTATGTACCCCACCTTCTAGAATTTAGAGATTTTAAGCATATTGTATGTTAAAAAAGAATAGTGAAAACCAGGAAGTGTAAAATAGTTAAACGATGTGTATAGACCTGTAGATGTTTAGCTAATCACTTATAAAGTTAACGTGATACTTATATAGTTAACGTCATAAAGTTAACGACTTATAAAGTTAACGTCATTGATGTATAACTGTCTTTTTTTTAAATTTGCATATTGTGTACAATGAAACCATCTAACGATTTATAAGGATGGACGTAAATGTTTTGAACGTAAAACATATTAATATCGATAGTGAATTTTACTCTATAACTCAAAATAATTAACTATTGTTCCAAATTTGATATGATGTGTTACGAAAATAAAGAGCATTTTCATGTACCAATTCATATCTTGTAAAATATTATTGACATTTAAAAATATTTATATCCAAAAAAATATGTAATTTAAGCTTTTTAATAGACAAATTGGTATTATTTAATAATTGAGGTTGCGACAACCACCCGAGACGTGATTCGTTGTAAATATGTCAAAATCAATATGATTATTTAAAAATAAAAGATATCACTTAAATTATTCTAACCAAAACAGTTGTAACCGCAACATAAACAATCTTCCAGTATCTTCAGAAATAATCCTTTGTTTATTACCCATTTTATGATATTAAGGTCGCTGTAATGAACAATTGTGACATTTCTGTATTTCATCTATCAAAATATGTCTTGTCAAATTAATAAGACCTATTAATAACATTTGGCTACGATAAAAATCATGGTATGGGACGGAGAGAAAATATTTTTATTGCATTTTGACTTTTTTTTTAAATATTTTTATAACAATCATAATCATACAGATTTCTTTTATGTTATTGGTATGTTAAGTAATAATGCACCACTTAAAAAAACTGATTTTTTTATACATATTTATCTTCAAACTATTATAAGTCTTATTATTTTAAGATTTTAAACAGAAATATCATTGTATAACGTGTATTTAAAATAGTCCCGACTTATTCTTAAAAAATATTTTTTGATGTATTCCGATTATGTATCTTTTTCTAATGCCTTGTAAAATTTTAATCATAAGCAATTACTAACTTTTATAAAGATTAATAAAATAAAATATATATATATTTAATTGTTTTGATAAAATACAACTATATAATAGTCAAATAACTGTTTTTCAACTAGAGTTATTTGCTATCTACCTTTTTTTTTAGTAAAATATTATGTGTAATATGTTAATAGTCCGGTTAACACTCTTCTGACAAAAAACTCTCTTAGTGCTATTTAGTGGGGTTTCAGTAGGTAGGGCGGGACTAGAAGAGCGTAGAGGTAAGTTGGGCAATCAAAATATCTCGAAAACTATCCACCGCACGCGAACGCAACATATAGCGAAAAGAAGGGGTTACGGGAAAGGAACTCATCCCTAGACCAAAAGTAGCAACTGAGCGATCGAGAAAAGTAGCCACGGGCATTGTTTATTTTGTTACAAAAAAGTTAAATCACCTTAAGCCGGGATATTTCGTCTGTGATACTCAAATTTGATCCGTTTTCAATCAGGTAAGTTCAAATATTGTATGTAATATGTGTCTTCGGTAAATTTATTGCAGTTTTGATATTTAAAGAGAATCTCGATATAATTCTAACCGGTTTTTTATTAATTCACTTTTGCTTTAAAATTTCGGGTTGGGGTTAGTTGTTTTACAGTTGCTCAACTTTCCCCTTTTTTTACCCTGAGGACTTATAAAAAAAGACTACTAGAGGTTCCCTTACTACTCAAGATTTAAATGAGGCTGCAAAAGCTGTGAATGAAGAGGGAAAAAGTGGCTATGCCGCTGCCAAATAATTTGGAATCAAACGGATGACATTATCAAGGTTTTTAAAAAAATTACATGAAGGCGGTAATACGTCCATGGGTTATGCAACACCAAGGCAAGTATTTTCTGCCACGCATAAAGACTCTTTAAAAAATACTTGTTACAAACGTAAACTTTCTAAGTGCTCAACTAGCCCCATACCCTTGCTCAACTTACCTCACATGTGGGGTACGTTGAGCATACTTGACTTTCTGCATTGAAATACTTATAGAAATAAATTATTATAGATACTATGCTAAGGGATAAATTACTCGTCCATCAGTATGCATCATAAGCCATTACTAATTATCGTTGAGGAACTATAACCGATTAAGTGAAAAGTTGCTCAACTATCCCCGCCCTACCCTTTATGATATTTTAACAAGGATGACTATACAACAAAAGAATTTAATTGTTTATTAACAATTAAATACTTTACATAGTTTACAGTTGCTATAATGCAGTGCAAATCACATAAAGATAGTTAAATCAAACAAAACATTTCATAATAAAGATTGTAAAAAAAATTACCATGCGATTTCTATACAATCTACAAAAATGTGTTCCTAACTACTAAAACAAGATAAATAATACTATTTGAAAGTACTTATACCGCATTAGCATGTGAGCATTAGGCGTCAGCTGCGATCAATTAAATTAGTTCAGTGATTATAAACTAAATTGTTTCCCTTGGTCTCTACCGCGTTTCCCGAACTTTGCACTGCCCAAATAATAAGTACCGCGACAAATCTAAAAACATCAGCAATATAGGCATTTCAATTTCATTTGATATATTTATATAAAAATTAAAATTATAATTTCATTTCCATTTTTAACTCTTTGTTGAACATGTTTAATAAAAGTATATTTTTTTACACACTCCAATTTAACAAAATGTTAACGTTTCGAACTTATTATTATTTTAAAATTAATGTTAACTTTCCAAATAATTTTCAGATCAATCAGTCTTTTATGAACATTTTTAATGAAAACGAAACAAATGAAAATTAACTTAGAAAATGGAATCGAAAAGATGAAAGCATGAAGTTAAAAGTAGTTTTAATATAAAAGCTAGTAGGTACCGAGCAATTAACTCATTCTATACCTTAACTATTGAGCATTGACTACCACACTTTTTAAACTAAAAAAAAAATGAACGATGCAGCAAATCAGAACAAGTAAATATGTTGAAATCGCTGTAAGTTTTTAAAAGTGAAGTTATTTCTTAAATTACTTCAGCTGAAGTAATGTTGCTCACTACATTAACAATCTTCCAGTTGCTTCACGAATAATCTTTCGTTTATTACTCATTTTACGCTCTAAAGCCCGCTGTAATGACCCACTGTGGCATTTTCGTATTTATATCAGTCAAAATATGTCTTATCATTTATTAAAGTGACTTATAGAGACGAAAAACATTTTGTAGAAACGATGAAACACAATTTACATAAATTATTGAACTAATTTTGAATGTTTTTGTCTTTCTGATTTCATTGGGTTAATAATCCTCTTGTAAGTCGTAATTCCATAAATATGAGTTTTATCCTCAACTAAATTTGTATTATGTATTGGAATGTATTTAATCGTAAAAATATTTAGTAAATAAATTACTGTATTTATTTATAGCTCATAATTAAATATTAATATACGCTTTAGAATAAATTGTTAAAATATCCGTATCCTGTTTTGACGCTGATCATAATCCTCTTAATATTGTTCCACAAATATAAGGTTTCGGAAAAATAATCTCATGCTAATGAGGAATATAATGATGTTATGATTGCGAATAAATATATCTTATATTTTAAAAAGGTTTATTATTTTCCCGCTTATTTTTATTACGTTTTCTTTAAATAATATTTAAAGTTATATAGTAATTTTAATAACAATACTATCACTGGACAAATCACACAAATTGATCTAATTTCTAAGTAGATAAATTACTTGCTTGTGTTAAGGGTTTTAGAAAACGATTGTATCGTTATACAGAGAAAAACACATTATAAATATTTCAAACCTATTTAATAAACGGTCAAACCCAGAAAAACAGAGCTCGATGCTCATCACATACATACCTGTCTTTGTCGGGAATCGAACCCGAGCCCCTTTGCGCCATGACACGCTAGGCGTCTTCGCCAACCAATCGATCAACGGAGCGGTTAGGTTTGGAGACATTCTTACAAATTATATTATATGAGAGACTTCTTTGGTAATAGTTATAATAATAAGATTATAAAATTTTTGGTAGAGGATACATTTCAAAAGTGTAACTTACTCACCATTATATACATTTTATAAATATTTATAAAATGTAAAAAGAAATTCTGAATAGCAAGACAGTTGGTTGTTTGCTCATTTATTATTATACTATTAGTAAGTTTTAAGTATGTAAGAATCTTATGTGGCATCCTTATTTAGTACCAGCTAGGATCAATGTCAGCTTTTGGGATGAGCGACCCGGTGGCTGCGGTGCTGCCCAAACTTGCACGAATTTGTTAAATTACTATTACCAGAAACTATTCCAACGACTTAAATTATTTAGATTAAATCTACCACGGTATAACCTAGAAGGACAGCTGATGTAGCAGCATCGAATTAATAAATATATTTAAAACATGTTCCTATAATATACTTTCAAAAAATATATACATTACATATGAATAATTTACTTAACTTAAATTACTTATATTAAATTAGCTTTTTGATAAATTCTCGAAGTATTACTCGGGTGCCAGACGGATTGCATCGTTTTGTTACAATTTGTCAGTCGAATCAAGTTCTTTTCGATTAAACAAACGTAGATTCGTTTGTCGCATTACAATAATTATAAATAATTTACTTACTTTTGCTTGTGGTTTTGTCTGTGACGTAACATGGATTGTAGAGCGATGACTAATTGCCTCGGGAGGTTCTGTTTTGGATAGTTTGGTTCACTGAATTTTACATAATTCTTTATGAAAATCCTTTGAAAATATTTTTCTACTTATATATAAATAAGTAATGGCTAATAAACAAATACAATATTTATTTATCCTTTAACATTTATATTCCTTTGAAACTGACAAGACTCTCAAATTAGATACAAACAATATGTACGTGAGGTGAAAACTCGCACAAATTTACTTTATTACCGGTCATCTATGTTAGCTCTGGAAACTCGGGTTAAATAACTCCAATATCTATAAATTAAATTATATTATCTATAAATTAAATTAATTAAAATAATAAATAATCAATTAAATTTATGTCTTTTGTGATAAGTTTGTTAGTTTGTTAGACACTAAAATATTTTTGTTTATATTTTATTATATGTGAACATAAAAAGAAGAAATGACTGGAATATTACTCAAGTCGACATGCTGAGTAGTAAGAATGTACTGATAAATCGCTGTTCAGATCGAGTACAATTTGTGTTCCGGTCACTGCTCTAATGCAATTGAACAGCTGACTTTTAGAAACACTTACTTGTTACGGCCAAAATATATTGCTTCTCCTAACAACATTTATATAAATCCTGCATGTAAAAGATAAGATATTATTAAAATATTTGTCATGATTTAAATGAAGCAATCGTGTAACGTAACTAAGAGACATGTATTTAATATTTTTTTTTCTTTTGAATAAACATTTATTTTGAGCAATTCTTTTGATAATTTCAAAAAATATACGGTTTATCATAAACCTACATTTGGGACGTCAGTCTCGTAGACAAAGTTACTGGACTGATCTCTTGAATATTAAATTATTTTGCTTTGGTTAACTTGAACCGGTATCTGGAGCTAAAACAATGAAGAAATCAAAGGCTATGCATGCCTTTTAAAGATAAGCAGGGGAAGTAAGTTTTAAGTTAAGCAGACGTCGTTGCATGTGCAAACATTATCTTAACCATTTGGAAATCAATTTTTTGAGGCAACATCACAGGAAAACCACTTGACCAATTTTAACCAAAATGGCACGCATGTCAAGGACGTGACTGGCTTCTACTCCAAAAAATAGAATAAAAAAATATTGTTTAGTTTTCATGATATAGTAAACAAACTGAATCTCCCATAGACTTAAGCTTAACTGAACCTGCGCGCGCTCTCCAATCGTTACTCTTAACCTTTCCGGTGTCAACAACTTCATTGGAAGTCCTTGGGCGCGCTATGGACCAACTTTAGTAGCATAAAAAAGGGGAAGGGCGCTCAGCTCCAATCCCGCAGCGCATTGTGGCGGATCCTAGTAAATAATGTTCCTGGATTTGGTTGGTTCCTATCGCGTTCTTTTAATTTTTGTAAAACATAATATTAAACATAATATAATGAAGTAACTGAAATAAAATTTATTACTGTAGTGTTTTGTAACGTATTACGGAATCATCATTTATAATTCACAAACCCATTATTAAAAACAGCATCTAAATCGAAATAGTACTTTCGGTTTTGCAATAAAAATGATTATTTTAGTTTCTCCTGGTAAATTGTTACCTTAATACCTATCTAAGAACATTCAACAAACCCATAACTGAAAACCGCATCAAAAGTGGACAAGTAATTTGTGTGTTAGATAATGGCAACATTGCTTTGTACAAATGTAAACTTCAGTGAGTATTTACTTAAACACCTAAGTAAGAACATTCACCAATCAAATCCAAGCCCATCAGTTAAAACCACATTAAAATCGGAACACTGATTTGGTGATAAATGGCAATGTTACCATTTATGCAAGCACACAAATACAAACATCCTGTCACCGGAAACGCATATACCGTCTCCGTTCCGTCGTGGGTAAAAAAAAACACTGCAAGCACACCTATGATAATTGTGTGACTTTTGAACTATTTAATATGCGGAATACAAATTCAAATAAAGTTTGGTTTACTTACAAAGTATAATGTGGTAATTAAATGAGTTTACAAAAATGAAGTTTACACTTGTTTAATAATTGATTACGAGACAAGATAGTAGTGATATAGCATAACTGACAAATTTTTACATTATTTTAATAATCTGTACATTTTTTATCGCAAACCATCGAAAATATTTTTTGTATTAAATACTAACAAACGACATACGTTTTTGTAACTAAAGGAATATAAATAGATTAGGACAAAATTGAATATTATACCTGTTTTCATTTTGTAGGTACTTCTCAAACTCGTCACCAGCACATAGCTCAGTTAAGAGGGTGACAGGCACGGACTTCCTAAGGTAGCAGGACTTTTAAGATTTAAGGAGCTGCCTCAATAAAACAATTAAGTTAGGAAATTCATATATATAATATATATTTTAATTAATATAATAATCGCCTTCAATTAGTTTACTGGCAATACCCTAATTATGTTATTGGCCTATATGCAAACTATATAAAACTTCACTACAAGAGCAATAGATATCAATATTATTAAACATGTTGTCGTAAAGTCACACATTTCCTAACATAAAGATGGCTATCCTTATATAAGTCGCTCGACTATGATACAATTTATGTTCCGGTCACTGTAGCAGAACGTATCTGACGCTTAGAAACATTTACAATAATATAATTAGAGGTAAAATATATTGTGGTAATCTATAACGGATTTTAAAATTATTCTGATCAAATGACTACAATATTAATATATAAAAAAAGTTCAATTAAATGAATGAAGTGAAGGTAATATCTTCCTTTCATTAATACATTCCTAAGATAATGCATTATGTTATTATATCATGAATATGATTCAAAAACACGTACAAGCTAAATATTATTTTATTAACACCAGTGAAGCCACTTTAAAAATTAGATCACAATGAAACTGTTCAAATTTTTTTTAATAATTATTCTAATACTTATTATTCCAATAGGTAAATTATAAGTAAACATTTACTTTTACTGTTTTTCCGAATATATAAGTATTCACGACAAGTAAAGTGTTTTACAATGACTGGATTGGTTAAAACATATTCAATTTATAAAACCTTTAAAAATGTACACAAAAAGGATTATTTTTACAATGTTTACTCACTGTCGGGATTTTTAAAATCTTTAGGTTTTAAACTCTATCATCATAAATTGAGATTACTTTTAAAGATCAACTTTAAAATGACGGTTACACCGCATGTTTTACAAAGTTGAATCTAGTAGAGTTTACTTTACATACATTTTAGTAAATGACTTAAGAAAGTCTTAAAACTGTTAAAACTTTATGTAGTTAGTTAGTCTCTATTAGTGAGTATTAATACAATTAATAATTAATAATTATTTTTCTGAATTTGGAGATGATAAAAAAATATTTAAAAGTACATATATTGTGTTGCATCTGTTCAATACAATTTTATTTTCGTCCCAAGACATAAATGATAAGCCATTTAATAGATAAAAATATAGAAGTTTCCCAAATATCACATTAGGTCTTAAAAAATAAACTAAAATAAATAAATAATAAACGAAGGAAAATTCCTCAAGAACATGAAGAAGATGATTCTTGCCAAATTGTTTAATCTATGAACAAAAGTAGTTTGGTTAAAGATAATAATATACATAAACTAAGAAGAAATTTTAAACTTGACAATAATATTTACAGTTTAATTCCTCTATCTTTAACAGTTTCTCTTTTCGCTTTCTAAATTCGTGAGAGACGAGATTATATATTTCAATGGATTAAAATGATGCTAATTTTTAAATTCATATCATTGTGAATCAATCACTCTATTTTGTATGTACGTACTTAATTAAGAAGAAATTTTATCTATAAAAAATGCTTTCTTAAAATATTTACTTTTAATTGTAGGTGGTTGAATTGCTAGTTTTTTTAGATTGGAATACACGATTTTTAAAAAGTTATTTTAAGAAAAAGAAAATAATTATATTTTTATAATTCATATGCTTAACATTAAAGAATAAATTATCTTTATTCTATTTTTTCTATGACTATTGATTTCGTTTAAAAACTCACTTTTTGATTGAACATGGTTATAATATACTTTCCATAAAAATATGTTGAAAGAAAATGAAAAAATGAAATAGATTATAAATTATATAACTATAAAAAATTGCAAACTATAAGATTTATATATATATATGTATCTGTTTTCCTTAAGAAGAAGCACGAGTGAAATTACCAAATAATTATAATTACCTTATTTTATTATTTAGAGAGACATTAAAAAATTTTATATTTTGTAATAACCACTGTAATTACATACACAGAAAAGTTAAATATGCAAAATTTGAAGAAAACCTTTTTCAATACATAATAATTCAATACATTATCAGTGACCAGGGTATTTTTATATAATGGACTTTTTACTACGAACAAAAAGCTTTATTTTCCTGGAGCATCAGATTATGCTAATTTGATGTCTCTCAACGTAGAGAAAATTAAAATATTAAAAAACATGCTATTTTGCAAAGTTGTAGTCGTTACTTAATGCGTTAGAGTTATGTGATTATAAATTAAAATATAGGTAAAGCATAATTAATACAATACGTCATAAAATAATACAACAGTGTTATATTTCGTTTCAATTATAAAATAAACATTGTTTTCGTTGTCCATCACACTTCAATCACAAGCCATTGGTGAAGAACTCAAATCTCTTGAGCAGTATTTTTGTGTTTTGTATCGTTCTTAACGTATAATAATAAAAAAATAATTTTTTTTTGTAGTGAAGATATTATAATTCATCGTCCGTTAGGTCGTAGTCTATGATAAATGTATTTAACGAAAACAACGATTTATTGCTAGAGAAAAATATAAATATACCATTTATTTCTAATAGCAGAGTAACAAAAAACTGGCTGTAAACGAGAAAATAAATTAAACCGTAAACAAAAACTGATATAAATTTCATTCATCCTAATTATGTTCATCATAAAACTTGTTAAATATTTTACTAACGTGATTCACATACGAATTCGTATTTTTCGAATTAAATATGCCATGTAAATTTAAAAGGGAAAATATAAGCGAATCTGCCAACTTGTATTTGGTGTCTCGATATAGCCTTGGAATAAAAGCCAGCTTAGTTCACAGTGATGGTGATTATAGACATTTGGAACTGAATCTTTGGTTGGTTTGGGTCTTAGGGTTTTAACCCATTATTAAGTGCAAATATATAACTAAGAATAATTTATTGAAATAACAGATTGAAAGATATCTTAATTTTTATATAACTCTACATAAGGATCTAGAAAATGTACAAATGTACAAGGGTATTGATTGACCAGTTTCAAAACTCGCCACGTGATATAAGGATCTTAAAGATGAGTCACTTACCATAATTTGCTTTTTATAGTCCTTATAATAAACTTGAATATAACTTTTAACTTTTATTTTGTGTAGAAGCTTACCTACCTGCTTCCCTGAGACTGATTCCGGTCAGAAGGGGGTCTCGGTCCCCTTCAGACGTAGCAGGCAAGGGGATCCCTCCACAATCTATCAAGCCTGCAAAAAAGGGTTGGGTGCTCCTCGTTGCGGGGTGCCCTCTCCGTAGATCACGTCGGGGCAGCGCGGTGAGTGTGAAAGCGATCCCTTGGTGTCCCATTATGACGGCGGCGGCAATCGTCAGGTTTAGTAAGTAGGAGTCTCACAAATAACCACCTCCATCATCCCCTGGATGGAGGTGTGTATCCATGAGGATTCCTGACCTTTAAAAAAAAAAAAAAGGTCTTAAATCTATCCATCATATTATCGAGTAGAACTAAGATAACACTACTGCACTGATAGAAGCATAATATTCTACATTACATTTACATACATTTACAAGAGATGCATATAATCACCATGAGGGCACCACAATGAGAAAGAAATGGTACAGTACGGAAAGTGATACGGCAGCTCAATTGGTAGAGCGACGGGACGGTTTCCCAGAGGTCGCGGGTTCAAATCCCTGTCCGTAACGGTTTATTTTTCATTATATATTTATATAAATTTAAAAAAGCTTGACATGGCTATACATGTTTATAGATAGTTTCAAACAAGAAAAAAATGGATTTCAGTTTTATTCAAGACGATATTCTGTTCATGCAGGACTAAACGGAGTAAATAAATTGCGGTCTAGACTGAATAATACTATTTATGTTCCATTTACAACTCTACTGCAATTCAATGTTACCTTAAAACACAAGTCTTTACGTTAGTGCGTTGAAAGCGATTCAGTTGTAATTCTGCTTATTCATTTCATATCATGTATTTGTAAATGTACCTTACAAGACTTGCCTAGTATGTAAATCATGTGGATAAAAATGTACCAGTGAAATGTTTTTATGTTAATATATAATCTCAATAACCTTGTACTAAAAGTACCTACTTGTTCAATTGTTGACAACTATAAATAAAAACAAGTTCAATTATTGACAACTATATCTATACGTATTTTAGCTTAATTTTTCTAACCTAAGAAATTTATTTAGGGCGTCTCAGATTGAGACACGGACCTCGGCTCGGGGCGTCGTTAGTCAGGAGAGGAGCTAAGGAAATTTGGACACTAGCGTCCTCCGACGGCAGAACGCCGAAGCAACGGAGCACTTACTCAGTTGGGACCTCGTCTATACCGGTATAGACGGTGTGTGTCTGTATGTTGTGTGGTGTCACTTATGCCTAGGCGTACACGTTATTACCTACTGTGAACGCGTCGTCGGGGGAAAAATATAATTACCTAAATTCCACCATAGTTTTTATAGTTGGATGTTAATTCAACACTAAGATCATTCAAAAGTTACAAAATATATTTCCATAATGAACACATTTAATTTTAATAACCATTGAAGGTGTCACGAAAACAATTTTCGTCCGTAAATGTATGTATTAAAGCGAGGTCGTATACAATTATATGGATAATATATTCCAACGTCATCGATACGCTGTCATTTAATGTAAAACTTTCTTACTGGCTCAGATAACGTCAGAAGCTCTTAATAAAGTTAATCGTTCTCAATCTAACCAGACCTCACGGTCTTACCAATCAGGAAAGTAATTGAAAATATCGCTTCCGCTAACTGGAATCTTTCTTGATTATGCGACAAACGTAATTTCTGTCCAACTTTCTCTTGGTATTAGTAATATTTTTATATAAGACCTATGACTTTTTATGTTAACTTATCAATCATTACGATTTGATCCTTATCCGGATTCCGGCTTCTCTGGTGAATCTGTCATAGCTAGTAGGGCTAATAGCATAAACGAGAAAAATGAAGATAAAATAAAATATATATATATTACCTGTATACACAGTTAAAAAAACTATTACGAGATAAATCAGAGCTGTCTCATGAAAATGGTACATTCTACAGAATTAACTCAAGTTTTCAAATTGTCATTTTTTCATTGCGCGTAAAATTTAAATTTGTTTAGAACTGAAATTGAACTGGATAATTACAAGATAGATACCAATAACATTTGATTGCATATTACATACCAATAACACTATAAAAACTAATAACGGTTTTAGTATTTCGTTAGAACTTTATACTATTATTAGGAATTATGTTGTCAAGCCAAAACTAAGGCGATAGTGATTTTTATGCATTTTTAAGGATATGTCCTAAAGATACTAGTGATGAAAATAATGTTACCAATTAAGAATTTTATAAAAATTTTTAGTGTACTATGTATTATTTAGAGTTATGTCTTAGTTCGTTTATATTATCTTACATTTGTTAATGTCGTGGTTAGAATATTCATCTTAAGCCAAGTTATAATATTCATATTAAGCAGTATGATGCGGTTGTATTTAATATGTTATATAATGACAAAAACAGCAGTTACAGAGTGCAGTTATAGTATTTATTATATTTATTTGCGAGCTAATTCATGTCAAACGACTGCATCAGCTACGTACTATTGCATGCGTCATTCCAAATACTGCAACATAAATTATGTCACTTGATCTAGATCACGATTTATTTATTGCAATAACATAATATAATCTCATTCAAGGTATTTAAATAGATTTAGCTCTTGTTGTTCGGTTACTCCTTGGTTATTTTGCGTTTGTAGAATTCATAATACAAATGCATCAAAAAGTAATCATTTAGGTTTATAGAATAAATTTAGATGCATATAAAGATAGATAGAAGTTCCGTTAAATAATAATAATAATAATAATAATAATACGAGACGAATTACACACATTAATCTAACCCCTAAGTAAGCAAATTATTTGCTCGTGTTAAGGGTGTTAGACAACGATACAAATCCATAGAAATACACATTATAAATACTGAGAATATATTTAATAAATGACCAACCCAGAAATACAGAGATCTACGCTCATCACATACATACTTGTCCTCGTCGGGAATCGAGCCCGAGCCCCATTACGTCGCTAAACGTTAGGCGTCTGCGCTAACCACTCGACCAACGGGATGATAAAATACCGTTTCTATAATTTATACCATCTGATACAGACATCCTTATTCATAATTGTTGCTGTAATGTCTAGTAAAGTAACAGTAAGAGTAAAACTTTGTTTTTTGTTTACTTTCTTCATTTAAATTATAATAAAATATAAACTATATAAAAAAAAGAACGATAAGTACTAGTAAATATGAACTATGTAGGTATTAGTTCTCAACTCACGTCTGTGTAATGATGGAGAATACAGATTTCAACACCGATTCTCAATTGTCTTTTTGTTATAAAACGAATGTATTGAGATTTCGTCTACTAGTAAATTGTAGTTAAACTCGCCTGTGAAATAAAAACAATATCGACGTGAGATGAAAAACTCGCACGATATCATCTATCTAACACAAAAGTTTGGTTTTGAAAAGTTGTGAGATATTTTATATTTTAAAAATAAAATAAATAACTAAATTTTAAAAAGGTTAATTAAATATACTTCAAATACAATATTTGATTTAATTATTTTAATACAAGTACCGACTGTGAATAAACCAAATAACGGTAATTTAAAAGCATCCTACTATATTTTTTAAACATATTTCGTGTAATATGTTACCACACATTTAGATAAAAGTGTATGAAGCTAAATCATAATAATAGTCCGGTTAACACTCTCCCGGCAGTGAAGTTTCTTAGTGCTATTCAACGCAGTTTCAGTAAAAACCATTTTATGATATTTTAACAAATATTATGAATAATGTTATTGTTTTTTATCAATTAAATTCTAAACACAGTTAGCAGTAGTTCAGAAGTTCACAGTTGCTGTAATGCAATACAAATCACATAGAGATAGTTTAAAGTATAAATATGTTGAAATCGCTGTAAGCTTTTTAAAAGTTAAATTATTTCAGCTGAAGTTATTTCTTAAATTACTTCAGCTGAAATAATGTTGCTCACTACATTAACAATCTTCCAGTTGCTTCACGAATAATCTTGCGTTTATTACTCATTTTACGCTCTAAAGCCCGCTGTAATGACCCACTGTGGCATTTTCGTATTTATATCAGTCAAAATATGTCTTATCATTTATTAAACTGACTTAAAGAGACGAAAAACATTCTGTAGAACAGATGAAACACAATTTACATAAATTGTAATACAAATTTTGAATGTTTTTGTTTTACAAAAAATTGTTAATATAACCGTATTCTGTTTTGACGCTGATCATAATCCTCTTAATATTGTTCCACAAATATGAGGTTTCGGAAAAATAATTTCATTCTAATGAGGAATATAATTATTTTATAATAGCGAATAAATATATCTTAAAAGGTTTATTATTTTTTAACTTGTCGTGTATTATTATTATTATTATAATATAATAATAGGACAGTCATATAATAATTTTAATAACAATGTAATACTATTACTGGACAAATCACACAAATTGATCTAATTCCTAAGTATGAAAAATATTTGCTTGTGTTAAGGATTTTAGAAAACGATACAAATACAGAGAATATTTAATAAACGGTCAAACCCAGAAAAACAGACCTCGATGCTCATCACATACATACCTGCCTTTGTCGGGAATCGAACCAGAGCCCCTTTGCGCCGTGACACAGTAGGCGTCTGCGCGAACCACTCGATCAACGGAGCGGTTAGGTTTGGAGACATACTTACAAATTATATTATATGAGAGACTTGTTTGATAATAATTATAATGTAAATAACAAGATTTTTTTTTTGTAGAGGATACCTTTCAAAAGCCTAACTTACCACTTTTTAAATTTATATAAAATATAAAAAGAGATTCCGAATAGAGAGGCAATTTGTTGTTGCCCATTTATTATCAGACGTATTAGTAAGTTAATAGTAAGTTATAAGTATCTAAGAATCTTATGTGGTATCCTTATTTAGTGGCGGCTAGGATCAATACCAGTTTTTGGGATGAGCGACCCAGTGGCTGCGGTGATGCCCAAACTCGGACGAATTAGTTAAATTACTTTACCAGAAACTATTCTAACAACTTAAATTATTCAGAAGAAATCTACCACGGTATAACCTTGGAGGACAGCTGACGTATCAGCGTCTAATTTTAAATTATGTTTAAAATATGCTCCTATAATAATATACTTTCAAAAAATGTATATATTACAAATATAACTTTTTGAAAAAATTATCAATTCTTGAAGCATAACTCGGGTGCCAGAAGGATTGCATCGTTTTGTTACTGTCCAAAATCAAGTTCTTTTAGAGTCATCAGACGCAGATTCGTTTGTCGCATAACATTGTAAAACCTAGTAGCAACCCTTGGAGAGGACAATCTTACGCAAACCTCAAGATTCGACAATCCTTTTTTTATTGTGTAATATTCGATATAAGTATATCGCTTAAGATATATTGTAAACATTAGTATTTTATATATATTTTATTTATAAAGGATGAAGAGTATTTTTTGCTTAAATTGCGTAAATATAATATACTTATTTTATTTACCAAATCGAGTATACAATTCGGTGGGTGTACACTGTTTATATAATAATAGACTGTATATAATAATCAATATTATTGAACAAACGCCTTGTTACCTAGCGGTCTAAAACATGACATGTCCATTGTTTAACTAGCTTATGTAATTACACAATGAATATTGTTTATATTACTAGAATGTACTATAAATTAATATATTATTAAAAAATGTGTCTGTATAAGATTAACCATATGTTTAAAATTTTATAGATTTTTTTTTCTAAGATATGATACATCGGGAAGTCATCCGATTTATGACATACATTATAAAAAAAAAATCAGTGATTGCGATGCGTAAGCTGTTCCATATCAAACATTATTTGACTCGTATAAAACAAAATAAAAAAAACGTACCTGAGAAAATTGGAGTACCTAGTTATTACGAATATTTAAATTTAAGTAGGGACGCAGATGCCGAAACCTTTGGAAAACGAACTTGTGAAACGAGATGAATTGCTTAATATCTTGTATTCCTCTACTAAATACGAAGATAATAGTAATTATGGGAAATATACAAAACATTTATATTACCTTCTTAGTGGACCAACATGTGGAAAGAAATTGATATTCAATAACTCATTCTGGAACTTGAGTGATAAATAGTTAGAATATTGAATCTATTAGAGAATAGAACAGAACAGAACGGAACAGAATAGAATAATAACAGAGGTTAGAACTTAATATTTATTAAAATATAAATGTACGTAATTTATTATTCTAAGTATGCATTTTATCAACACAGGCACACGATACAACAAAGAGAAAAAAAACTAATTTTATATATATACAAAATGATGTACGAAAAAGAGAGCAATAGGATTAAATGCGTCTAGATCATGTAATACAATTTGAGTTCCGGTCACTGGTACGCAGCTGATACCTTACATTCTAAAATGTCTTAACGTAATTGCCTTAAAATTAAGTCTTTCTTTTGAGTTACATGGATTTTTAAAAATACCTTATTATATAAGGTAAAAAAATATTTAAAAATAATTACCTAAAACATATAAGCTACTGTAGCGAGGGACTTATGTATGGTTCATTACTAGGAGTACGCATGTTTTGCTTTGCTATTGACCAATATCTATAATTATAAACGTAATAGTCGTGATAATATATATATATATATATATATTATTCGGTATTTTTTTTTATTCAATTCAATATACATTCCTACTTTTTATTTAAATAAGTAATGTCTTCATATAAATATATTATTTATTCATCCTTTAACATATATATATATATTCCTTTGAAACTGACAAAACTCTCAAGTGAGATAAAAACAACATGTACGTGAGGTGAAAACTCGCACAAATTTACCTCATTATCTATGTTAGTTTTGGAAGCTGGGGTTAAATAACTCTAATATTGATCTGCTTAGCAAAATTTTAATTTTGTTTTTTTGTGATAAGTTTGTTAGTTTATTAGACACTAAAATATTGTTGTTTATATTTTATTATATGAGAATGTAAAAAGAATAAATGACTCGAATATTACTCAAGTCGACATGCTGAGTAGTAAGAATGTACTGATAAATCGCTGTTCAGATCGAGTACAATTTGTGTTCCGGTCACTGCTCTAATGCAATTGAACAGCTGACTTTTAGAAACACTTACTCGTTACGGTCAAAATTTATTGTTCCTTTGAACAACATTTCTACAAATCCTGCAAATAAAACAAAATATTTGTTATGAATAAAATTAAACAATCGTGTAATGATCGAGGTTAGTCATATGGAGTCATACGGATAATTTTTAGTTGGATTGATCTTTTGATAATAAAATTATTTAGCTTTGGGCTTATTTTATTAATATTTGTAACAGAATCTTCTAAAACCTGCATTTTATTGCAGATGACAAAATTGTAATCCGTACTCAATACATACTTGACAATGAATACATATAGTATGATAATATTTGGTTGGATAATAAATATGATCGTATTAGAAATATAAAACGAGATGAATTTAATGAATATGATGCATAAAATAGTATTTAAAAACAAGAAAAATAAAATTACCATAAAGGGTCTTTACGGTATGCTTTGCAGTACGTAAAAAATAATTAAAGAAAGATTTGGACTGGTAGTGGGAGCTGAACCGGTATCTGGAGCTAAAACAATAGAGGAAGCAGAGGCACTGCATTCCTTTTAAAGATAAGCCTCATCGTTCCATGTGCAAAGACTACATATAATTTAGCTGGGTATGTTTTGTATGACTTTGTATGACTTTGTATATAGTATTCCAATACTTCAATTACTTTTCTATTTTATATTAATAAATACTAAACAGATTGGATTATACTTTGGGCGTTTTTAGATATTCCTTTGTTTTTTCCTTTTGTCTTACATTATCTATTCGATAAGAAGATTTGTATATTTCAGTAGCCACAATTTACAAGTAAATACTTAAGTTCCTATCAAATTCTATAATTTTTTATATAACATAATATTATGTAGTATCTGAAATAAAATATATAAATTTAATGATTCTAATGATTTACCACCGTAACATATATTTCAGAATCACTTATCAATTACCAACCCATTATTAAAAATAAATATATAGATAATAAATATAACCCCTTATTCATAATAAATTCAAAAAATAGCCCTAGTAGTTTCGGTTTTTAAAATATCAAATGTCCGTACTATATGGTTATTGTAACACTTATCTAAGACACTAACAATTAACATGCACCAAACCCATAACTGAAAATCTCATTTAAATTGGACAAGTAATAAGTTAAAAATATCACTGGTGTTGCAATACTGAAATATCTGCAAAAAAACAATAACAATTTTAAATAGCACAAATTTAAATTACACAAAACAAAAGGGTTTTCACATTTTAATTATCTCATTTTATGAATATTACTTAAATAATGTATTAATTGGCTTGCAATATTGAACATCACAAACTCATCACCGGCAAACAGCTCAGTTAAAAGGAAGGCAAAGTGACAGATACGGCTTCCTTAAGGTAGCAGGATTTTAACTAAAGTACATACTTAATAAAAGAATATTTTAAATAAATATTGAATTAAATAAAAAAAAATCCTTAAATAGTTAAATGACAATAACGACAATAACTTAATTGTATTCATGGTCTATTTGACCATGATGATGACCATTGATGAAGGAAATATGAAACTTCACTAAGAAAGCAATAGACATCAGTATTATTAAATACGTTGTTTCGTAAAGTCACACATTTCCTAACGGAAAGATAGCTATCTTGATATAGGTCGCGCGACTATGATACAATTTATGTTCCGGTCACTTCTCTAATGTAGTAGAACGTATCTGACGCTTAGAAACATTCACAATAATATCATCAGAGGTAAAATATTTTGCGGTAATCTATTATGGATTTTACAAATTGTTCTGATAAAACGACTACAGTGTTAAAATTAAAACGGTTGAATAAATGGAAAATATTATCAAATGGAAAATATGTTTTATTTATTTATTCGTAACATAATGAATAATTTTATCCTATCGTAAATATTACTCATTATCACGTACTGAAACCAAATATGTGGTTCATATTTGTAAAGCAACTTTTAAAAGATAAATCACAACTTTAAAAAAAAATATTTTATTAAACAATGAATTATATTGTTTTAAATCAAAATACAAATTATTAAAAAACATCTTATTCTGATTTTCCGAATAAAGCCACAATTCGTAAAGTATTTTAGAAGGATTGGATTAGTTAAAAACATATTAAATTTAAAAAAGCCCTTAAAAATATGCAGAAAAAGATTCTTTTTACAATGTTTACACACTGTCGGGAGCTTCAAACCCATTAGGTTTTAAGCTCTATAATCATGAATTGAGATTAGTTTAAAAGATCAACTATAAAATGAAGGTTACACCGTAAGTTTTACAAAGTTGAATCTAGTAGAGTTTACTGTACTATATGTACATTTTAGTAAATTAATTAAGAAAGTTTTAAAACCTTAAAAACTTTATATACTTAGTTTCTGTTATTTTGTATTGATACAATTAAATTTATATAAATACAGAATGAAAAATAAACCGATACGGGCAGGAATCCGCGACTACTGGGAAACCGTTCCGTCGCACTACCAACTGAGCTACTGTATCGCTGTCCGTCTCGGTGAATTAAGTATTCTTTATATGATCGTCTATATCGGGACGGTGGTGACATCTATTATATAAAAATTCTATATTTATAAAAAAAAATTGTGTTTTTTTTTATTTAAAGCGGTTAACAAATAAAGTAAATAATCTCTTATTTTCCTACCGTTGCGGTAAGACATTTTTTGAAACTATTAGTTTTTTTTATATTTCAGGTAATAACAGATGGTACATATTTATAGTACATATTGATGGTATATATTGATAGTATATAATGATAGTACGTAATGATAGTACATATTGATATAACGTAGGTATTGATTGTACGTATTGATAGTACATTTTGATGGTACATATTGATAGTACGTATTGATAGTAAATATTGATAATACATATTGATGGTAAATATTAAAATGAAATGAACTGAATTATTCATATTACGTACTGATAGTACATATTGATAGTACGTATTGGTGGTACATATTGATAGTATGTATTTATGGTATATATTGAAGGTACGTATTGATAGTATATTTTGATAGTACATATTGATAGTACATATTGCATTACACACACACACACACACACACACATACACACACCCACACACACATACACACACACACACACACACACACACACACACACACACACACACACACACACACACACACACACACACACACACACACACACACACACACACACACACACACACAATATTTTACACAACGAGAATTGGTCTCATTACCGTACCTACTGATATAGTAAGAAATGTAATATTAATAAAAACTTTTATGTTCGTATCCTTGAAGATAACAGTAATAAAGCTAACGTCATTCTTGGAGTAACACAATCTTTTTAATATATGGATTGGATATAGGTTAGATATAGGTCGTTAAACTGAAGGGATTTAACGACTTCTAGCGATGCCACTGAACATTCAGAGACGATATCGTGTTTGAGATAAAATATAATCAACCGCCCCGTTGCAACGCGTTGGTCGAGTGGTTAGCGCGGACCCCTAAAGTATCGCGGCGCAAAGGATCACGGGTTCGATTCCCGGCAGTGTAAGACACATATGAGATGGTCATGTCTGTATGTCTGGATTTGGTCCCATATTAAATATATTCGAAGTATTTATAATGTGTATATCTATGTATTTTATCGTAGTCTTATATAATTTATCGTAGTTCTTAAGGGTGTTTAACAGAAGAAAATAAAATGCTTACCTAGGAGTTAGACCAATTTGTGTTTTTGTTCCAGTGATATTATTATTAACTTCATTTCGATCAATAAAACCAGTTCATTTATTTGCATCTAGGAATAACTAAAATATACAAAATATGAGACCCAAAATCAAATATGAAAATACTGAACTTCTTTGCTTAAACAATAATAATACGTTATCTAACGTGAATTTTTGAATTTAGCTATGGGAAACAATAATGTATTAACAATAATGTTGACATTATACAGTTCATATTAATAAACTGTAGATTATTTAAAAAAAAACAAATAAAAACACTTTTTTGAAGATATCAGTAAAAAGTTAACGTCATACCTGAAATAAGACAATCTTCTTAAATTATGGATTGGATATAGGTCATTAAACTATAGGGATTTAATGACTTCTAGCGGTGCCACTGAATATTCAGAGTAAATATCGCGTTTGAGTTAAAATATATGACTCTATTAAACTCCGTTTCGATCAATGTAGGGCCATACAAATATCTATCTATCTAACGGTAATTAAAAACCAATGAAATTATTTTGCAACTTAAAATAAATAACATTAGATAAACAGAATATGGGACCCAAAATTAAATATAATTATTTTGCACCTGAAAAAAATAACATACAAAATATGAAAGCCAAAATTTAATATGAAAAAATAATTACACAATTTCCGTGTTTGTCCTGAACAATATTTATATCTTAAGAATATCGTAAATTTTTGAACTAAGGAATGCGCAATCCCTATTCCCTATAAAATAATTCATTGATTAACTTTCTGAACTGCTTGACTGGGCCGTTTTTGTTATATAGCTTTAAAAAGATTTTATTAGCTACCTGATATTATTTGAGTTGTCTTTGTATGATTAATGTCTTTTCCTCGATACGTATGTACCTAAAAAGGCCTAAAAATGCCGAAAAGATTTTAAAAATAGAGCTATACGAGCTATTTCTAACTTAATTCAAGAGATTCCCTGAGAGATTTTATTAAAAAAATCTATATTCTTACGGTCGCTTCTCAATACACTTTTAATAATTTACTATAAATATACCAAAACACTACAAACAGCGACAGACATACAGTTAATACAGGAAATAAAAATAAACTCGTAACTCTTAAATTTAGACTTCAAAAAGTTAATTAATCCTTCATGGGCTTGAGTATAAGGATATTATATATTAAAGTTCTACGATATATCTAAGATGATAACAAATTTTATTATAACAAGAGTTTTTGGTTGATCGATCGATCGATCGATAAGACCATTTTAATGTAATTGACTATTCAAAAGTGCGTTAAATGCCTACTTGAATATAGATATTTTGAATTTGAATCGAAATGTGGAATTTGGGTCATTGGCTTATTTGCAAGCTTGATATTACAATGTATAAGTCAAAGATTGTTCAATTTTATTTAAAAAGAGCATCTGTTGAGTTTTTGGTCAGTTCTTCTGAGTAGCATTCCGAGCAGCTGATAGGTTATAGGTAGGTTACCCAAGGACTGAATATACTGACCCATTTAATGTAATCATGGACGATTCAATAGTGCGTGTAAATGCCTACTTGAACAAAAAATTTTTGAAATTTTAATTTGAATTAATTATAACAACATATACAATTACAACTTTTAACTACTTTTCAGGTATAAAACTTTAGCAGAAATTATAAAATAATTTACTTTGTACGTACTTAAAATCTTGGTAATAGTTTGTTTTAATTAACAATTTAATGATACTCTAAAATTTAACTTCAACGAGAGGTGTACTTTCTAAATTAAACAGCAAGAGGAACAAGACTTCATTAAGGGTATTTATAATCCATTTAGTCCCTATCTTTACCCATCTGTTCTTGGCTTTGCGACATCGTTACGTAATTTTTTAGTCAAAGGTCAAGTATGTTCAATATTATAGATATTTTTTCTTGGCTATAGACGATACGTTATTATTTAAAAAAAAAAATAAACAAATATAATATAACCCGTATATACTAATTATTCATAAATATATTAAACCAATTTAAGCTTATATTTTTTTTATTAAATCGTGAGTGAGAAGTTTAACTACATAAGCAGAATTTGAATCTGTGACCTCGGATTTTGCCAAAGTAATTATTTATAAAAATTTAGATTTTTTTACTTGATTTCAATGATTTAGAAAAATCCTTAAGCAGTACTTCTTACAATATATTTTAAATGCGTAATAAAAAAAATATATGTTTCAGAGTGAAAAGTATAATTTCCTTCCAAATACTTTCAAATCCGTCCATTAATTCTGTTGTATTATAATTATAGCGCAAACAAAATGTTATGTATCTCTGTGAAAATAATAAAATAATAAAAAGAAAAAATGCAAGAAATTCACTTAATCAAAAAATTTGTCCAGTTGTTTTTGCTGGAAACAACGGGGGTTTACCCCCCTTTTGTAACATAAAAAAGGAAAATTCAAAAAAGTCCGTAAAAGACCCGTACGGGACGGTTTCCCAGAGGTCGCGGGTTCGAATCCTTGCCCGTATTGGTTTATTTTTCATTCTATATTTATATCATTTTAAATAAGCTTAACGTGGATTTACATGTTTATAGATATTTTCAAACAATATGATTTATTTTTACAAACAGAAAACCAAGGAAGTTAACACTAAATTTTAATTTCGATATTTAATGTCAATTTATAATAAGTGTAATTTAGGAAACTTAAATGAATATTGCTTAAAGTTTATTTTTACATAATAGTTTGTAAAATGCGTAAAAATAAAACTCATATTTAAAATTGCCATAATATTGCTGATGTGCTATCCTTGAAATAATGGAAGGGAAATTAGTTTCCCCGGATAATAAAATTGCCGGTGCTCTCGTCCCTCTAGCAATGAATGTTGGCTGTATCCAACATATCATTGATATGTAGAAGGAACAGTGTTAGGAATAACACGTAGTTGGGGAACTCCATCATTCACGTGCTTTGGGTCCGAGGAAAATAAGTCGATAAGGACCAGTATGCTCCGCCCATTTAGAAAACTGATGGTACACTTACATATGCTCTCGGGAAGCCCATAGGAAGGAATCTTCAAAAGACGCGCCTTGTGCCATACACGATCGAAGTCTTTTGACATATTCAAACCAACGGCCGGGCCCTTTCCGTTCCTATCAATAGCCGCCGCCTATAAATGATATCACCTTTTACATATTAACTATAACGGTTCATTTTTCATTCTATATTTATATAAATTTAAATAAGCTTAACATGGCTTAAAGATATTTTCAAACATTAATTTCGGTAGTGGCATCTTTTCAATGTTTATCTATACTGCAAAGTTAGAAACATTGGTTAGGATCTTCAAAAGAAACCTAATAGATGTCACCACCGTCCCGATAAAGACGATCACATATAGAATGCTTAATTCACCGAGACGGACAGCGATACGGTAGCTCAGTTGGTAGAGCGACGGGACGGTTTCCCAGTAGTCGCGGGTTCGAATTCCTGCCCGCATCGGTTTATTTTTCATTCTATGTTTATATAAATTTATATTAACTATATTTAAAATGATTTAAAAAAATATTTCCTGAAGTTCTGTCTTTAAGTGAAAGCAACTATTTTAATTTAAAAGACTCAGATTTGTATCATCATATCGAACACTCATAAAATAAAATAATTTGTAAAATTAAAAAAAACAAACATAATAACTTTACTTTGTAGCCTTATTTTAAATTACTAAAAACTGTTCTCCAGTTATTCTCATTAAATGAATGCTGTATTTAAACATTATATCAATTAAACGAAACCATAAGTAGGTCCATACTTTCTTAAAATAAAATATATTTTTATTTATTACTCGGACGAAGAAAGAACAGATTTTCATTTCATAAGTTACCCATTTCTCATAACCACGAGATCGTTTGTACTGAAACCACATGTGTGTGAAACAACCTTAAGAGGATTATGATTCGCGACGAAATAACGTAGTGATTTTAACAATGCACTCTAACATGCCTTTTAAAGAATAACCTTTAAAGAAATATTTCTCTGTACCCATGAATATATATTTCATTAGTGCACTTAATTGATGAAATTTAAATAAATAGACCACAAGAAAGATGTTAGGTTACCATTGCTTGTCACCTTTTAAAATGAATACTCTATATTTACAGATTAAATTGCTATGTAAAGATTAAATATATTGCGTAAGATACAGGTTACGTACGTAGGTTACAAAGTTAATATTTCTTAGTCTTGATGTCTGGTGCTTGAGTTAGAGGAGCAGATACTTTATATGTAAGAAATTTATATCACAGTCCGAAGGTTTCTTTATTTCACTTTCTTTATGCTCTTAGTTAGTGTAATTCTTAAGTATAGATATCAAGAAATCAGTAAATTACAAGGATTTTTCCTTAAGAGCCTGAAGAAAAAGATTCCTACAATTTTGCTTAAGCTTTCAATTTTTTTTTTAATTTTTCAAGGAATGGAAGTAAAAATACAGTTTTTATATTTCGCAGTGACTTGATGTTTTTACAGCACACACATACTCAATTTGTCTTTCTTTAACAACATTAAATGTTTGCTTCCGCTATGTACTACTAGGAATAACTATTACTTTTTAATACGCTTTTATTAGCTTGGGTTGTATGTATCAATGTATGTAACGGAATCTTCGAGCTTAATTTTCACCAGGTTCCAGCGATCCGATTAAATTGAAACTTTGCACACGTATCAAGGACCGATGACAATGCAATAATTTGATAAAAGTTTCCCAAAAAAAAAATAAAAAAAAAAAAATAAAAAAAAAAAAAATAAAGAATAGTTTAAGAAACTAAAAAAACACGCTTTTATTGCTAACCAAACTAAAAACTAGAAAATATTTTTTAATGACAAAGAGTATAAAATTACAGTAGTAGAAGATCGAACAATTAATCATAGTGAATCGCCTTAATATAAAATTATAATAAAATTTAAGTTATTAACAGAATAATTCAATTCTGTGTAAAAAGCGTGGGGTGCTCGATATTTAAGGTATTACAATCATTCTATTAGCAACTATCTATGAGAGGATAGTTATGAATCACAGTAAAATGCACCCTAATACTAATAACCGATGGTCAATCATTTGGAGTAATGCATTATGTTAACAAGTATTACTTCAGTAACTCACATTCTTGTGGCCAAAAGGGATCTAAAGCAAACGACAACAATGGAAAAGCTTGCGTTATTGAATGCGATAATTTTGACGAGTTTGTGAGGATATGTAAACGTACAACAGGCAGCAAAAATGTACAATTTACTCTTGATTACATCAACGTCGAAATCTTGGATATACATGATGATTCTGAGGAGGTAGAAATTCAGCAGAGCCCTGAAAAGGTAGCAGTAGCATCCCAAATAATTACTTCCCAACAGAATTTAACTGATCAAACTATCCCACTGCAGACATCAATGATGGCACCGATTGATGTAATGCCTCCTAATGTGGAAGATGAGATACAGGTCTCACGAAACCTTAATGAAATTACCCGCAAGACGAAAGATAATATCGTAAATGTCGGCCATGAACTGAAAGCAGAGGAATTTGCCTGGTTTTTTTTGTTTCCGGTTCAGATGTTCCGGTTCAGATGGCGTGCACATGATTAAACCGATATCGATACAGTTCCCGGCAAAATACAGCTATGGGACTGCCGAGAGACGAATGTTACCGTTAATTCTGAGTTGGGCTTCAACCGTCCATAAGATGCAAGGTTGTACAGTTGATCATGCAGTTATTTATCTAGGCTCGCGATTGTTTGCTGCTGGACAAGCTTATGTAGCACTTAGTCGTGTAAGATCTTTGGACGGTATTCGGATTGAAGAACTTGATTGCTCTAAGTTAACAGGAAAAACCCCGTGCAATAGTGAAGCTTTAAATGAAATGATTAAATTACGAAATGATTCGTAAAAAATTTTAATACCCTAAATCTTCAAAAAACTAATTAATGAATTAGACTTATTCCTAAGAGACTTCAACAGTAGAAGTACTAAGGGTCTATTGACAACTTAGCGACGTCAATCTGGATTTTTCCATTAATTGGGAGGTAAAACTAACCACAATGATGAAAGTAAGTCCCATTGAACCGTGAAGGCGATTGATTTCGGATCAATGCCCGTTGATCGATCATACGGAGACCACTGAGTGATGCTTTCTAAAAAAATCTAAGTAATGAAATGATTTCTCAATTTATGAGTTTGTCACAGACTAAAAAATAAAAAATAAACAATAGTTTAAAAAACTAAAAAAAACACGCTTTTATTGCTAACCGAACTAAAAACTAGAAAATAATTTTTAATGACAAAGAGTATAAAATTACAGTAGTAGAAGATCGAACAATTAATCATAGTGAATCGCCTTAATATAAAATTATAATAAAATTTAAGTTATTAACAGAATAATTCAATTCTGAGTAAAAAGCGTGGGGTGCTCGTTATTTAAGGTATTACAATCATTCTATTAGCAACTATCTATGAGAGGATAGTTATGAATCACAGTAAAATGCACCCCACGATTTTTACTCAGAATTGAATTATTCTGTTAATAACTTAAATTTTATTATAATTTTATATTAAGGCGATTCACTATGATTAATTGTTCGATCTTCTACTACTGTAATTTTATACTCTTTGTCATTAAAAAATATTTTCTAGTTTTTAGTTTGGTTAGCAATAAAAGCGTGTTTTTTTAGTTTCTTAAACTATTCTTTTTATTTATAAGATTCAGAAACTTATTATAATTATATTTTCCGGTTTTTAACTTCATTGATTTTTAAAATATCCATTTTTAGGTTTCCGTACCCAAAGGGTAAAAAATGAACCCTATAATTAATACGTCTGTATCCAGGCTTTATCTCACGAACCGTAACATTTGAAAATTTCACATGTGATGTAATTCTGTTGAAAATATAATAATAAATACTACTAGAAACATTTTAAAATAAATATTTGAAGGAGCTCCCAAATAACATACGTTATTAATTTGGTCGAATTTATTAACGTCGGTATACACCTGAAATAATCACTGAGTGTATAGTTATATAAACACTTTATAAACTTCGAAAATTTTTTAATAATATTATGGACTCAATAATATTCTTCACAGAACAATATATATATATATATATATATATATATATATATATATATATATATATATATATATATATATATTATTAATAGATAGTCGTAATAAGAAAAAATCTGATGATCAAGACCATCTGTGCTCAAAATTTTTTCAGCTAATGTTTTTTTAAGCATGACCATGACCAATTAGATAATCATAATTTGCTATCTAAACTATTGCTACATTCTTTAATGGACTTTAAAATCTTAAATAATTGTGTGGCTTGCGTGATTATTATAGCAATTTGCTAAGTCCACAACTAACTTAATATCAAGATATTTCATTACTTGTACTTGTAACATTAATGTCTTAGAGAAACTAAGGAACAGACCAATGAACAAACGTAACGTAAAGCAAAATCTTACCACCATTGGTGTTAAAGAATATATGATGTTCTCGTTTCAATACAAAACTTATGAATATTGTAAAACCTTTTATTTCTGAAAAAAAAAATACACCTATTTCCAAACTTTTATTCTGTTCTTGCACTGCATTGCAGCAAATGGTAACTGCTGCCGAGAAATAAAAAAATAAACTATTTCCAATTAAAGTGCTGCGTAGTACTAGTAATGTACCAAGAAATCGTTTTATGTAAAATAGCTTTTAAAGACTTTTTGATCTGGTGAGTTTTAATTAAACAATTAGTATCGTTAAATTTCATAATTCTATATTAAGTAAATAAAAGCCATAAAAATATGCTTTTCTCTATCTTTTTATAATTTGACTACATAGCTTTTAAGTAAACTAAAGTCAATTCTTTATTCGGTTTCATTGACTGTCCTACCCTTCAATTCTTCCTATTTTAATATAGATTCTCCTTACACTTGGATCGATTTATTACTTGTGCCTTGTAAAGACAAGGTTATTAAACAAAGTCAAATATCCGCTCCTAGTTTCTCTAGACATGACTTCATATTTATATCTTACTTTCTCAAGCCTCCTAAACCGAAAGTGGAAGTGTCGAACTTTCGGAGTTTCTCTAAATTAAACTTAGAAAACTTTCTTACGGATGCTACTCTTTTAAATTGGTCTTATGCCCTGAATATGAATAATTTAAACGATATGGTTGAATAATTATTTAAAGAGACCTTAAACATTTACAACATGCACGTTTTATAAAAACCTGTTAAATTAAACTTTCCCATCACTATGGATAGCAGAACAGATAAAAACATGAATGGAAAAACGGGATAGTGCTTTTCGTAAATTTAAGCGTCATAGTTGCGTGAAATACAGAAACGCCAATACATCAACAATAATTTACAACAAGATAATCAACTAGTCTAAGTAAAATAATGAAGTCCCTTAAAAAGAGAAGTTAGTAAAATATATAACATTAATTATTTATATGAGAAAGACAACTAATACAACAACAAAACAACAAAAGCCTGGTATTTTAATAGTAGAATAAAATAAATTCTACAAAAATCAAACTTGTATCAAATTTATAAGGATTTCATGTTTAAAGTAAATACAATCTAAATGCTTATTGAGAAATTATCTCTTGTTTATTATTTCTTTCTACGCTCAAATGTAACACCTTAATGTTTTTTATTTTCTTATCAAAGTATTTATGATACTTTTTGGTAAAAATATTATTTAGTGTCCTATTTTTCAACCGACGTAAATCTCAAGAATATTTGAATAAAACAAATATGAAAAATTGCTGTTACCTACCGAACTACTTAGCTATAGTTGTATATATAGATTTTTATAAATCTACCATTAATGTTTGAAAATATCTATAAACTTGTATAGCCATGTTAAGATTATTTAAATGTATATAAATATAGAACATGGCTTTACAAAATTAGAACTATTGGTTAGAATTTTCGAAAGAAGACTAATATATGTCACCACCGTCCTGATAAAGACGATCACATATAGAATGCTTAATTCACCAAGACGGACAGCAATACACTAGCTCAATTGGTAGAGCGACGGGATGGTTTCCCACAGATCGCGGGTTCGAATTCCTGACCGTATCGGTTATTTTCATTCTATATTTATATAAATCTACCATTTTGCGAACAAACCAAATATCGTTATACAAATATGATTTAAATTTAGGCATGGAATAGTTTATTAATCTATTATAACCTACAAGTCAAACAATATTCGCCGTCGCAAAAATAGTAATAATATAATCCCAAGGCTATAATAGGTAATTGATGCTCAGCTCTGTAAAGTTAAGTATCCTAAATAAACAATCATATTATAAGTAAATCCTATAACTCAGGGAAAGCCTTGAGGTACTTAGGTATGAGCAACTTTGCATTATTGAATAGTTAAGATGTCACGAGTGTAGATTTTAAATAACAGTACTTTGAAATATTACCAAAATAAGTATAAGAACTCTTAAGTCTTTGTTGAATTTAAAATAAATACGTTCAATATTAATTAAACTTATTTATTTTAATAAAAAAAAAAGTATTTTATAAAACAATTTACTAACACGGTTTTGTCTCTTAACATGTGATAAGAATGTGTCATGTATTACCAAATATTCTCAATTCTTACTATTATTGTTGAAACATTTAAAATATCGTTGATAAAAGTTAAAAGTTATCTTTAAACTAACATACGACGCAACTTTGTATCATACAAATGCATTTTGGTCGTAATGCTAAATTGTATTAGAGCAGTGACCGGAACACAAATTGTTGTACTCGACCTGAATCCCGATTTATCTATACCTTCTATCTTACTGCTCTACGCGACGGCTTGAATAATATTTGAATCAATTCTTCTTTTATTTCAGTGTCATATTCTTGCAGTCATATTTTACTAACAATGTATTATGGACGGGTGTGTTGTTATATATGTTTTAATATCTAATAAAAGAGATGTACATACTATATTGGATTTTTTTTTTTTTGGAATGTATCGGCTCTTAGAGATAAACTCATTATTTTATTGTGCTTGTATTTATAATAGTATTATTATACTATACGTCACCCTTGAATCTGCCTTTCAAAATACGATTCTACCGGAATAAGATTGCCTGGAAGACATTGCTACCTAGCGATAAAACCGCCTTATGGTATACCTCTAAGTACTTTTAATGTTTTCTTTTTTTATACTATACTTTCATGTTTATGGTGTGCAATAGAATAATATATATTTTTCCAATGAATCGCTAAATAAAATATGTAAATGAATACTGCCAACCTCCAATTCTTTCGTTTCTATTTTTTAATATGTTATAGCACTGCAAATGGCAACAAAAGTGCATTGATATATAATTTGTCAACTAGATGAAAAAATCAAAATAATCACAACATAGATAAAAATATACGTGTAAAGAAATATTCCACTTATAAAACGAAATAGAAAACTAACATTTACATATCTGGGGTACCTTCATATTATAGTTATATTTAGCTTAAAAACCAACATCGATAATTGGAAAGGTGACAAGTTTGTAAAAGTTTCCAGCTCAAGTAATTTACACCTCACCTGAGAATTTTGTCAGTTTGATAGCTCTAGTTAGGTTTAACAATCAATAAGATCAATGTTAATATTTAACCTGTTCAGGCTTCAATATACAATGAACATATCTACTTTGTTGTTGTATAGAGTTTTAATGACTTAAACATTTTTCATTTTTATACTTGTCAGTCTCCTAATTACGTTTAATTTTACTATTATAATTACTATCTTTAGCGTTGGTTTCATCATTGTATTCTCTATACGTCTCGTAAACTGAATAAACACACATATCTTATATAATACATGTATCGACTTTGTGTTTGTTTTTATATAACAATTAATAATTAAACAAGTTTCCACTTACTATTATTATACAAAATAATTAGTTAATTTACATCTACCAGTGTAATTAGCTTTATAATTATTGTATTTGGTTTAGTATTCCGTCGTTGTAATTTAATATTAATATTATAATTTTAAATTTATGATTATTTTTATGAAAATGCTATTTCAGTGACGAAATAGGATTGAAACAGAGCTACAGTTAGAACTTGTATTCGTTTTTAGATACCAAATGCAACGGTTGCATTAGAGTAGTGACCGGAACATCAAATGTATCTCTCAGTTAAGACCTCAATTTATTCATTCGATCCGTTCTGAGTAAACCTCGTCTTGTTTTAAATTTAAATTGATTTCCTTTTCCTTGTAAGCTTATACTATTATACACCTGCCTCTTGTTAAAGAATTGGATAATATTTTTGAATTGATTTTTTATAAAAAAATCTTTTTGTGTGTTATTTAAACCTTTTCAAAAATATCACAATATATATTATAAATAAAGTTGTATAAGATTACTACTAAATAATAACGCACTAAAACACTTGTAATTTATCGAATAAACAAAATACAACAAGACTAGTTAACAGATTTTTCAATTATTTAGTCTGGAGCTCGGTTTTTATCTTAATCAACGTCCAGATTTTATTTACACAGAAGATACACTATTGGCACAAGAGAACAGAAAAATTCGTTTGGGTTATAATAATAATACAATAATACAAAATCTTTTAAGAAATTTGGTGTGGTTATACCTTCTGATTGGGTTGTACATGTAATATGTTTTTCAGCCAGAAAAAATATAATAAATAAGTACAGGAAATCTTCACTAATAATGAATTTAAGCCATCGGAAAATCTAATTTAGTTATAATATTACTTAAAATACCGCTTATTAAGCATATTATCTTAAATACATTATTTGAGTTAAATTTTGCAATGTTAGTGCAGGTGCTGTTTCGTTAAACTGAAAACATTACTCATGAAAATACAGTCTGTTAAAATAACATTTACAGTTTCGTAGAATTATTGCAGAGAACGAATATTGAGATGGATGTCGAATGAAATATTGTGTGTAAATTATTTCAATTACTATTAATTACATGCAACTAAAATATGTTTGTATAAATTCCATAATAATAAATGATGTATAGCACTTTTGTATAAACAGTGTACAAACTTATTGATCACAAATTTAACTCTAAGTTACCTTTATTCAAACAAAACGCTATTTAAAATTATAATTCCTGAGATATAGTAAAATTAAACTCAAAAGTAATCAAAAGTAATGTAAAATAATTGTTTTCTTTACGTTTCATGAAAAGTAAGTTCACATCCGAGCAAGAATTAATTGATTAGAACAATTTATTGCCAATCTTTGGGCATTTACTTACTTAGTAAATTTATATTTATGTCATTTTTACCCGTTAAAAATTTAAAATAAAATTATGTAATATTATTTAATAATTTTTTTCTAATTAATTTATATCCGTAAATGTTAAGAAAGTGTCTAATAATTCCGATAAAATTGTCATGTCAGTTTA
The DNA here is from genome assembly GCA_959347355.1 of Napeogenes inachia. Classification (NCBI taxonomy): domain Eukaryota; kingdom Metazoa; phylum Arthropoda; class Insecta; order Lepidoptera; family Nymphalidae; genus Napeogenes; species Napeogenes inachia. Next base: position 8,251,549 of record OY365795.1, on the reverse strand, counting down.
TTTGAAGTAAAAAAACAGTATTAGGGCTCGGAATGATTATACATATATACTAGTGTTAGTCCCGTCATGGCACGGCGGCCACTGAAAATCAATGCTGGAGTCATTTACTCCATCAAAAGCTGAGTGGTTAACCGTTTTGGATGTCACAGTTACTATTTCTTTTTGTTGTGTTTTTTTATACATTATTTTTATTTAAATTTTCTTTGATTTTATGTTTTGTATTTTTTTTAACTTTTTAATTTAATTTAATTTAATTTAATTTAATTTAATTTAATTTAATTTAATTTAATTTAATTTAATTTAATTTAATTTAATTTAATTTAATTTAATTTAATTTAATTTAATTTAATTTAATTTAATTTAATTTAATTTAATTTAATTTAATTTAATTTAATTTAATTTAATTTAATTTAATTTAATTTAATTTAATTTAATTTAATTTAATTTAATTTAATTTAATTTAATTTAATTTAATTTAATTTAATTTAATTTAATTTAATTTAATTTAATTTAATTTAATTTAATTTAATTTAATTTAATTTAATTTAATTTAATTTAATTTAATTTAATTTAATTTAATTTAATTTAATTTAATTTAATTTAATTTAATTTAATTTAATTTAATTTAATTTAATTTAATTTAATTTAATTAAATTTAATTTAATTTAATTTAATTTAATTTAATTTAATTTAATTTAATTTAATTTAATTTAATTTAATTTAATTTAATTTAATTTAATTTAATTTAATTTAATTTAATTTAATTTAATTTAATTTAATTTAATTTAATTTAATTTAATTTAATTTAATTTAATTTAATTTAATTTAATTTAATTTAATTTAATTTAATTTAATTTAATTTAATTTAATTTAATTTAATTTAATTTAATTTAATTTAATTTAATTTAATTTAATTTAATTTAATTTAATTTAATTTAATTTAATTTAATTTAATTTAATTTAATTTAATTTAATTTAATTTAATTTAATTTAATTTAATTTAATTTAATTTAATTTAATTTAATTTAATTTAATTTAATTTAATTTAATTTAATTTAATTTAATTTAATTTAATTTAATTTAAAAAGTTATCACAATGTTTAGCGTCATTACATGTACATTTATAATAATTCGACCAATCGATACCGTATTTGTATGTAAATAAAGATTATTTGTTTCAATAAGTGAATTTTGTTTCAATTTTTTTTATTTCACTTTTTACGTAGCGAAGCACGTATCGGGCCGCTAGTACTAAAATATTTTTCTTATTTCTATCGCAACGCCAACTGTCAAGGCAGACTATAATAAAAATATAATATTATTTAATATTTGACATTGCCATGGTAACGCAGTCCGTCGGAACCAATGTGAAACATTCCAAAATCACCACCTACTTAAAAAAATTATCAAAAACCTATTTTCCAGTGGACCAAATTGTGAATCTAAACAATTCTCAACTCAACTTGAACACACACAAAGAATTTAATGAAAATCGGTCCAGTCGCTTAGGAGGTGTTCAGTGACATACACACGCACACAAGAAATATTTATATAAAGATATGTTTGCTGAACTACTTTTACTTTTAGCACTAAGTGCTATAATGTGGTAATTTGTACATTTCTTCATTAATTTGTATATTTTTGCAATCAAAAAACAATCTATCCATCAGTTGTCCCACATACTACGCTCGTGGTTATCGTGTTAACACTGAAACGACACGTTCTGAACATATATTTATTTATACGATATATGATGTGTGATACATATTAATAAAATGTTAAAATGTAACACTCATATGCAACTTCATTGAATTAAATTAATAAATGATTGATCAAATTTTTTTTATGAAAAAAAAAAATATGGGTGTGTGTATTAGTGTACACATGTAAGAAGTGAAACTTCTTTATGACATAATTTTTTGAAAAAAGATTCACTAATTACAACTTTACAGGAATGGCTAACTAAACTAAATAAGATAAAGTTTAAGCAAAAATAAAGATGGCGCGTAATAGAAAAACGTTACAATTTTTTGACATTGCTATAAAATTTCTCCCATCCGTCGATAAAAAAGTTTCACTTCAAATATGGCGCGTAACGTGTGACTTAGAAATAAAGATGGCGCGTAACAGAAAAACGTCATAATTTTCATTAATATTAATTAATTAAAACGTAAGAAGTGAATCGACTGTTTCCGACGTATAATATTCTCATAGAAGAACCACATAAGTACCATAAAAACAGACACATTTGTCTTCACAATGCACTTTAAAAATAATAACTTTAGGCTTCTTAACATGTTGGATCGTCACTATATCACAAATAAAATTATTCTTCATCATGGTTTCTGCTGTTTCGATTTGTTATTCGTTCTAGGTATAGCAAAACAGACCTTGTAAAGATCAGGGCCCCAATGCTCCATTTCTCAGCCAAAACTCGTATTTTTTTTCATTCTTACTTCTTCTATTTCAGACAATCAATGTATTTTAAAAATATTATAAATTATATTTCATAATTTCTTCTTCATGTTATAATCTTGGATTTATTTTTTAGTTTCAATAGCAAGTCCATAAAATTGTATTGTCCAGTATGTAATTACAATTCATTATTTAATTATAAAACTCTAATCCGATAATTTTATTTTAGGTTAATGTAAATTGTGTTTTATAATCCATATACTTGTCATTTTGATTATATAGTATTTCCATAGCAAAATGGTGTAAAAGAGATGAAGCTATACGAAAAAAGCTGGCGCGTAACGGAATAATGTCACCGTAACGAAAAAATGTTACACAAAATTTTTTTCCAGCCCCGATAAAGAAGTTTCACTTCAATAAAACAGTTTTTAATTTAACTATTAGATTAATAACATTTCTATGACTCTACTCTTATCAAAATGAAGTCAATATGTCTTATTTTTTTATATTAAGCATCTTATCTTATTGTGTATATTTAAAATATTATGTTGTTTAAACGATTTAAGCCCCCTTATTCTTTTCTCAACAGATTTCTTTTACGGAAACGTTTTTCGTTTTATTAAAAAATTGCGAGATTTACTATCACAAAATTTATGAAAATGATGTGACCCTTTTACCAATGGTTTTATTGAAAACAATTTCATGGTATTTTATTTAATTGAGTGGTGAAGATAACTTTTGATTGTTTTTTTTTGTTTATGTTTTTTTAGGTTAGTCTAAAATATTGTTTTTTTGTATTAAAATGATATATAAATATGTTCGTCTTCAAATGAGTTTAAATTATTCAGTGTCAATGTTTAAATCACCATGAGATTAAACATATCTTTTTTGTTTAATGTGGGTAGACCACTTAGAAAACGGAAATCCCTTACAGATTGAATAATAAAATCATTATAGTCGATCATACAGTCGATATTAAATTTCACTTAGAATGAGAAGGAATTAACCATTGATGGGAAAACAAACTTTTTGACCACAGGGTCATTACGGTGGGCATTGGCGCGTAGAATGAAGTAATAAACAAAGAATTTTTCCAGAAGGATCACTAAGATTGTATTTACTTTAGATAACTGAAATCTTTGTAAATTTGATGCAATATTGTTTTTATATAGATTTTATTTTTATACATAAGATACACAGTAGGTATATAAGTTGTCTTTTTTACATATACATTTAACCTCAAATTAGTTTTCTACTGTCACGCTCTCACTCTTATACTAGTGTCGTTCACACAATAAACAAAACAAATGTGAACTTCATTTTGAGATGTGAACTTTCTTTTGTGGCATTCAAAATGAATAATAACGCTAATTATCTCAATTTTGATTCGATGCAACAAGTATTATCAACAATAAAATATTTAAAAGGTAATATACAAAGACGACCCAATGGGTCATAACAGAATCCAAAGAGCTTGCAATGTGTAATAAACAGAAGATTAATTCTGAAGAAACTTTTAAAGCAAGTAGAAATATGCAAAGTCAAAATGAAAAAAATATGTGTGTGTGTATTAGTGTACACATGTAAGAAGTGAAACTTCTTTATGACATAATTTGTTTAACGCAGCTGACGTTAAATACTTACATGTCTTGTCACCAATGAGGTAACGCATTTTGAAAGGTGCTGTTTAGCTGGTTTTGGTGGTGAAGAATATATGGTGTTCTGGTTTAAGTACAAAACTTATGGATTTCTTAAAGCTACATAAGTAAATAAATAAAAGCTAAATATATTTATATTTTGAACAAAATGTTTAACTATTTTTTGCACTGCATAATAGAAACTGTTAGCTAATTCCGAGCCCTTAACGATCAAAATGTTCACATCTCAAGTACTGCACACGACCGTTTATTTTTTGGAAATTAAATATTAATTAAATTATATTGTAAATTAAAATTCCGGTTGTCACTGAAACCACGTATGCGTAAAATAGTTCTTAGAGTATTTTGCGTGGGAAGACTATTTTTATGATTTCCTTACATAAATTGAAATTAAAATGTACGCTTTACAAATTTCGTAAGATGTTTGCTATAAAACAACACACTATTCTTGTTAACTGGGTTGGTAAAATGTTATATTAAATAATGATATATATCGAATATTGGTGTATTAGCAGGAGATATTAGATCTGTGGGCGAACACACGTAGATGGTGCGAGGGATGAGAGTTGGGAAGATACGCGATCTTCGATAAAAGGCGTACTACATTTTCATAATTTTGATAATAATAATTCTCGTAATTTCTTAATAAAGTAAAGTATATTCGCATTCAACGAGTCACGATTCTGGAAATCCTATTTATATAATATTAATCATGTTTCACATATTATGTTAAATTATATAATTAAAAAATGAATCACGTTTCACATATGTAAAATTTTTTTGGTTAAATTTATTGAATAAACAAAATACAACACAACTTATTAACAGATTTTTAAATTATTTAGTCTGGAGCTGGGTTTTTATCTTAATCAACGTGCAGATTTTATGTCCACAGAAGATACACTATTGGCGCAAGAGAACAGAAAAATTGGTTTGGGTTATAATAATAATACAATAATACAAAATCTTTTAAAAAATTTGGTGTGGTATTATTCTTTTGATTGGGTTTTACATGTAATATGTTTTTCAGCCAGAAAAAATATAATAAATAAGTATAATGTAGGAAATCTTTACTAATAATTAATTTAAGCCGTCGGAAAATCTAATTTAGTTATAATATTACTTAAAATACCGCTTATTAAGCATCTCTTAAATACATTATTTGAGTTCAATTTTGCAATGTTAGTGCAGGTGCTGTTTCGTTAAACTGAAAACATTACTCATGAAAATACAGTCCGTTAAAATAACATTTACAGTTTCGTACAATTATTGCAGAGAACGAATATTGAGATGGATGTCGAGTGAAATATTGTATGTGAATTATTTCAATTACTATTAATTACATGCAACTGAAATATGTTTGTATAAATTCCACAATTATAAATAATGTATATCACTTTCGTACAAATACTGTACTAACGTATTTGATCACAAACATAACTGTAAGTTACGTTTATTCAAACAAAACGCTTTTTAAAATTTTAATTCCTGATATATAGTAAATTTAAACTCAAAAGTAAACAAATGTAAAATTATTGTTTTCTTTACGTTTCATGAAAAGTAAGTAAGCAAGTATTAATTAATTAGAACAATTTATTGCGAATCTCTGGGCATTTACTTAGTTAATATATATAATTTATGTCATTTTTAACCGATAAAAAAAAACTGATTTGATAAAATACTATTTGATTGTTATTTTTAAATCTTTTATTTTTTCATATCAGAATAATGTGACTAAAAAAAATTCTTTGACAGTTGATATTTCGATCCCATTGGATTTTATTATAATTAATTTATAGCCGTAAATGTTAAGAAAAGTGTCTTATAATTCCGATAAAAGCGTCAGGTCAGTTTATTTGAAGTAATAAAAAAGGAATAGGACTCGGAATGATTATACATAGATAAATGTTGGATAAAATACTTTTATTTAGCACTAACTGCTATAATGTGGTAATTTGTATATTTCTGCAATCAAAATACAATCTAACCATCAGATGTCCCACATACTACGCTCGTGGTTATTCTGTTAACACTGAAACGACACGTTCTGAACATATATTTAGTTATACGATATATGATGTGTGATATACATATTAATAAAATGTTAAAATGCAACACTCATATTTAACTTGATTGAATTAAATTGATTGATTAAAGAAAAATAAAACAGTTTTTAATTTAACTATCAGATTAATAACATTTCTATGACTCTACTCTTTTCAAAATGAAGTCAATATGTCTTATTTTCTTATACTAAGCATCATATCTTATTGTGTATATTTAAAATATTATGTTGTTTAAACGATTTAAGCCCAACAATTCTTTTATCAACAGAATTCTATTAAGGAAATGTTTTTCATTTTATTAACAAATTGCGAGATTTACTATTACAAAATTTATGAAAATGATGCCTTTTACCAATGGTTTTATTGAAAACAATTTCATGGTATCTTATTTAATTGAGTGGTGAAGATAACTTTTGATTATTTTTTGTTTATGTCTCGGCATCTGGTCACAATTGCTACAATGTAGTGCAAGTATACACAGACAGATTAAAAATTGGTTTAATATATACTGTAATTGGATTGGTTTGTTAGGGAATATCATATTTCATTTAATTATTTGGCTTTTAGTCACTCGTTATATTAATAAGACTTATTAGGTTAGTCAAAAATATTGTTTTTTTTTATATTAAAATGATATATAAATATATTCGTCTTCAATTGAGTTAAAACTATTCAATGTAAAATAACATTTTCAATGTTTAAATCACCATGAGATTAAAACATGTCTTTTTTTAATGTGGGTAGACCGGAAACGGAAATCCCTTACGGATTGAATAATAACATCATTATAGTCGATCATATAGTCGATATTAAAGTTCACTTAGAATGAGAAAGAATTAACCGTTGATGGGAAAATAAACTTTTTGGCCAAAGGGTCATTGCGGTGGGCATTGGAGCGTAGAATGAAGTAACAAACAAATTATTTTTCCAGAATTTTTCCAGAAATTTGATGCAATACTGTTTTTGTTTTTATTGTTATACATTAGAAACACAGTATGGTAGTTGTCTTTTTTACATATATATTTAATCTTATATTAGTTTTTTACCGTCACGCTCTCAACCCCCCGGTGACGCTGTAATAGCCAACAGGGCTAACAGTATAGAAAGACAAAAAAAACGAAAAAAAAGAAAGAACTTTCTTTTGAGGTATCCAAAATGAATAATAAAGCTGATCATCTCAATATTGATTCGATGCAACAAGTATTATCAACAATTAGATATTTAAAAGGTAATATACAAAGACGACCCAATGGGTCATAACAGAATCCAAGGAGCGTGCAATGTGTAATAAACGGAACATTAATTCTGAAGAAACTTCTAAAGCAAGTAGAAATATGCAATGTCAAAAATTAAATAAATTGACTTCTTAGTTGAGTTGATAATTTCATAAATTAAGTTTAGAATTTTAGTAACGAGGTTCAAATCACTGTATAATTTGTTTAACGCAGCTGACGATAAATACTTACATGTCTTAGCATCAATGAGGTAAAAACATTTTAAAAAGGTGCTGTTTAGCTGGTTTTGATGGTGAAGAATATATGGTATTCTGGTTTAAATACAAAACTTATGGATTTCTTAAAGCTACATAAGTAAATAAATAAAAGCTAAATATATATTTTAAACAGAATGTTTAACTGTTTTTTGCACTGCATTATAGAAACTCTTAGCTAATTCCGAGCCATTAACGATCAAAATGTTCACATCTCAAGTACTGCATTCAACCGTTTATTTATAAGAAATTGAATATTAACTAAATTATATTGTAAATTAAAATTCCGGTTGTCACTGAAACCACGTATGCGTAAAATAGTTCTTAGAGTATTTTGCGTGGGAAGACTATTTTTATGATTTTCTTACATAAATTGATATTAAAATGTCTGCTTTACAAATTTCGTAATATGTTTGCTATAAAACAACACACTATTCTTGTTAACTGGGTTGATAAAATGTTATATTAAATAAAGATATATATCGAATATTGGTGTATTAGCAGGAGATATTAGATCTGTGGGCGAACACACGTAGATGGTGCGAGGGATGAGAGATATGGAGATACCCAATCTTCGATAAAAGGCGTAAAACATTTTCATAAATTTGATAATACTAAATCTCGTAATTTTTTATAAAGTCGAGTGTATTCGCATTCAACGAGTCACGATTCCAGAAATTATTTGTATCAAAAGTCAACTACAATTGTTATATAATCCTAATATAAGATGTATAAATTTCAAAATAAATAGTATGTTATTATTTACCATTTGTTTCTTGTTGGCTAAAAAATCTTTAGGACGTAAATATTAATTTACTAAGTAGATATCTAACAGACGAACAGATAGATAATAAATTGTTTTAATTTATTAACTCTTGCTCGGGTGTGAACTGCCTTTTCATGAAACGTAAAGAAAAAATATTTTAACTTTACTATACAATACATTATAACGTATTTCTAGTATTTGTACTTCTGTCTAAAGTACAAAAGAACTTTATATATTTTATCTATTGGCATAATACACATATTTCAGTTGCATGTAATAAATAGTAATTGAAATAATTCACATATAATATTTCACTCGACATCCATCTCAATATTCGTTCTCTGCAATAATTCTACGAAACTGTAAATGTTATTTTAACGGACTGTATTTTCATGAGTAATGTTTTCAGTTTAATGAAACAGCACCTGCACTAACATTGCAAAATTAAAGTAAAATAATTGATTTAAGAGATAATTAATAAGCAATATTTTATAGGGTATATTATTACTTTTTTTTGTCTGTCTATACTGTTAGCCCTGTTAGGCTATTAGTGTCACAGTGGGAAAAAATATTATTACTAACGTGGGCTTTCTGATAGCCGTAAATTATTTTTTTCTGTAGATTTTTTGCGTATTATATTTATGAACAACTATTTTTTAAGTAAAAGAAATGATAAATAGACATCAATACTAAGGTAACTAAATTTTTCTGTTCTAAAATAAATATGTATTATAGATATAAACCTTCCTCTTGAATCACTTTATTTATTCAAAAATTCGCATCCAAATCAGTCAGTTAGTTTTAAAGATCTAAGCGATTTTGCTTTATACTATGTAAAAAATTTAAACGAAAAAAACTGAGCAAAATAAATATGATTCAAAGAATACATTAAATAAAAATTCATTAAGCAAGAAATCTATTAAATTTTAAACAAGAAGATATTTACCCAGAACGAAATGGAATATATAAATTGAGGTCTAACTGAGTGATACAATTGACGTTCCGGTCACTTCTCTAATGCAATTGAATATAGTTGTCGTCTCGAAATAATTAAAGGACTTAAAAATAGCTCTAACTCAATCCTAATTCATTATAAAGATATCATGTTCATTAAAATAATAATATACGTAAAAATATAACATTGACAATAAATCTAAGCCAAAACAATATCTATTTAGTTAATTTACAAGAAAATTCTAAGCCAGAACAATATCTATTTATTTAATTATACTGGTTGGTTGTTATATGTAAATTAATAGCCTCTATAATAGTAGTGTGGTACTTTTATATAACAATTAATAATTAAACAAGTATCTTCTACTTGTTTAATTATTAATTGTTATATAAAAGTACCACAAAGTCCATATATGTATGTCTGTATGTTTCTTAACTCAGCTTATGAAACGCAAAAATATATAAATAAATTCAACGTTAAAGATAGTAATTATTTTGATCGAATAATTTTTAAAAATTATTTAAAATATCTTTAAACTGATTTAAAAACACCTCAATAAGAGAACGAGAAGAGTTACGGACAAGAAAATTTATATTTTAAGTCTTTAAAATGCTATAACATATAATTTAATTATATATTGAAGCCCGAACAGGTAAATATATTGTTCAACAGAAAGATAATACTAAAAGCATGTTAACAGTGATTTTATTGATTGTAAAACCTAACTAGAGAGACCAAACTGACAAAACTCTCAGGTGACATACAAACAATATGTACGTGAGCTGGAAACTAGCACAAACTTGTCGCTTTGCCGGTTTTCAATGTTTGATCTTTAAGCTGAAGGTATATTATATATATATATATATATATATATATATATATATATATATATATATATATATATATATATATATATATATCAATATCTAGGTACTCCGGGTATGTAGGTACCCGCAAATTTCAGTTTTCAATTTCTTTTGGAAAGTGGGATATTTCTTTAAATATATTTTACATACATAGTTATTATTTTGAAGATTTTCTTCTAGTTGACATATGCATTGGTATAAAATATTAAAAAAAAGAAACGCCAGGAATATCGGTTCACAGTCTTCATTTAAATTTGGTATTTAGCGGTCAAATTGTTAAGTGAAAATTTTTAAACTATTTCCTTGGAGATGAACTAAGTTACTACAATTTTAATACTTTCAGTCTAAAATAACCAAAAATTTGAGAATATATATTATAAAGTCATCTCTGACAACTGATACATTCGAAAAAGTTAAATATACTGATATAGTATTTGTATCTCTTTTGTTAGACACTGAAATATAACAACACATCTTTTCATAATACATTGTTAGTAAAATATGACTGCAAGAATATGACACTGAAATAAAAGAAGAATTGATTCAAATATTATTCAAGCCGTCGCGCAGAGCAGTAAGATAGAAGATATAGATAAATCGGGATTCAGGTCGAGTACAACAATTTGTGTTCCGGTCACTGCTCTAATACAATTTAGCATTACGACCAAAATGCATTTGTATGATACAAAGTTGCGTCGTATCTTAGGTAACTTTTAACTTTTATAAACGATATTTTAAATGTTTCTACAATAATAGTAAGAATTGAGAATATTTGGTAATACATGACACATTCTTATCACATGTTAAGAGACAAAACCGTGTTAGTATAATTGTTTTATAATATACTTTTTTTTATTAAAATATATAAGTTTAATTAATATTGAACGTACTAATTTTAAGTTCAACAAGAACTTAAGAGTTCTTATACGTATTTTGGTAATATTTCAAAATACTGTTATTTAAAATCTACACTCGTGACATCTTAACTATTCAATAATGCAAAGTTGCTCTTACCTAAGTATCTCAGGGCTTTTCTTAAGTTATAGGATTTATTTATAATATGACTGTTTACTTAGGATACTTAACTTTACATAGTTTAGAAACAATTACCCATCGCTTTGCGCTTATATTGTTACTATTTTTGCGAATGTGGATATAACAGACTTGTAGGTTTTAATACATTAATAAATAATTCCACGGTTAACATTAAATCATATTTGTACAACAATATTTTTTTTGTGCGCACAATAGGTTATAAAAATATTTAAATGCAGTTATAGCTAAGTAACTACTTAAAAAAAATAGTTTTTTTTTATTTACTTGTTAATCACTATTAATACTAATAAGATAATGTTAGTAATTTATATATTTAGTAATTAATGTCAATTAAAAGGTTTTCAATATTGCCATGGGAAAATCAAATATATCAGTTTTTTTTAAATAGATAAGGAATTTGTAAAAAATGCACTAAAAACATGATTACCGAAGAGTATTATAAAATATATATAATTTTTTTTTTTTTTTTTATACGATCTAGGGCAATGCTTGACTACATTCCACCTGATGGTAAGTGGAATGTAGTCTTAGATGGTAAGGCGCATTGCCCTAGCAACCTATTCACTCTTCTCTTGAAGACACCCACATTATATTTGGCCGGAAATACCGACGCAGGCAAATTGTTCCAGTCCTTCGCTGTACGCACTAAAAATGAGGAAGCAAAGCGCTTCGTTCGGACAGGTGGAATGTCCACAACAAAAGGATGGATACCTGCCGTGCGTCGGGACGTCCGGTGATGGAAGGGGGACGGGGGAACTAAGTCGTGTAGTTCCTGCGCACACTCACCAAAATGTATCCTATAGAATACTGAGAGGCTAGCAATTTTACGCCTGTGTTCAAGGCCGATAAGCCTCTTTGCTCGCCTCTCAATTGAGTCCAGAACCGCAAGATGAGACTTTGCGGCACCAGCAAATATGTGGCCACAGTACTCTACACACGACCGGATCTGTGCTTTGTATAAAACAAGAAGCTGTCCCGGTGTAAAGTACTGCCGAACCTTCGCAAGAACGGCAAGCTTTGCTGCTGCTGCTCTTGCTCTGGACTCAATGAACCGACCAAAGTTGAGGTTCGAGGAAATTTCTAAGCCTAACAACTGAAGCCGGTCACTGTATTCCAAGGATACATTCTGGAAAGTAGGAGCCAAGGTGAAAGGGCTCCTTTTGGCGGTGAATAGACACGTCTGCGTTTTGGTGGCGTTGAACTTGACAAGATTGGCATTGCTCCATGCGGAGACTGCCTGAAGTTTGTCATTCAAACGTTGCACCATGGCTTCTCTTTCAGACTGTACTTGATCTCGACTAGCCCGAGTACTCGGCAGATATCTTTCTACAACTGTGCTGTCGTCTGCATACCCATAGATACCGGGATTCAACAGATCATTAATGTGCAGCAGAAACAGAGTTGCAGAAAGAACGGACCCCTGAGGCACTCCGGCATTTATTGTCAAGGGTTCCGAGGAACACCCGTCGACAATATAAACATGAAAGTTAACGTTGGAGCGTTGAATCAAATAATTTATGACTAATTTTTCCTCAAGAAGCATTTAAACTGTATTTACTTTAAATCTGAAATCGTAATTCTATTATTTTTTTATTATTTTATTACATTATAAATTTCAATTATTTCTTACTAGATTATTAATCTAATATACATATTTTACTAGTATACCTTTTTAATGTATGTAGTTTTTTTTATATTTTGTTGGAAAGTGTTACATGGGGGTTTTTAATGTTATTAATAAATCGATAGTCTTGTAATATAATAATTAAATCATATTATTTGAATATATTGTGACTCTTAAAGCACGCTATTATTGACTGTTTTAAATTTGAAATAAGAACTTAGGTATATTCGTGATTACAAAATATAACAAAAGTTTTAAAATAAGCATTCTTTGATTGTATATAGTTTTTAAATCTTTTAAAATTATCTATAAAATTAGCCACCTTACTATTAGATCACAAAAATTCTAAAAGCAGATAGGTCATTTTTAAGCGATAAGGACGGACTCATCAGTGTACAGAAATAAATATACATGTCGTAAAGTGCCTATCTGAAGGTGTAGATAATGGGATGTCAAGCAATTAGTGTAAACATTGTTTTAATCGATTTAATTATTGCTTGAGGGTGTTTTGTTGTGATGCGATGTTTGGAGGGATGACATTGACAGAATGTCAACCGGGTGTCAGATGTCAAACGTCAAAGGACAGAATGGTCATTCTGGGACAAGTCGTGGTTATCGCAACAAAACTAATCTCACTACATTCCATTATTTAATAATAATCCTTTTGTATTCAGTTCATCCGGTGTTATTTTATTTCCAAAATCAGTGTATAAGTAAAGAACAGTGTGTTAAACAAGCAACGAGTTTTATTTCAAGGATCGTATCATGTCTGATGCCCAATATGACGGACGTGATACAGAGGCCGTACCGTCATATATATTGTTATTAATAAGTGACATTTTACGTTGTAACTCAACTTTAGATTCTTTAAAACTTCTTTTCAGTAGTATCTCTAGTTAAACGGCTGTATAATTGAAATATTAAAACACACAAATCTCCACACAATTCCAAACAAATATTTGAATTATTCCTATTCATATATTTTTTTTAATTTTTCTTTTATTAGTTACGTATTAATATAATCTAATGTATGTGGAACTAAAAACTAAACTAAATAACATAAAGTTAGTGATGTGATCAAAATTGTTGTTGTTGAAAGTATTGAATCGAATAAAAGCTCAGTTATTTTATTTGCGCAACAAACACATGCTTAATTTGTTTTCTATAACAGAATTAAACAACTGTTACCACTTTATTATTTCTTAACAGTGGGAAATATATAAAATAATTTTATTATTTTTTGCATCACTGAAAAAATATATTTTTGATAATATTTTATAGTTTATTATCATTACATCAAACCTTGAAAAATCGGCAGTTAAAAATATTTTTGTTGTTGGATTAGGCAAAGTTGAATTTCTAACAACTAGAATGGTTATTCTTAATAAGAAAAATATTCTTTGGAAACCTATTATACTTAAAAATTGGACATAACGACAGCCTAAATGAGACGTAATCTCCACTAAAAAGTTATTACTATTTCGTAAAATTGTCAATCCTAAATTTCTCAATGTAATTGTAAAAAAAACACGGTTAAGCTATAATATTTGAAATAATTTGCGTAAAATGGAGACCTCCAAGGTCCACTTATTCACTTACTAATATAGTATGACATCATTAGGTGCATGTTAATTACGTCATTAATAAATTAATGCATTTTCTGTGCATACGTTTTTTGAGTCTCAAAAAAATCATTCAAAATTGTTACAATCTACTTTGTCCTGTTTCTCTATGAACATTTGGATTAATGTCCTCTTAACATAGGAAATTAAGCAACTGTTTCCAGAGATTTCTTTAGTGCTTGATACATATACAATGTCGTACAGAATGTTGAAATGCTGATTAATGGTTAAAATTGTGTCTTAGTAAAAATAATAAATCTATTTTTTCTCTGCCTGGATAGAAGGCGGTTTGATTCATTCACTTTATCTTTAAATGTAATCAAGTATTTAAAATAAAAATAAAGGGATATACAAAGTAAGATGCTTTATGAATCAAATTCTCGGTATCCTTAAAGATATCAGTAATAAAGTTAACGTCCTTCTTGAAATAACACTATCTTTTCAAAATATCGAACGTTATACCATAGGGATTTAACGACTCTTAGCGGTGCCACTAAATATTCAGAGACGATATCGTGTTTGAGATAATGTAATATATGATTATTAACTTAATTTCGATCAAAAAACGGCCGTACACATATATAATCAATTTCTATTAGATTGATTTAATAAACATTTTACTACATTTGACGGAAGAAAATAAACAAGATTACGTTAAAAATATGTTTATTTGACAAAAAACGATATTCATCATAAATACAAATATTTAGTGTTGACAAGATAACCTCATCCATCCAAGTATAGATCCATGGGATTTAATACTTTTTGCAAAACTATGACAAGCTTATGCGGATAATATTTATACTGGATATCAACATTATGAATTAAAATACGCTAACCCATCACTGCTCTAAAAAATAAAACACTTCACTTGACAATTACGAAAGAGGTATTAATGAGTTTATTGTTAGATCTGTCGCGTGAGATAAATTTATATAAATTAATATATTCAGTTTGAAGTATCAGCTTCAGAATTTGTTGAAAGTTTACTTAGAAATCATATCAATATCCAACTGCTTGGTATTCACTTGTTTAAGATAAATAATTTAATGAGTTTTTAAAACTTACAATAATAAATGCATAGGAATATAATAATATGTAGAGTCATTTTCTTTACCCCTTCTAAAATATCTTTACTTTTTTAAAAGATATTAATTCCAAGTGTAATTTTGTCAAAAGAGATTTATATACGAAATCTAAAATATTTTTTTCTGGAGTATATTATATACTGGAGTATATTATATACTGGAGTATACTGTAGAAAGTTAAAAAAGACAAATATTATTCCTTAAAATAAACATTCACAGACTTTATTTGTTTACTTTAAAGAAATCCATATCAGGAATTGTACTTTAAACAACTTCTTGTTTACGTACAAGTCACTTAGAGATAAGTTTGAGCACGAATAAGTTTCTGCAGGATTAATATTTCTTTCTATAGTACAAAGCTTTATGTTTTTTTTTTAGCCACATATAATACATATAATTCAGTTGCATGAAAGTATTAGTAATTTTAATGCTATGCCATGGAAGCCTCTGGAATAATTGTCGGAACATATAAATATCATAACACGGGATCTGTCTGTATTTCCGTGAGTAAGGTTTCAGTTTAACGGAACAGCACCTGCAATAACATTCTAAAAAAATCTTAAATAATTACGAGTAATTAGAAAATGTGAAAGTAAGCAATATTTTAGGAAATAATACAACTTAATTGAATTGTCCTATAGCTTTACATAAAGATATCTTACAATACATTTATTATCTTTTATTACAAATTGTATTGACACCAAATATTTGGATCTGTTTTGTAGTTTTTTTTTAAATTATAACAAAGACAGAACCAATTACAATTTAATATGTAAAAAACCTTTAATATTTTCAGAGGAAAATAATCCTGACATAAAAACGATTGACAACAACCCAGCATCACACCAAATTATATAAAATCTTCTTCGTAGTTTTGTTGTATTATTTTTACAAGACAGTTTGTGCATTTTTTAAATTTAATTAATTAGAGAGACAAATAAACTAATAAACAGCTCAAATGTGACACTTGCAATATAAACATATGTTATGAAAACTCTTTTCTTCATCGCTCGTCCATAAGTTTTCTTCCTTCGATGGTTTCACGTTTTGGCAGAAAATTTATAAGTCAATGACTATGACTAGACTATGCAAATGTCGAATATGAAAAGCTATATCATATTTAGGAAAGCATGACAATATTTAGTTCAGTAGCATTTATGTTGCCATATATATTATTGAACTCATATGTTTATAGATTAAATAGTATTATTTCTGAAGTCTTTCTTTGGAGATAGATAGATAGTTTAGTAAAACTTATTTTGTTAAAATCTAAATACGACTTAAAATGAGATACATCATAAAGTCTTGGATTTTTGATGTAAAACGCTTCTATTCCAAAAAATATATATCGACCGAATTTAGAACCTTCTCTTTTTTGAAGTCGGTTAATAAAACAAAGTCGTGATTGATATAGAAATTTATAAGTCACTGAAACATCAATAGCCACCTGTATAACAACTATTCATAATATATAGTTAACAAGAGTGAAATATTACACAAAATATATGAATTAAAAATAAAAGCAAAATTGTTAAAAATACTAATCTTTCCGTCGTGATAAGCACTTAGATATTATGTTACAAAATTATATGTGTTATAAATATCCTTAAAATCTTAATAAAAGCTTCAATGATAATGGGCAATATTTTCATTGTTATCGTTATTTTCATTTTCAAATTATAAGTTCTACATTAAATATTCGTAATAAACATTAATACTTTACTAGAGCCCAAAAATAGGGGGTTGAAAAAATAACGAAACATTAAATAATATTTTTCATCAGAAAGTATCATGAGACATTTTGATGGGAAAATGAAAATTTAGGCTAGAGGGTCGTTACTGTGGTCAATGAAGCGTAAATTGAAGTAATAAACGAAGGTTCCTTCCTGAAGAATCACTAAGATTGTGTTTACTTTAGAAATCATGAATCGTTATAAATTAAATTTAAGATAATAACAATACTAGTAATAATGTTATTAATATTTGTAGTCTACATTATTTAACATTATGGAGACCTTGTTTTATATTTTACTATATAACTTATTTAGTTTATATAAATATTAAACACTTACGTGGCTTTTTTATTTATTTTTAAAGTGATTGCAACAAAAGTAAACTGCAGAGTAAGTATACTGTGTGAAAGTTATATATAAAAAGAAAATCTATGATTTTAATCATTATAATTGTCAATATAAATACACTTATATTTGAATACATTTCCAAATATAACAGATGTTTAATTTATTCGTAAGATATTTCTTATATTTTCATTTCATAAGATACATGTTTCTCATAACCACGGGATCGTTTGTACTGAAACCACATGTGTGTGAAACAACCTTAAGAGGATTAGGAGTCGCGTAACATAAATATAAACTCTAAGTTATATACATTTTATAATGACTCTGTTGATTCAAAATTAATTGAATATTATAGAAGAAAGATGATTTGTACAATGTTTGTTCTTCATTGAACGCTTCTAACGAATAAAGTTAGTCTTCATCACAAATTGAGATTACTTTGCTGAGATTATACTTTAAGCGCAGGTCACATTAAATTGGTTACAAAGTCGTATATTCTAGACTCAGTCTTGGTTAATGTAATTTATTAGTTTTAAAAACTGTATGCTTTATAGATTCGAATACCCTGTGTTTAAGAGAATCTGAATTCTGAGATTCTGAAATGTTTATATCTCTTCCTCTTTCCTTCTTTATCTTGTTAACTTAGTCATTATAGTTCTCTACTGAATTTAGTTTGCTTGATTTATAAATATCAATACCAGTCATACGCTTAAAATACTTTCTTTACTACTTTAAAAATTATAATAATAAGCTTTTCTACTTTTAATAATAATACCTATTATTAGGTTTTATTATCTGTGAACCAATATTTTTTTTTCTTTTGGTCGTAAATTTTTTTTCGTCGCACGCAGCAAATATTATAAATGATAAGATATTTGATGGGTAAAAATATAAAAATGCTCAAACATTGTAGGAAGCTTTAGGGCGTGGATGAGTAATAAACGAAGGATTATTTAAGAAGAACCTGAAGAGAAAAAATCATGCAAAAATATTTACAAAACCAGAACATCAAAACAAACAAATAAACAATATGTTTAAAAAATTTTTTTTCGTCGCACGCAGCAAATATTATAAATGATAAGATATTTGATGGGTAAAAATATAAAAATGCTCAAACATTGTAGGAAGCTTTAGGGCGTGGATGAGTAATAAACGAAGGATTATTTAAGAAGAACCTGAAGAGAAAAAATCATGCAAAAATATTTAAGCTGTGATCAAAATTACATAAGATGTGATCAAAAAATATTTTGTTGGAATGTTGAACCAAAAACGATCAATTTTAAACTATGCAGTGGCCTGATATAATACAGTTTAACTTATCCTTCCTTATATCTTTTAAAATTCTACTTCTTTAATTCATAAGGGTAAGAACCAGAATTTCCCTTTTACTTAAATTACTTATTTTGAATAATATTCAATCTTGAACCATCGCTAGTACTTTGTACGTATCGTAATAATAAATGTATCTACTCCATATAAATCGCTTGGCTCAGCTAATATTTACTTCTAGAGCTCTAAGTCATTAAATCGCAAGTTTTACGATCTTTAATGTATTGAAAACATCATGTTGAAAATAAGTTTAACTTTACAATGTGTTCTCAACGATAATAAAACTTTATCTATTTATGTAAATTTAATTTCTCTCTTTTATATTATTAATTTTAATATTTTTTTTTTATAAACGTCATTCTCTTAAAATTATTCACCAAAATAATATTAGAAAGGAAACCAGACCAGTCAATAAATTTGACAATAAGACAAGATATAGATACAGATAGTCATTTAGAGGCTTTGAGTAATCACTACATATGATTTCGACTAAAGAAGTAAATGCTAGTGAAATACAAAAATAGTTATAACCACTATTTTTCGTCAGAGAAGACATAAGAAAAATAATATTTTTTTCTAACTATCTGAAAAACTCGATACGTAACATTAATAAAACCTTTTTCCAACCTGGAAGACACCAATACATTACCAGTGATCAGAATAATTTAATAGAATATTTTTTATTAATTTTACCTACAGCGTTGTTCCTGGAATATTAGATTAGTTATTTGTTCTTTCTCAGTCCGAACTATATTATTGAATATAAGAGGAAAATAAAATAACATTGTGAGTATTATAGTAATGTAATTTTAGATCCACATTTGCTAATTCTGCTACTAATATACTACCTCTATATTCCATTATATGTATCATCAATCGTTAATAGCATACAAACAAAGGAACGGACAACAACAAAGAAAACATTGCAAGAATATTTTTATAAAATATAAATGTATGTGCAAATAAATTTGATAATTTAGGTAATACATTACAGGTTAAGTCATTAACAACTGTTAAGTTAAGAATGGCTTGTCAAAGATATGTCTTGAACATATCAGTAATTAATTTAATTTCGTTCATTATTAATCCATAAACTTAGGAATCTAACTTCCTCCTAGCAGTGCAACTAGATATTCAGATTAGATATCATGATTAACATAAAATATATGACTTCGTTAACTGTATTTTGAAAGAAGTGGAGCTTTAAAAAAGTTCAATTGAGAAAACTGTATAGTTTTTAATTTGGGATCATTAAAAAAAGTTAAATATCAAATTTTTATTTTAATAAAATATAGTAGTAATGTAGTATAAGATCTAATTCATCTGTTATTTTTTTTGCAAAAATCTGATAATTTTCATAGGTATAAAGATATTTTCAAAAACATTATCATTAATATCAGTTAGTGCTATAAGGTGTGTATTAAATGCTTATATAAATATATTATACAATTATTATAAATATATAATTGAATTACCATAAATTTTATATTTATTTATTATATACAAATAATTTAATTAACATTACTTTAATATTTCTTTATTAGTTATACTTACACTAAACCATCACTGCTACTAAATAGTTTAATAAGACACTCGACTTGTCAATTACAAACTTGGTACTTCCAAGTTAATGAATTTATTTTTAGATATCTCCCGTCTTCTTATATAATTAAATAGCATGAAATTAAATGATAATTTGTTGAGTCGTTATCTTTACCCAATTTACCTTATCATTACTTTTTTTTACAAGATATTCTAAGTTTATTAGGTCACAGGATATTTAAATACAAAATCTGTATTATTTCTGGCTTAAGTATACACAGCCTTTTCACGAAACTTATAGAAAACAAATATTGTTCCTTAAAATAAACATTCACAGACTTTATTTGTTTACTTTTAAGAAATCCATTTTGGGAATTGTGCTTTAAACAACTTCATGTTTACGTACAAGTTACGTATAGATAAGTTTGAGTACGAATGAGTTTATATAGAGTCAATATTTATTTCTGTAATATAAAGCTTTATATATATTTTCTTTATGCCATATATAATACATGTCATTCAGTTCGATATTATTAATAGTAATTTTATTTAATTTAATTAATTTGCTACGCTATGGAAGCATTCTCTGCAATAATTTTCTGAAACTGTATTCTGTCTTCATTTCCTTGAGTCTGTCTTCATTTACAGTTTAATAAACAGCGCCTGCACTCACAGTGCAAAAAAATGAACTCAAATAATTAATTACAAATTTTGAAAGTAAGCGATATTTTTATAAAAAATATAACTTAACAAAATTTTCCGAAAGCCTTTAATAAAATCTGTGAATAATTTACAGTTTTTTTTAATCTACTTAGATAAGATAAAAAAAAATTCTTAGCTTACAGCGCACCGAACATTTTATAAGTCCGTTTACAAATTTTAACAAAATAACAATAACCCAAACAATTGCTCTCGGTTTTCTTTTTAAAATGATAGAATTTTCAGAAGAACAGCATCAATTAAATATTCATAATAACCCAGCACCAAACAGAATATAAAAAATGATATAAAATCCGTTTGTTACTTTTGTTTTATTGTACATACAAATCAGATTATTTGGGAAATTTATAATTTTTTAGGAGTAAAATCCTGTAACCCTAATATATTTCATTCAAATATGGGAACATACAAACAAATTAACAATTTTTTCAAGTTCTGTCGTGTACTTTTAACAATTATTTCTGAAATTAATTTTGCTTTGTTAATATTTTGGTATATTATGTAATATATAGGGTTATATAAGACAAGTAAGACTATATCCAAATTTATATAAATGTAGAATGAAAAATAAACGGACACGGGTACATTAATGAACTTTCTTTCTTAACGGGTACATTCTTTGTCGAATAGTTTATAATGAGCGTGGATATATGAATGTTCATAAATGAAATAAGTTTCTAAGCTCATGAGAGCATTAGTGCATTTATGAAAAAAAATACACTTATATTTTAATTATTTCACAATATTATTTCATATTAACTAATTTCTTCATTTTTAAATAACACTATATTAATCTATTAACTTAATTTTTATCGTATTAGCCTAAGGAATATAGTAGGCTAACATAATTTATAATATCATTCTCTGGTAGTCGACCTCTGGTGCTAGTGAGATGGTATATTGCGAAAGCCTGCTTAAAACTCGGTGCAAGGTATAAGGATCTTAAAGATTCTTCACGTACCACAGTTAGGTTAACGGCTTTGTAGGCTTTTAAATCAAATCACAATACTATTAGATTTTAGATATTTGAACAGTACTTTTAACAATTCATTTCAAAATAATGTATTGAGATTTCCTCTCCTAACTTAACCAAATTGCATGTATACTATGTGTACGTGATATGAAATTGAGTCCTGGTATCCGCCACTGACATTTTGTTGTCATTCCGTACGTATTTATGTACCTAATAGCAACACGATATTAGAACTATTAATTACCATGTGTTTGTTTAAACACCAATATAATCAGAAATGTAAGTCTTATTAAATGAAAACTAAAAATACATATTAATATAAAATCAGCTTCTATTTATGATTTACCCTATAAAAATAATATTATCTCGGTAATTAAAAATCTTTTATTTATTTAAGCATCTAGTTCATACATGTTAGTTCTGAATCCGTTGTTATTAATATTTTATTTCTCTGCATTAGGAAATTAACAGATAATAAATGTGTATAATAATAGTTTGTAGAATTTTATTTTTTTAACTATGAACAAGGACTCAAACGCGCGACTTTTATGAAACTTTCTTTGTTCTACCAATTCAGCTACTTCATACTACCCGCTACGATGAATTAAGCATTCTATATTTAACCGTTTTTATTGGAACAGCGGGCCTACCATGAACTCTTTTTGCAATGCAATCCAATACATTGAATCGTTTTGATATTTCGTACCATGAGGCTGATAAGACGACCAGTTTAGGTCGCGACTTTAACAAGCCCCAAAATAAACCGCTAACGTTAATTCGTTCATTCAATTCGTACCATGACCTATCTTTTCGACCTAAACTGAACCGCGTAACTATCAAAACTAGCGATTCAATAAAAGTTGCTATTATCGTCGCCTAAACAGAATTGTTACGAATTATATACCGAAGATACTTGATGTTAATCCTTATTTATTAGTGTTAAAAATAATTATAATATTAGTTTTAAAGATAAGTATGAGTATAAACTATAAATTCTTTTAAATAAGAATAAACTATAAAATTATAAACCAACGAAGATCTTTTTTTGGAGCTGTGACTATGACTATGAAGAAAATGTTTCACAACATTTTGTGATCATCTTACAATTGTAGCTTTGTTTTTAATACATACCTGTATTTTATTCAATTAATGAGGTACCTTCCTTAGTATACCTACTAATGGGATTTTATACTCGCTGCAACTAACTTTTTAAATTCGATTAGTGGTTATTCCAATAATAAAAATAGTGCAATGGTTATCTATTGTTATATTGAATGTATATAAAGCTGACACTATTTCTAAATCTCTTTAGTTTAAGGTTCATATTAGAGACGATTAATTAATACTTCCTTTTCATCATTATTTTCAATCTTTTTCTGATTTATATGAGAAAAAATATATATTAACAACAATATCAAATTACTATACCTATAATATGCTTAACATAATATGTTAATAATATTTATAACATTTAAAACAGAAATCAATCCCTTGAAACATCACACACGCCATTATAAATGTTTGTATATTCCCTATTGACCTTCAGCTAACACTATTAAAACTTATTCATAATCATAACAACCGTTCTTAAAGTGCGATGTAAACGTTAATTTGCTGCGAGCTGTCAACGACAACTTGAAATAATAGCGGACCAGCGACAATTTCGTTCATTCTTAGCGATTCATTTTCGACCCAGCTAGTAATAGGTGATGGTACGAAAAAAAGCTATTCACTTTTTGAACCTAAACTGAACTGCATCGGAACAGAATCGCTTACTAATAGTTGATGGTAAGGCCCCTGAGGTGGCTTTTTCGATAATTCTAAACAATATTTCTAATATTGAAATCTCTCGCAAACCATTTAATTTGAGTCAGACGACTGAATGACGAGTAAAACACTACATAGTACATATGATGAGAGTTAAGAGATTTGAGTAATGAGTTTTAATTTACTGAACATGATTTAAAAGTTTATTGTTTTTTAAATCATCAATCATCTTTATTTAAGTTTTTAAACACGAAAAGATTTTTTTTACGGAGCAGGATAATTTCTGGTAAGTGACAAACATAAAAGTGCTAATTATTTAGACTAAGTACAGAGACCACAAACCTAATCAACAAACAATATACACATATGAAATAAAAAATATTACAATTTTGTTTCTTCCCCAATTTTGTTTTGATAGTTTTTTTTTACATAATTTTTACTTTTATCCACGGACTCTTTTAACGAAATTATAAGCGCAATATTTAAAAAAAAAATACGAATTTTAAATAAAAGAAGAATTGATACGAATATAATTCAAGCCACCGTGCTGAGCAATAAGATACAATTATATAACTACAAAGTTGCGTCGTATACCTTCCTTAACCAAAAGGATTATAAATAAATAAATCATACATTCTAATAATACGTTCATAAAAAATGGAAATATTTACATTTTGTTGTAATAAAACATATACGGTAGTAATTTTTTTATTTAATTAAAAAATACTAAGAATCTTCCCCAGCAGTTCCTCGTTGACCGTGACCGAAAACAATGTTTGTGACCGCTAACAGCTTTCGTGACCCTGCATACAAATAAAACATAAGTATGTATGCATGCTAAAATGCCTTTACTTATTCGGAGTTTTTATTTGATTAATTATAAGGTCAAGAAAGACATGGAGTCATAAAATATGTCTAAAGTTTGTGTCCGTGAGCTACTTCGAACGTTATGACTAGGCTAGGCTAGGCATTTACTTGGATAAAAGATACAAATTATAAGTTGTACAAAAAAATATTCCTTTTAAACAAAAAATCTTTTAAAGAGCCTTTTAAAGGAATGGTTGAAAGAATAATGAATTACATAATAATATTTTTCATCAAAAAGTATCATGAGTCGTTTGATGGGAAAATAAAAATTTAGGCTAAAGGGTCGTTACTGTGGTCATTGAAACGTAAATTGAAGTAAAAAACGAAGGTTTCTTCCTGAAGAATCACTAAGATTGTGTTCATTTTTAAAAATAGAAATCGTTATTTATTTAATTAAAAATAGCATATTTGTAGTTTATATGATAAAACATTTTGTATATTTTACTACATAAATGATTTAGTCTATATGAATACTATTGTGCTACGTGACTTTTTTCAATCATTATTAAAATAATTGCAGGAAAAGTATATTACGAATATAATGTGAATGTTATATACTAGTGAATGTGTTATGACTAAAAAAATATTAATATAAATACCATATTTTAACCACCATAATTAAAAATATAAAAATACCTATACTCCAAGCCACTCTAATTATAACAGATTATTAATTTATTTGTAAGATATTTCTCATATTTTTATCTTTTGTTAGATTTTATCTGTTAATAGATATTTTCAAACATATTTTTATCTCATAACATACGTATTCTCATAACCACGGGTTCGTTTGTACTGAAACCACATGTGTGTGAAACAACCTTAAGAGGATTATGAGTCGCGACAACATAACACAAGGTTATTTTTTTAAAATCTAATTGAATATGACAGTTGTAAAATTACTTGTACAAAGTTCGCTCTTCATCGAACGCTTTTAACGCATTAACTTAAAACGCATTAAGTCTCCAACTTCACAAATTGAGATTACTTTGCGGAGTTATACTTTAAATACTAGATATATTGCTTGGGTTACAATGTTGTATATTCTGGTCTTAGTATTTTTACGATACGCTTGCTTTAGATATACAGGTACCCTATATTTAAAAGAATTTAAAGAAATATTGAGATTCTGAAACCTTTTTTTCTCTTCTTCCCTCTTTTTTGTTATCTTATCTAAATGTTAATCATTCTATCTGTCAAATATATTAACTTAGTCTGATTCTTTAGTATAAATACCAGTATAATAATCTTTTTTTTTTTTGATTGCAATATATTTACAGAACAAGAAAGAATAAAATAGTCACCAAAACAAGCAAAAAAAATGTTGCGTGTGTTCAACAAAAACTTTTTCTAGTCTGACACAGTAAGTATTATATATTGTGTTAAGACATTTCAAAGGTAAAAGTATAAAAATGCCTCAAACATAGTAGGAAGCCTTAGGGCTTGAAATTAGTAACAAACGAAGGATTATTAGAGAAGAAATTGAAGAAAAAGATTCCTGACAAATTATTTAAGTCTTAATCTAAATTATTTAAAATTTTATCTAGTTTATTTTGTTGACAGTGTAAAACTAGGTAGTGACCTAAGATATTTACAGTTTAATTGTATTTCCTTATTTTTTTATAATCCTAATTTCGCTTTGTAAATTTATAAGGGTAAGAAACATATTGACATATTACTTTTTATTTAAAATATTAAAATTTATACAAAAAAAAATCATTCTTCGACTATCACGAGTTACTTTGTACGTTTTAGAGTAATAAATGTATCTCATCCCTGTAAAATACTTTGCATATAAAATACTTTGCAAATACAGAATATTTACTTCTGTCGCTGTAAGTCGTTAAATCACTATTTTTACGATGTGCTATGTGTTGAAAAGTTTTGTTGAAAATAACTTCAACTTTACAACATTTTCTCAACATCACTAAAACTTTATCAATTTATGCAAATCTCATCCTTTTCTTGATTTATATTAATTTCGTTTAAATATACATCTCTCTATCGTTATCTTTGATGTCATGATCTTAAGATTATTTGCCACAAGAATAAAGAAAGGAAACCAGAACATTGTAAAATTAGGCAATATGACAAGTTAAGGATAGTAAAGTCGAGGCTTCGGGAACTTTGTATGTTATTGACTGAAAGAAGTACTATTGAAATTAAAAAATAGTTATAACTACTACTATTGTTCTGAGAAAATTTAAAAATTAAAAAAGTTTAAAAATAATTAATTTTAATCGAACCGAAACAAAGGAATGGACAAGAAAGAGAACACTATCTCAATAAGTGAAAGCGTAAATTAATTTGAGTATTTTGGTAACGCATTAAAGCCGTTAAAGTAAGGATAGGTTGTTAAGGATATGCCTTAAAATATCAGTAATTAATTTTCATTCGTTATGGATCGTTAAACCATAGGAGCCTAACAACTCCTAGCGGTGCAACTAGATATTCAGATTAGATATCATGATTAAGATAAAATAAATGACCTCCATTAACCTCATTACGAAAAAATTAGGGCCATATAAACAGTTCAACTAAGAAAACTGTTTGTTTTGTTTTTTATTTGGGATGACGGAAATAATGAAAAGTTTATAATTATTTTATTATATTTTGATAAGTTTTGTGTATTTATAAAAAATAGTATAAATATAAATTAAAAATGTGACTTTACAGGAATTTTTGGTGTTAACACCAATATTCACGAGTGTACTTATATGAAAAAACCATTATATCTCGGTTTTAGTGTTTTATTTCAGAGATGGTCGATTTTTTATATGGATGAACATATTTTTACCCAAATGATTATATTATGACAGATAATGTTCAATATGAGGTGTTTATCCGTTGGCCTAATTACTAATTCTGAAGTAATAAAACGCTCATTGTTAAGAGTTCTTTCCATGCAAGTTCACTGATATGATCATGTTCATATAATGGGAGAGGGCGCAAAAGCTTGCTTTAACGTTAAATCATATTTAGCTGTTCCAATTCAATAAAATTCCCTGATGTAGTAGGACGCACAGCTAATTACATAGACATGCTGCTATCATTATGTAAAGACTGTTTTGCACCTTCGATATCATCGCCGCTGGATAATTCTGATCATCGTCAGGTAAGCTGTATCTGTATTATCCTCGCTCTATCTTACCCCTAAGAACGTTCAAAGGGTTTAACAATACAAGTCAGTGAACATTGAAATGTGATGGGTTTTACTTTTTCTTAGCTTTGGCAACGTCTCTATTTCTCTTTTGACGGTACTTCAACCTGTTCAGAATCCATCAGATGACCGATATCTACCTCTAAGTTTTTTAAAAACATTGCAATATATTTACGAAGTTTGTTAATTATTAACAAATCCTTTAATGTGCTTAAGTAACGGATATATTATAAAGTTCTACATACATTATACATAGATATATTAGATCTTCCTTTTCTTAGTTTTAAATCTAAAATTGAAAGTATATTATTAAATAAGTCTTATTATAACATTCAAGAGTTTTTGGTTGATAGAAATGTATGAAACTTGGGTACTTGACTCATTTGCGAGGTTGATGTTATAATTTTTAAGTCAAATATTGTTAAATTTCTTTGAAAAAGAGCAACTGTTTCTGGCTAGCTCTTCTCAGCAGAACGGCATTCAGAGCTGGTGGTAGCTTACTCACAGACTGACTTTACTGGCCAATTTAATCCTAATCATTACAAATCAGATTATTTGGGAAATTGATATTTTTTTGGAGTAAAATCCTGTAACCCTAATATATTTCATTCAAATATGGGAACATACAAACAAATTAACAAAATTTTCAAGTTCTGTTGTGTACTTGTAACAATTATTTCTGAAATTAATTTTGGTTTTTAATAATATTTTGATATATTATATACGGTTATATTTTGACAAGTAAGACTATATCCAAATTTATATTATTTTATTTTGAAAAAAAATACATAAGAATCTTAACGTAATACATTAGTATTTAACGGTGTGACAAAAATCATTGTTGATTTATCCGCACACCGGCATTCGACATCGTACGCTCACAGTATTCAAATTGAAATATAAGCTAATAATTATCATGTAACAAGTCATTATTAACAATTCAAGTAACATTTTTCTACAACTACCCTACACAATTCCAAGACAGTTCCTACAAATATACAATGATAATGCAGTCGCAGTAACTTGTGAGTACACACGGGGTGATTTATGATGAACGATATTAATTAATGTTTGTTTTTTATTGTCGATTGGAAATATTTTTTTAATTTATATTTTATATTTATTTTTGTAATTTCATTTTTAAGTGAAGATGGAAGGTCGTTTATTAATTTAGGTATTTGATATTGTAATAGTTGTTTGCCGTAAAGATTATTGTAACTCGGTACTTTTAATTCAACGCGAGACGCACTGCGTGTTTGGTAGGTACGTCTGATGATATGTTGGTATTCGCTATTATGAAATTGCTCAAGCAGTAATATATATTTAACTTGATCTTGGATTGGTAATATGTTACAATAATGAAAGAGCTCGTGATAATCATTTTCATGGTGGGTTTTGGTTTTTTTAGATACTATAGCTTTCATAATTCTAATTTGCAGGTTGTATATTGGATCAAGGTTTGATTTACTTGTCCTACCATAGCTACTCAGACCGTAAAATATAGTTGTTTCGCCCAAAGCTTTATATAAGTTTAAGAGAATTTTATATGGAGTTTTTCTTTTAATTATCGTTATTTTTGCCAATATGGTCCGCAGCTTATCACATACGTGATTAATATGTTCAGTCCATTTTAGTCGATCGTCAATTATAAGTCCCAGATATTTTTGTTTAGTGACTATTTCAACAGGCTTACAAGAACAGTTTTGAAGATCAACATGTAGACATTGGTGACTGTGTGCTAATAGATTTAAATTATTATGGTGCTTCCTATTCTGAGTAGAACTGATGTACATTAATTTAGTTTTTTTGGCATTTAAAACAAGTCCTACATCATGAGACCACTTTAACAAAAGGGTGAAGTCTGTTTGTAAGTCTTCCAGAGCTGCATCTAGATCATTATTTGCAACTATAAGACAGGTGTCGTCAGCAAACTGATATATTTCACATTTGGATATTAGGTTAACGACATCATTTACGTAGGTGATATAATGTAATGGGCCAAGTACGGAGCCCTGGGCTGTTCCATGTGAAGATCGTACGTTTTTACTGGTGGTTTTGCCGATTTTAACTACATATGATCTATTATTAAGATAATCCTGACACCAATGGCTCAAGGGGCCCTGTATACCACAATCTTTAAGCTTTTCGATAAGAATGTCATGTTTTAATGTGTCAAAGGCTTTACTATAGTCGATGAACAATACTAGAACGTGTTTTTTGGCGTTAAGAAATTTATAAATAGTATCCGTGAATTTTGTGAGTAATTGGGTTGAACTCTTACCTGATTGAAATCCAAACTGTTTGGTTGTAATTATGTTGTTATCTTTATAAAAGGAAGAAATTTGTTTTGTAATAACTTTTTCTACTATTTTGTTAATTGTAGAAAGTATAGTAATTGGGCGATAGTTCTCGTAGCTGTTCTGGCTTCCTTTTTATGTATGGGCCTCACTATTCCAGTTTTTAGTTCGTGTGGATAAATACTTTGTTCAACAGTAGAATTAATGAAACGTGCAAGTGGTTCTGCAATTTCGGCATTTATTACTTTTAGATCCTGTGCTCTGATTTTGTCTGTACCTGGTGCTTTGTTGTTGTTTAATGATTTTATTTCTTCTAAAACTGTTTCACTTGTTACTTTTTGAAATCTATGGCATACATTTTTAGACAGAACATATGACTCTTTGTTTAGTAATCTAATGTTACACTTTTGAACAGTTTTATTCACACTATTTGCAAAAGTGTCTGCAAATTTATCAGCGATATTTACAGTTGTGCAATCGTTGCTCAGAAATGCATTAAAAATTATTGTGTCGGCAAGACTTTTTGATCTACCAGCAATTTCGTTAAGTATGTTCCATAGTGCCCTTGGGTTATTCTTATTGCTATTTATGTCGTTACGAATTTTTTGGTTTTTAGTTTTATTAATTAATTTATTTGCAAAGTTTCTAGATAAGTTATATTTTTGTTTTAAAATTCTATTGGTTGGATCTGAGAGCCATTTTTTGAACAATTGATCCCTATGTTGACAAGCTTTAATAATACTTTTAGTTATCCAGTGATTTTTGAGCCTATTTCTATTAGTACCGGTTTTAAGTTTTATAGTTGCTTTGTCGTAACAATTATGAATATTATTTATTATAATTTTATAAATTTCTAGAGGACATATCATTTGTTTTACCGGCTGCCAATTTATATTTTTCAGTTTAGTATTAAGTATGTCATAGTCGTATCTTGTAATATATTCATTATCCACCCGTGTGTTCCGAGTTGGTGGGCCAGTCACTGCGAGAGCGATCACGCGGTGGTCGGACAGTGCAGTTCCAAGCGCCGCCGTGTACAGGTTTAGTGAGCGGGATCGCGCGTAAATGTGATCAATACAAGAACAACTAAGTCCATTTTTTGTTAGTTCAATGCGTGTATAATCAGTTATCCCGCACGCTAAGCCGTAATTGTACATAGTGGTGTTATACATATGTTTTACAGGACAGTCATTGCGAAGGTTTATGTTAATATCTCCCACAATATACATATCGTTTTGACAATTCATACCGAGCAATAATGTGTTTAATTCTTTTAGAAAAAGATGTTTACTATTACTAGGCGGGCGATATATACAGCACAATGACGCGATGTATCCAGAAGGGGTAGTGATATGTCCCATTAAGATTTCACTGTGTTTTGTGTCATACTTGCCGATACGAAATACGTGTTCATTTTTTAAATAAATTATTAAACCACCACCCCTCCGATCATCCCGCAGCCGGGCATGCATATTATATCCGCTAATCGGGTAAAGATTACATGCGAGTTGGGAAATATTAACTTCAGTCAACATTATAACATCAATAGCTCTGGGTGAGGAGTTAATACATTGTTCAAGAGCTGCGAAATTTTTTATAATTGAGCGAATATTCATATGAATACATAGTAATTCAATGTTTTCAGTAACAGTAATATTTTTTAAAAAAGATTTAAGATTAATGCAGTCTTTAATTTCCACTATATCGTCCACTACCGTGTTCATTGTTATGAAAAAGTTATTTTAAAGAACTTATTTACTTGGGAGTGGTTTTAGTAATTAGATTTTTTACGTCTTCTTGAGAACGAATAATGTAGGCCTTCTGATTATCTCCATCTTTACGCACACGTAGTATTCCCCTTCTTATCCATATGAATTTGTACTCATCCTGTACTATTTGTACTATCCATATAAATATAGAATGAAAAATAAACGGACACGGGTACATTAATGAACTTTCTTTCTTAACGGGTACATTAATGAACCAACTTTCTTTGTCGAATAGTTTATAATGAGCGTGGATATATGAATGTTCATAAATGAAATAAGTTTCTAAGCTCATGACAGCATTAGTGCATTAGTAAAAAAAATACACTTATATTTTAATTTTTTCACAATATTGTTTCATATTAACAAATTTATTCATTTTTGTATAACACTATATAAATCTATTATTTTAATCTTTATCGTATTAGCTTACGGAATATAATAGGCTAACATAATTTCTAGTATCATTCTCTGATAGTCGACCTCTGGTGCTAGTGAGATGGTATATTGCGAAAGCCTGCTTAAAACTCGGTGCAAGGTATAAGGATCTTAAAGATTCTTCATGTACCACATTTAGGTTAAAGGCTTTGTAGGCTTTTTAAATAAAATCGCAATGCTTTTAGATTCCAAATATTTGAACAGTACTTTTGACAATTCATTTCAAAATAATGTATTGAGATATCCTCTCGTAACTTAACCAAATTGCATGTATACAATGTGTACGTGATATGAAATTGAGTCCTGGTATCCGCCACTGACATTTTGTTGTCATTCCGTACGTATTTATGTACCTAATAGCAACACGATATTAGAACTATTAATTGCCATGTGTGTGTTTAAACACCAATTTAATCAGAAATGTAAGTCTTATTAAATGAAAACTTTAAATACATATTAATATAAAATTAATTTCTATTTATGATTTACCCTATAAAAATAATATTATCTCGTTAATTAAAAAACTTTTATTTATTTAAGCATCTAGTTCATACATGTTTAAGTTCTTTATCCGTTGTTATTAATATTGTATTTCTCTGTGTTAGGAAATTAACAGATAATAAATGTGTATAATAATAGTTTGTAGAATTTTATTTTTTTAACTATGAAGAAGGACTCAAACGCGCGACCTCTATAAAACTTTCTTTGTTCTACCAATTCAGCTACTTCATACTACTCGCTACGATGAATTAAGCATTCTATATTTAACCGTTTTTATTGGAGGTGGCTTTTTCGATAATTCTAAACAATATTTCTAATATTGAAATCTCTCGCAAACCATTTAATTTGAGTCAGACGACTGAATGACGAGTAAAATATTACATAGTACATATGATGAGAGCTTAGAGATTTGAGTAATAAGTTTGAATTTACGGAACATGATTAACAAATTTATTGTTTTTTAAATCATTAAGATTCTTTAACATATATTTTTATTAAAGTTTTTAAACACAAAAAGATGTTTTTTCCAGAGCAGGATAATATCTGGTAAGTGACGAACATAATAGTGTTTATTATTTAAACTAAGTACAGAGACCACAAACCTAATACAACAAACAATATACACATATGAAATAAAAAATGTTACAATTTTTTTCTTCCCCAATTTTGTTTTGATTGTTTTTTTTTTAATTTTTACTTTTATCCACGGACAGGTATAACGAAATTATAAGCGCAATATTACCAAAAAAAATACGAATTTTAAATAATAGAGGAATTGATACAAATATTATTCAAGCCATCGATCAATAAGATACAGATATAATAGATACAATTATATAACTACAAAGTTAACTACGCAAAGTAAGCTAAGCTACCTTAACCATATGGATTATGAACAAATAAATCATACATTCTAATAATACGTTCATAATAAAAGGAAATATTTACATATTGTTGTAATAAAACTTATACAGTAGTAGGATTCTTGTTTTATTAAAAAATACTAAGAAACTTCTCCAGCAGTTCCACGTTGACCGTGACCGGAAACAATTTTTTTGACCGCAAACAGCTTTCCTTACCCTGCATACAAATAAAACACAAATACGTATGCATGCTAAAATGCTTTTACTTAGTCGGAGTTTTTATTTGATTAATTATAAGGTCAAGAAAGATCTGGAGTCATAAAATATGTCTAAAGTTTGTGTCCGTGAGCTACTTTGAACGTTATGACTAGGCTAGGCTAGGTATTTTACTTGGATAAAAGATACAAATTATAAGTTGTACAAAAAAACATTCCTTTTAAACGAAAATTCTTTTATAGAGCTTTTTAAATGAATGGTTGAAAGAATAATGAATTACATAATAATATTTTTCATCAAAAAGTATCATGAGTCGTTTGATGGGAAAGTAAAAATTAAGGCTAAAGGGTCGTCACTGTGGTCATTGAAACGTAAATTGAAGTAAAAAACGAAGATTTCTTCCTGAAGAATCACTAAGATTGTGTTTATTTTTAAAATCAGAAATCGTTATTTATTTAATTAAAAATAGCATATTTGTAGTTTATATGATTAAACATTTTGTATATTTTACTACATAAATGATTTAGTCTATATGAATATTATTATACTACGTGACTTTTTTCAATAATTATTAAAGTAATTGCAGGAAAAGTATATTACGAATACAATGTGAATGTTATATGTTATGATAAAAAAAATTAATATAAATACCATATTTTAACCACCAAAATAAAAAATATAAAGATTGCTATATTTCCAAGCAACTCTTAATATAACAGATGTTTAATTTATTCGTAAGATATTTCTCATGTTTTTATTTTATAAGATACGTATTTTCATAACCACGGGTTCGTTTGTACTGAAACCACATGTGTGTGAAACAACCTTAAGAGGATTATGATTCGCCACGAAATAACAC
Source organism: Napeogenes inachia (assembly GCA_959347355.1). Classification (NCBI taxonomy): domain Eukaryota; kingdom Metazoa; phylum Arthropoda; class Insecta; order Lepidoptera; family Nymphalidae; genus Napeogenes; species Napeogenes inachia. Next base: position 8,216,565 of record OY365795.1, on the reverse strand, counting down.
AAGGTAATTTTTTTTTATCTAATTGAATATGACAGTTGTAAAATTACTTGTAAAATGTTCGCTCTTCATCGAACGGTTTTAACGCATTAACTTAAAAGCATTAAGTCTCCAACTTCACAAATTGAGATTACTTTGCGGAGTTTTACTTTAAATACTAGATATATTGCTTGGGTTACAATGTTGTATATTCTGGTCTTAGTATTTTTACGATACGCTTGCTTTAGATATACAGATACCCTATATTTAAAGAAATCTAAATATTGAGATTCTGAAACCTTTTTTTCTCTTCCTCCCTCTTTCTTGTTATCTTAAATGTTAATCATTCTATCTGTCAAATATATAAACTTAGTCTGTTTTTTTAGTATCAATACCAGTCATAAGCTTAAAACATATTCTTCACTACTTTTAAATGATACTTGAAAGTACAATTACATTTAATAATCTTTTTTTTTTGCTTGCAATTTATTTAGAGAACCAGAAAGAATAATATAATATATAGTCATATATTATATAATAATAAATAGTCAACAAAATAAACAAAAAAAAAGTTGCATGTGTTCAACAAGATCTTTTTTTCGTCTTATACAGTAAGTATTATAAATGTTAAGATATTTCATGGGTAAAATATAAAAATGCCCAAAACATTGTAGGAAGCCTTAAGGCGTGAAATTAGTAATAAACAGAGGATTATTAAAGAAGAAATGGAAGAAAAAGATTCCTGCCAAATTATTTAAGTCTAAATCTAAATTATTTAAAATGTTATCTATTCACAGTGTAAAACTATGTAGTAACCTAAGGTATTTACAGTTTAATTGTATTTCCTTTTTTTTTATAATCCTAATTTCGCTCTGTAAATTCATAAAGGTAAGAAACATATATTACTTTTTATTTAAAATATTAGAATTTATACAAAAAAAAACATTCTTCGACTATCACGAGTTACTTTGTACGTTTTAGAGTAACAAATGTATCTCATCCCTGTAAAATACTTTGCATATAAAATACTTTGCATACAGAATATTTACTTTCGTCGCTGTAAGTCGTTAAATCACTATTTTTTACGATGTGCAATGTGTTGAAAAGTTTTGTTGAAAATAACTTCAACTTTACAATATTTTCTCAACATCACTAAAACTTCATCAATTTATGCGAAGCTCATCCTTTTCTTGATTGATATTAATTTCGATTAAATATACATCTCTCTATCGTTATCTTTGATGTCATGATCTTAAGATTATTCGCCACAAGGATATAAGAAAGGAAACCAGAACATTGTAAAATTAGACAATCAAATTAGACAATATGACAAGTTAAGGATAGTAAATTCGAGGATTCGAGAACTTTGTATGTTATTCACTGAAATAAGTAGGTACTAGTGAAATTACAAAAAAGTTATAGCTACTACTATTGTTCTGAGAAAATTTAAAAATAAAGAAAATAATTGATTTTAATCGAACCGAAACAAAGGAATGGACAAGAAAGAGAACACTATCTCAATGTAGTTAATTAATATAAGTGTAAGCGTAAATTAATTTGAGTATTTTGGTAACGCATTAAAGCCGTTAAAGTAAGGATAGGTTGTTAAGGGTTTGCCTTAAAATATCAGTAATTAATTTAACTTCTTTCGTTATGGATCGTTAAACCATAGGAGCCTAACGACTCCTATCGGTGCAACTAAATATTCAGATTAGATATCATGATTAAGATAAAATATATGACCTCCATTAACCTCTTTACGAAAAAATTAGGGCCACATAAACAGTTCAACTAAGAAAACTGTTTGTTTTGTTTTTTATTTGGGATGACGGAAATAATGAAAAGTTTATAATTATTTTATTATATTTTGATAAGTTTTGTGTATTTATAAAAAATAGTATAAATATAAATTAAAAATGTGACTTTACAGGAATTTTTGGTGTTAACACCAATATTCACGAGTGTACTTATATGAAAAAACCATTATATCTCGGTTTTAGTGTTTTATTTCAGAGATGGTCGATTTTTTATATGGATGAACATATTTTTACCCAAATGATTATATTATGACAGATAATGTTCAATATGAGGTGTTTATCCGTTGGCCTAATTACTAATTCTGAAGTAATAAAACGCTCATCGTTAAGAGTTCTTTCTATGCAAGTTCACTGATATGATCATGTTCATATAATGGGAGAGGGCGCAAAAGCTTGCTTTAACGTTAAATCATATTTAGCTGTTCCAATTCAATAAAATTCCCTGATGTAGTAGGACGCACAGCTAATTACATAGACATGCTGCTATTATTATGTAAAGACTGTTTTGCACCGTCGATATCATCACCGCTGGATAATTCTGATCATCGTCAGGTAAGCTGTATCGGTATTATCCTCGCTCTATCTTACCCCTAAGTCTAATCTTCCTTTTCTTAGTTTTAAATCTAAAATTAAAAGTATATTATTAAATAAGTCTTATTATAACATTCAATAGTTTTTGGTTGATAGAAATGTATGAAACTTGGGTGCTTGACTCATTTGCGAGGTTGATGTTATAATTAAGTCAAATATTGTTAAATTTCTTTGAAAAAGAGCAACTGTGTCTGGCTAGCTCTTCTCAGCAGAACGGCAATCAGAGCTGGTGGTAGCTTACTCACAGACTGATATTACCGACCAATTTAATCCTAATCATTGACGATTACAAAGTGCGTGTAAATGCCTACTTGAATAAAGATATTTTGAATTTGAATTTGAATTAATGGACTTTGCTGGCTTGGTAAACATTATAAATAAATAGACTATTGACATTAAATTCAAAGTTCTGACATATTTAGCAAAATAGGAAACCACTAATATTTAGTTTGCCCGCTATTTTGATTACATAGATTGATGTTTATATTTATCGTTATGAACATGTCAAATGATGCTATTCCCAAAGTGTTTATTTGTAAATTAGCAACGATATTTCATTTTTAATAAATTTTATTTAAAACGACCATTTTTATGCGAAATCATATTATCAAGTCAAAAAGGTCGTGAACTTAAAAACTTTTTGATTCTGATACCTAGCGTTACTATAGCAGTAAAAAAATATATCAAACGAAATCTTATGTAGTAAATGCATAGGCTTGTAACATTAATAATTGTTTGTACCATATTATTTATTACAGTACGGTAAGTTAGTTATTGTCTCATATTTGTAAGTTAATTAGAAAAATCAGATTTGCTATTTTAAGCTTACAAACTTTTTTAAATAGAATTATGCATACAATACCCTTTTCGCTTTTATGTGTTGATTCTTAGAATCCTGATTCGCTGAATGCGATAACACTTTTGTCACTTCCCACTCACCATATCTGTATGTCCACATTTATATTTAGTATCTATAAACGTTAACACTTTTTAACAAATATTCTGTGATAACAAAGCACACATTTTCATAAAAATATATGAAAGAAAAACATTATAATAGGATTTTGCTTGTATATTAACAGGTTTACCAAAAGGTTTACTATTACAGTTAAAACCATTTTTTTTTCTACAGCATTTTCCAATTACTGTACCTGATGCCTTACAAGTAAAAAAAAAGAGTTTACAAATAAAAAGATTAATAACATCCATACGTTTAATTTTAAAACGAGTACAGCATATTCTTAACCAAAACAATTTAAATAGAATAATTTGAGAATGCTTTTACCACATTAGCACTAAGACGTGAGCACTTAGCACTTAACATCAGATGATGCGTTCAATTAAATTTGTTCAACGATGAGAAACTAAATTGTAACCCTCGATGTTTAATGTGTTATTAAAATACTTAATTTACGCCAACTTTTTATTATATATTTTTTTACTTGTCCCTTATTTTTGCGGTACTAGAATTCAATACAAAATTGAATGGATAAAATTGATATTATTACAGTAACTAAAGTAGTTTATTAAGTATTAAGTAAATGTTGATCTTAATTGTTTCCTCCATTAAAGAATTATTCAACATTGAAACGGACCAACCGACTATAATCTGGTACCTATTACAAAATAGAAAGTAATTGGTTAAAAAAAAAGAATCATATTAAATCATTAATTTTTTGATTCAACAATAATTATATCCATAATCATAATAATAAGCTATAATATAGATCTAAATAAAATTAGATATATACAAAGTGACTGTTAAGGAACCATCCTTAATAATCACTGATTACTTTGTATATAATATCTAATTTTATTTTTTATTTCGTATACCAATACGAAAATAAAAAAAATAATCTTTTTAACCCCCGACTAAAAAGAGTGTGTGTATCTGTGTGTCTGTGTATCTGTCTGTGGCAAATTTGCGGCCAAACGCGTGGACGGATTTGAATGCGGTTTTTTTTAATCGAAAGCTGTGCTTGTCGAAATGGTTCTGATTTATGTTTGATTGAAGTAGAAATGGTCGTCTCCAAGATATAGACGTTTTATTCGAGCGGAGGAGTGGTTCTTATGCAATAAGTAGCTGTTCCTAGCGGCTTCGTCCGCGCTAAATAGGAAAAACAGCCTTGTTATGAAGGCCAAAAGAATTTTTCACTTACTTACTGAGGTAAAGTACTTTTTTAGGGATAGCTGTTGCCCGTGACTGCGTCCATGTAGACTGTAAAAATATATTTATGTGGCTTATGATCGTAGTCATAAAGAATTACGGGCAACAGCTAGTGATAATATAAATCCATTTCATCATAGTGTTATTCGTGATTGTATATCATTTTAATTCTAAATGCTGATATTTATTAATATTCGTATATATGAAACCTACCTATCTACCTACCCATTTGAAAAAGTTTTGAATCATGTTACTTAATACATTTATAATTTATTACATTGTTAATAGTTTCACGTAGATCCTTATTTTTAACCCCCGACTAAAAAGAGGGGTATTATAAGTTTGACCTGTCGATCTGTGTATCTGTGTGTCTGTGTATCTGTCTGTGGGAAATTCGAGGCCAAACGCGAGGACGGATTTGGATGCGGCTTTTTTTTAATCGAAAGCTGTGCTCGTCGAGATGGTTCTTATCCATGTTTGATTGAAGGAAAAATAGTTGTCTTCAAGATATTGACGTTTTATTCGAGCGGAGGAGTGGTTCTTTTACAATAATTAGCTATTCGCAGCGGCTTCGCCCGCGCTATATAGGAAAAATAGCCATGCTATGAAGGCTAAAAGGTTTTTACACTTACTTACTGAGGTAAAGTACTTTATTAGGGATAGCTGTTGACGTGGATTTGTTTATGTAGATAAAATAATATTATTATGTACTTATTAAAGTCGTTGTGTCGGGGGACCGTTTAATAAAGAAAGAAATTAAAATGCAAGTAAGTTCTACTTAACAAGAAATTACGATATCGAATCGTATAGTCTAAACTCTCAATGATTAACTTCGTAAAATAGACACCATCGTCAACGTACGTACAACGGTCTCCCGACGCAACGACTTCAATAAGTATATGTTAATATTATTTTTATTCTTTTTAGAGGTTTTTTGTATCGGAGGTTTTTTAATGTTTCGCACACTTTTGTTTTTATAGATCAAATTATCATTTACAATACTTTTCTTTAAAAAAAATTGTTACGGTGAGCCATATTTAATGTACTCATTTTGTTGAATATTTTTCAACATCATTTTTGATAAATAATCCTAAAGTTTATGAAAAATAAAGAAAATGAAACCTTTACCGAAGGTAAAAAATAATAATAACTTAAACACAGTATCTATATTTTAATTATCCTCAAGACTAAAAAATAAAAAATAATAATTCATCAGAACCTAATATTACAAATTACTTATTAGTCGGTGACTACATATTTATTTCTAATGTGTCTGTTTTAGATAGTTACACATTTTATTACATAAAATAATAAAGCTCCAAGAGAATGGAGATACAAAGCAATTACAACAAAAAGTGGTGTTGATCAGATATTTATTCTAAAAAAGTACAAAAATTATTTAGACTATGATTATATTTAATTAATAGTAACAAAATATTTTTTTAACTAATAAGACTTTAAACCTAATAAGGGGTCGGTGTCATGACGTCAGTAGCACTAGCCAGTATACTGGTATGTATTTCGGAACACGAAATGAGTATGTAGTTTAAAGTAACCCAGCCGTTGGTAAATGCAGCACTTTTTATAAATACATTACACCAAACTGACATATATCTATCTCATCTTTATACATAACTAGTGTTTAATCGTTTAAAATAATATAAACTTTATAATTTCATATATGTATAAGTATTAAAACGATTTATCAAAATAACTCATATTTATTTTATTTTGTAATAACAAATTCACATTAATTCCTATTTCCTATATAAAATAGTTCGATAGCAACGTTCTTCAAAGCCACACTATACTCGAACATATGCAATATACTTTTACAGCAATAATTTTAATAATGAGTGAAAAAGGCACGTTAAACATTAATATTCATATAGACTGAATCATTTATATAAATTGTTAAACATGATATCTTTAATATATAAGAATGAAAAATATAATAAGCTACAAAAATAATATCTTGTACGAAATTATTAACGATTATAGATTTTTAAAGTAAACACAATTTTAGTGATACTTTAGGAAGAAGTAAGAAATCTCTCGTTTATTACTTAATTTTACACTCCCTTGCCCACGATAACGACCCTTTAGCGTAAATTTTATTTTCCTATCAAACGACTCGTGATACTTTCTGGTGAAAAATATTATTTAGTGTTTCATTATTTTCAACCCTTATCTATGTTCTACAAAAGCAATCGAACCGTTTTTGAATACATACCTACTATTAGAACTCTCTTACTGAATAGAACACTAAATTGGCATTCTAAAACACTTAATTGGCACTACTTACAAACGCACTCTACTGTTTACTATTTAAACTCTTTACTATCACTGTTACAATTTGTTATACTAGTTCTGTTACAAAACTTAGTCTCTCGATCACACCCAGCGTTCCTTTAGCTGGGAGACGATTTATATATACACTACTTTTAATCAAATCAGTATCCAATATTACAATTATTTATTTAGTCAATTAAACTTCTATAAATACATTACATATTTTAACCATACCATCAACTGAAATATTTATTTTTTAATCAAAACCAACCCTCCAATTATAGGAAAGCTAAGAATACCCTAAATTACATTTAATAAAAATATATTATACTGTACTGACTTGAAAACTTTTATCAGTGAATAAATTTTGTTTAATAAAGTGAAAAAAAATTCAAAAATTTTTTTTTATTATTTTAAGTATTAACTACTAGAACAGCATTGGATAGGAAAGAATAAAGAAGTGCTCTAGATATTACACAAGACTGTTCGGTTTGTCTGTTAGGAATGTTCCCGGAGAAAGAGGAAGTTATTCCTGCAAAATTATTTTAGTTGTGATCAAAATTAATTTTTCTCGTTAATTGTTCTCTTGTAAGCTATGGCCACAAGGCCGAGCGTGGTTTTCGCAATGATCAGCAACAAGAGAGGTTCTCAAAGGCGGCTGCAGAATGGGACAGGGACTCAATCTTGTCCGCTGACCTACTCCGTCGGAGTAGGCTGTGTCGATGGAGCCACGACTTTGCCCGAAGTTTCCTCCCCCAGCTGTATGTACCTTGATCAGAAGGGAGGGTGACCCTTCTCACTTAGAATAGGCCAACGGTGCATTCTCATATTGGACCATTGGAAGGAGGAATGTATTGTTGTCCTTTAGCGAACATTTGTGTTTTATCAAATCTTATATAATGATTGGGCTTGTCTATGGTACGTTCACACACTGCTTACTCCGATGTACGCCTATACTTGATATCCGAGATGTGTTTCCTAATTCTTTTATCGATGCTCCCCTTTGTTTGACCTATGTAAATCGTAAACGAGTTAGGGTTAGTTTGTATGCATCAAATGAATATTCACTACTATTGCTATGATTTAACAAATTTATTTAGAGGCAAGCAGCCGGTATTAAATAAATGCTCACAAATCTACCGCTATTGCTGTAAAAGAATGTTGAAATAGTCCTATATAGGTAATTATAAATGAAATGAAAACGTATAAATTTTGTACAAGTGGTCTATTTCAAAAAAATATAATTATAAACATTTTTAAACTTTATAAATATTTATACTGCAGTGTATAAAATATGAATTGTTGAGAAATAAGTAATTAAAATGTTCACATTGCAAGTGTGGCATGGTACCCATTATTAAAATACTATGAAATTATGACTTTAGCAGGGTATACAAGACACAAGATCCTCATATAGCATCGGAAACATTGATTAACTTAATCACAGATGTGATTAACTCTAACTCAACACAAATAAAATGCCCAAATCGCAAATTAATAGTGAAACCTTGGATAACATCTGGTCTACTGCGGTGCATCAGACACCGAGACAGTTTGCACAAAAAAAATAAACAAGATCCTAATAATGAAATGTTAAAAATAACTTTTTGTAGGTACAGAAATTTTTGTTGTAAATTATTGAAAAATGTTAAACAGGACTATGAAAAAAACTTAATTAGTAAAGCAGGAAATAACCCTAAAAAGATTTGGACAGCTATAAATCATATTACAGGTAGAGCAAGAAATCAAGAAAATACTTCATCGCATCTTTTAACATCCTCAGTCACACCCGAAAAGTCAGTGAATTTTGTTAATGACTTCTTTGTAGATGTAGGTGAAAAACTTGCCAAAAAAATAATAAATGGAAAGAGGGAAAATATTAAATTTGTGCCAAGAAACAATTCCCCCCATTCAATGGTCATGATATCTACTGACGAACAAGAAGTAACTGCATTGTTAAGATCACTTCGTAATGGCTGTTCACCGGGATGGGATAGAATATCCAGCGATTTATTAAAGATGCATATTATGGCTATAGCACCACCATTAACATATATTTGCAACCTTGCCCTTTCCTCCGGCCAATTTCCTAATTCTTTCCAAGAGAGCTATAATTCACCCAATATACAAGAGTGGACACAGAAGCCGTGTCGAGAACTACAGACCTATAGCGATACTTTCTGCTCTTTCGAAAATACTTGAGCAAATCATGAACAAGAGACTTGTTAATTATCACGAAAAGAATAATCTTTTATCCTCCACGTAATTTGGTTTCCGTTCAGGTAAATCGACGTCTGACGCAGTCCATGAATTAATCAACTTTGCAGTCACAAAAATGGACAGTAGGTATTCACAAAATTAGTTTTGGGTATATTTTTGGATCTCGCAAAAGCCTTTGATACGGTTTCTGTACCGAATTTAATACAAAAGATGGATAGATTGGGAATCAGGGGAGTACCCTTAAATCTTTTTAAAGATTACTTGAGTGAGCGTACTCAGAGAGTAAAAATAGGGGACTTTGTTAGTGAGGAACGCAAGCTTAAATACGGTACACCTCAAGGCAGTGTTATTGGCCCGACTCTCTTCCTCATACACATAAACGATCTGGGTATGCTCTCACTTCCTCAGGGAAAGGTCATACCATTTGCTGTCGACACTGCCCTTCTATTTAGCGCTCCAACATGGAAGGAAGTATATGAACATGCACAACAAGGCTTAAACACTGTGTCCAGTTGGCTTCGTTGTAACTTACTGACACTGAACACAAGTAAAACCCACTACATAACCTTTTCCTTAAAAGCAACTAATTCATCGTCATCTGGCTCGCTTACTGCTCACTTATGTGCTGAACCGCGAGAGGGTGCATGTTTATGTGAACCTCTAACAAAAATCAACACTGTTAAGTCCCTAGGGATTACGATCGATCAACACCTAAGATTTCGTGAACATATAGACACTTTTAGCAATAGATTACGGAAATTGATTTTCGTCTTCAAGACCTTGAGACATGTGGGAGACAGTGGATTAGTAAGATCGATGTACTTTTCTCTTGCACAGTCTCTGATAGGTTATTATATCAGTTCTTGGGGCGGTGCGCCAAAAACCACCCTATTAAATTTGGAGAGAGCACAGCGAGCTATCCTGAAGGGGTCGTCTTTTAGACCGTTTTTTTACCCCACAGAACAGCTGTATAGGGACCATGGGGTTCTAACGGTGCGTCAATTATTCATTCTTAACACAGTGTTGAGACAACATGTACTTCTTACTTTTGACCCAACCTTGTCCAGTGGCAAGAGACGATTTAGTCCGGTGGATCGGAATTGCACGCGCCTTAGTACGTCATGTTCAAAACGATTTTTTTGCCATTTAGGAGGTTTTCTGTACAATAAAATGAATACCAAATTACAATTATACAAATTAACAAAGTCAAATTGTAAAAAACAATTAACCGCTTGGTAACAAGCGCTAAGCTATGAGGACACTGAGCAAATAATTAAAAATAACTAAAAAAATTACCTACCAGCCTATTCGCCATTTTATACTAAAAGGATAACCAAGTAGAAACCCTATGCTTTATTCTCTCCTCGCATACAGAAACACACACACACACACTACACGCACACACACACATACATCTAAATACACTTTTTAGTACAGACACATTTTTTCTTACATCCATACTTCTATTTTTTGTATAAATATGTTTAGAAATTAATTTTGTGTTCATAATCTTTCTACATATGTTAACGCTTCAATGCATAATGAGTTTGAAAATTGTAGAGGGTTGGGATCCTGGTGTCCTGAAACACAGGCTTTGAGCCTAGCTTAGGTGCCAGTCTCCCACAATATATTATATAATTTTGTAGCTTTATTGTGTACATAAATAATGTTATTGTTGAATATGAATGTATTGTGGTGAGAAAAAAATAAATGTATTATTATTATTAATTGTTTTTACTGAAACAGCATGTACGAGTACGTGAAACAGCACCAAGTGGCTTTTGTATGTAATGTATTCATTTTTCAATGACAGAATGTTATAAGGTTTTTTTGTTTAATGTTATCAAACCATGGATCCATTGATTTTGACGCTTCTTTGATATGAAATTTAACCTAAAAGAATTCCACGATGTCATGCCATGTCCTTTAAAACTGCATAAAATTGAAAATATTCCTTGGTATTAGATTCGAATTAGAAGAAGAACAGTCTTCAGTTCTTATTAAAATTCTCCCGAAGCCAACTTCGAGCCAGACTAGGGTAGCTCATACAATGAAACCAGGTGCAATCTTACGGGAAAGTCAACGGTAAAATGAATATCAAATGATTTTTAATACATTTTTGGAACAAGTCTTTCTCAGAAGTGACTCCATTATACTACAACCTCCACAGAACCATGACTAACGCGAGATGATCATGTTACAGATTTCAGAATACTTGCATGCATTGTTTGTTTACAAAACTAAGGATAAAGAATGTTATTTTATGTATTGCAATGCTAGCCAAAGGTAACTGTTCCAATAGTAAAGATAACATTTCTGTCTTTCACTGCTTAGTGTGAAAGAACGTGTTCAGATTTATAAAAAATGACAAAATTTTTCAGTCCAATTACAAGAAAAAACAAATTAAAATGTTTATGAGACCAACTGTCCATATCCTTGAAGATATCAGTAATAAAGTTAAGTTCTTATTGAAGTAGCACTATCTTTAAAAAATATGGATTGGATAAATAACGTTAAACCGTAGGGATTTAACGACTCCTACCTGTGCTCCTGAATATTCAGAGTAGATATCGTGTGTGAGATAAAATTTATGACTCTATTAACTTCTTTTTATATATATATATATATATATATATATATATATATATATATACTCATATTTAATGTTATATGGATAATCCAAAGTTAGACTAATCAACAATAACAACATATAAATCAGACTCAAATACGGATATTTATACTTTTAAATATTTTAAATACTTGGTTAGTACTATATATAAACGAAGTATCTATCGTATTGCTAAGTATGTGTGGAACCTCCTAAGTTGGAAATTTAAGAAGTTTTAACTTTCAGAAGTATTAACCATCATCACGTTATTAAAAAACTTCAGATATGTATACGCTGACAAAAGAGTACATAAATTTGTAATTTTACATGGTTATTCAATTTTTATTTTGAGCTTTAAAGGACACAGCATATAACTATATATTTATTAATTATGCTACAGAATTTAAACTTACTTTATTATCTGTGGTAAAAAAAATAAAATCATAATTCACATAAGATATTACGCTCGACATTCATTCTACTATGGATACTTTCTTTGCAATAAGACTGAAATTGTAAATGTTATGTAACCTAATTGGATATTTAATAGTTCTTAATTTATGTTCTTAAAGATTTTGAGTATAGTTCTGGCCTGTAAAAAATAATACTGTTTAATAGTTTTGTTGTATTGTAATTATTGACCAAACTAGTAGTTTTATAAGAAAATGCAAAAATATTTTAAACGTGAAAATGAAGTTAAAAAAATTATATGTACTGTTGGGTTCAATAACAAGTACCTAACCATAAAAATACCATATAAAACATTCCAGTAGTATTTACACGATTCATAAATAGGCAAACAGACAAAAATTATAAGTAATAAATATAAATACTTTATTTATGAATACTTGATTATCTGTAAAGATGATAAATACGATTATGCTTTACTAATTAACTATGACCTTTTAAATTTCAATCGGATTTATAAATAGATAGTTCACAAATATTAGACAGATACATAATATTATTATTTCCATAAATAGCAGAAGTGAGTTGATTATATTTAGACATAATAAATATGTTATTCTAAACAATATTTTGATAATCATAATTTTGTACTTTAATTTATGATTTTTCATACAAAAGTAATATATTATAAAAGTGAGTGTGAAATGCGTCGTCATTAACTGTAAAAGGGAAGTAAAGGATGTTCTCCCTAAACGCCTCGAGACTTGAACTTCACGTTTCATAATCGTTGTGCATTTTGTAGTCTGTAGTAGTATTGAAATATAGACTACAAATTATTAATGTAATTATTAATAATTATATCAAAAAACAGGAACAGTTGTTTTAACAATTCATTTCAAAATAATGTAATTTACTAATATCTCGTTCCTTTACGCTAGTAATTTTCACAACGGTTATTGAAGTGTTTATTTTTTCTATGATGTAATCATAATATCGAGTTCATTAGATGTCAGTCTAAAATAATATTATTCCCTGCCAAATTAGTTTTTTTGTATATTATTATTTATCATCTAAAACAATTATAAGTCTCTCATTAAGCTCCTTCTATTTATTTAAGCATAATTTAACAATATTAAAAGTCATATATAGGGGCTGATAAAATTTATATAGGAGGTACTACTGCACAGATTAGTAGTATATAATATTCAAAGAATGTATATTTTCATCAAGATACTAAGATACCACGACAAAGAAATGGATTTCATTTTTATTCAAGACTTATTGTTCAACGGAACGAAACGGAATAGATAAATTGTGGTCTAGACTGAGTAATACAATTTATGTTCCGGTCACTATTCTACTGCAATTCAACGCAGCTGATGCCTCTACACACTTACGTGTCTTAACAGTAATACGTTAAAAGCAATTCATTTATAATGGTATTGTTTCGTTTTAATGAAATAAATTTTTAAATATACATTATATGTACCTATACCTTGGAATTAAATGTGAATAAAAAATATGTAATCGAAATAAAAGCTACCGTTACGAGGGAATTGTAAACAAAATATTAATTATAAATTAATAATAAATTCACAAAGTATTTTTGTTTTTGTACATATGCTAGAAGCCTTATATAATAGTACAAAATTAATGAGAAAATATCAAAATATTGTTAAGAATAACATATTTATAAACATAATCTATTCCAGTAATTGCCGAGAAAAAAAATATTATTTATGTATTTTATCTATTATTTGGAATTACCTATTTATAAAACCGTATGGACTTTAAAATAATATGGTGATATAGTTTAAATCATAATCATGTTAGTCATATTTGCAGATAATCTATTATTAATAAGACAAACTCTTTATATGTGAAAAGGAATGACTACTTCCCTTATCTGTAAATTTGGTAATGGCAACCTATATCATTGATAAAATGGCGGGTTGACATTTTAAAAGTCAGTATAATGATTCAAATAACTATTTTTGTTCACCGATCAATCTCTTCTTATGTGACATTTGCGGAATCGACCGTGCTCTACTGGCACAACTGAAAGCCATTAAAAAAAACTATTTTTGTTAAATGTTGTAAAAAAAAACTGACTATTTAAATAATAAACTTTTAATATATTTTCTTTGATTTTTAGAAAGAAATTGATTTTAGTTACAGAAATGTAATTATTATAAAATGTTTTTAACTACTAAATAACAAACTTTGATTTTCAGAGAAACACCTTATTGTTTTACTTATCAATGTAATTGAAGTTCCTAACAAATAAGAAAGATTGTATTATATACATAATATTTATATTACTCAAAATAAACTTATTAAAATGTTTGTCTGTTTGGACATTCCCGCAAAAACTACTTGAAGGATTTTGATGGTTTTTTATGGTTATTGGTTATATACCCAGGATATACCCATAGGTATAGTTTTTTATCGTCATTTTTATTTTTACATATTTTTTTTAATTTATCATGATTCGGGCTATGGTGGCAAAACCACAAAACTCAGAGCGCATTTTTATATCATTTGGTGATGTGCTGAACTAAAATCAAAATATGTATAAGATGTTTTTTAGCAAAAAATTATTTCTTTACAGAAAAACAGTAAAACTTTCCGAGAATATAATTATAATACAACAAAGCTACTAAACTGATTAAAAGAATAATAGTTTGGTGTAGGTAAGTTCTTTACCAGCGACAAAAAGATGCTTTTTTTCAAAATATAACAAATTAAATTTTTCTTATAATAGTTCAGTACATTTTTATAAATATTTTAAAAATAGTTAAGACTCATCAAGATTTCCAATTAGGTTATAACTTTACTTAATGAACGCTTATTAAGAAACGTTGAGATTAATTATTTGACTTCAATTTAGCAATATTAGTGCAGGTGCTGTTTCGTGAAGCTAAAAACATTACTCACGAAAATACAAAGCACGTTATAATAACATTTACAATTTCCGAGAATTGTTGCACAGAAAGCTTCCATAGTGTAATGAATGTCGAGAGAAATATTTTATATGATTTATGATACTTACAATTAGCTACTGAATTATATAAAATAATACCTATACAAAACATAAAACTATATAACGCTTTTGTACTACAGACAGTAAAGTTAGGTAATAAAATGAATAATAAGAATAACTATGTCATTCGCCAAAGGCCAAATTCGTCTGCAGACTTTAGAAGAATGGGATCGAAGTCATAGGGATGGAGGAACTGCTTGCGTCACTAAAATCTTTTTCCCAAATGCTACGGAAGCTTACAAAAATATTAGGAAAATAAAACCAGAAAGTGTACTAGCACAGATAATGACAGGACACGGTGGGTTCTCCGAACCTCACGGGTGTGTTCTCCGAACACCTGGAAAGGTTCAAGTGTAAGGACAGCTCATCGTATATTTGCGAAGCCGGAGTATTGGAGTCGGTGTGTCACATAATTCTGGTATGTCCGGTGTTTGACAAGAAGCGTAGAAGTATCTGGGAAAAAAAATAAAGGTTAAATTAAGTAAAACTGAAAGTAGTAATGTGAGATAGTGAGTAATAAAAATAAGAGACAAGTATTTATAGATAATTATGTAGTTATAGGCAAAAGTGTTAATTTAAGAAATAAGAATAATTAAATAATGCTAATTATATATCATAAGTATATATAGGACTAGTATATATAAGACTAGTATATATAAGACTTGTATATTAAAACAGTAGAAGATATAAGAATAGAAGTAAATTGAATAAATCTTTATACTACATTTAAATAAATATGTGGATAAGCATTTTATAAGGGAAATATTTTGTCATTATAAAATAGAGGTATCTATTTGTTACAAAACTATAATGGTTGGGCTAGGCACATAGTTTGCGTATTTCAAGTTAGTAGACCGCACGCTTAGTAAGCTTATAATATTGAAGTTGTGTAGAGACTTAATCATACCGTTCCAGCATAGATTTATATTCTACCAAAATAAGTTATGGAAGGATTTGAATTATTTGTTTATAAGTTATATTTTAATCTTTGTCAAAAATCCCTAAATTCAGACGTCCTAAATAAAAATGATGAGACCGTCTCTCCTGCTATGTTCTGAATACACTTTAGTTTCATTTATTTAATACATAAATGACTCTATACTAATTTTTTACTGTACTATAAAATTCGTAATAACGTCTTATTGTTGTTCACATTATTATTTTTCATAGATGATGCTAAGTATATCCCAAATATTATATAATTATAAGCCTAGCACCTTTTTACTTTTACAACTAAAATACACAATTAAAAATATAGTTGCTGCGAATTTTAGAACTCAATTTTATAAAAAAATAATTTACTTACCATATTGTGTACACATACAATATAAAACCAAACTGCTTAATTCAATTAATTTATGTACAGACTTAATGCAACTAATTACCAGCCCAATTTACAAAAACCAAATATTCTTGTGTCCCAAAAATATCAAATGAAATATGTAAAACAAACATTTTGCTAAAAATATATATGAAAGAAAATCATAATAATACACTACACCGGTCCGGCTTATACTCTCGACACAAAAGCCACTTGGTACCATTTCACGTACATGCGGTTTCAGTAAAAACGATTTCATGGTATTTTAATAATAGCGACTATGCAACTCTTGCACTGTGAACCCTTTAATTATTTCTTAACAATTTAGGTATTTTTTTCTTAATAATTTATTACAGTGTAGAAATAAAGTTGTAAATTATTTATTATTATTGTTTTTTTAACTAATTATACTGGTATCCACAACAATGTAACTAACAAAATCAATAATACATAATAAGTCAATTGTATTTTATTAGTCAAGTATTGTTTAAATTATATTAGTTTATATTATATATTATTATTGTAAATAAGCTTTCGTCCTTAATTCATCATTATTTATTTATAAAATCTTTATTGTACTAAAAAAAATATACAATTGGTTGACTTGATGTTATAGCACTCTCTCTCTACCAGTCAAACAATTAAATTAACAAAAAAACACAAATGAGAATTAAAAAAAAAAAACCATAATAAAAAAAAACCGACAAGATTAAACACGATCTAAAATTATAACAAAAGACAACAAAATACATTTATACATATTATATGTTCCCCACACACGAAATACACCAAAAATACATAAATATATATAAAGTATTAGATATATACAGAGAGAAATGGTATGATGATTACTTGAATATGAAATAATAAATTAATTTTAAATATATCGTTTTATTTATATCACTTTGTGTAATTTTTATTGTAAGACTTTTATAATCTTTATATAATTAAGTTAAAACAAAATATGACTTTTAAAATCAAATCAATAACATTAAAAATGAGAGATATTAAAATAGTTTTAGTCATGTTACGTTAAAAATTGAGCGTATCAATTTTAAAAGGATTGTAGTTAAATAATTAAAAAAAAACATTAAAGATCTTTTAAAATGTAACAGCTCATAGTCTTCTCCTGCTTTGTAAGTTGCTACCAAATAATGTTGTGGTGTATCTTCATATTCTATATTCACCATATCGACGAAAATTAATTAAAATATCGACGACGAAAATTATCGAATAAATAAAATACTTTCGTGCTCACATCATTATACTTGCTACCGGATCATATATACAGCCTTTCATCTTATACACCGTTCAAAGTACGGCCATTAAACTTAATATTTACATGGAAAATATTTTTGCGATATGTGTTTTACTACAATTCATTCATTAGCCCAATATAATAAATCGAGATCTGCTGATTTATATCGATATTTTTAACATGTTCGCTGGTTCCTTAAATAGTTTAAATTTACATTTGGACTTGTTAAGAGCACTTGACGATAATTTCTCACTTCAGAATTTTTGAATATTTTTAAGGCTCACTAATAGGCTCACTAACCTAACCTATAAACAACACTAAAATATATTTAAATTACATAACTTTAGTCTCTTTAAATTACATAACTTTAGTCTCTTTAGACTTTATTTGCTTATCTTATATTATAAGGGGTATAAAATATATTATCTTCACGAAACAATAGGATAATAACAAATAACATAAACGTTAAGACACGTAGGTGTTTGGACGCATCAGCTGTATTCTATTGCATAGAAGCAGTTTCCGGAACGTAAATGCCATCACTCAGCTTAGACCTCTATTTATGTATTTCGTTGCGTTGCGGTGCATTTAAGAATACAGCCTGTGAAAAAACTGAAATCTTTTTTTTCTTCTTCGTAGTTTTGTGATGGAAATACGCTTCCCTCGAATATTTAATACTACAATCATGAGGAGTAGCAATATTTTTATACGCACTTTTATTAGAGTATAGGCTGTTTTATTTATTTCTATAATTCTACATATAACTTTTATCCGGTTCTCAAAAAAAAACATTAAATAAATATATTGTGACAGTTAGCGAAATTTAGAGGAAGCAAATATCTTTCAAATTTTACAAATAAATATTTTTTCAAGTATAGATGTTTCTAATGTTAATTGTCTTATTTGAGAGCTTTAATTATTAATTATTTACACCCAATTTATATTGTGGATTAATTTGTACCAGTATATAGGGTTTAAATGAATAAATAGTTTAAGCAGAATAAACTGACTAGGAGCAGATTTTGCAGGCGGTAATATTAATTAAGGGTTTCATATCCTGTAAATAATATGTCTGATTATATTCGTTTGCGAAGAACTTTTAATACCCTAGAATGGAATGATAAATACAAAAAGTTTGTGACCGCCAGATGAACATGGACATATGTTTTATCTTGTCACTTATTGTTTATATCGTCCTTTTAGACTTTCCTTTATGACAGCAAAGCAGTACATTCATTTATAATGAAATGATGATAGTAATGTTCCAATTCTCGAACCTTTATAAAACATTAATATGAAAGCTATAAAACCTACCAAAATTATGCTAAGTGAATCATCTGTAAGAACCTTATATCTCGCGACGAATCTAAAGTATATTAGCACAAGAACTTACTCTTATATCAAAATAAACATATATTTTGTCCTGTAAAAGTATTCTTAAGTATTTTAAACACAATGTACTTCCTTATTGACGCACTCACTTAGGATTTTGTTCTAATTATTAAAGTATGAAACAGAAGCTGCAGGTTACTCAACAAATAACGGTTGATGAATGTACGGTCAGGTAAAATATTTAAATGTTATAAGCTCTATGAAAAAGATAAATGAAACAATCAATGCAATCCACGTCTACACAAATATTTGTACATGTGTTTTATAGGAAAAAGGCAATATTTTTAAAACTCAACGTTAACAAAATATTTTTTTTACTATTGGAATAAAAATGTATTATATTTATTTTTCTTTAAGGGCTCTAGCCTTTTTATTTATTTTAAATTTATTTATTTCAAGTTAGTTTGCCAAATTGTAATTCTCTAAAAGATCTTTCTGTCAGTTGTTTGTCATATATTGAAATAATGGATTGTTTGTAATTAATTGACCACCTCTTGTATCTCGTTTTTCACGTAATCTGTGAAAACTACAATTATCCAGGCCTATAATAGACTTATAGTTAATTCTATAGTATCCTATTCCTGTGGCAATTTTATACATATATGCAATTTATTCATTGGTAATATGAATATGAATGGCGTGGCAATTTAATTCATTGCTACGATATCAAACTGAAAATAATAACGTACATACACATCACACACACAGTCAGGACATTATGCAGCTATACGTAATAAAGCATATGAATACTAAATATTTTTTACCAAATATTTTTTTTTTTGAGTAACGTTCAATTAAAGAATTCTTTGTAGAATTTCGAACTGCTATACCAAATGCAAAAATGGAATAATAGCGAGCTCAAAAAAAGGTAAGCGCCATCTATTGTCTATTCTATTTTAAATATAAATTCTAGCTTTATCTAAATTAAATACGTTTATGTAAACCGCATTCAACTCTGTGTACATGTTTTGAAGCAGTGCTTGAAGTAAATTTTCGATTGACCATAACTTCTTTTTCCCTTAACCGATTTTGATAAAACAAAGTGTGGACACCTGTGAAAATCGCGTTCAAATCCGTTGAGCAGTTTCAACAATATAAAGTACCAAACAGACGGACAAAAATTCCAAAACAATGTTTTTTTGGTTTCTGTTACTCGTCTTTAATCAGTTTTTGGGAAAAAAAAATAATGTACAGACACTCGATTTCTACTGTCTTATTATATTTTTTAGATAATTTGGCTATCCCAGCTTTTCTTTCGTATTATTTTTAAAACAGAACAAACACCGTGTGACATATCTTTAAGAAAAGGATTGAAAGCCATCAGGAAATCCTATTTATACTATTAAATAAAATATCGTTTATTAAGGAAACATTGAATTTAATTGAGTTCAATTTTGCTATATTAGGTACTAAAGGTGCTTTTCCATGTAACTGAAAATATTACTCACGAAAATACTAAGTTACTTAATATAACATATTATTTAGCTTTTCTGATTATGACTTAATTTTTCTATGAACTTTACTTAATAAAATATTGTTCATAAGAGATTATATTAATTTCTGGATTATACTCAGATATATTTAAGCTGATAACTGACGTTTATAATTGTCGCTAAACCAATGTCTTACTATATATTTTGAAATTTCTTAATATATTTATTCTAGAACATATTTTATATAAATATATGAAAACTATGTGCCAAGTTATAAATACATCACATGACTCAGAGAAAGTATTTACGTATGAGAGAGAAAGTACTTACGTATGATTAACCGTGCTATAGTTAAAATAATGTCACGGTAGGTTTTTATATAAATACTTTTCGATATTATAAAATGTGCTTATGCAAAATATATCTTATTTAAAAAAAATTAAAGTTTTATCTTAAATAATTATAGGAATATGGATTTGTCTCGTTTCCAAATATAAGCGTGTCAAAGGTCTTACAACTTTGACACGCATAATATGCGAAAAGTTATTACATATTATGGTCATTTGTAACCAACAACTTCAAAATATACTAGATTGTTATTAAAGTTTTTATATCATTTATAAGAGTTAAAGGTATATCAGGTGTATTGAAAGTAAAGTATGACGAAACTTGAATTGTAAAAATGTTTTTTTTGTTGTAATGCTAGGAACTTAATGTTATATTATTGTAGTATTGCTACATATAAGATTGTTATTATATAGTAATTTGGTTTGTAGGTAATATAAATATGTAATTATTTATTTACCTACATAATACATAATAACATTTACAATAAATATTGTTGTTACAATTAGATTTACGAATTAAGATCTATATATCATTGTTATTACTGGTATGTTATAAAAGTAGTAAAAGATATTGATTTGACGAGCTATCGGAAGTAGCCTTAAGATATTAAATATATTGTATTTACATATCTTATTAGGTAAGCCATAAATGTGTGAAAGATATAAGATTGTTATAAATATGCTTAGGCATTTAAAATGGTTATGTACTATTATATTGTTATTATGATATATTTAATGATGTTTAATGTTGTGAATATGACTTATCAATCCAGAAGCTGCCGTTGGCGCTTCTGTCGATGTTGTTATGTTATAAATATGGCTGTAAGCCTCTATTAAAGGTAATCGGTATTGGACAACTAGCAAGATAAGTGATTCTTATACTTACATTGTTTAGAATATGTTTAATAACTATTATGGGTATTTCACCGTATTGAGTTATTGGTAATTGTGTCTAAATAATTACACAGTAATAACTATATTACTGTATTTATTATATTCATGTACCGAGAGTCATTTCGTTATATTAAATGATATATTTGTTTAGTTCTTTCTTTTCTTTAAACTTATCCAGATAATGCATTGAAATATATTATCATATTAATAGTGTGAAGTAGCTTGATTAAATATTTTATACTATATTAATTCAGTGGTTTTTAATTATAGAATCTTATATTATCTATCAAACGCAATTGTTTCAGCTGCTTTAGCAAATGCAATAGAGCAGTCACTAGAACAGAAATCGAATGAATCGATCTATATACTTTATTTTACTACTCAGAAGTAACGTAGGAATGTCGTTTACAAGAATGTTGGTATATCCATTCTTCTTTCTAAATGTTTGCTTATCAAACAAAAGGTCGTGACTCGTGTCTCGATAATTTGTAATCGAAAAAGTTTAGAACTTATGTAACGAAAATATTACATTGCAATTCTTCTGCCTGTCAGGACAGAAGGTTTTGATTGATTCATGATGTTTTAAGATATTTACATTCAAGATTTAATATTTAAAAATTGTCAACAAGTATTTGAATCAATACAAAAGAAGCAGTATCTTACTGCTTTATGATTTCAACTGTAATATCAGTAATAAACTTAACGTCGTTCCTGAAGTAACACTATCTAGAAATATGGATTGGAAATGGGTCGTTAAACCGTTGGGATTTAACGACTCCTAGCGGTGTTTCTGAATATTCAGAGTCGATATCGTTTTTAAGATAAAATACATGACTTCATTAATTTAATTTCGACCAAAGTAGGCCTATACAAATATAATCCATCTAATTGTTCAATTAAGAAAAGTGTTATGTGTTAATTTTATTTAGGATGATACAAATAATTAGAAGTATTATGAATTTAAAATTTTATAAATGTTCATGCCATCAGTACAAATTAATTGGAGAAATATTTTAATTAAATTCACCAGACTATCAAAACCGATAAAACTTCTATCTACTACGTGTATGTCGAAAATGTTAAATTCAGGAATTTTAAGTGTTAATAAGATAACTAAGAGTGTAGTGTTAGTGTGAGGAAGATCCGTTGGGTGTATCATGTTTTTATTAATTTTTATATGGATGATATTTGTAATGACATTGGATATTTTGGTAAAATTACAACTATAGTAGTTACTTAAAAATAAATCGCAATTGTCAAAGCTTATCTCCTTATAATTAATTAATTTATGTTAAATATTTTTTATTTAATTTTAATATGCTGTTGTTGCTGTTACCCGTATAATAAAAATCTATACTTGGCATTTATAAAATTTATGTATTTGCATGTATATGCTTACCATAAAACGTGTTGCCCGTGGTTAGTATTATATTATATAATTCGCCAGAATAAAAACTGTTCTGACAAAGAAAAAAAAATTACTAAATTTTTCCTTACAGGTAAAATATAAGATTTATAAATTTAAAAAATATTAACTAAGTCGCAGACTGTTTAAGTAATCGGGCCCATAATTTATATATCCTACACATTTTCGATTAATTTCAAAGATTCTAATACAAATATAGTGTTTTTTTTTATAATAAATATGGATATTTTACTTTTGGATAGTGATTCTAAAATATAAGAATCCTCTTAAATCAACGTGCTTTTTAACATAGCCCTTAACCAAATGTGTCTTATTAGTTAGCACCACCATTGAATATTTCCTCACATTCCAAAAAGAAGTTTTGTTATAAATATTATTTCCTTTTTTAACATTTGATTAGTATATATTACAACCTGCTATAACTAGTACTACAAATACTTTCAAACTCCAAAATCAGTTATTTTATCAAATATCAATCAGATTCCAGAAAATATATACAAAAATATGGTTAAGTAATATTTGTTTATAACTGACTTTAAGAGACCCAAGGTATAATTATAAATTTACGAAGTAGATATCCAACAGCTTGGCTGAGCTTTGTTTTGATTAAATCAATTACTTAGACCACTAAAACTTTTATGCAGAAATCATACACAGGGTACATTCTTAATTTATTAGCTAGAAGGCTTTATGAAATGAAATTTTAAAAAAATATTTCAAATTTCTTAGGTATTTTATCCTATTTGAACTTTATATTCAAGTGCTATATATATATATATATATATATATATATTTGTTTTTAATATATGCTTCACATAATTTAGCTGTATGTTATTAATATCAATTTTAATAATTCACATAACACACACTATCGAAGCTTTCTCTGTAATTATTCAGGGTAACTGTAAATTATATAAAGTTTTTAGTGAACCTTTTTCCAATCCGATACACCTCAATATATAATCAGATGTTATCAGTGATCCAAGTAATTTAATAAAATATATCAATTGGGCTCTACATGAAAGCCTTATTTATTAGTAATAACAGAATACCTTATGTCCTCTCTTAATAAATTATATTCTTTTATGAAGTAGAAAATTATAATAACATGGTGGTTTGATGGATGGTTAAAATTTTTCTAATTCTACAAATAGGAATATTTGTTTTGTTTTTTCAATACTACTTTATTTGTAACAATTATTAACAGTAACACAAAAACCAAGGACTGGTTACGAAGAAGATAACATTGTAGGCCAATACTGGCATGTATTAATTGATTCGTATTATTTTTAATTATTCTTTCAAGAATTTTGGTGACGCGTTTCGAATGAAGGATAATATAATTGTTTTCAACCGTATAACAAATTTTATTAAACGCAACTGCAATGAACACTTCCATGTGTTAGCGATAATGTGTTTAAACATTTTGAAATTGTACTATTTAGCTTGCTTTGGTGGTTAAGAATATGTCTTGTTCTCGGTATAATACAAAGCGAATGAATATATTATTATCAATGCGAATCAATATATTATTGTAAAGTTTTTTTTTTTTGAAAGCGATATATATGGAAACAATTTCTAAACTCTACTTTCTTTACTTGCACTGCACGCAGCCACTGTAAACTGGTGCCGAGAAATTAAAACGCTAATTAATTCCAATTTAAGTCCTGACTAGTGTCAGTATTGTTAAAATACCATGAAATTGTTTTTTAATGAAATAGTATTTAAAAGCTCTAGGTCGCGACAGTGTTAACCAGACTATTATTATTTTACGTAAGTTTTGTATAAAATGTACCTATGCTTCACATATTTTACAGAATATTTGCCATAACCTCGTATAAAAATACGTTTCCAGTAGGAAACAACAATAGGAATAATAATAATTGTTAATATAAATTAATATTTTTTCATATAACAGTATAGTACCAAAATTTGATATAAATTGTGTTTGTGAACATACAAGATACATGTGGGAGTTAATGTTCGGTAAAAGCCTTTTTACATTTTCATAAATTTGAGTTCCTCTCTTAAATATCTCAGTTACAATTATACAGTTACAATATATCATTTACAAAAATTTACAATTGTAATCGTTATTAAATATATATTTACTCGGCTTTGTTCATGTAAATGTAATTTCATCGTAATTTTTGCCCCAGTTATTTTAGAACCCATTCGGGGTAATAATTATACTCATTAAAAATATATGTCAATTACATGCTTCATGAAGGACTCGCGGCGTATTCACTGGGTGAACATAGCCGGGTAAATATATTTTAATAATCACCATGATTTACGAAAGATTTATGAAAAAATATATATACATTCAGTGCAAAGCTACTGATTTCGATGAAATGGTTATCGGCTTATTTAACATAGAAAATACGTTTTCCTTTTAAATTTTTACCGTTTTTACAGAAATCCACTGAAACTAATTCTGTTTGTGGTTACAGAAAATATTTGAATATAATTCGGCGTGTTGCTGGGCCATTGTCAAAAAATATGTAGGATATTTTTCTTCTCCAACTTCTATTGTATTCACGAGAATACAAACTCATTCATTTGGGCCATAATTATTATATAACAACCAAACTACTAAACAGGCTCTTAAGAAATTTGAAACATAGGATGCTTTTCTTCTTATTTTTTTTTAACTGAATAAATAATGTACAAAATCGTTTTATACTAATCAGGATAAACAAATAACCAAACCATTAAAAAATATCGCTTTTTAAAAAACATTATTTTTCTTACTTGAGTTGTATTTTGCAATACTCGTGTTAATAAAAATATTTCTTACAAAAATACACAACTAATTAAAATAACATTTACAATTACCCAAAATATTGACCAAAATATTGCAGTGAACGTGCCATAGTGAACGAACGTAGAAGGAAATATTTTATGCATATTATTAAATTTAGTATTAATTATATACACCTAAACTATATGAAATTATATATTCCAAACAAAGGAATATATACAGCAATTGAATAGCATTGATACGGTATTTGAATATCCTTATAAAAACATATCCTTTATCCCGTCGCATAAAAAGTACAAATACAAAGGACAGGCTAAGGAAAGAGACATTTCTTTTTATAATTTCATTTCATAAAGCCTTTTTGTCCATTAATTAACTGTGCTGTGTTTGATCTTTAGCAAATTTAATGTAAAACCTAAAATTAAATTCTTAATTTTTAGGGTATAAGCAATTAAATTAATGAAAACAAAGCTTAGCTAGCCAAGCTGTTAGATATCTACTTCGTAAATTTATAATTATATCATGGGTCTTTTAAAGTCAGTTAAAAGTCAGTCAGTTTTAAAACAAACATAACATAACAATATTTTTAATTGTCTTTTTTAAAGTCTGATTGATATTTTTGATAATAATGAATTTTGGAATTTAGAAGTAATGGAAGTATTAGTTATTAAAGTTCGTTAATAATCATATGTAAAAAAAACCGTTATAATAATATAATAAAATAATTTATTTCAAAGCGATATCGACTCTGAGTATTCAGTAGCACCGCTAAAAGTCGTTAAATGCCTATTGAAAAGATAGTGTTACTTCAGGAACGAGGTTAACTTTATCACTGATATTCTTTAAGGATATGAACAGTTTGAGTCATAAAAAGTCTTACTAAGTTTTTTCTTGAATTGATTAAAAATATTTTTATTATTTAAATATTAAATCTTGATTAATTAAAAAAAAAAGAATAAACCTTCTGTTCCAAAATCAAATACATTCTCTTACGTACAGTCTGAGCTTTTTGAACTACAAATATAATCACTCTAGTAAACATTAAGAAAGAAAGAACAAGGTACTAACATTGTTGTAAACGACATTCCAACGTTACTCTCATTTGAATTTTACTATTTGTGTTCCGATTACTGTTCTAATGCATCAATCATTATGATAAAAAATCATTTGTACAATATAAGTTTCGTCACACTTTACTTTAAGGATTTACCTTTAACTTTTATAAATCATATAACAATCTGGTATATTTTGAAATTGTTTTTAATAAAATAACATATGCTTATCTCACATCCTTAAGAAGCTTACATAATATATTTATTTACTAAAAGGGTTTTAGACCGGAAGCGAAAGTTCTTACTTTTAAGTTTATAGGAAATAAAAAGTTTTATTATTATTATTATTACAATACATAATACATTGCCTCAAATTTATAGAAAAAAGCCGTTTCTTATACTTATTTATAAGTAAGTAAATTTATTATATACCATATTAATAGCCAATCATTTAAAATTTTCTGAAATATATTTTTTTCATAATAATGCCTTAGCTTGAGTCTTGTGTTAAGTCAATTACGATATTTTCTGGAGTCTTGACATGAACAAATATTTTATAAACCGCGACAAATTTGAGTGAAAAAATTAGAGGAATAAAATTTATAAAATGTTTAATATAATATAATATTTTTCCTTTTTCTAAGAAGGTTTTCGGTAGAAAAAGAATTGTCAAAAGTATTAATAAAAGAATAAAAAACAAAAAATAAATATTTTGAACATGATGTGATTATTAATTCTATTAAGAATCATAAAAGAGGTAGTTCTAAAAAATGCTTTTCAAGTGGTCCAATAATTTTCTATATGTTTTGTGCTACGAATCCAATTGTGCATAAGTCCCACTAGCGATCTTTATGGCGATTATATTTTTAACAAGAAAACACAAAGGTTCTTGATGCTGACGGCGCTCAAATCTTTAAATCCTTCATTAAATCAAAACGGGATTAGTTTAATTATTTCTGCCAACTTGGAACGCTCGTCAATAATAAAATAGAGAGTTCCAGGAAGCACGTTATTAAATCCTTTTATAGATGTCTAAATTTCTAATTAAGATGAATTGGATTTTATTTCAAAACAACATTAAAGCAAATTAAATTAGCCTTGCAGATTTCTTGTCTTAGGGAATCTGTTAACATATAATGTTCTTGGAATAAAAAGAAAAATAGGTGTTTATTCTTCAGAACGCAATTCTTTAGGCTAATATCAGTTAAAATGTGGATCAAATTTCAAAGAATTCCAACGTTCCAATTTACTTTTTAAATGAGTGAAATAACTTTATATTTTATATTTTTAAAACTGCATAATTTTAACCAGGTCCTATAAGTCTTATTTTTCTTACTAATTTATAATAAGGCCTCATATTAAATCCCAAAAGAAACAGCACTGTTACTACCGCTACTACACTCCTGAAATCCAACATCCAACTATCTATTAAAATACCAACCAGACTCTAATGCCGCTATCTATATTAATAAAAATTGGTATTAATTTTCAAGAAGAATAATTTTACGATAAGTATTTCTTATGACTAAATGTCTGCGGACTCTCCGGTAAGACAACAATTAAGGAAGTTTGACCTTTCAGTCCTATTTACCATTTCCCTCTTATTAAAAACTACAGATACATCAATTTAAATTATTTGTAAAGTAATTTGATTTCTGTAACAGGCTTTAAAATGACAAGACATAACTATAATTTTATTTATTACGTATCCAGCTAGGCAATTAATTGTTCTAAAAGCTACCTCCAACTAGAAATGATCTTATAGGTAAGTTTATTTTTTTACATTCTACAGAATTTTCACACCTTTTAAAAATACAAAAGTGGTAAATATGTATCCAACTGAACAATTATAATATACATATACTATAAGTACATTCAGTTGGGTGTATAATATTTCGCTCGACATTCATTACACTATGAAAAGCTTTATTTGCAACAATTCTCGGAAACTGTAAATGTTATTTAAATAGGAACGGCATTTCCGTGAGTTAAATTTTCAGTTTAATGACACACCACCTGAACTAATGTCACAAAATGAAAAGCAAATAATTGATTTCAATGAGTTTCTTAATGAGTTTTATAAAAACGTTATAGCTTAATTTAATGTATCAATAGGAGGACCACCAAGCTTGTGGATCATCTGATGTCTTCTGTCTGATTTCTTCTTCTTTTATTTTTATTCTTTTATTTTTTTATTTTTATTATTTAAAATATATTAAAAAACCGACACCATACAAACTTTTTTTTCTAATTTTCCAATTTCTTCAAAATCCGTTTTGTAGTGTTATTTTTATGTGAAAAAAAAAATAATTCTCGAAAAACTTGAATATATTCCAGTCGTCAAAACACCGAATAAAGAACCCATAAGGTTAAATATATCTTAAAAAACTGGACATAGAATAAACGTTTAAAATGACTTACATATTTTTTTCGTTATAGATATAGGTACGTGGTTTTTCGGTCGAATTAGTGTTACTCTTATTACAAAATTAAATACTTTACAAACAGTATAATTATTTGACAATAAAGGAATAATCTGTTTAATTATATAATATGTTCTCCTTTAAGTTAATGAATATTTTTTGTAGCTTATATTTTTTTTACTGTTGTTGTTGAGGATGTGTTTCTCTAAGACAAGATCTGATCTTGTCTAACGATATATTATAGTTTACAATAAATAAATATGCATATTTTATATTTTTTTAATATTTTCGTGATTTAGACAACAATCAATTAAACACAATTGAGTTTCTGTGCTATATAAGTTTTATTATGTTTATTTTACATGAACACGTGGTTTATATGAAATAAAAGTACCTATTAGTTAACAAAACCTTACATAGCTGTGCTAAAAAAAACGACGTTTAATGTTATTAATCACGATGTCTGTTTCTAAATCACAATTAAAACAGTTATTGAAAACACATTATGTACTATATAGATTATTTATCAATTATACTTGTTTTATACATTGATTTTCACACTACTATCTCGAGACGACATTTTGTTTCTCTTTTTTCATAGATTTCGATGGCGCGACTCGATGACGTTTTTTGCGCGGGAAATTTTAATTAAAGAAAAGTAGTTTTTCTTTACATATATTTGCATACATTTATGAATATTTCGTGATGTGTTTATTTTTATACAACCCAGGAGTATGATTGTAATTTAAAATATGTAAAATTACATTTCTATTGCTTAAGCACTTCTCGTTCACTGCAACTATACGAGTATTACGTTACTTGTTACTTTGTAAGCATACTCGTACATCATTAAAAGTTGTGACATACAAATAATTTTTATACTGAACAAAAATATTTATACATTATGTGATATGTATGTATTTTATGTATGTATGTATTTGATATATGTTTGCTCAAAATTAAATTAAAATAACTTTTTTAAATAAATTGATGTCGTTATCTTTTAAAATAAATAATTTATTTTCCTTTACACATTTTGTTTTTATATATATATAATTTTTGTACAAAATGTACTTAGTTTTTTTATAAATTGAGAAAACATAATTAAGTATTTATGTATGTATTGTATTGTATACTATTTTCTGTCGTTTCGTGTCGTTTGTCGTGTCGTCGAGTCTGTATTTTTTAAGGCGCGCAGCACTTTTTTTAGGTCTACCCATGGCTAATCGACAATTTAGCAATAAAATAAAAAATATTAAATAAAAATAACAACGTTAAAAAAACCGACTTTAAAACTAAAAAGTAAAAACTAATGAAGATTTAATATGTATTATATACTACCTAATTGTATATAATTGATTAATTAATAATTATTTATTTAATTAAAATTAATAAACAGATACTATACAATATTAAGCGGAGACAAAATCATAACCGAGTAATGACCAAAATTCAAGCTCAGGTTGAATTAATTGTCAGCTTCAATTAATTATCAGTGTTGATTAATGGTATAAATAATTTGGTACATCACCATATTATCGGGATTACAAGCTGTTTATACTCAGCTAGCCAGGAAACAGGATACAATACAAACAGCAAACAATATTACTCGGAAGGTCGAATCAGGACATAAAGAAATATTGTTCCAACAAACTTCGAAACTGCCCGGGAAGTGCTTGCAATAGGAACAAAAAATATTCTATATTATTAAATTACCCCGCTGCAGCTGGCTAAAAAGATTTTGGATTCGGAAGTTTTTCCAAACGAAAAGCCTCGAGCGGTCACGAAATTCAATTTTATATTCAAAATATGCATAATTAGCAAGCCATGTTGCTGCACACAGCGTCAGACGAAATGTTGGTAAAATTGACACATAATCGAAAGATGACTTGTTAAATTATTTTTGAACAATACACTGACCATCTTAAGAAACAAGTGTAATAAATTGATAACAAATTGTTATAACAATAAATTTAACATTTAAACTTCTGAAACAACATGTCAGCTACTCTCAAA
Source organism: Napeogenes inachia (assembly GCA_959347355.1). Classification (NCBI taxonomy): domain Eukaryota; kingdom Metazoa; phylum Arthropoda; class Insecta; order Lepidoptera; family Nymphalidae; genus Napeogenes; species Napeogenes inachia. The sequence continues at coordinate 8,185,117 of OY365795.1, read as the reverse complement.
TAGTACTTAGCAATATGCTAAAAATGGTTCATAAATAAAATTTAAAAGTAATTATTTCTTTTCAAGAGTTACTAAGCTTTTATTATTACCAACAATTTAGATATTATAATGATAATAACATTAATTGGACTACTATTATTAGCTGGTTACAAACATAATGGGCAGTTCATTGCCGTTTTATTGCTGGATGGTATCTGGATAGATTATTAGAGTACAGATATTGACACTTTGAGAGTTGTGATTTATAGTTGCAGTTCATTAAAAAAATATTCATTTATTAATTAAAAATCTTATATCAGATTTTATTTATCTTTAGTTTCCTTTTTATAATTACTATGTGAAGATGAAAAGAACAGTGTGCTAGCACCTATTATGAATTAATTGAATGTACTATAAGCCATTTATATAACATACAGCAATAATCCAAGTTATATAATAGAAATCAACCACTACCTCTTATAACGTATGAGGCTTAATGATAGTTAGATTATTATTCGGTAATATATAATGTTTTATTTCTAATCATTAGAAACAAAAGGAACAATAATAATTACCTTCAAATATATTCATAATATTCTAAGGATTCATGTAGAAATTTAATTAAAAAAAGTAATAAGAATTTAAAGTAATTGTCAAATTCACGTATTTCACGCTATTTAATACTACGAAAGCCAGATTACGACGTTATAACTAATTTAGTAATAAAACTATGACATAAAACGACAAATCTACCACAGTTATAAAACGCAAGATAAGCTACTCAAGGATCACATCGACAATCACTATTCACACCTGCAGAGCTTCCGCTCTCAAACGACTATGACACGATAATTAATAAACCTAACACTTGCTTACTAATTTATAGGAGTTGATGCCTACTAATTATTTAGAAATACCCTCGACTCTAACACGGCCTCTCCTGACAGGAGGTCGTCCTCGACCTCTATCTTTTAATCCTGAAGTTTTATTTTTAAAACTACCAATGAAGCCAAAAATGTTGTCTCCAAATGAGACCTAAAGCTACGTAGTAAATTCTTCTGGACTCCTGTATACTGGGTGTGCTGGGTCGTAACCCATCACCGACACGAAGGATTACGAGACTCAGCAGCGCCAGCTCCGACCAGCAGCGCCAGCTCTGACCAGCAGCGCCAGCTCCGCGATCAGCAGCGCCAGCTCTGACAGCAGCAACTTCAACAGCCAGCAGCAACCTCAACAGCAAGAAAAAGAACTTCTCAGTTTCCTTTTTTTTTTTATAAATCTTCCAGTTGACCCAGACCCAGGTTGAGGAGAGGTGCTTGTAAGATGGTCATTACTGGTAAGGGACAGTCTTCAACTGCCCCGTTCATCATCATTATCGTCCGGTTCTACTCGCCCATCCTGATTATCACAAAAACAACTGAAAACTCTCTAAACAATAGGCATAAAGTAAATTTGAGATATCAATTTAAGTTTTTAATAAAAATTTAAGAGATATCGTTGCTCTCGGCGCAAGCGTGCACTCAAGCGTCCTCAAGCGACGATTTCAAAATTGTAACAAAGGGATAAGTCTTTAGTGTTTAAAGAGATGCAATGTAACCATTTGTACATGTTGTTCGATTGGTAAGATTCCGGACTCTTACCACTCGATAGATTGTCATATTAAATAAAACTATATGTAGCATAGCACTCATTACCGTAGTGTACCCATAGTAGTACCCATTCCCACGATGCATTTAGCTAGCAGCTCCGTAAGCCATCAGTCCCGTCAGCCAGTATCGTAGGGCGACGAACGCCATAGTATTGCGACGAACGCTAAGGTACGGCGACGAACGCCAAGCATATTTGCCTGAGTGTCAAAGCACACGATACCTCTCCAATTTAGGCGACACACGCCAAGGTACGGCTACGAACGCCAAGCATATTTGCCCGAGTGTCAAAGCACACGATACCTCTCCACTTTAGGCGACACACGCCAAGGTACGGCGACGAACGCCAAGCATATTTGCCTGAGTGTCAAAGCACACGATACCTTTCCACAACAGTCGATTATCGGTAGGGTACAGCGACGAACGCTAGGCTCTGAACCTGTGTGTGTGTGACACATATACCAAAAACAAGGATTAAGTATGCACACGATACCTTTCCACAACAGTCGATTATCAGTAGGGTACAGCGACGAACGCCAGTCTCTGAACCTGTGTGTGTGTGACACAAATACCAAAGACAAGGATTAAGTATGCACAATGGACAGTGACCGCAGTATGTCCCAAACGCAGTAACCAGCCAGTGGCTCCAACAGCCGACTCCAACAGCCGACTCCAACAGCCGACTCCAACAGCCGACTCCAACAGCCGACTCCAACAGCCGACTCCAACAGCCGACTCCAACAGCCGACTCCAACAGCCGACTCCAACATCCGACTCCAACATCCGACTCCAACATCCGACTCCAACATCCGACTCCAACATCCGACTCCAACAGCCGACTCTAACAGCCGACTCCAACAGCTGACTCCAACAGCCAGCCAGCCAGAATGTTTGCCAGAGTAGAGTATCCCGACCAACTGAAAAAACAAATTAAAACAGCAAAATATAGCCAACTGTCTCTTTTCTTTTACTTAAGCAGTCCTTCTAGTAGATCCACATAGAAAGCGATAAGAGCGCTACAGCATACCGGGATCCAATTTACTTGCTAACTAAGTACTTAGTTCTGTAGCTCGGCCTAACCTTACATTTACTTGCGAGCATACCTCCTGACACTAGATCTCCATGTTGGTGATATTGGCATCGAAGTTGGAAATGTAATAAAATTTATTAGATCTTAGCAGTACATTTGTAAAACGTATCGCGTAAATGATACGGTCGACCACCGATACGGTTGACGTAGTCCGCTGAATCGCTGAAGTAAGACACGACCACTGGTATCATCAGCTCTGCATACCTCACGGTACCGAGTATAGTGCTAGCTCTCGAACTCTGCGACACATCATTTTCGCCTCCAGCATCCCATGTACTGGAGCCTAAGAGCCCCACAGGACACGCCCGACGTGACGTAAGCGATGCGTCGAAACGGCAAACCCAAACCACATTGACTCGGACTTAAAGGCCCGCGCATCCAAGACTCTGGTCTCGACGCTCAGCACCCTTGGAGCTGTAGATGCCGTCTACCATAGAAGCGGCGGCGTCCTTATCTGCACACTAGGCTCCCACTTTCGAAGTGGCAGCTAATACTGTTCTTCCAATGGAAACAGCCGTTCTAGAATTTATTTTATTTTTAACAGTTAGAATATTAAAACGAAAGTTGTTTTATCTGGTACGCTTATCACGTTGTAAGCCAACTGCAATTTCATGAGCGACTCACTACTACTTCATTTAATACCAAAATGGTTTAAACAAATTAATAAATAAAAGGGTAGTTTGTTGTACCTACCAAAAGTTACACAAAATGTACGTGTAAATAAACATTCTATTCATTATCCAGCATAAAAAGTTTGGAATATACTCACCAAAACCGTTGTCTTACCACAAGATTTGAACGCGTCTTGCTTACACGCAAACCAAGAAATTAATTTCAATGTGTACGACCAAGTTAATAGCAACGAGCCAACGACTCTGCACGATATTTTCGCGAACATTTAGGAGACTACCACGTGAATAGCGATGCTGGGGTGATACTTTCTATGATTTGAGTTTTCGGAAGTTTAGAACTTTTATTTTAGAACAACTAAATAAAATTAAGAAAATAAAAACGAAAGTGAGGGTATGTTTGATTTCTCCAATCTGACCTACTTTCGATAGCCAAACCGTCAAGGCAGAGAGGCTGGGACAATCCCACTTCTGATCTAAAGATTCATGTAGAAATTTAATTAAAAAAAATAATAAGAATTTAAAGTAATTGTCAAATTCACGTATTTCACGCTATTTAATACTACTAAAGCCAGATTACGACGTTATAACTAATTTAGTAATAAAACTATGACATAAAACGACAAATCTACCACAGTAATAAAACGCAAGATAAGCTACTCAAAGATCACATCGACAATCACTATTCACACCTGCAGAGCTTCCGCTCTCAAACGACTATGACACGATAATTAATAAACCTAACACTTGCTTACTAATTTATAGGAGTTGATGCCTACTAATTATTTAGAAATACCCTCGACTCTAACAATATTGTAGCTCATAGTAATAATAAAACTTTATTATTTTCCTGCAGGGCGACTTTTAGTTGTAATATTATACTCATTTCAATCTAGGCCACATAAAACCCGAATTGTGTGCTTAGGAATCATTTAATGGAGTTGGGAACTTTTAAGTCCATACAACCGACCTACTCATTCAACATTGAATTTTCAACAAATGTAACTGCACTCTAATAAAGGGGGGAAAGTAAATTTCGAGTTTTTGAATGAATAACTTGATATTTAAACTCTGTTGATATAGTAATCTATCATTATTACCATGATCACATTTAAATATGTTTTATCTATGAATTAAAAAAAGTTTATGTTAAATAAAAATAAACGTGTTATGAATATAAGTCTGAAATAAAAAAACCCATAAAACGAAGAAAAATAAATATAACACGGATGATCATATTGAGATCATATAAAGCAGTCTTTCCCAAAGTGGGCGATAATTGTGGACTGATAAGTTATTACAGGGCCATTAAGCTTATAAATCATATTATGAAAATTTTCGAGCTCATGAGTGACCTTAGGCTTCGCCAAAAGTGTACTCTGATAGAAGCATTCAGGAAAAAAAGAAGATCTCTAAACGTAACCTTTTTAGATTTGCAAAATACCTTTGACTGTGTGCCTCGTCAGTGTATTGGTAGGCATTGTGATCCAAAGGAATCCAGAGAACCCAAAAAAATAGTTTTTTATTTTGTTTGTTGGTCTGTATGTCTATATATCTTTATGCCTGTATGTCTGTATGTTTGTGCACGCTAATCTCAGAAATGGTTTAACCAATTTGAATGCGGTTTTCAGGAATATATTGTAATAGTCTTCACTTAGAATTTATTGTTTAATTTGAATTGGTTAAGAAATAAAAAAGTTATGTCTATTTATGTCAACCATGTAATAAATACTATGCAAATCTTCTTATATACATATAATAAATCTGTAGAGGAGTAGTCTCTGTTCATTGAAATATTAAAAAATATATAGCCAGGATGTGAAGGGATAACTAACAGAATCCTTTTTCATATCATCATCATTTCTATCATTTTGAAATATTTGTCTGTTTATTTGTTTTTACATAGAAATTGAGCGTCAGTCAGTCAGTAACATCAGTCAGTCGTTTTTAACTTTCATTGCACTCTTCACTCTATAAGAAGATATAGGTCTATGTATTTAAAGTGTTCAGGAGATGTATGTTTATACATAAAATAAAAGTGTAACTGATGTCTGTACATTAATTTTTTTCTCAAAAATTAATGGGAGACCTTTTTACAATTGCTTACATAGCAAGAGAACCCAAATCGGTGTCTTTTCATTTTGTCAGGTCATCCTATGTCCTTATGTTTGTGCATGCTTATCTCATAAAGAGATTAACCGATTTGGATCAAGTTTTCGGGAATATATTGTTTTATTTTTATTTTAATCAGTTAACAGATAAAGTAATAATCTCTTATTTTCGTACCATTGCGGTTAGACATTTTTTCAAAACTATTTTTTTTTTCAGATTTCTGAACAGGTTTCATACTTAGTATTTTTATATTTCATGATGGAGGTATAATATATTTTAGATGTATAGGTTCATAAGTGGGATATTAATTTTTAATGTATTTTATTTTGATATATTTGGATTATATTGATAATACATATTAATAGTACATATTGATGGTACATATTGATACTATATATTGATAGTCATCCCGTCAGGGAATAATAATAAACTTTCCAATCAAACAAATACTTAACTGGTCTACCTACTTAAAAAAATCTCTGTGAATAAAAGTTAATTAATTGATTAATTTATGTATATATATAACTGGAAATACTCCTACACGCAAAAACTACTTACTGGAGTTTGATGAAACATTGAACAGGTACGTTTTATCGAAATCGAAATCTATGCATACGAAGTCGCGTATGCGTCGTTAATAATATAGGAAGTTCGAAAGCTATAATATGAAGAACTAATTTACCAAAGTTTTTTTTTGTATTAATAATATATTAGTACCGATAATTGATAAGAATTCAATCAGAAATAATTATAGCAATTTAAATAAAAAATATACAATAGGAACCTAGGATTTTGTAATACATAGAAATACAGGTGTAATCCAATACATATTCAAATATATAGCCTTTATATCTCTATAACACACATTACAATTGCCTTTGTACACGTAATTAGTCTGTTATTGCTAGTTATATCCTAAGACCTAAACCTTCGAGCATAATATCTAAAGCTAGTCCTTTAGTATATGAGGACTTGTGATACTTTAGACTCTCCCTAGGTTATGGAAATTTCATCCTTATCGTTTAACAAGTAAGAACCAGTTAACTTAAAGTTAAGAAGCGGTAACAATATAGCGGTAATATGTGAAGATTGTTCTACAATTATTTAGTTACATGTTCATAGTTTGTAGTGAAATCTTAACTATCTTGTCTAGGAAGACCTTAATATCAGTAGACGCATAGAATTTCAGAAGTTTATCGTACATAAATAATTATTAATATATTTGATAAGTTCAGTTGGTCTTGTGGCTTGTAAGTTATTTCTTTATTTATTTATTTTTTTGCCAAAAATTGGTATTTAACGTTCCATTTTATTTCTTAAAATGTTGGAAGTAACACGAACAGGTAGATCCAAAATCCGTTTTTTTTTTTAACTGATTTCCATATAAAGTCAATTAGGTTTTTGTTGGAAGGTTTTTTTGTTAAGTGTAAAAAAACATACATATCATTTAAAAAACATCAAAGACGTCTTTCCAAAACAGACGGGTATCAAGTAGCATCATTACATTGATAAAGCTTGACTACGCACGTACTAGTGCAATACGGTAATAATTTGTAAATCAAACGACTTCGTTAGATATTTTTTTCCATATTTTATATTATTTTTGTATAACTAAGTACATTAAAATATTAATATTAATTAAATACATATAATTATAAATCCATATCCGTATCGGTTATTTCATTCTATATTTATATAAATTTAACTAAGCTTAACATGGTTATATATGTTTATAGATATTTATAAACATTGATTTCGGTAGTGGCATCTTTTCAATGTTTATCTATACTGCAAAGTTAGAAACATTGGTTAGGATTTTCGAAAGAAACCTAATAGATGTCACCACCGTCCCGATAAAGACGATCATATATAGAATGCTTAATTCACTGAGGCGGACAGCGATACGGTAGCTCAGTTGGTAGAAAGACGGGACGGTTTCCCAGTAGTCGCAGGTTCGAATCCCTGCCCGTAGCGGTTTATTTTTCATTCTATATTTATATAAAAATAATAAAAGATACTGAAAATTGTTAATTACGATGATAGTATATTTTAAAAAGAGTTCTCTAATGTTCGAGAATATTTTTAGACATTACATCGCCTTGTTTCCAAGAATAACGACTTAGTAAAATTATTTTTGATATAAAGGGGTCGCTTAATGACGCCACCGCTTCTTAGGACACCCGAGTTTCACGCTAGGACACGTAAGTGTTTCTAAACGAAAACTGCGTTCAATTGCATTACAGTATTGACCGGAACATAAAGTGTATCACACGTTCTGAGCCGCGATTTATCTAATCCACTCTACTCTGTGCACAAAACAATGTTTTAAATTATTTTTTCTCTTATTCTGTTCCTAAAAAACAATAAATATTGCAATATTTGTTTATTTTTCAAAATACTTGGTACGCAGAAATATTTAATATTTAACTAAAGAGATTTATAAATCTGCCATTACATTTTACTTATTTTTAACTAAATTAGACAGCGCTATCTACTCTAAGAGTCCTATTTAAATTCTAAATGTCCTATTAAATAAGGCATATTTCGGAAATTAATTCTTAAGGTCCTATTTAAATGAGACATATTTCGGATTCAATTAACGCATCAAACTTTTTTCTCACAGGTCAAATAAAAAAACAAATTAAAACTAGTATAATCTCATGCGAATAAAAATGAGAATACAAAATCAAAATTATAATACCCAATCTTATTTTTTTAACTAGCTCTCAAATAAGTACCAACTCTTGTATGGAAAAAGACACAAACTTATGTATAATATTACAGTAATTACATAATTTACAATTAATTAACTATAGAAAAAATATACTATACAAAAAATATAATGCCGTAACAAACATTGTGTAGAATCGTAATTATAATATATATTTTATCACAAGTAAAAAATAAATATGTTAAACAATTTACTGCTTTATAAATCATTTTGCATATATACGTAAGTGTGATTTGGTCTGATACAAGGTTCTGATACTGGCTTGGCGCCAATCCACTTTCGAATCTATTTTGTTTCATACAGACCGTAAGGCGTTAAAACGTTCCCATAGTTCTTTATACAGGCGTTTTCATTGGTTTTGGTAACGCTTGCATTGATATAAATGAAACAGTACTAGAAAATACGAGAATGCGAACCTAGAAATGGTCTACATATATTTCTTGTGGAACCATTTTGGCGGCTTTTTTATAACAAAAAAACTCACTATTTGTAGATACTATAATAAACCATAAACGATTAATAAATATGGAACATTGTATTAAACACAACCACTGCAAGCATCATTACTAAATACGTAATCAGTAAATATAAGTTATAACCTTATAATATAAGATTAACAAATATCAAAAAAACAGATCAATAGTAGAATTGGAGAACATATCTTATCTTAGTAACAGATACTAGTACTATTACTAGTACTTACTTATACTAGTACTTATAGGTACTTACTTTTATTAGTAACAAGCTTTGTCGTCTTAAATCAAGGGAGAAATATGTTAAGAATGGACTTTCCTAACGAAACACTAAAACATTATTAAAGATATTTGCAATATATAAAATACTCATCCTTATTTTGAATTAGAGACATTGAAAATGTTTACAAATTTGACTGAAAACATAGTTACAAATACAGGCCTGGATAAATTAAATAAAGTAGAACGTAAGTTATCACACAGTCCTTCCTACTCTCCCGTATTTCTTTTCTTACCTCAACGATACTCTGACTATTTAATTTAAATTAAACCATCTCCTAATGTGCTTACAACTTAATTAAATATATATTTATTTACTTTGTTGGAGAGACCGGGAACAAAGTTGAAATATTCATTCTATTTATGCAGACCTGGGTGAGAAAAGTAGCTATGTCTGTAGTATGATATAATAGGGAAGAATGTAAATGAAGAAAGAAGAATGTAATTAATATATAAAATATGTACCCGATTCGTAAACGAAGCACAGAATAAAGCAACTGGTTTATTATCAATTTTAATGAGGTTCTTTATTCCAGAATACTCTTATTTTAAACCAGGGCTTCGCCACAGCTATGCCTCTCGCATTAGGTATTCAGTCTTTCAAACTAAATTTCATTCGCCTCAGCTAACAAACTATTTACTCTCAAAATTTGTATACTTATATATTTTGTGATTTCCTTGACGAACAGGAAATTCATTCAACACTTCTTATTCTTAGATAAAACAATGAATTTAGATAAAATAATTCATAGTTTGTAAACTATCTTTTATATTATAATATACATAAAATTCAAAATATATATTTCTACCCATACTCTTGAACTTTTTGTTCAAGAATGTAATTCATCTTTATTATATATTATCATATATTAGTTAATACTTTAGTTTTATTCCTTATTCAAAGTATTGCTACATACATAAAATATCAATTACGACGGAGGCAACATCTTTTAGGCTATCTTGAAAATTCCTTTGGCATAGTCACAGGAAGATTTCTTAAAGGTCACATGTGCAAGATTCAGTTTGGTTTCCTGCCCGTGCAGATAACATTTTAATTTTTTTTTTTTTTTTAAGTAACATTTTTATTTAATATAAAATTTAACCAAAAGCAATACATTTTTTTTGAATAACTGAACCCCAGAGAAGCCTTCACAAATTATTCATTAAGGTCGTATTTTCATTTCATAAGATACTTATTTCTTATAGCTACGAGATCGTTAGTACTGAAACCACATGTGTGTGAAACAACTTTAAGAGGATTATGATTCGCGAGGAAACAGCACAAAGTTATTTTAAGAGAATCTGCAATACTTATATAAATTATAAATATAGTTACATAGTTCAGATAAAAGGTTATTCATTCAACGTTTGTTCACCATCGGGTGCTTGTAACCCATCAGGGTTAAAACTCCATCTACACAAAATTGTGCAAAGATAATAAATATTAGATGTAAGTAACATCGCTTACATAGTACAACTTACTTCACTATATAAAACTTTGTATATCGTTTTCAAAGAGGTTAATATGCTACTATCGCCGGTGTCTTATTTATAAAATATATTAATTATTTTCAACTTAACATTTTTTACATGTCCAGTAGTTTCTAAGGGTGGATGAAAAGAGATCTTCTAGGGCCCCAAAATAATCCCACAATGTCCCAAATGACTTGCTTTCTAACGTAACTTATTACTTAACTTAGCATTTTTTTTTTGTTCTTGATACCTATTTGATAATAAAAGTAATAAATATTACATGACTTAATGTAATTGTATGAATAAAATAAGGGTTGCTGCCTGATAAAAATTGTAAATATTGACAATATTAAGGGCGACATAATAATTCCTAAAATATATTTTTTTGCTGTTTAAATTTAAAAAAAAATAAAATCTGTAAAAAAAAATATTGATGAAGAATAAAATCTAGGTAACTAATGTAAAAAAAAGTTTTATTATGCTGTGCTTCAAGTAATTTTAAAAAAATATACGAACTTATTCACGTATTCAATATTTCTTACATGTTATACACATTTTAAGCAAATAAAAGAAATGAAAAAAGAAATGAAAAAAAATATTTTATTCTTATTCAGTTGATATTACCTAGGAACCCAGGACCGGAATGTAAAATGATTTTTTTTATAAGAATACAAAATTCATTCCGCAGTTTTGATGCATTGTAGTTATAGCCCAAATCTGTTTTTATGCCATTTGTGTATAAAAATATTATAATCGAATAAAATTGCGATACATTTGAATAATTACATGAGACAAAAGTACCTGATTCAAAACATCATTAAACCAATACAATACAATATCGCAACAAAAAAATTATTGTAATTTAACTTTTATATGGATATAATCGGACAATCTTAGTATTGATGCAAATTTACTAACTGATCAAAAAAACGTTGAGAGATAATCCAACCTGTATGTGTCTGAATAATGGATGAGTTATTTGTGCCTGGTGCAGTCAAGAACTAAGTCTATATCTAATATTAGTTTCATTGCAGTTGCGTCTTTGTTTAATTTTGAGTGGAAGTGAATGAAATTAGAGTAATTTGATTAAATGTGATTTAATAATTAACCTACCTACTACTACCTACTTGTTTAAATTGCTGTACGTACGGCATATACTTAAAGGTCCTCCATATTATATAGGGTTATTGTTAATAGTAGAAATATAGTATAATTGTTTAGTAAATTAAAACTGTATAAATGTTTTGGTTCTGGAATTGGACCACTACTATTACCATACCTTCATTTTATTCATCACTTTCAGAAGAAATACTGATAAATATAATGATCTTGAACAACGTAAATGCTCAAGGATATTCTTAGACAATATAATGCTCTGTTTCAATTAAAAACGTTTAAGTAACATTATCTTACATACAAAGCGGTAGCTTAATACCAGCACCGCTTCTCAGGTTACCCAAGCTTCACGCTAAGACACGTAAGTGTTTCTAAACGACAGCTGCCTTCAATTGCATTAAAGTATTGACCGGAACATAAAGTGTATCACACGTTCTAAACCGAGATTTATTAATACCATTCTGTGCACTGACTGCACGAAATAAAATTTTGAATAATATTTGAATCAATTTGTATATCAGTTTCGTATTTTGTTGGTCATGGCATTTTGTTAGGCGTATGGCACTTTAACAATTATTACAATTTAATGAATGCACCAAACTTATTTTTATTAAACAAATAAAATTATAGTGAACCTAATATTACCTATACAGGACCTATACAGAAGATTAGATATTTAGCTGACAAAGAAGAAAATTAATAATAATTCTCTGAAACATCTTTATAATGACATTGCAGTGAACTTAGCCATAAGTCAATCGCGTAGTTTCATCATATATATAATATTCGATTTTTCAAGAGCACAAAATAAATATGAACAAAAAATGCAATTGTGTAAATTAGGTTGCATATATACGTAAGTGTGATTTAGTTTGATACAAGGTTCTGAAACTGGCTTGGCGCCAATCAACATAAAACGTTATTTTGTTTCGTACAGTTAGGTGTTTATAACACCTTACTAGTATTCTCATAGTTATTTATGACGGCGTTTTTATTGGTTTTAAAAATCCCGAATCCATATAGAATAAACAGATTAAGAACATATAAAATTGCTAGACACAATATTGTTTCCATATTTTTTGAGGAATCGTTTTGGCAACTATTTTAAAAAGTAACTGTATGTATATACTTTAACTTCATGAAGCCATAAATTATTATTAAATATAGAATATTTAACATATTTTAACATATATGTAAAATTAAAAAAAACACTATCATAAGCTTGTGATAACCAAATAAGACACTGAGAAGAAATTTAAATATTCATCCTATAGACATCTGGGTCAGAATTAAAGTAATACTAATACGAAAAAAACGATACAATCAGGAAAAATTTAAAATGTAACTATCGATGAGAACTAAATAATAAATAATAAATAATCTTTAAAATATTTACCCAGTTCGTAAAAAGAAAACAGAAACATACAACCTTGTTATTAAAAATTTAAATTTTGTTCTTTATTCCATATCACTCTTGTTTAGGACCAGCAGTCCGCTCGAACTATGCCTCTCGCATTAGGCATTCAGACTTTCAAAGCATATTTCGTTCGTCTCAGTTAACAAGCTCATATCTCGGTCTATTTGCCGCTACATGAAAATTACCCCAAACGTACATATCACCAAACATATATGTATACCTGTAGGTATACATATATGTTTGGTGATTTATTTGACAAATAGGGAATTCATATAACACTACTGACTTAGATAACTAATCCATAAAATAAACTACTGTTTACAAGTATAACATTTTCTTACATCATAACATATACTTAATTAAAAATATATATTTCTAACTATTTTCTTGAAACTTTTCTTAATAAATGTATTTAAGTTCATTTAATGATGAAGAATTGTATGTTATTTAGTACTTTAGCCTTATTCATAATTAAAAGTATAACTGCAAGCATAAATTGTCAGTCCGAACATCTATTAATTTCTCCTGAAATTTCTTTTGGTTTTGCCTAGGGAAAGGTCGCGGGTTCTAGTTTGGTTTTGAATTCCTGGCAGTGTCGATAAATTTATAAATACATGTGTGTATTTAAATATACTTACCCTGTTTATTTAAAAATTCCAATAAAAGCAATACATATTTTTTTAATGGCTGAACCCCAGACTACCCCTCACAAATTAATCAATAATTAGTATACTCATTAAGGTCGACAAATATTACCTACGTTGACGAAACTATAAAATGAAATCAACAGTTAAAATTGAACATAACCAATTTAAATAAACAATTAGTCTTAAGAATAAAAGTATAAGAAACATAATAGTAACAGAAAATATATTTTGGTAAATGTAAAGAAATAAATAATCATATTAAATATTTTATAAGTTGTTGCAAATAATATCACTAAATACCACTGATATTAGCTGCGGTCAACTATATCAGTAAAATCTACAAAACATGATAGCTACGGCTAAATTACATTTTAGTACTAAATATTTATTAATAACTGTTTGTTTTTGTATAACTATTCTAAATACCCCGAGCATGTTCGTAATAACAACATGGTACATTCAATATTTAATATACAAATAATAAATGTAAGTATTCATTGCTTTAGTCGGTAATAGTTTAATATAATTGAATCAGTTTAAAATTATTCAAGAAAGACTTAATTGTTATATTTATATGATCATATTGAATACCGTTATCTATGTATTACTCTGAGTTTTATCGCTTTTTTTAATTAAAATGTCTACTTATAAATCATCGATCATTTATTTTTATTTAAACACAACTTTTTTAATTATATATAAAAACATGATACAATTTGATTATGCTAATAATGGAAGAATATTATTTCGACAGCGTTTCAATAAAAGGTAATATATTAAAATTGAAAACTCGAAAACTAAGCCTTCCATTATTCGAGTGCAGTTACATTTGTGGCAAATTAAAAGTAGAGTTAGTACACTAAACTTAAAAGTTTCCCATTCTATTAAATGATTTCTAAGTACACAGTCCGGGTTTTATGTGACCTAGATGGAAATCAGTATAATATTAAAACTAAAAGTCGCCCTCCAGGAAATACTAAAGTTATATTATTACAATATTTATATTTGAATAAGAATATATTTGAAGGTACTTCCTTTTGTTTGTAATAAATAGAAATAAAACGATATGTATACTGTTTAAAAAAGGTTACGCGTTTACGTGAGTAAAGCATACGCTTTACTCAACTTAAACAAGTAAAATTGGTATTTGTATTTTTTTACTTTAGGTATTTTTTTCTAGAGTTGTGGAGAAAATATAAGAAATAAATATTTGAGCATGAACATGTATCGTACCTTCGACTGCACAGCGCACGTGGGATCAGTTTAACACTATTTTAAAACGATCCATAATTGGCTAGTTATAAGCACACTTTATAACATAAAAAAACACTTATACGTTTTTAAATATGAGGTTGACATAGGTATCGACCGATAACGAGGCTAATAAATACAGTTGCTACTTAGCACTGCTACTTGGTACTAGTACTACTAGCTACTTAGTACTACTACCTGCTGTTTTCGTCAATTTGACACATTGACTAGTTCTAGACTTAATACGAAATTAGTCTCTTAATTTATATACTAAATCTTATTTACGAGTATTCAGATGTAACTTACAAATTTTTAAACGCATGTTTAAATAATGTAACTTTGTCTTATTGCATAGGCCTAACTTTCATAATAAAAGAAACAATTAAAAGCTAATACAAGCATGCAAAAAAATCGCTAGCGCTCATGACGGGTCACTATATTATTTTCTCATTTACGTTTAATATGAAACATCATGAGTTTGGTAACTAAATCGCCGCACATCACGTGAGACACGTATTATGTATGTATTGCGTAATGGCATGTATCGAATGAAATTTTATCAAAATTAATTCAACATGAGCTTTAATTTCGGTTGTATTTTTTTTCTGCTATTTTTTTTTTGTAAATTATTAATCAAAAAAGATAATAATCTTTACATCTTTCGCTGACCAATTGTATTATCCACTAAGTTATTTACAAGTAGGGATTAAGTTAAACACTATTTCATTTAATTTGCAACTCAAAGGGACTTCTGACATTAAACAGAAGAGGGCAAAAACTAAGCAACTCTGAAAGCAATAAAAAGGTCCAAAAACACGCTATCTAGAACTTACCTTTTACTAATCGATAAGGGTTAAAGCGTTCCAAGTTTTTACATTTGCTGAATTAATTAAACGAATCAACTTTTTTTTGAACGGTAGATTTAGAATCTACGTCATTTGACGTAAACTGTAGTAAAAAATATAAATAGGCTTGAAAATATTCTAGATATTTTATAAAGTGAAAATGAAAACATTGAGTAAATTTGAGCCTCCAACGCCGTCATTTTGCGCGCGCTTCGCGTGACGTCAATTGACACGTCCAGTGAATATTTACTCAAAACGTTTTAGTTACTTATACGTATTATTTTAAGTTTTAATTGCTATACAAACCATGGAAGAAGACAAAAACTAGTAGTATTATATAGTTCTGGAGTGCAAAAATAGTATTAGAAAAACACCCGACAAAGTGTTTTTTTTTGTATTCCAAGAGATGCGAAAATACAAAAAACAATGGTGTATGGTAACTAAAAGGGATAATATATGTCCTTAGTCGTATTTATATTGTTGTGAAAATCAATTTAACGTAAGTATATTTCATTTATATACTGCTTAGTGTAAATTAGTAAGAAGTAAGTGTTGAACATTAGAAAATTTGCTTTAAAATGAACCTAACCTAGTTCACAAAAGTTAAGTATACCTTTTTATAATAACCCTTTTTTTGTTTTAAGATTATTTTATGGTTGACGATTTATTTCAGGTTAAGGAAGTTATAGCAAATTGCAAACAGCAAAGAGAAAATGTAATCAAGTTTGAAGAAAGGGGTTGTGCACTGCTGCCTCATATATTTTTGTGCCAAAAACATCAGTTGAGAGAATGAGAATGTCCGTAGTCAAATAGCAAAGATTGACACCTATTGACGGCTATCAAAAGTAGTAATGTTTCAAAAAATGGTGAACCTTCACAAAGAAGTGATCACTAAGTAAGTCCTAGTATTAACCATACAAATGTCTGTGATATTAATCAACCAAGACTCAGTACTTCTCTTAAAGTGATGATCATAAGGCAGAGCCTTCCTTTATATATTGCATATTGAAGATAAACTACCAAGTGACTAAGCTGTGCAAGTCAATATTAAACCGAAGTATAGAAGTGAAGGTGTCAATTTAAATGTACCTGCTGAAAAACGAAATGCAGCATTAGTCACAAGACTATTTCCTCATTCAACACATAATATTTAAAATTTACCAGTAAAATTATCTGTTTTAAAAAGAAAACTGTTTACTGATAACACAGCTGTTAATACTTCTATAGCATCTTATATCTTCTATATCTGTTGATTATTAACCAAGTTATTTATCTGAGTCAAGTGAAGTGGAAAATGATTCAGAGGAAGATTTTTTTTTTAAATGTAATGTGTAGTAGTAGCATGCTAACTGCTATTGAAAAAGAGTTTGAGTTTGTTTTGTAAGAGTTCTTTGAGTATTGAGAAAGAGAATAAAATTGAGAGATGTTTTTAGAATTACCTAAACAATCGTATCTTCTAATAAAACTTTTAAGCACGCAAGTATAGGTTTAAATTATTTATTTTTCTCAGAATCACAAATACCACACAGTATCAACTTCGACGCCGATAACTTTAATGGTGTGTCAAATGACGTAAATCATACGAGAGAAAATGCATATTATTTGAACTTAACTTTATTTAATCTTAAATTTTACCTTAGGGTTAAGATTAAGGTTAATATTATAAGCAGATACATTAATTAAGATTAATAAGGCAAGATAAATAATGCCTTCTTTTAAGATATATTTTTAAAGTTTTAGTTTCTAATAAGCTTAGCTGAAATACCGCAACGCTTTCAAACGTTTCACGTATTGCTAACTATGATTTTAAATTTGAAAGTTATTTTATAATTATTATTTACAATTACATTGAAATATTAGAAGACACAGATTTTATTTATTACTAATGTAATTCATTTAAAAATTATACATAATATACGTCACCCTTTTTGAATATTAGTGTGCGGAACCTCCTACAGGAAGTTGAAATTTAAGTTCCTTGGATAACCTTCAGAGTTATTTACCTTTAGCTCGTTATTGAATAAACTTTAGACACATGTCTGCAGTAAGACGTTTAAAAATAATAAAATAATTCTGTGTGCTGAGGAAAATGTGATTTTATTATTATTTAATGTTATTTAGATATACTATAAGCATTCCGCATCCATCTATTTTACAAGTAGACAGTGGGCGGTTTTATTATTAAACATTTAAGTTGTACTTACTTAACAAGAAAGTATTAAAGGAAAAACTTTTTAAAGAATGATGTGATCCTTTATTGATTGCGTTTATTATTTTTCTATTCACCTTTATTTATTTCAGGGTTATTTTTGTGTTATTTTTATTTTTATCAAATGGTATTTAGTGCTTCACTGTACTCGATGTCACTTTCATGAATATTGAAAACGAATATTGTATCGAACTGTACATCGGATTTTATTGTATAGTTCCTTTGAGGGATTGTTTTTGCAGGCTATAGGCTGGATGATACAGTTGGAATTTAAGGTTACGTAATTATTCAATTATTTCATAAAATGCTTCCATATCAATAACAAAATGTTTAGGTTATTTTTTTTATACTATAATGTTTTATTGTTTCTAAAAATTACTGTTTAATTGTTATTTTTTTTTAATATAACAATAATATGAATACCCCTTTCACTTATCTTAATTATTAAATAAAAGCAGATATTTATTTAGTTTGTTAAAGGTCGCCAAATAAATTTATCTGTGATGTCGTTTTGCAGTTTTTGTTTTTTAAATCAATAAAATCTGGAATGGAAGTTCCGGTTACAAGAATTCTGGTTAAAAATACGATTAATTTTTAAAAAGACCAAATATCCTTTCATAAAAATATAAAGCTGTTTTCAAATTTCAGAGTTCGAAGACTACTCAACATTTTATGACTTTATTCATTAGAACGGTTGTTCTAATTATTATAATATGTAGTAATTAGTTTAAAGACACTATCACAATTCGTAACAGTGCTAATATTATTTATGTCAATAATCAAATCTAATCTAATAAAAAATAAAGAAAAATAATTTGTTTGAGAAGCGAAAATTATTTAGGAAAAAAATCTTAAAAATAAAGTAACATTTAAGTAAACTTAACATGACTATACATGTTTACAAATATTTTCAAACAAAAAAAAAAGCTATTATTAACCTAATAAATTTGTGATGAGTAAGTAGTATTTTAGTATACTTTTATTAATAATTTCAATATTTCGACGTCTTACGTAGGTTTTTTTTTTTTTTTTTTTTTTTTTTTGTCGTTGGAAAAATGCGTTACGCATCATCCCAGCGGCCAGGAAGGTGATGGCCGAGGGGTTATGTGGGACTACCCGGCAGCATAGAGGACGCTGCCATTTTTAAGGCTACCCACTAAAAAACCAACGGTTGACCTCATCGCCATAGTGGAGCGCCACGGGATCACTTTCGCACTTACCGTGACGCCTCGGCGGAACCTCCTGCGAGGGGCCCCGATCAACTTAGGGACACCCTCACCTCGTAGGCCTATAATGGGTGGGAGAGGTCTCCCGCCCAGGCACTACGGCTGGGAAAGGAAGCGGCGGGCATACTCCCGCTTCCTTCTTCCCAGCCTAACCCTACGGAGCGGGTCTGCGGTAGAGGCTAGCTCCCTGACCCGCTCCGCGGCCTCCTTTGCAGCAATGACTTGTTCGCAGAAGGAGGCCATGGCGACCCAAACGTCCTCACTGTCGAGCATCTTTGGAATGACGCTCGACAGCGAGACACTGCTGCCGACCACGACCATATATACGACAATATATTAGAACATATTTATTATCCTTCATTTCTTTGTAATATGTAGCAAACAAAAGTTATGTATTACCGAAAAATAGTAAGTAGTAAGTAAGTACCCATAGTAATCTTAATTAATGTTATAAATTCTATAATGTTTGGTAAATATACGAGTTTAGCAGTTTATTCTTGAAATCTTTAAGTTTCCCGTCTTACAACAAAGCCACTTGTCATCCCGACGAATCTTCCAGAAAAGGTCTAAATCTCGTTAGGTCAACAAAAACGAGTAAAACTTCGTATTTGTGTTTTTATTCTAGGTATTTTATTTTTATATAGGAGATTTTCGCGCGAGTGTTGTAAGTTTAACACTAATAAAGCGGTCCATAATAGACTAGTTATAAACACACTTTAAACTATAAACACTAATAACTTACATCTTTTTCAATCTGAAGTTAACGTAGGTATCGACCGCTTGTAGGGCCTCACCGGAACTTCCTCGTATGCCTGCCCGCTACCCTTACCATTTGGATTCTACCAGTGGCATCGAAGGCTATACGTTAGGGCTCCCAGGAAACAACGGTTATTGAGTTCCTTCGGGTTCGGTTACATCGGCTTTGGTCGGTGGAAAAGTGGCCTGGGCATTGAGAGTGGGAGGGCGCAGGCCCTTTTCATGGGATCAGCTGCGGGGTTTATTACTTTTACTTCTCTGTTCTGTGGAGTGGTCCTGTGGTTGCATGGGAGTGGTTGCATGGGAGTGGTTGCATGGGAGAGAGAGGCTGAGGGGGAGGCCTTCTGCTGTGGTTAGGGCCTGGACCTCTTGCTGAACAGTATCAGTGCTACTGCTCGACGGGAAGACAATCCGGGGGACGGACGTAGCAGTACTAGGTAGAGAGAGGGTAAAAAAGGGTAAAAAAGGTTAAAAAAGGGAGGGTGCCTCTCGTTGTGGTGTCCACTCTCCGTGGTTTTTGCGTTGAGTTGAGGCAACCGTCTTGTTTAGTGAGTAGGTGTCTCACATAACCGTCCCCATCTTACCCTGGAGGGGGGTAACCCATTAGAGCTTCCTGACATTAAAAAACAGGTATCGACCGGTAACGAAGTTAATAAATACAGTCGCTACTTAGCAGTGCTACTTGGCGCCTGCGGCTGTTTTCGTAAATTTTGAGACAGTGACTAGCACTAGACTTAATACGAAATTAATCACAAAATCTTTATAAAATAACTTGTTTATGTGTATTTAGATATGACCTTCAAAATTTTTAAGGTTTTACGTCAAAAAATTTAAATATTTTATGTATTTATATTTTTAAACTTAACTTTGTTTGATTACAAAACATGGGCCTAACCTTCACGAGAAAACGGACAATTAAAAGCTAATAAAAGCATTTAATAAAATCGCTGACACTTATGATAGATCATTACATTATTTTTGCATTAACGTTTAATACGAAACATAACGAGTTCGGTTACTGAATCGCCGCACATCACGTCAGACACGTATTATAGATATTTGGCATAATGATATGTTTCGAATGAAATTCTATGAAAATTAATTCAACATGAACTTCAATTTCGGTCACTATTTTGTAATGGATTTGTCTTTGCTACTCATTAAGTAAATAATTAATTAAAAAAGATAATAATCTTTACATATTTTTCTCTAAACAATTTTATTACACATTAAGTTATTTAACGTAGGGATCCAATTAAACATCAGTTCGTCTATTTTGCAAGTTAAGGGGGTCTGACATTGAACAGAACAGGGCAAAAATATAGCAACTCGGCAAGCAATAAAAGGGCCCTAGAAAACGCTCTGGAACTTACTTTCTGCTAATCGAGAAGGGTTTTTTTTTTTTATATATTATCTAGGGCAATGCTTGACTACATTCCACCTGATGGTAAGTGGAATGTAGTCTTAGGTGGTAAGGCGCATTACCCTAGCAACCTATTCACTCTTCGCTTGAAGACACCCACATTGTATTCGGTCGGAAATACCGACGCAGGCAAGCTGTTCCAATCCTTTGCTGTACGCAGTAAAAATGAGGAAGCAAAGCGCTTCGTTCGGAGAGGTGGAATGTCCACAACAAAAGGATGGATACCTGCCGTGCGTCGGGACGTCCGGTGATGGAAGGGGGACGGGGGAATTAAATTGTGTAATTCCTGCGCACACTCACCAAAATGTATCCTATAGAATACTGAGAGGCTAGCAATTCTACGCCTGTGCTCAAGGCTTTGGAGGTCGGCTCCGACCAATTCGGGATCGCCTATAAGCCTCTTTGCTCGCCTCTAAATTGAGTCCAGAACCGCAAGATGAGACTTTGCGGCACCAGCAAATATGTGACCACAGTACTCTACACACGACCGGATCTGTGCTTTGTATAAAACAAGAAGCTGTCCCGGTGTAAAGTACTGCCGAACCTTCGCCAGAACGGCAAGCTTTGCTGCTACTGCTCTTGCTCTGGACTCAATGAACCGACCAAAGTTGAGGTTCGAGGAAATCTCTAAGCCTAACAACTGAACCCGGTCACTGTATTCCAAGGATACATTCTGGAAAGTAGGAGCCAAGGTGAAAGGGCTCCTTTTGGCGGTGAATAGACACGTCTGCGTTTTGGTGGCGTTGAACTTGACAAGATTGGCATTGCTCCATGCGGAGACTGCCTGAAGTTTGTCATTCAAACGTTGCACCATGGCTTCTCTTTCAGACTGTACTTGATCTCGACTAGCCCGAGTACTCGGCAGATATCTTTCTACAACTGTGCTGTCGTCTGCATACCCATAGATACCGGGCTTCAACAGATCATTAATGTGCAGCAGAAACAGAGTTGCAGAAAGAACGGACCCCTGAGGCACTCCGGCATTTATTGTCAAGGGTTCCGAGGAACACCCGTCGACAACTACTCGGAGAGATCTGTGGCTCAGAAAGTCCGTTACCCAGCCGATCAGACCAGGAGATATACCGTACGCTGAAAGCTTGCATATAAGGCTCGCATGCCAGACCCTGTCAAATGCCCTCGAGACGTCCAGAGAGACGGCGACCGCTTCTCCGTTCTTCTCGATGGCCTCGCCTAAAATGTGAGTAGCTTACACTAGGAGGTCCCCAGTAGACCTATTACGGCGAAACCCGTACTGAATATGAATATGAATATTAATATATATATAGTAGATTTGAATATGAATTGCCAATCCCCGGGGTCGGGTCCCCGAATGTGTTTTTTATGATCAATTCTTATAATACAAAAATCTATATGCATTAGTAGCAAAACAAATAGCGGTCCTGCAGGTCTTAGGTCAGGTGGTCTTAGAATATTGGCATTAATGTAAAAATACTTGTTTATGGACAAGAGTAATATATGTTAGACGTTAGACGTTACACTTATGACATATTTATGTAAAACTCATTTTGTTAACGAAGTGAGCGTTTTCAAAAGTTTTTTATTGGAATTCTAAATAAAACGATGAAGCTGGTAGAAAAAGAATGTATCATGGGATTTAAAAAATATTTACGTAAAACGCGTGGATCCGCCGATTGCATTTTGTATTCGACAGTACACACGACCCGACACGGCCTTTTCATGGGCCAAATAACATTCAAATATTTCACCTGAATGTACATTCACGAACTTTGTTTGTTGAATGCCTTACTACGTACTTTTAGAATTTATAAAACCTTTGCGTCATAGAACATAAAATATTAAGTTTTATTAAGCTAATTATAAGCATTCAGGATATATTTACTTTCGGTATAGAGGTATATTAGTAGATATCTGGTTCCTGAACCGGATCCTGATCCATGGCGTAGGTCTTAGGGAATTAAACCACATAGACACGGTATGATGATTCTTATATTAAATGTAGGTAATCAATTATCGCAAATGTAAATAGGTATATAATTGTCAGAGTTACTTGAACCAACGAGGCTTCGAGGGTCTAAAGTGTTACTACACTCTGTAATGATTCCCCCCTTGGCTCGATGCTCTCCAATATTTAAAATGTCTCAGGTGCCCCTCCAAATGATTTAATTTACGTGACTCCTTACGTCACGGCATTCACAACCTGTTGTAGAATAATATCAATTGAGTTACTAATAATCCTTGAATTATCGTAATCTGCGACAGATTCAATTCCATTCCTTAATAAATTTATTCTTGTTAGTATATTTCAACCAATCACCCCTGTCTAAGTAATTAATAAGACATACCTATGCAATTAACTTAAAGGTAATATGATTTTTTTAATTATCTAAATAAAAATAAACAAAATGGCTATGAGTCTGTGTTTGTTCATTAAGTCTTCATTCTACTGAAATAATTTAATAAGGTACTCATAATCAATTAAATAACGTTGGTATCAGATTAACACAAATATAAAACGTTCCTATAAAGTTTATAATAACTATAAATAACTATAAACGACTTATGTTAAATCATTGAACATATATATTTTTATTTATTTTTTAACTTTTAGAATCCTCATGGATACACACCTACATCCAGGGGATGATGGAGGTGGTTATGTGAGACTCCTAATCACTAAACCTAACAGTTGCCGCCGCCGTCATAATGGGACACAACAGAATCGCTTTCGCACTCACTGCGGTGCCCCGACGTGCACCACGGAGAAGGCAACCCGCAACGAGGAACACCCCTCCCTTTTTTGCAGGATTGGTAGGTTGTGAAGGGGTCCCCTTCGCCCCACCCAAACCTGCTACGTCAATTTGTGTAGGTTGTCTTGATATGATATATTATTATTGTTATTTCAGCAATTGTATAGTTCATAGGAAGTTGTAGCCTATGACATCAGCACTAGAATACCGAACACTTTCGGCATTCTTTTTCTGATCGACTTTCGGTACGTGGCACATGTTTTGCCCGTTTTCTCTGAGTTCAGCGACTGTGATGTGTATTTACTATTGTCATACAGGATATTTTTTTCATATAAAATAATATCAATCAAAATTCCCTCTTTAATGCGTTGGTGGAATAATATGACGCAGAACCTAATGCCTATGTAAACCTTACCTACCTACCTTACCGTACCTTTTCTAGTGAAAACAGAAGTTATTGCAAAACGAAATTTCTCATTGGAATCCCATGTTAACCAGTGCACGCGCATTCGAATTACAGTACTAGAACGTAGTTGTTTTACAGGGTAGGACACTTTTGGTGTTTTTATTTTTCTATTGTTCAACGATGGGTAGGACTGGCAGAATGTTATTACAAAGATTGATGTTCGGCATTGTGGAAAATCTTGTATTACGGAATTTTCGAGCTGCATACCCATACTATCTCAGAATCGCAATAGACATTGACTAATATTTTTAAAAGTACAATAAATCGTTAGACATTAACTATAACTTTCCTGTATACATTTACTATCCATCAATGAATTGCCATAGATATAAATTTATCATATTGAATATGGAATAAATTGTTTTTTATAGAAAAGAGGGTGCGCAGCTCAACCACCGCCCCCCAGCTGCGCGGCCCTAGTTTAACATGAAATTTCGAGTTATCACTGTGTACTTCAATTTATTACTTGTTATTGTATTACGTAATTAAAAAAATCTATTCAGTTCATAAAAAAAAATAACTATAGTGTTACGAAACTGTAACAAGAGGAGAATTGATTCAAGTATTATTCCAGTCGCCGTGCTCAGCTGAGAAATAAGATATAAGGTATAGATAAATCGCGATTCAGATCAAGTATTGAATTTTGTGTTCTAGTCGCTGCGCTGCTCTGATTCAATCGAAGCAGTTGGCTTTTAGAAAGACTTGTGACTTTTAGCATTACGACCAAAGTGCACTTGATAATAATGACAAATTAATAAATCATTGAGTAGGATCTAATATCCACGATAAATTATTATTTAATAAAATAAATAGGCATATACGTATACATTTGTGAATATTATGCGATATTTTAATTTTATATAAGTCAGTACTGTACATCATTAAAAGTTGATCTATGATTTTTGTTCGTAAATATATATATATATACATAACATATCAAAACAGTTCAAAATAATGTTCGAGAATAGTTTTACACATTACATCGCTCTGTTTCTAAGGACAACGTTTAAGTAGCATTATTTTAGATATAAAGCAGTCTCTTCCTAACAGCACCGCTTCCCAGAAAACTCGAGCTTCACGCTAAGACACGTAAGTGTTTCTAAACGACAGCTGCGTTCAACTGCATTAAAGTATTGACCGGAACATAAAGTGTATCACACGTTCTAAACCGAGATTTATGTATTCTATTCTGTACGATTGCACGAAACAACGTCTTGAATAATATTTGAATGATTTTTTCTCGTATATCATTGTCGTATTCTGTTGGTCGTATTGCATTTACAAAATACATTGTGGGCAGAAATATTTAATGTCTAAGAAAATTAATTTATATGTCTGTTATGTCATTTTACTTTTACTAAGAAAAACATTACACTTATCTAAAATTAAAAAAGATTGTCAATGTCTGAAGCTTACGTCATCGATCAAGACAATATGAGACATTCAACGATCTCATGTTTTACATTAAAAGGAAGTAAATAATAAGAAGTTTCTTTCATATAAATCCGAAATCAAGTGTGAATTCATCAACATTATAAAACCAGATAGTATTATTTAATTAAACAATAAATGTAATTCTCTGAAACAAATTTTTATGACAACATTTGAATGAACAACAATGAATTAAGGCATGGGTCCTCAAGCTAAGGCGTAGGTTCATCATATATATGTCGCAGATCACGATAATTTAACGATAATTAGTAACTCAATTGATATCATAGTAACAGTGGGTGTGAACGCCGTGACGTAACGAGTCACGTGATCGGAATCGTTTGGAGGGGCACCTGAGACATTTTAAACATCCGAGAGCATCGAGAGGAGAGGTTTATTCATTAGTGTGAGCCTTACAGTCCGGACCCCCCAAACGGGACCGGTGGTTCACGCAACTTTGATAATTGTATACCTACTAAGTAGTTTGTGATTACCTACATTTAATACAAGTAATTGTCATATTGTGTCTGTGTGGTTTAATTGCCTGAGACCTACGCCTCGGTTCCTGTACCAAAAGACTTCATCAAGAACGAACAAGCCACTAATCTACCTCCTATCTCCGACATATATAATATTTCTTTTTTAATGAGTATAAAATAATTATGTACGAGAATATTTTATTTTGTTAATTAGGTTGCATATATACGTATACGTGTGATTTGGTCTTAGGTTCTGACACTGGCTTGGCGCTAATCCACATAAAACGTTATTTTGTTTCGTACAGTAAGGCGTTAAAACATTCTCATAGTACTTTATAAAAGCGTCTTCATTGGTTTTAAAATTCTTGAATGTATATAAATTAAACAGAATAAGAATATATAAAAGTGTGACTCTGGAAATTATTTTCATATTTTTTGAGGAATCCTTTTGGCAACTTTTTAGTAAAAGTAACTGTACGCAAGTATTTTAATTTCATGAAGCCATTAATTATTATTTATAGAGATCTGGGTGGGTCTGTAATACGATATATTAAGAAATAATATAAAATGCAGCTCTCTTTGATAACCATATAATAAATTATAATTTATAAAATATGTATCCGATTCGTAAACGAAGAATAGAAAATGTTGTTGAATGTTGTTCTTTATTCCATATCACCCTTATTTTGTACCAGAACTACGCCACAGCTACGCCTCTCACATTAGGTATTCAGCCTTTCAAAGCATATTTCGTTCGTCTCAGCTAACAAGCTCATGTCTCGGTCTATTTGCCGCTACATGAAAATTACTCTCAAAAGTTGTATACGTATATATTTTGTGATTTCTTTGACGAACAGGAGATTCATTCAACACTACCTATTCTTAGATAAAATAAATAATGGCTTACAAGAAACACATTTTTTAGATTTTATATTTGTACTTTAAATTCAAGATATAAATTAACAAACTAACAAATTCTTTAAAAGAAATAATTAAAATGAGTTAGTGATGTTGTGATGTGAGAACTGTACCTTAGTTTTAATCCTTATTACAAGTATTACTACATACATCAAATATCAATTGCGACAAAGGCGACATCTAGAAGGCTATTAAAAAAAAATCTTGGTATAACCGCAGGATGGTTTCGCAGGTTCTTGTTTTAGTTTGAGTTCTTGTCCGTGCCGATATTTTTTTAATTTTCTATTTATCTAAATAAGCTGTCTTCTGTTTATTTAAAATTTAAACAAAACCCGTATATATTTTTTTAATGACTAGAATACAAATCCTTAACTAATATACTCATGAAGGTCGAGAAATATAACGTTCATGAAACCATCATTGAAATCAACAAAAACCTGTGACATCTGGGAAACCTTCTCATCGTTCTACCAATTGACCTACCGTATGGCGGGATTGAATCCCTGCCCGTATCGGTTTATTTTTCATTGTATATTTATATAAATTTAAATAAGCTTAGCATGACTATTTATAGATATTTACAATCATAATTATAAAAGTTAAAAAGACATAACTGTAATATAAGACAAACTGTTTTAGTCATCGTAAAGAATTAGTCATTATATTAAATATTTCATAAGTTTTGCAAAAAATATCTCTGCTCAATGATATTAGCTGTGGTCAACAATAACAGTATAATCTACAAAACATGAAAGCTACGGCTAAATTACTTTATATTACTAAATATTTATTAATAATCTGTTGTTATGTTACTATTATCAATACCACTAACATGCTCGTTGTAACAACACGGTACATTCAACAATGAATATACAGATAATATATGCTAGAAGCAAGCAGTGGCTTAATCGGAAATAGTATATTATAATAATTTAAATTATCATATTGACATCCGTATAATGTGTATTCTTCTTCGTCTTAACATTTTTTTAAATAAGATTTTTACTCATATTTTTATTTTTTTAATCATTGATAAATAAATGTTAAAATATATATAGAAATATAAAGCGTTTTAATAACATTTCAATTAAAAACACAAAAACTAAATACCTATCCTTCATTATTTAAGTGCATTTACATTTGTGGAAAAGTCATTGTTGAATATATTGACTTAAAAGTTCTCAATTCCATTTAATGGTTCCTAAGCACACAATCCGGGTTTTATGTGAACTAGAATAAAATCAGTATAATATTAAAATAAAAGCCCTCCTGGAGGAAAATTATAGAGTTATATAAAGTATTAACTATGTGGTATATTATTAGGACTTAAAAATAATATACCACCTTGAAGTCCTAATAATATACCACATAGTTAATACTTTATATAACTTTATAATTTTCCTCCAGGAGGGCTTTTATTTTAATATTATACTTATTTTAAGGTGAATTTTACAAGAGTTCATGTGTGTTACCAGCCAATAATAGTAATCCAATCAATATTATAAATCTTATAATTGTTGGTTACAAGTTTAGCATTAGGTTCGTAAAATCGTTAAGTTTCTCGGCTTACATCAAAGCCACTTGTTATCCTGAGGAATCTTCCAGAAAAGGTTTAAATCTCTTTATCTATGTTTTCTATATTAGCTTACCCTTATTCAATTATTATTAGTAAAGCTGCGTATTTGTATTTTTTTTAAGTATTTTTTTATAACAATTTATAATATAACTGTGGAGAAAATATAAAAATTAGTTTAATGTAATTATTATCTAATTAAGTGATATTTTTTAATACTATTTTAAAACGATCCATAAGTCGTTAGTTATAAATACGTTTCAAACTACAAAGACAAAGACCTATATCTTTTTAAACGTGAGTTGGACGTATTTATCAATCGATAACGAAGGTAATAAATGGAGCTGCTACTTAGCACTGCTACTTAGAATTTAGTCAGTCAATCTAAATAAGAAAATCCTTTACATTAACACATGGTCCTCAAAGTATTTTAGTAACAAAAAAGTTATATTAAATAATTAAACTTTGTTTTAGTTCGAACCCTAAAAAGTCCCAACTTTTAGTCCCTCATAAAAGTAAATAAAAAGTGTGTAATAAAATCTCTAGCGCTTATCATGTCATTATATTAATTTCTCAATTACGTTTAATATGAAACATTACGAATTTGGTAACTAAATCGCCGCACATATCGAGACACGTATTATGGATGTATTGCGTAATGACATGTTTCGAATGAAGTTTGGTTAAAATTAATTCAACATGAGCTTGAATGTCGGTCACTAATTTATAATTATTTTGTCTCCACTACTTATTATTTAGTAATAATAATAATAATAATAATAATATCAGAACAAATTACACACATTGATCTTACCCCTAAGTAAGCAAATTATTTGCTTGTGTTAAGGGTGTTAGACAACGATACAAATACATAGAAATACACATATAAATACTGAGAATATATTTAATAAACGACCAAACCCAGAAACACATACATCTATGCTCATCACATAAATGCCTGTCTCCGCCGGGAATCGAACCCGAGCCCCATTGCGCCGCGACACGTTAGGCGTCTGCGCTAACCACTCGACCAACGGGGCGGTTAAATTTAGTAATATATATCTATCATTTTTTATGAAATAATGAGTTATAATAAAAAAGATAATCTCTACATAATATGCTCGGAACAATTGTGTTACGAACACAATAAGTTGTTTCGATCCAGTTAAAGAACAGTTCGTTTATTTGGCATTTTAAAAGGGTTACTGGTACTGTTATCAAATAGAAGAGTGCAAAAATTAAGCAACTTGGAAAGCAATAAAAGGGTCCAAGAAAAGCTATCTGGAACTTACCTTCTAATAATAACAAGAGTTAAAGCATTCCAAGTTTTCACATTTGCTGAAATAATTAAACGATTCACCCTTTTCTCTCGAACGAGAGATTTAGAATCGTCGCATATGAGAGAAATAGCATATCACATAATTGAAATCATTGATATTCAATTTATATTAGCTATATTTTAAACGGGAAGAATTAATAAGGTAGGGTAAATAATGACTTTTTAATACTCTGTATCAAAAAGTTTTAGTTATTACGTACTTTGCTGAAAGAATGCGACGATATCAAACGATATAAGTAGTGATAAGTTTGAAAGTTTTAAATTGTTAATAATTAATATAATTATTTGAAGAGACAGATTTTAATTATTACTAATGTAATTAATTCAATAATTATACATAAGCTCTGTAACCCCTTTGACCATTAGTATGAGGAACCTCCTACAGGAAGGTGAATTTTAGTTGTTCGAATTACCTTCAGTACTCTTTACCTTTGGCTCGTTATGGAAAAACTTGACGCACATGCCTATATTAGGAAAGTTATAAGTTAAGTAGCAATTCGGTGAGATAAAACTATATGATTATGTTACTTCTAAATCTCATTTAGATATACTCTTAGAGGTAACAAAGACTAATAGTAGACTATGAACATGAATATACTTTACCTTTGAATTACCTTTGAATAGCTTTAGTATCCCGCATATGCAAGAAGGTGGTAAATGAATGAATCTTAAAATATACTTACTTAATAAAATAAGAATAAAGATAAAAATATAAATGTGAAATATTGCAGATATTAATTATTGTTTACCAATTTATCTATACTTATTTAAGAGATATATTTGTGTTTATTTTCGTCAGATATTATTGTACGCTTGACTCTACCCCATGTCACTGCGCTTTCATGAATATTGGAAACGAAAATTTTATCGGACAGTACATCGGATTTTATTTTACACTTTTATGGACTACCTTTGAGGATTGTGTTTTTGACAGCTATAAGCACAGATGGAATTTAAAGATACATGGTTAAATCTTTGATTTATTCACATTTTGTTTCCACAAAAGTAACAAGAAGACTGTGCTAATTTTCTAATTTGTAATAAAAATATTATTAATGAATTTCCCATCACAGGTATTTTTTTTATGCTGTCATTTTGAAGTTTTTATTTTTAAAATTTTGTTTTCATTTCATAAGTGAACCGTATCTTGGAATGAATAGTATATACAACACCTAAACTCTATTCATTCCAAGATACGGTTCACTTATGAAATGGAGACGGAGAGGTCCTTGTCCTTCCTAGATATATTACCACTACAAACTCCACGTGTTTATAAAATAAACTGCAGCTGCGGTAGTTCTTACATAGGCCAAACAAAGAGTTCTATTTCGGAAAGGGTCAAAGAACATATTGCTGCTGTAAAGAACCGACAGACGAACAAATCAGCGATCGTAGAACATGCATTGGAAGCGGGAACCAATCACTGGATTGAATTTCATCGTACCCAGGTCCTCTCCACAGAATGACACTTTTATGCTCGAGTTGTACGTGAAGCGATTGAAATTATGAAAAACAGGACTTTCAATCAGGAACATGGATTTAAGTTATCGCCATCGTGGAACCCAGTGATAAACACCATAACACCTCGCTTTTTTACGCATTCGCTTAAACACCTGGATAGGGATACTGTGAGTGTAGTTTGTGACGGTACGTGGCGGACAGACAATATTAATAATAACGAAGATGTGCGGGTAGATGAAGAAATTTCTTCTCCACAGATTCGACGACGAAGAGCCTGCACTACTAAGACAGTCAGCCTGTGACCACAGGCCGGTGCAACCTGGTCGAAACGTGAGGCAAATTAAAGGTATGTGATACCTGTTCCGGACGCGTCAATTTCCGATTTCTTAAATAATAATATTTAATGAATTGTTATTATTTTTGTAGTTTTATTAGTAATTTCAATATCTCGATCTCTTACGTAGGATTGAAATTGAGTTGCCCATTAATTTTAATTTTTGTTACCTAATAAATATTTTTTATGATAATTTATAATAAATACCAATTTTAAAAACGTATTTTGATTAAGTTTATTTCAGCATTAGATATGCTCGTATAAAAAAAACAGCGTACCTGCACCTGATTGAACCATGTAACCTCAGATTAATGACAGAAATTTTCAAAGTATTTGCGCTTGGTCAGACGTAATATATGTCGTTCTAACGATTTTTTCTTACATAAATCTTTATTTATGTCTACATTATATACAGGATTTATGTGTATGAAAACTTATATTATTAACGATGCGAGCGCTTTCAAAAGCTTTCTATTCAAATTCTTAATAAAACAATGAAGTTTGAAAAAAATATAACAAGGAATTTAAAAGATATAACATGAAGCACGTGGATCCACCAACTACATTTTGTGTTCGACAGTACATACGACTCGACACGATCTTTTCATGGAGCAAATAACATTCAAATATTTCACCTGAATGTACATTCACGAACTTTATTTTTTGGATGCTTTTTACGTATTACGTACCGTTTTGCGTTATAGATCCTAAAACTATAAGCTTTATAAATATAATCACAAATTTTTAAAATTAAAACTTTATAAAATCATCTAGAGGTATAAACTATAAACGACTCCTACAATAATAACAATACCCTAAACAATAAGGGAAAATAATTGTAAAGAAATTTTTGCAATAATTGTAAAGACATTTATTCAAAAATTCAAAGTATTGGTATCAATAACCAACAGAAGATTTGAACGGTTCTAACACTAACCACTCAAAGTAAAGGTAACATGACCTTCCTACCATTACTTATAACAGATTTTCTATGGAAGCGAAAAAATAATCTACTTTTTTTATATCCAATTAAATACAATAAGGTCAAGTACACCTAAATGTTTAAAATCTGAGTAAAGTTAGCTGACTATTTCATATAATTTAATTTCATTAATAAATCAAAGATTGCTAGTTGATATTTTTTACTATTGATAAAATTTATTTCAATCAAAAGTCTCATCTCTGATCACCTTTTTGTGAGTTTAATAGTATACTTTAAATTACTTGAAAAAGCAATTTTCTGCAAATATTAATTAAAATTTGTTATTTTTAAATAAATACGAAACTCACAAAAGGAATGTATTTTAATAAAGAAAGACTTGATAATATTACTTTTCTTAAGAACATCGTAAGAAGATGTTATACTGTATATGAAACATAAACAAAACTAAAACAAAGAAGTTTGTTAAGTTAGTGAAAATATGTTTGTTATACTTGCTGATTTTTAATATACCAAGAGAAGTATTTCAATTTACATTTTATCATACTTCGAAGACTATGAAATATATGGAGGATCTCATCATACTCCTTAAAAAAAATATCTATTTTTTTAAGTTTTTAAGTTAAAGTTAATATATTCCAGTGTTTCATTATTCCTGTTCTGAGTTAAGACAGTAGTAAAAACAATAATAATTTAAGCCGTTTAATGTTAACCTCACAAAAGATGAGGTTTATGATTTAAATAATTTGAATAAATATAAAAGCATATCAACTAGGAATGTTTTGATTTATTGGTTTGGAAATGAGGTATAATAAATAGCTAGTTTTACTCAGACCTAGATACATTTAACCAACTTGACCTTCATGTACATTATATTTGGATATAAATAAATGGAGAACATTTTTACTTTTTAATCGTTAAGTCATCATGTAGGGTTTGTCTTGAGTAGCAGCGTTAGTCCCCTTCAAATTTTCTGTTCATCATTGTTTTAAATGTTTTACAATACTTTGCAAAATCGTATAAACTGCTTTATAATTATTTCCCTAATTAAATAAGGTAGGTGTTGTTTGTTCCTCTTGGCGAGTTGATGGAAATATTTTATTCTTAAAACTAAACATTTAAGCTTTAATGCATATATTCATAAAGCTTCACATTGAATGTTCTATAACGCAAAATTTGTATAAATTCTAAAACTACGAAGCGACGCATTCAACAAATAAAGTTCATGTATATTCAGGTGAAATATGTGAAAGTTATTTGCTTCGTGAAAAGACCGTGTTGAGTCGTGGGTACTGTTGAACACAATATGCAGTTGGCGAATCCATATGCGTTTTACGTAAATATCTTTGGAAACCCTTGGTATACATTTTTTTAAAGCTTCATCGTTTTATTTAGAATTCAAATAAAATGCTTTTGAAAGCTCTCGCATCGTTAACAAAATGAGTTTTACATACATAATTTTTATAATACTCTCCTTGCAATACAATAGGTCCGGCACCCGCACGTTGAATCCATGGAATGCTAAGAAGCATCGTCTCTCTAAGGGCATATTATGACTTATCATGTATGAGTAATTTTTATATTTAAAAAATTTAAAACCACCCTGCGTTTCCGCTGTTTCATCATCATCATCATCTCAGCCTATTGACGTCCACTGCTGGACAAAAGCCTCACCCCACTTCTTCCACAGCGTGCGACTTTGAGCCGCCTGTAACCAATGGCTCCCCGCAACCTTCATTAGGTCGTCCGACCATCTAGTGGGGGGCCGTCCCACGCTGCGCTTTCCGGTACCTGGTCGCCACTCTAGAACCTTTTTTCGGCCCATCAGCCATCGGTTCTTCGAGCAATGTACCCTGCCCACTGCCACTTCAGTTTTGCAATTCGATAACTTATGTCGACAACTTTAGTTCTCCTACGGATCTCCTCATTTTTGATTCGGTCACGTAGGGAAATCTCGAGCATAGCTCTCTCCATCGCCCGCTGAGCTACGGTGAGCTTTCTTACAAGGCCCACAGTTAGCGGCCAAGTCTCAGTGCCGTATGTCATCACTGGCAACACACACTGGTTGAAGACTTTCGTCTTCAGCGTCCGTGTGTTTTATATACGTTGCCAGTCCGGTGATGGTAGCCAGATCTCTGCCGGGGATTCTTAGCACCCCCAACCCTGCCGTTACCAAGGCCGCTACCGTTACCTGGACTAGCAAGGCTGCCAGGGACTAGGGCCCATTTATTAGTGCTGTTTAGAAACCGCGATTTATTACATTAAACCTATGAAGACGATTAATCTACCGGAAATTCCGGGAATAAGGAGATCCTGTGCTAAGTCAAGGTCCGGCAAGAGATGCAGAGCTTGTGGTTTTACTCCCAAGTTCCTCTGCACTATTTTCTATCGTTATCTTATTAATATTATTTATATTTAAATATTATAAATATAATATTCTAATTTTAAATCAATTTGAATAATTATATTGTGTGCATTGTAGTTAGGCTAAAATCGCCAAAGCATTCACACCGTAATTGTATGATTACAATAAGTCCTTAGATGTTATAGATGAATCAGTGATAAATAAATTGAATAAGAAAGATAGAATAATATACGACGACGCTGTTAGTCAAAATTACTACGTTAAAACTCTAAGGTTAAAATTTAATCAACAATCCCTCTAAGGAAGTATAAATTAAAATCCGATGGAGAGTCCGATTCAATATTTCGATATCCATGAATGGCCAGTGATATCGGCACCAAATAGCATTTGATAAAAATAACACAAAAATATCGCTGAGAGAAGTAAAGGTGAAGAAGGTATATAATAAACGCAATCTGTAATGGGTCACATACACTTGTTTACATTATTTTTTTCTTTAATTCTCTCTTATGATGTCCTTGAGTGTCTAAATTATATAAATATAGAATGAAAAATAAACCGATATGGGCAAGGATTCGAATCCGCCACCTCTGAGAAATCGTTCCGTGACTCTACAAATTGACCTACCGTATCACTGTCCGTTTTCGTGAATTAAGCATTCTATATGTGATAGTCTTTATATATGTGGAGGTGACATTTATTTGGCTTTTTTCGCAAATCCTAACCAGTATTTTTAACCTTGCAGTATAGACACACATTTAAAAAATGCCACTACCGAAATTAATGTTTATTAAATAAAATCATTAAAACCTACCTCTTACTTAAACCTCTTTGCCTACTTGTGAAATAGCTGGATTCTGAAGGGCTTATCATAGTCTACTATAGGTACGTCTGTTTTATCTTATAGTGTATATCTACATAGAATTCAAAAGTAATAGAATCACAATGTCCTTATCACACCGAATTATTATATTATTTTTAATGTTCGTACTGTAGGCATGTGTATAAAGTTTTTCAATAACGAGCCAAAGGTAAATAGTTCTGAAACTTATCCAATGAACCAAAATTTCACCTTCCTATAGGATGTTCCGCACATTAATAATCAAGGGTTGACGAATCATATATATAATTATTGAGTAAATAATTATAGATATGATCATGAACATAAGTAATAAATATAATCTGTATCTTCTAATAATTAGATTATACATAATAATTATAACACAATTTTAAATTTTAAATCTTAGCAATATGAGATACGTTTGAAAGATTTGCTTTCTTTCAGTAAAGCTTATTAGAAAACATATTAAATACTTAAAAAAATAATTAAAAGACCGTATTATTTACCCTGCAGCAGTACAGAAACAGTTATTAGTATAAAACTGTTTCTGTTTATAATATTTGGTTAAGATTGACTGAAAATTTAAGATTCTGTTAAGTTCAAATAATATGCTTTGTCTCTCGTATGCGAAGACTCTAAATCTACCGTTCAAGACGAAAGGCTATTTCAGCAAAAATTAAAAACTTGGAACGCTTTAACCCTTCTCGATTAGCAGAAAGTAAGTTCTAGAGCGTTTTCTAAGGCCCTTTTATTGCTTTCCGAGTTGCTTATTTTTTGCCCTGTTCAATGTCAGAACCCCTTAACTTGCAAAATAAACGAGCTGATGTTTAATTTGATCCCTACGTTAAATAACTTATTGTGTAATAAGATTGTTCAGAGAAAAATATGTAAAGATTATCATCTTCTGTTAAGTTCAAATAATATGCTTTGTCTCTCGTATGCGAAGACTCTAAATCTACCGTTCAAGAAGAAAGGCTATTTCAGCAAAAATTAAAAACTTGGAACGCTTTAACCCTTCTCGATTAGCAGAAAGTAAGTTCTAGAGCGTTTTCTAAGGCCCTTTTATTGCTTTCCGAGTTGCTTATTTTTTGCCCTGTTCAATGTCAGAACCCCTTAACTTGCAAAATAAACGAGCTTATGTTTAATTGGATCCCTACGTTAAATAACTTATTGTGTAATAAGATTGTTCAGAGAAAAATATGTAAAGATTATCATCTTTTTTAATTAATTATTTACTTAATAAGTAGCAAAGACAAATCCATTACAAAATAGTGACCGAAAATGAAGTTCATGTTGAATTAATTTTCATAGAATTTCATTCGAAACATGTCATTATGCCAAATATCTATAATACGTGTCTGACGTGATGTGCGGCGATTCAGTAACCGAACTCGTTATGTTTCGTATTAAACGTTAATGCAAAAATAATGTAATGATCTATCATAAGTGCCAGCGATTTTATTAAATGCTTTTATTAGCTTTTAATTGTCCGTTTTCTCGTGAAGGTTAGGCCCATGTTTTGTAATCAAACAAAGTTAAGTTTAAAAATATAAATACATAAAATATTTAAAATGTTTGAGGTAAAACCTTAAAAATTTTGAAGGTCATATCTAAATACACATAAACAAGTTTTTTTATAAAGATTTAGTGACTAATTTTGTATTAAGTCTAGTGCTAGTCACTGTCTCAAAATTTACGAAAACAGCCGCAGGCGCCAAGTAGCACTGCTAAGTAGCGACTGTATTTATTAACTTCGTTACCGGTCGATACCTGTTTTTTAATGTCAGGAAGCTCTAATGGGTTACCCCCCTCCAGGGTAAGATGGGGACGGTTATGTGAGACACCTACTCACTAAACAAGACGGTTGCCTAAACTCAACGCAAAAACCACGGAGAGTGGACACCACAACGAGAGGCACCCTCCCCTTTTTAACCTTTTTTACCCTCCCTTTTTTACCCTTTTTTACCCTCCCTCACCTTATACCTAATACTGCTACGTTCGTCCCCCGGATTGTCTTCCCGTCGAGCAGTAGCACTGATACTGTTCGGCAAGAGGTCCAGGCCCTAACCACAGCAGAAGGCCTCCCCCTCAGCCTCTCTCTCCCATGCAACCACTCCCATGCAACCACAGGACCACTCCACAGAACAGAGAAGTACAAGTAATAAACCCCGCAGCTGATCCCATGAAAAGGGCCTGCGCCCTCCCACTCTCAATGCCCAGGCCACTTTTCCACCGACCAAAGGCGATGTAACCGAACCGGAAGGAATTCAATGACCGTTGTTTCCTGGGAGCCCTAACGTATAGCCTTCGATGCCACTGGTAGAATCCAAATGGTAAGGATAGCGGGCAGGCATACGAGGAAGTTCCGGTGAGGCCCTACAAGCGGTCGATACCTACGTTAACTTCAGATTGAAAAAGATGTAAGTTATTAGTGTTTATAGTTTAAAGTGTGTTTATAACTAGTCTATCATGGACCGCTTTATTAGTGTTAAACTTACAACACGTGCGCGAAATACTATATAGAAATAAAATACCTAGAATAAAAAACACAAATACAAAGTTTTTCTCGTTTATGTTGGCCTAACGAGATTTAGACCTTTTGTGCACGATTCATCGGGAGGACAAGTGGCTTTGTTGTAAGACGGGAAACTGAAAGATTTCAAGAATAAACTGCTAAACTCGTATCTTTACCAATCATTATAGAATTTATAATATTAATTAAGATTACTATTATTGGCTGGTTGCATACATGATAGGGCAGTTATGTGAAGGATTTGTGACGGAATTATGAGGAAGAGTACAGAAATTGACAGATTTCAGGTGGAAATATCTCTTTCATTCATCTTGTTAAACCAGGATTTGATTTCTTTTATTAATTAGCCATTTATAAATACGATATCAGGTTGAAAAGAAATACAAGATTCTGCATAGACCGGACAGAGTGCTTATAATGGATCATTTATACACTATAAGCGATTTACTTGACATACTACAGAGTAATACTACATTCATAAATTGAGTTTACAGAATGAAAGTCAATCGCTACCTCTCATAAAACATGTAAAAGGCTTTGTGATCGTTAGATTATTTTTCGGTAATACATAACTTTTGGTTGATACATATTACAAAGAAAACAAAGATAATAAATATGTTCTAATATAACATAATAATAATAATAGCAGGACAAATTATACATATTGATCTAACCCCTAAGGAAGCAAGTTATTTCCTTGTGTTAAGGGTGTTAGACAACGATACAAATACATAGAAATACACATATAACTACTGAAAATATATTTAATAAACGACCAAACCCAGAAACACAGACATCTATGCTCATCACATAAATGCCTGTGTCCGCCGGGAATCGAACCCGAGGCCCATAGCCGACGCCTAAGGTGTCACGGCTCAATGAGGTTCGATTCCCGGCAGAGACAGGCATTTATGTGATGAGCATAGATGTGTGTGTTTTAGGGTATTGTCGTTTATTAAATATATTCTCTGTATTTATATGTGTATTTCCATGTATTTGTATCGTTGTCTAACACCCTTAACACAAGCAAATATTTGCTTACTTAGGGGTTAGATCAATGTGTGTAATTTGTCCTGATATTATAATTATATTTTATGTTTTTATGGTATGTCACTCATTTGCATGTGGTTTGCTCATAATAATTGAGGTCAAACAATTTAATGTATGTTTGATTACATATTAGCTTGTAATAGTGATAACCCTTTTGGTGCAATAAATAAATAAAAAGTAAATTAATTAATTCATAAGTAAATAAATAAAAATATAAATAAATATTTAAATAGATAAACAAACAAACAAATAAATTAAACACATTAAAGCTACTCTTCATTTCATTCACTACCATTAAAAATGAAACAAAGACCTACCTACAAAGGAACTAATATTAGATCCAGACTTAGTTCTTGACTGCACCAGGCA
This sequence comes from Napeogenes inachia, assembly GCA_959347355.1. Taxonomy (NCBI): domain Eukaryota; kingdom Metazoa; phylum Arthropoda; class Insecta; order Lepidoptera; family Nymphalidae; genus Napeogenes; species Napeogenes inachia. The sequence goes on along the minus strand of OY365795.1, from coordinate 8,144,987 downwards.
CAGAGAACTCATCCATTATTCAGAGACATACAGGTTGGATTAGCTCTCAACGCTATTTTGATCAGTTAGCAACTGTGCATCCAGACTAAGAATTGTTCTATCATACCCTTGTATATAGATTAAATCACTACTATTTTGTTGTTGCGATATTGTATTGTATTAACTTAATGATGTTTTGATTTGCTTTTGTTTGATTTTTTAGTAGTTAGTTTTGAATGTGTCAAGTTTCCTATAATCTTCTATAGTGGTTTAAAAGTGAGAGCATTATATAAATAGTAATGGCGTGCTTGGTTATTTTTAAAAAAGCTGTGATAAACTTTGATTCTAATTTATGCTCACATATCAGTTTGACTTAATAGCACAATATATATTTATATATAGATAAATTTATAAAGTATCCGTGGAGTTTCTTTTTTGGAGATTTTTCGATATTAGCTTATTTTTGATTTCAACACATAAGATTATTTTCACTATTATCTTTTAATATCAGACAATAAATATAACATAGTGTAAGAAATTTCAATGAATATTTAAATTGCCGTCAGAAAATCTAATTAAGTAAAATCTATTTCTCAAGCTATCGGTATTTAGTTACTTGGAAATATAATATTTGAGTTCTTCGCTTGTAGATTTATAAATAGGTCCTTTCTTAAAAGTAAGTTTTATAACAAAAGAAATAGTAACTCGATTTCTTTTAGTAAATAAATCAATTAAATCAGAAAAAAATATTGTTAGTTTCCTTTGTCAGCTGAACGTTTGTTTACAAAGGATTAAATTATACAATAAAGACCACATCTAACAAATCAGATAGACTGACGTATAAGTTCGTAAATGTATGGCATTTTTCTTAGAATACTGGTACCTCAATGTCTCATTGCAATAAATATCATTAATAAAAAAATATTAATTATTAATCATTTAAATTCAATGATAATGATTATATATACCTTTGATAATTATCATATATTTGGCACTGTTTTAATACGGTAATTATCTTCGTTCATACTAAATAACATATTTTTTCGAACAAAACATCACAGTTCCATCAGATATCTCTCATACTACACTCGCAGTTATCAGTTAACACCAAAACAATCCCGAAGCGGCACGTTTTGAAAACATTTATTTATGGAAGATAGAAACTTTATTGGTTTTGTTAATAAATGAATTGAATAAAAATATTGTTGACTATTGTCTATTTTAACTGTTTCCATTATATATGGTATATATCTTTATAATTGAAAAATAGTAACACTTTTAACAATATGCTTATATGCTTAAATAGGGACTAAAGCTTATTGCTTTATTTTCTTTTTATTTAACACAAAATTTTAATAAAGAAATTCACATAGAATTTTAATTAAGTTAAAAAGTAAGTGAATCGATTAAACCTTTCGTTAAAAGTCTTTTTTTTCGTATCTATGCTGCTAGCCCTGTCGGCTATTACAGTGTCACCGGGACAGTCAGGTGCAAAAAAAAACTAATCCTGTAGTCCCCATGGGGCATTGTATAATGCGTTGTATAATATAGTTTTTAATGAACACCTGAAAGATCTTATATTTTTAATAACCTATATTTTAACTTGGCGATCCACCTTAGTAATAGTAGGGCTCCATAGTTATTTAGTACTGAAAATTGATTACAAGAAAAACTTTATATTATATTATTTTCATCAATTACTTATTTAATATTTAATTTGTTTTATATTTGGTGTCAAACTTCTAACAACTTTTTATAATTATTGGGATATAGGTAAGATTGAGAGAGAACCTTGTTTACATCCTAAAAATACTTGATGCCGTTTCACTTTGAGTTTCAAATATACTTATTTTATTTTCACTTTGTGTATCAAATATAGGTTGTTGTACTTCTTTTGTGCTACTTGTATGTGTTTTATTTTTTTTATATTTCGGGGTGTACAATAAAGAATATATGATGTTGATACTACAACACCTACGATATATTCTCATTAAGTTTTTCTACTTTAGTAAGCTGGTCATTTATATAAACAAGAAAGAGAAATGGTCTTAACATTGAACATTGTGAGATAATTAATCGGGGCTTCAGTCAATCTCTTTTCATTCACCCTTGAGAAATCTATTAGACATGTAAGATATTTTCAGTTGGAGATAATTGATATGTTTTATAAATAAGACCGGCGTGACAGTAGCATAGTAACCTCTTGGGAAACTATGTACAATGTTTTATATAGTGAAGTAAGTTGTAGGTACAACATACAACGTAAGCGATGTTATCTGCACTAATATTTATTATCTTTGCACAATTTGTGTTGATAGACCTAATGAGTTACAAGCGCCCGAGGTTGCAAACGAGCAAACGTTGCATGATTAATGTTTCTTCGACACTATGTAATTGAATTGAAATTGGATTGAATTGAAATCTCTTTCGTCCATCCGCTCTACATGCTCAAACCACCTCAACATTGGTGTCTCTATTTTGGTCACTATATTTACTTTTACGCCACATCTGTCACGAATCATCTCACTCGATGAGTTGTATATATATATATCGTATAATAATATTAAAACAAGACTTCCTTAATAGTAATCACCAAGTATTTGTAGTGTCTTTGTTATTGAAGTTATGTATGTTATGTTATGTTTTTGGCATATTGCAGTAAGGAATTTTAAAGTATTCCAATTAAATTTGTTGAAGGTACTAATATTTTATAAAATCTTTAATAAGTTTTTTTTTTCTAAAACCTGTCTTATTAAGAAACCGATCCGGCGATTTCTGGAAATCCTTCCGCGTCGCTGTAACTGTTACATTTTATTATGTAAGGCTTAGTTTACCATGTCTTTTTGTCTTGAGCAGTATTATTCGTACCGTTCAAATGTTCTGTTGGTCATCTTTGCCAAATTAAATAAATTTCTTTAAATTATTTTTCCTAATTTAATAAGGTTAGTTTTCTTTGTTCATATCGACGAGTTTATGAAAGTAAATATAAAAACTTATTTTTTTATATTCATAAAGCTTAATATTTAATGTTCTATTAAGCAAACGTTTTATAAATTCGAAAAGTTCGTAGAAAGGCATTCAACAAATAAAGTTCGTGAATGTACATTCAGGTGAAATATTTGAAAGTTATATGCTGCATGAAAAGGCTGTGTCGGGTCGTGTGTACTGTCGAACACAAAATGCTTTTGGTGGATCCACGCGTTTTACGTAAATATATTTTATATTCCATAGTACATTTTTTTATACCAGCTTCATCGTTTTATTTGAAATTCAAATATAAAGCTTTTGAAAATGCTTGCATCGTTACCAAAATGAGTTTTTACATAATTTTGTTTATAAGTATAACTTCTAACGACATATATTATGACTGCGAGAGTTTTTACATTTATGTCAGTAATCTAAGGCCTCCTCGCACATTAATGCTATTTGTTTCAGTTTCAAGCCTATCTAAGACGTCTATATATTGAAATCAATAATAAAGCTACTAAAATAATTACAAATCATTAATTTAGCTAGATTGTTGTTTCAGAATATTTTTTTTATAAATTTTACTAGTGACCCGCCTCGGCTGCGCACGGATGCAAAATAGATACTAATATAGTTCAGTGAAGATGGATTGATATTAAGTTATAAAGTTTATACTACAGAATGTCTTTGTATACAATATTTACGCTGTGCTGTCGCTGTGTTAATCTCTGATATCTTCTAAGATATCCATTTTAGTGAAACACTGTTAAAGGTAGTATGAATTTACATGAAATGTACTGCATATGTTATGCTGCATTATACTATGTATGTATAATACTGTATGTATTATATGTTAGCTTTTATACATGTAGTAGTTTGGTTTTGACTAAAAATAAAGATATAATTTGTTGATTTGACTAAAACAATTGAATGTCTGTATAGAGATTTAATTGATAAAATAATTGTAATATTGGATACTGATTTGACTAAGAATAAGAAGTATATAAATCGCAGCTCGGTTAAGAGAAGGCATTGTGTGAAATTGGGAGTAGGTACAAGTTGTGGGGTGGTATTATTGTGATAAAAGTGTAACAGTTATAATAAACTGCTGAGTGTGAGATCGAGAGACTAAGTTGTGTAACAGTGATAATTAAGAGTTTAAATGGTAAACAGTTTAGTGTATTTGTGAACAGTGTCATAAAGTGCTTTAAAGAATAGAACGACTGTCGTTGGCGATTCTTTGCGGTAAGAGAGCTCTAATAGTTCAGAAGTGGGATTGTTCCGCGGCATTGGAACTGCATGCATCTGTGATCACGGGTTGTTTTTGCCGAGTCTTCGCCTCCAAAAGCAAATGTGGTAACTTTGCTATTATATGTGCTTATTTATTTATTAATTCAACATATTTAATATGTAGAATATACTAAGATGATAAAAGTAATTACTTTGAATTGTTTTCTAAAAAGTATTTTATGTGGATGAGGGTTTTGTTGTCTGATTACTCACATGAGGCCGATAAGCCAACTTCCGAGTAGTATTTGGTACATTGAGGATATTGAACTGACTATGACTAGTGACATCAAATGCTCACATTAGGCCGATAAGCCAAAAGATGAGTGTAGCATTTGAGGTATAGGGACATCAAGCGCTCACATGAGGCCGATAAGCCAATTTTTGAGTAGCGTTTGAGAAGATCAAATACTCACATGAGGCCGATAAGCCAACTTCTGAGTAGTATTTGGTACATTGAGGATATTGAACTGACTATGACTAGTGACATCAAATGCTCACATGAGGCCGATAAGCCAAATGATGAGTGTAACATTTGAGGTATAGGGACATCAAGCGCTCACATGAGGCCGATAAGCCAATTTTTGAGTAGCGTTTGAGAAGATCAAATACTCACTTGAGGCCGATAAGCCAACTTCTGAGTAGTATTTGGTACATCGAGGATATTGAACTGACTATGACTATGACTATGATTATGATTTATGAGGAAAAATTTTTGTGTCCAGTAGATTTTTTTTTTTTTTGAAAGAGGCTGCTGAGCCAGATTGAACACGTAATCAGACAACTTATACCAATTGATTATTATAGTTGAAATTGTCAAGTCTATAAATTTCAAAACATTCTCTTAATTGGAGGACCAATTATTTATTATGATGGCCGAAAAATTTATAAATATTAATGTATCATAATACATAGACTTTAAATTAGATTTTGTGAATTTACAATTATAATAATTAGATTTACAAATTACTTCAGAATTAATATTGTAAGTAAATGGTTTTTGATAACGAGCGGACTCGTTATGTTTAGGATGGCCGAGCTGTTAGCTTTTATACATGTAGTAGTTTGGTTTTGACTAAAAATAAAGATATAATTTGTTGATTTGACTAAAACAATTGAATGTCTGTATAGAGATTTAATTGATAAAATAATTGTAATATTGGATACTGATTTGACTAAGAATAAGAAGTATATAAATCGCAGCTCGGTTAAGAGAAGGCATTGTGTGAAATTGGGAGTAGGTACAAGTTGTGGGGTGGTATTATTGTGATAAAAGTGTAACAGTTATAATAAACTGCTGAGTGTGAGATCGAGAGACTAAGTTGTGTAACAGTGATAATTAAGAGTTTAAATGGTAAACAGTTTAGTGTATTTGTGAACAGTGTCATAAAGTGCTTTAAAGAATAGAACGACTGTCGTTGGCGATTCTTTGCGGTAAGAGAGCTCTAATATATATAAAATTGTATTTTATAAAAAGCTTGGTTTATAACAAATTATTTTCTAATATATAAAAAATAGTTGTATCGAGTTATCATTTAGAGGTCAATATAAACCATTGTGGATTTCATATTAATGTTTGAAATATATGCATCTACATAGTACATTCTTGCTTGCTTAAGGTTATTCTATAAACACAATCGAATTTCCAATTAGAATTTTCGTATCAAAATTTATTTAAATCTAAATTTAAAAAATAAAAACTGACAACCGACAGCACAGATAAATTGTATTAAACTATTATTATAAGAGAACAGACTCAGTAAATAAATTATGAATAGGTACTTGATAATTAAAACAAGTGAGTATTTAATGCTTTTATTACTTTAAAAAAAAACTACAATCATTTTATTCAATATTCGTTTCTAGTATTCATAAAAGGCCAGAGACATGAGGTACAGTCAGACTCAAAATACGATTTAAAATGTAACGTAATAATTTAATGAGATTTAAAAATTACAAAATCGTATAAATTCTTATCACTTATAATTTCAATAAACGGAAAGTTATAAATTAAATTGAAAAAACGTAAATCTTAAGACACATGCCTACATGTGTCTAAAGTTTTTCAATAAAGGGCGAAACGCATATAGTTCATAAGGTTATTCAAACAACTTAAATTTCACCTTCCTGTAGGAGGTTCCGCACACTAATATTCAAAGGAGTTATAAAACTTATATATATTTATTGAATTATTTACATTAGTAATAAATATAATCAATACCATCAAATAATAACAATAATTACAAAATTTCAAACTTACCAATACCTATATCGTTTGATAACATTACATTCTTTCAGCAAAGCTGATTAAAACTAAAACTTTTTAAAATAAATTATTAGTAATTATTTCACCTTATAATGTTTGGTTGACTGAAGATTAAAGATCAATGATTTCAAATACTATGCGTTACAAATAACAAAATATGCGACGACTCTAAATATTTCGTTTAACAGAAAATGGTGATTCGTTTAATAGTTTCAGCAAATGTGAAAACTTTGAACGCTTTAACCCTTGTCAATTAACAGAAAATAATTTCCAGTTAGCGTGTTCTTGAACCCTTTTATTGCTTTCCAAGTTGTCTAATTTTTGCTCCTTCCACTAATGTCAGGCCCTTTAAGTTACAAAATAAACGAACTGTTCTTTAATTAGATCCGTACTTGTAAACAACTTATTGTGTGCGTAAAACAATTGGTCGGGGCAAACAATGAAAAGTTTTTTTTATTATTATTTACATAATTAAAATGAAAATATAAATAATATTAAATATTAAATAGCGGAGACAAAATCATAACAAAATTCAAGCTCATGTTGTATTAATTATGAAAACATTTATTTCGAAACATGTCATTACGCAATGTATTCATAATACCTGTCTCGCGTTATGTTCGGCGATTTAGTTACCAAACCCATAATGTTTTATATTAAACATGAATGAGAAAATAATATTGTGACCCATCATAAGCGCTAGCGATTTTATTGCATGCTTTTTATATTAGCTTTTAAATGTCCGTTTTCTTATGAAGGTTAATTTATTTATAAATATTAATTCTACTTGTAAACTTAAAAAATTAGGATGTCACATTTAAAGAACAAGCTATTCAATTCGTATCTTTACCTATACGTATCGGATTTATAATGTTAATTGAATTATTATAATTGGCCGCTTACAAACATAATGAGGCAGTTATTTGTCAGATTTTCCAGTGAGATGGTTTCTGGATAAATGATTAGAGTAAAAATTATTTAATAACACTTTTGAGAGTTCATGTAAATGGTAAACCACGCAATATGTTAAAGTATACCCTTTTATTAAGAAAATGTTTATGAAAATCTAAATAAGCTTTTTAGAAATAGAATATTAGATTTAGATTAGGAGATAGTTAGGATTAGAGCCAGACCAGAAGTTAGCAATTAGCAGACACTAAATAATGCATTTACTCCATATACTGTAAGCGATTTTAATAATACGCTATAATAGTTGAAGTTACAGTATTATAAACTCAATCGCTACCACTTATAAACAGGTACAAAGGTTTATATTTATTTTAATATTTCACAATCATATATATATTTTGGTTATCATATTAGTTTTGTTAATTTATATATATTCTAGCATTGATTTCAATTTAGGTTTTATAAACTATATATTCCTCGTCCTTAATGAATATATTATTTACTGGTACCCCCATTGTACCCCTCAATAGTGAGTTCAGTTATTCGAAAAATATGTTTTGCTTTTAATTTTTTAATGAAACAGAATAAAGCATATTTAGATAAGGATATGATTAAAAGATCATCGACGCAGCCAGGAACTAAAACACAATCTCGAATTCACAACCTTTAGGAAACCTTCCTGTGGGTATACCAAAGGAATTTTTAAGATACTAATAGATGTCGCCCTCGTCGAAATTGAGATTTTATACACATAAAAACTCAATTTCGACGCACTTTTTTTTGACCCACAATTGAGATTTTATACACATAAAATCTCAATTTCGACGCACTTTTTTTTGACGCACAAATGAGGTTTTGTGTATAAAACATAACATAAAATCTCAATTTCAATTCCGCAAGACTCACGTCTTGCAAACTAAGGTACAGTTCTCACATCACAACATCACTGAACTTATTATATCTTTTAAAGAAATTTGACAAAAGGGAAAGATATTTGGAATTTAATAAATATATATATAAAATATAAAAAAGTGTTCATTAATTATTTCATAGCTAGATCATCAAAGTGTAGATAGTGTTGGTTCAAAATATGGGTAAAATTTATGTTAAAAACATTACATTTTTCGATTCTCTGTTCACGAATTGGGTAAATAATGTATAAATTATTTTTTACACAGTTCTCGACGAGAGTTGTATTTTATATTATTCCTGATTATATCGTAGTACAGTATCGTAGTGGTACCTAGCTATAGTTTGTTCATATTAATTGTTTAACTAACTACTTTACTTTCTTTATATAAGCCTGCATTTTACTCGCAATGTTTATATGTTATTAAGTTGTTCTTCAAAGTTTTAAACCACTTCTCAACCACAATTTCAGTGCCTTATTTTATGAGTATTTTATATATTGCAAATGTCTTTAATAATGTTGCAATTATTCGTAAAGAAAATCAGACAAACAAATTTAGATACGACAAAGGTCTGTCACTAATAAAAGTGTTAATATAAGATAGCTGCGCCATGTCTACTTTGTTTTTTGATTTTTATTTATCTTATGATTATTACAAGCTTAAATTTTACTTATATTGCAACAACGGTTACAATGCTTGTTTTTAATACTATATTCTACAATTAATAATATTGATGTTGTCATGGAATTAAAGTATATACGTATTTTTATCACTTTATTAAAAAAGTTGCCAAAAAGATTCAACATAAAAAAACTGAAAATAGCTTCCGAACCCGCACTTTTATATATTCTTACTCTGTTTGTATTATATGAATGCGAAAGTTTCCACAACCAAACGCCGTCATAAAGTACTATGGGAACGTTTTAACGCCTTACGATATGAAACAAAATAACGTTTAATATGGATTGGCGCCAAGCCAGTATCAGAACCTTGTATCAGACCAAATCACACTTACGTATCTATGTAACATAATTTACACAACAGTATTTTTGTACCAACTATTTCGTACCGATGAAAAATACATATGATATATACTACACTGATTTAAACTAAACGATGGACTTGTCTTAGTTTAATAAAAATTTCATTATAAAGTTGTGCTTCATAGAAAAACATTTATTGTATAGTTTCATTCGTTGTAAATTATGTTATTATTGTAATTACTGTATTTTTTTTATATAAAGTCTATTACTTATTCCACACAGGAATTATTACTTATTTGAGAGCTGATTAAATAATAAAAAATAATATTTTGAATTCCCATATTCTTTTGATTTTATATGAGAATAAACTTTTTATTTATTACTTCTAATTTTATGAAAAACGTTGGATCACTTAATAAACTTCATTGTGTTCTCTGATAAGCAGCTTCTGACATCTGAGGTATGTTTGGTGCAATAATTGATTATCAAATATGCATTATTAGGCACACTGTATACTCAGAGTATCTTTATTTATTCTCTAATAAATAAAATGCAATAACAAGTATATAAATCTCTTTTCTTAGACATTAAATATTTCTGCCCGCAATGTATTTTGTAAGTGCAATACGACCAATAGAATACGAAACTGATATACGACAGAAAATTGATTCAAATATTATTCAAGACGTTGTTTCGTTCAGTCGTACAAAATGGAATATATAAATCTCGGTTTAGAACGTGTGATACACTTTATGTTCCGGTCAATACTTTAATGCAATTGAACGCAGCTGTCGTTTAGAAACACTTACGTGTTTCGGGTAAGTGTTTCTTGTAAGCTCGGGTTTGCTGGGATGCGGTGCCGTTATTAAGTGACTGCTTTATATCTAAAACTTAACTTACTTAAACTCTAAAACTTACTTAAACGTTGTTGTTGGAAACATAAGATGTTTTTTTTAATATGTACTATCATCGTATGTAACAGTTTCACTTTTAATTGTCAAATAAAATAAAGATAGGGTAGTAATAGGTAGACGTTCAATTTAAGAATATTCATACAGTTTTACTTAACTTTCATAACAATAGTTATATTATATTTTTTCTATTTCCCATTACCCCTTTTTTATAGTCGAAATTTGAGTAAATGCCATACATTATTTTAAATGAGTTGGTTAGGTTATATAAACTCAAGAAAATGAATAAATTCAATACATTCACCAGAATGAACAGTCAGGTGAAATAATTTTTAAGCTCAATGAAAAGGCCTTGTCGAGTCGTATATATAATATAAAGGTCGCACACAAAATGCATTTTGACAGATCCATGCGTTTTATTTAAATGTAATGTATATCCTTTTAAGAGTTAAAATGCAATGTTTTGAAACCCCACGTTATAAAAAAATAGCCGCATGAGCAACGGAATTTATCAAATATATTAATAACTAGCTGTTCTTCTCTGTTCTGGTATTAATAATTATCCAGACCTATAATAGACTTATAGTTAATTCTATAGTATCCTATTCCCGGGGCAATTTTACATATAGGCATTACATTGCTACGATATCAAACTAAAAATAATAACATACATTTCACACACACACACACACACACGCACGCACGCACGCACACACGCACACACACACACACCCAGGACATTATTTAACTATACGAAATAAAGCATATGAATAGTAAATAATTTATACCAAATATTGTTTTTGAGTAATGTTCAATGAAAAAAATTCGTAGTAGAATTTCAAACTGTTATACCATATGCGAAAACATTATTATAGCAAGTTCTAAAAAAAGTCAGCGCCATCTATTGAGATGTAACTAAATTTAAAATGGGCATATTGTGCTCATATTCAATTTGTTATTTTATTAAAATTCAGATAACACAAAGTAGAACTTCTAGCTTTAACTAAATTAAATACGTTTATGTGTAAACCGCATTCAATTCTGTTTAAAAGTTTTTAAACAGTGTTTAAAGTAAATTTTCAATTAACCATAACTTTTTTTACCCTAAGCCGATTTTGACTTAACAAAGTATTGACAATCGGCCCCCTATCAGTTTTTTGGAAACATTTTAATGTACAGACACTCGATTTTTAATGTCTTATTATATATTTGAGATTTGATATTATTTAGGTACGTACGATGAACTTCGGAAATGTTATGCGTCTACTGATGTTAAGGTCTTCCTAGACAAGATAGTTAAGATTAAACTACAAACTATGAACATTTAACTTCATAATAATTGTAGAACAATCTTCACATATTACTGGGTTATTGCTATCGCTGACCTAACTAGTTAATTGGTTCTTATGAGTTAGACGATAAGGATAAAATTTCGATAACGATAAAGATAGACTCAACAGGAATAGAAGCAAGTATCACAAATATCCTAAAGCACTAGCTTTATTATATTATTAAATTATATTATATTCTGCTCGAAGGCTTTTAGGATACAATTAGCTATAACAGACTAATTACATATACAAAGGAAATTGTAATGAGTGTTTTAGAGAGATTAGAAGCTAACGTTGAAATATATATTGGATTACACTTGTATTTCTATGCATTACAAAATCGCACAAAATGATTCCTGCAACATCTTTAATCTAATTACTAACAGAAGTTAATACGGCTCATTTATTTAATTTTCATATATTTTATTTTCATAGTAATAATATGTCTTACGGTATTTTAACAAGGAGCAGTGGTGCCGAAATTATTTGTATATTTTTTTTTTCTAAAAAAAAACCGATACGGCCTATTTGTAACTTAAAATCTAATTATTACTTGACAGATGTTTTTAAAGAAACCGGTATTCTTGAGATCGTTTCTCAATACATTTTTAATAATTTACTATATATACGAAAAAAATTAAATACTTACACCTATTAAAAACAGCAAAAGACATACTATAAATACAAGAAATAAAAATACACTCGTAACTCCTAAATTGCCACTTCAAAAAAAAAACCGATACAAAAAGACTCTAAACCGTTTAGGAAGAACGGGTGATTCGTTTAATTATTTCAGCAAATGTGAATCTTAGAAGCCTTAACCCTTGTCGATTATTATAAGAAGGCAATCTCCAGATAGATTATCTTATAAACTGTACCACTTTTAATTTTTTATAATAATTCACAGTAATATATAACATCTTGTTGCTTCATATTACAAAGACATGGACAAGTAATAAGGACATTATTATATATTTTCATAAATTCCTAATATTGTACCTCATAGTAATAATATAACTTTATCATTTTCCTGGAGGAAGACTTTTAGTTGTAATATTATACTCATTTCAATCTAGGCCACATAAAACCCTGATTGTGTGCTTAGGAATCATTTAATGGAGTTGGGAACTTTTAAGTCAACACACACATTCAACAATGAATTTTCAACAAACGTAACTGCACTCAAGTAATGGAAGGTAGGTGCTTAGTTTCCGAATTTTTAATTGTAATTTTTTACCTGTTGTTAAAACTTTATTATTTTTTTACTTATTACTTTACCGTATTACCGTACTTAAATTCTAATATGTTTTATATGTCGAAGAACAAGTACTTCGTTTTAATTCTGCAGACCTTTAGTCCGACACTCTCCAGTCTCTCCTGCCACTTTTCCAGCCTTCTCTGATCCTCGGACACATCCTCTCCAACAAGGACAATATCGTCGGCGAACAGCATGCATCAATGTGTCTTCTCCTGTATGTCCGATGGCGAATATGGCGTCTGTTGTTCCACGCCCGGGCATAAATCCAAATTGGTTCTGTGATACTTGACTTTCTTCTCTCACTCGACTTTCTATTATTTTCTCCCAAATTTTCATACTATGTGATATGAGCTTTATTTCTCTATAGTTGTTACAATTCTGTACATCACCCTAGTTTTTAAAAATAGGCACCAGTAAACTACTGCACCATTCCTCTGGGATCGCCTTCTCTTGTAACAACTTGTTAAAGAATAAGGTCATCCACTTAAAGCCATCTATATTTAGAACCTTCCACACTTCAGCTGGTATGCCATCTGACCCAGTTGCCTTACCATTCTTCATACCTTCTACAGCAATTTTAACCTCGTCCATACTAATCTCTTTCACTAATACCAAGTTTGGCACCATGTGGAATGTTCTTATTCCATCATAAGAAAAAGGGGGCAGTGGATAATAACAGAGTTACTTGATACTATATCTATATTTGCTCAAGTCTTATACATTTTTGTCTATTCAATAAGTAATGTTATATCTATTGGCACTTGGCGCCAATTATCTGTCTAAAGTCCTCATTTTTAGGGATGGGACATATGTAGTGATGTGACGATCAATTCGCCACAACCATTTCAATTATTCTCCTCATTCATTAAATTTGCAAAGCATGCCTTCCAACATTCTTTTATTTTCTCATCGTTCATCAAAACCTTTCCTTCTTTACCTTTTATTCATTTAATATGAATCACGTCTCTTGCATGCATCTCTCTCGTTTTTGTCAATCTATAAAGATCTTTCTGACCATGTGGGCTTTCCAGTGCCTAGTACAAATTGTTCTTTACTTTAGCCCTTGCCACAGCGACAACTCTTTTAGCATTTTTCTTATATTCTATATACATCTTTTTTTTATTTTGTTTCATATCATCATTTACATCGTCGGCATTGTTCCATTCCTTGAAAGCATTCTTCTTTTCTTTCAAAATCTTTTGCACTTCTTCATATCACCATCATGTCTCTTTATCTATCTTTCCCTTACCTTTTATTTCGCCTAAAACATCCTTCGTTTCACATCTTACCAGGTGGCTATTTCACTCCAACATTCACTGATTTACATATTCTCTTTGATTTTAGTTATTTTATCTAACATTCTCTCTCGAAACTTTTTCGCAAAATCATTCTTCCCTAACAGATACCATTTAGTTTTTGGTGGGGGTCTTGCTTTCTTTTGTATGACTTGAACTAATAGTTTAATATCCATTAAAAGGAGGCGGTTTTAGGAGACTAGGGCCTAACCTGGTATTATTTTACAGTTCTTAACCAAATCAAGTCTATTGCGCTTCTTTAGTAAATAATCTATTTGGGTTCTATGGATGCTACTTTGGTATGTTATTAAATTTGGGTGTCGTTTTTCAAAAAAAGTATTTGTAATTACAAGATCGAATGCCAAGTCTGCTTGCAATAAATTCTCGCCCTCCTGGATTTGCTTTCCAAAAGCCAAAATTGTAATTATTTACAATTACCAAAATGTATTTTCTATCACCGTTATATTTTTATACTTTAAAACTTATGTTTAATTGGTTTTGTTGATTTACAAGTTTTACTGTGAATTGTGATAGTCAAATTAAAGTTTTACTGTTGGTTTCAACTTATAATTTCATTAACGTAATATTTCTCGACCTCAATGAGTATATTAATTACTGATAAATTATCAAGGAATATTCTGCGGTTTAGCCATTAAAAATATGTATTGCTTTTATTGGAATTTGGAAATAAACAGGCTAAGTATATTTAAATAAATATGTAATTAAAAATGCACTGTCACGGCTGGGTACTTAAACTCAAACTAGAACCCGCGTCCTTCAGGAAACCTTTCCCTGACTATGCCAAAGAACATTTTTAAAGAACCTAATAGGTGTCCGAACTAAGATTTTATGCTTGTAGCAATACTTTTTATGATAAAGCTAAATTATATACAGTTCTTCATCTCTAACTCAACTTATCACAATTATGTATAAGAAAAGTTTCAAGATAGTTAGCAATATATATTTGAATTGAATATATATTATGATAAAAAAAATATTCTGCTTGTGAGCCGTTATTTATGGGTTTGTTATCTACGAGTAGATAGTGGTAATTGAATTCGCTGTTTGTCAAAGAAATCACCAAACATATGCGTATACAACGTTTGAGGTTCACTTTCTTGTAGCAGCAAATAGACCGAGACATGAGCTTGTTAACTGAGACGAACGAAATAAGCTTTGAAAGACTGAATACCTGATGCGAGAGGCGTAGCTGTGGCGAAACCCTGGTTTAAAATGAGAGTAATATGGAATATATAACAAAATTTAAATTTAAAAAAAAAAGATTGCATGTTTCTATTTTCTCCTTAAGAACTTACTTTATATTTTATAAATTATTTATTATATACTTTAAAGCTATTTTTTTTATTTTCTTCTTTTTTATTTCGTATTGCCGAGATAGATATCGTTTGTTTATATTATTTGTTTCAACTCCTAACCTAGGTTTGTATAAATAGGATGAATATTTCAATATTGTTTCCGATTTCGACAAGTACCTAAGTAATTCATTTATACACTCGGCGTCACAAAAATCGCACCTTTTAAAAAAGCAACTTCAAAATAATTTTACTCAAACTTTGTGAATTGTAAGGATATGATTGTAGGATATCATTGGAAAGGTAATTCAATTGCCTATTAGAAAATAGAAAACATGTGTATGCATTTTAATTCTTTAATAACAAAAAACTTAAAACATGACAAAGTGACAAAAAATAAAATTAATAACATCATAAAAAATTACAAATAAGGCCTTAAAATCTAGTGTTTCCTCCCCTTGCTGTGATGGTAGCTTCCAGCCGATCCTTCATGGAGCTCACGAGGGTCACCACTCTTGCTTGGGGTATGTTGTCCCATTCGTCTTTCACGGCATCCTGGAGCTCTTGTAGAGTGGTGGGAGCAGGATCTCGTGCTCGTACGTGCCTCTTTACATCGTCCCAGAGATGCTTGATCGGGCTCAGGTCTGGACTTCACGCTGGCCACTGCATAACAGGGTTCTCAACCTCTTCCAAATAGTCCCGCACAGCAAACGCAGTGTGGCAACGGGCGTTATCATGCATTAACATGAACCCATCGCCAACAAAACCAGCATACGGAACCACATGGTCTTGTAAGATCTCCGTTATGTACCGCCGAGCATTCAGCGACCCTTGCCCGCGACCACCACCAGTCCGAGAGAAGACCGACCACCACCAGACCGTTGCAGAAAAGACATACTCGTGTCTCATCGGTGAAGAGAACGTCTTTTTCCACTGTTCACTCGTCCAGTTGACATGCTCCTGGGCAAATCGTAACCGCTCTCTTCGATGCTGCACGGTCAATTTTGGGCCCCTAGCAGGTCTGTGAGCTCTCAATTCCTTTTCTTTCAGTCTTCTTCTAATCGTAGAAAAACTCACAGACGTTCTGCAAGCTGATCGGAGCTCTTGTTGCAACTCAACAGCATTGCTGAAGCGGTGCCGCAAGGATGTGGAAACAACGAAGCGGTCGTCTCTTTCTGACGTGCAGCGTTTTCTTCCGGATCCACGTCTTCGAGTATAGCCACCAGTCTCAAGGAACCGTTGGTATATTCGTCGAACTGAGAATCGGCTAAGGTTCAACTGTCGAGCAACGTCAACCTCTTGCGTACTGTTCTCTTGCGTATGTTGTTCCGGTGTGTTCACTCTGAAGTCTGAGTAGCGACTGACCCATTTTTTACCTTTACATGAGCTTTTATACCCTTATAAGGTAGCACAAGTAGTGCCCCTTTAGTGAGCATTTTTTTAAACATTTTTTTGATTGGTCCCTGGTTAGAAATGGTAATTAATATAAAGGTATTTAAGTGCACTTTAGAATGATATATTTTTTTCATACGTAGTACTTATGTGCTAGATTCTAGGAGCGATTAACTGAAAAAAACATAGAGGTGCGATTTTTGTGACGCCGAGTTTATATTATTAAGTTGTTTGCACATTAGTAAAGGGTTTACTTTGAGGAAAATAGTCAGAGCAGCGTTGAGGTAAGGGAAAGAATAAGAAAGAGTAGAATTAAAGATAACTTTTTCCTTCTTTACTTACTTTATACAAGCCTTTGTTTAACCAATACTATTTGTATATATATATATATATACTATGTTGCAGTTTTTCGTTACAAAGGTATGCAATTAACATGTCTATCACTTATATTTATTTCTGTGAGAAACTGGGAAATAATTCATTTAAGTAATTTGGCAACGACCAAGCTCTGTCAATAATAAAATGGATAATATAAGAAATCTTCTAAATGTTTTATTTGTTTTTGATATTTATTAATCTTCTGGTTCAAAACAAGCTTAAAACTCTTACATTATTTTAATGTATGTGTATGCCCATGTTATATACAGTAGTAGTATTCTACTTTTAGTAATATTTATGACGTCATGAAATTAAAGTACCCACAAATCGTGTTTTATAATACAAATTTAGCAAAACAATACCAAATAAAATATGAAAACAATTTCCAGTCTCCTACTTTTACATATTCCTTTTCTGTTTATTTTATATCAATGCGAGAGTTTCCAAAACTATAAAAACCCCCCCATAAAGTACTATCAGAGTATTTAACGCCTTATGGTCTGAAACCAAATAACATTTTACATGGATTGGCGCCAAGTCAGTATTAAAACCTTCTAACGCAACAAATCACACTTACGTATACATGCAACTTAATTTACACAACATTATATTTTTACGTGATTTTGTTACTCATGAAAACATTATATATGTAATGAAACTACAAGATGAACCTATAGTTTATTTCATTGGAAGTGGTTTTAAAAATGTGCTTTATATAATTATATTTATAGTTCAGTTAAAATAATTGTAAATTATGTAATTACTGTAACATTGTCATACAAATGTTGAGAGCTGGTCACCAAAATAAGAGCTGGTTTATATAATATATAGAAAAATTCGCATTTTCTTATATTTTATATGAAATGAAACTTTTTATTATGTACTTCTAATTTAATGGAAGCCGTGTGATCGCTAATTGAACTTACAATGTCCTTATCTATAACGTAAGAAGTTTCAGATAAAGACAATCTTTTTTATTTTTAGATAAGACTTATATTTTACCCATCAGAGAAAGAACATGAAAAATTTCCATCTTTTACAGTTAAAAATCTGATCTCCTTAGGTAATACTATGTCCACTATGCTTTTTTGATTTGTTCAAGAGAAATAAATTAATTAATAGAATATCAAATATCTATTGTTTTTACGTTGTATTCTCAGAGTAACCCTGTCTTATCTATTCAGAAATAAATAATGCGCAATAACAGATATATAAACACTTTTTGGTTAGACATTAAATATTTCTGCCCACAATGTATTTGTAAGTGCAATATGATCAATAGAATACGAAACTGATATACGACAGAAAATTGATTCAAATATTATTTAAGACGTTGTTTCGTTCAGTCGCATAAAATGGAATATATAAATCGCGGTTTAGAACGTGTGATACACTTTATGTTCCGGTCAATACTTTAATGCAGTTGAACGCAACTGTCGCTTAGAAACACTTACGTGTCTTAGCGTGAAGCTCGAGTTTCCTAAGGATCAATGTCGTTAGTAAGAGACTGTTTTGTTGTTGGAAACAGAGCTATGTAGATAGTAACTAAAAATATCGTTACACATTAAATATCATTGTACAACATGTACTAACACCGTATTTAACAGTTAACATTTTTTAAAGTGCCTCATATACCTAATATGGACGAAGTCTAAGTACAGTACGTACAGTATTTTAAGTAAGAAACTTTTGTCAAATCACATTTAATCAAATTACTCATATTTCATTCACTTCTAGGGAAAAAATACGTTTAAAAAGAATAAAAATAATATTATTATGTACTTATTGAAGTTATTGCGACGGGGGACCGTTGTACGTACGTTGACGATGTTGTCCATTTTGCACAATTTTGAATCGGGACTGAAACTACCTGTAGTCAAATCCTAATTTGATGTTATTATTTCCTTATTTGCCTAGGTAACTTACTTACAATTTGATTTTTTCTTTTATTTAGCGGTTCTCCGACGCAACGACTTCAATATGTACATAATAATATTATTTTTATTCTTTTTAGAGGTCTTTTTGTATCTGGGGTTTTAAATTTATTTTTTTTTCTACTTAAAATTATTGCACTTTTTTCTGTTATACTAAATGAATTTACAAACACACATATTTTTGTTTGAACACACACTTGTTTAGTTTTTTACTATCGATATTGTACAAAAACTTTCACCGGCACCAATAATAACTCTATATCTTGACCAGACCACTACTTCTATTTCGACCAAAAGTAGCTAAGAACCATCTCAACAAACCACGCTTTATATTGAAAAAACCGCATTCAAATCCGTCCACGCGTTTGGCTAATACGTTGCCACAGATAGACCGACACATACAAAGGACAAACTTATAAAACTGTTTTTGGGCCGGGGGTTAAAAACGAAAAAATACTCAACTACAAATAAAGTAATATTAGATCCTGATTTAGTCCTTGACTGCACCAGGCACAAAAAAATTATCCATTACTCAGACACATACAGCTTGGATTAGCTCTCAAAGCTATTTTGATCGGTTAGCAACTATTCATAAAGACAAAAAATTGTTGGAATATATCCTTGTATGTAGATTCAGCCGTAATCATTTTGTTTTTTATGATATATTTTATCCTATTGGTTTTGTGTCGCTTTTGTTTTGTGTATTTATTTAGTGTAGTAAAATATTCTTTTATTGAATAATAATATTTTCTATACTATATAATAGTTGTTATTTTTAACGTTTAAAAGTTTATACTTCTAAACTGTTTTAAAATAAAAAATGGTTGGATTCTAATGTCTCACATAAATTATGATTTTGAGTTAAAAAATATCAGTATACAATATATTTAAATAAGTTATGAATCTTCCGACCATCGCTCAGTACTACAAGGGGCTTTCCCAAAAGTACTTTGAACGTGCTGAGCGACACCCGAACCCACTGGTGGCTGACGCCGCAGAGTATAGACCACGTAAGACTACTTTAGTCAGAAAAAGAAGACCCAAGTCGATACTCGTTGACCCCGACGACGCGTCCACAGTAGGTAATAACGTGTACGCGTAGGCATAAGTAATAAGACAATAAGTGACACCACACAACATACAGACACACACCGTCTATACCGGTATAGACGAGGTCCCAACTGAGTAAGTGCTCCGTTGCTCCGGCGTTCTGCCGTCGGAGTAGCGTCCAAATTTCCTTAGCTTCCCTCCTGACTAACGACGCCCCGAGCCGAGGTCCTTGTCTCAATCTGAGACGCCCTCAGGACGTCGGTCGCCATGGGGGCCCATCTGGCCCTCTCTTTTTAAGGGTGGTTCTCCTGACCCACCCGCTCCCCCGGTGACGCTGTAATAGCCAACAGGGCTAACAGTATAGACATACAAAAAAAAAATAAGTTATGAGAGTATCAACGTATTTCTTTCTGGTTCTTCTCCTTGGCGGAGTCCTTTTGTAATATTCCAAATGGAGCCAAGCATCACTTAAGTCCAATATATGGCTATTTGAAATAAAAAAAAGTTTGTCTTTGAAGTTACTTACTGGTTTTATTACAGATAATCCCATCTTATTTCGTAACGAATTTAGCAGAATTTTAGATTTTTTAAATATTTTTTTTAGTTTTCAAGTTATCACAAACATATTTTGTTATATGTATTTAGTATTTTTTTACATTTTTTTTCCATAATAACCTTTATTTGGAAATATTGAATTGAGTTTATAAATTGAATACGTAAAACTCATTACTAGTCTTAAATGAAGTAAGAAAAACCTACCTACTGGAGAGAATTACTAACATAACTTTGTCCTGTTTCATCGCGGCTCATAGTCTTCTTAAGGTTGTTTTACACACATGCGATGTCAGTACAAACGATCTCGTAGATAGAAGCAATACGAACAAGTAGATCTAAAAAAAGTATGTAGTCAGGTAAAGTGTTTGAATGCTTTCATGAAAAGGCAGTGACGAGTCCTGTATTGTTGAGAATTAAATCCAGAACGCAGGTCCACGCGTTTACCAAAATACCCTTTGGAGAGTTAAAAGCTCTTTGACTAACATTTTTCAAACGGATCTCCGTTTATTGTCAATTGGTTTTGGTTTGAAGTATTATTTGTTAAGTTAATAAAAATATAAAAATCTTATAAAAATATCACTTATTTTCAAAATAAAATATCTACAGTACAAATAAATCTTGCTTAATGACGCCTTTCCAAAACAGAAGGATATCAAATAGCATCATTACATTGATGAACCTTGACTACGCACGGGTAAGTTGGTATAGCGCGGAAATAATGAATTTTGATAGTTATTTTTTTCAATATTTTATGTTACTGTTCAAACAACTATAAATATATTAATATTATATGTTTTAAGTCTTATATAGACAGTGATCTAAAAGTGTATATTTCGGTGGCTGTTACTTGGCTAATACAACGGGATGTATATATATTTTAACCAGAAAAGATTATATAAATGGTTTTTAGATAATTTCCTTGAAGGCCTTATATGAATAAATAAAAGATTTAATCACGTAACCTTATATTCCAACTGTACTCTCTGTAGCTTTCAAATACAAAACCTTCAAAGTATAAAACAAAACCCCTTGTAACGTCAGCCAGTCAATTACAATATTCGTTAACAATATTTATGGAAAGGGACATTTACGGAATGAACATTTTACGGACAATTTTACGGAAATGAACACAAAGATATCGATAGGGTAAGTACACATGCATTGTAAAAAATGAACACGATATAATTATATTATACATGCATTTTTTTCCATTGTTCGAATTTAATAGAATCACTAAAAACCATTCACTGCTTATTTGTAAGATAACGGATGCTTTAGGTCTACTTATAGCCCATTATTAGTTATGTCTTTGTTACCGTAAGGTAAGTATATCAAAATCGGATTTAAAAACTAATAAAATTATATTCAATTTATATAAATATAGAATGAAAAATAAACCGATACGGGCAGAGATTCGAACCCGCGACCTCTGGGAAACCGTCCCGTCCATATACACGTCCAGATACATGATTAAAGATATTTTCAAACAAAATTATATTTTTTTAATCAACCGAATTGCAATTTATATTATAGCTTTCATACCGTAAGCATGTGTCTAAAGTTTTTCAATAACGAGCCAAAGGTAAATAGTTCTGAAAGTGATCCAAACAACTTAAATTTCACCTTCCTGTAAGAGGTTCCGCACACTAATAGTCAAGTCAAGGAGTTACATACCTTACGTATAACTATGGAATAAATTGTATTCTTAATATTATTAATAATTATTAATATTACACAATTTAAAATTTACAAACTTATGAATACAATTGATGGTTTAGGTATTGTTAGAATTTAATAGTATATTATGTATTAGCATTCTTTTAAGAAAACAAGAGAAAATCAAAAAAAAATTGAATATTACAAAAGAAGTAATATTCAATTTTTTTTACAAAAGAAGTTTTATTGTGGTAGAGCCATGCTTCGGCACGAATGGGCCGGCTCGACCGGTGTGATACCACAACCTCACTCTGATACCAGGATTTGATTTTTCACTGAGTGAGTGAGGTTTCCGGTGGCCCAACCCCCCTCCCCCTCTTCATGATAGTGCAGTTGGAACAGAAACTACCCCAGGGGGGTACCAACTGCCGTAGGGTTGGAGAATCCCCCTCTGGGCGTCCAAGCTCAGATCATAAAGTACCTGGGCTTGGACGCTCAGATTGCCCCTCGTATTCTGGGGGGGGCACAACCGCGCTCGGAGGCGAGAGCAATAATATTAGGACAGCCCCTGCCACTCTTACCGTGGACTTCTGCAACATTAGGGGCCTACATTCCAACATCCACGCTGTCCACTACCACCTCGAGACAGCAAAGCCGGCCTTGCTCTTTTTGACTGAGACGCAGATATCATCTCCAACAGACACATCGTACCTCTCCTATCCGGGGTACGGTTTAGAACATACCTTTATTCCCAAGGCTGGTGTGTGTGTGTATGTTAGAGATGATATCAGTTCTCGTCGCCTCAGCAATCTTGAAGGTAGGGACCTTTCCATCTTGTGGCTCCGCGTAGACAGCGACGACCACCCTCGCATCTACGCATGCCTATACAGGTCCCATAGCGGTGATGCCAACACTGATTTTCTGCTGGACCACGTCCAAATGGCCACAGACCTCGTACTGCAACAGATCCCATCCGCAGAGATCGTGATACTTGGTGATTTTAACGCCCACCACGCCGATTGGCTGGGTTCACGTAAAACCGATCATGCGGGTAGATCTGTTCACGGACTAGCCCTGGCTTATGGCTTGACACAACTGGTAACAACGCATACGCGAGTCCCAGATGTGGAAAGCCATGAGCCTTCACTGTTGGACCTTCTGCTGACCTCTCATCCGGATGGCTACAAAGTCTCCGTTGTGGCCCCATTGGGTTCCTCGGACCACTGCCTGATCCGGAGTATGGTGCCATTCAACGGCTCAACGCGACTGCGAGTCGCAGGTTACCGACGTGTATGGCATTATAGGTCAGCAGATTGGGATGGGATGCGGTCTTTTTTTGCATCCTACCCTTGGAGGCAGGTTTGCTTCTTGCCGGATGATCCCAACATCGTTGCCGAATCTGTCACCGATGTGGTTCTGCAGGGTATGGAACTATTTGTTCCATCCTCTGTAGTTCCCATTCGTGGCAAATCCCAGCCCTGGTTCGGTCGATTCTGTAAGGCAGCATCTAGCCGAAAACGGGATTGCTACCAAGCCTGGGCAAATGCAGCGATGGCACGGGATGTACAGACCAGCGAATTAAAAAAGAAGTACAACTTTGCCTCCAGGTACCTCAAAAGAGACATAGCCAGGGCAAAGTCGGAGTACATCGCCAGAGTTGGCAAGAGACTGACGAACCTTCCTTCCGGAACTCGTGCGTTCTGGTCTCTTGCCAAAGCTGTCGAAGGAAATTTCTGTAGGCCATCCCTTCCCCCTCTGCGCAGGGAAGACCTTTCATTGGCTCATGACGCTAAAGAGAAAGCCGACCTCCTGGGCAAACTCTTTGCGTCCAACTCGACACTGGATGACCAGGGAAACGTACCGCCGACCATACCGCAGTGCGAGAGCTTCATGCCGGAAGTCCGGTTCTAAAAAAGGTGATCGCTCGGATCCGTCCAACTATAGACCCATTGCCATTACCTCCTTGTTCTCAAAGACAATGGAATCCATTGTTAACTGCCAGCTCCTTCGGTACTTAGAAGATCACCAGCTGCTTAATGACCGACAATACGGTTTCCGTAGGGGTCGCTCAGCTGGTGATCTTTTAGTATATCTAAGTCACCGTTGGGCACAGGCGATTGAGACCAAGGGAGAGGCCTTGGCGGTTAGCTTGGACATAGCAAAAGCCTTTGATCGGGTCTGGCATAAAGCGCTTCTCTCGAAGCTGCCTTCCTATGGGCTTCCCGTGAAATTGTGCAACTTGGTCACCAGTTTCCTGGCAGACAGAAGCATGAAAGTCGTTGTTGACGGTGCTTGCTCCAACTCCAATTCTGTCAATGCTGGTGTCCCTCAAGGCTGTGTGCTATCACCTACACTATTTCTTCTGCATATTAATGATATGCTGCAAAGCGGCAGCATTCATTGCTATGCGGATGATAGTACGGGTGATGCCTTTTATACCGGCCGCACTAATATTTCACGGGAAAACGTCACTGAGAGCCGAAATAAACTTGTGTCTGAAATCGAAACAACTTTGGGAAAAGTTTCAGATTGGGGCGGACTTAATCTAGTCCAATTTAACCCTACAAAGACACAAGTTTGCGCGTTCACCGCAAAAAAGACACCGTTTGCCGTATCACCTTCATTTGAGAGCACTCCCCTAACTGCCGCAGCCAGTATTGGAGTCCTTGGCGTCGATATATCGAGCGAGGTCCAGTTCCGCGGTCATATTGAGGGCAAGGCCAAATTGGCCTCAAAGAAGCTAGGTATACTGAACAGATCGAGACGATATTTCACTCCGGCCCATCGCCTGCAGCTTTATAAGGCGCAGGTTCGGCCGCTGATGGAATACTGTTCTCATCTTTATGCTGGTGCACCTCAGTACCAGCTTCTTCCTCTTGACCGCATACAACGGAGAGCGACTCGAATCATCGACTGTCAAGATCTTTCCGATCGGCTTGATCCCTTGGCGTTGCGTAGGGATGTAGCTTCCCTCTGCATCCTCTATCGCTTATACCATGGGGAGTGCTCTGAAGAGTTGTTCGAATTAATACCACCCACAGATTTTCGCCATCGTCCATCGCGACAGAACCACCATCCCCATTACCTGAATGGCTGGCGTTCCACCACTGTGCGCTTCTCTAGAAGTTTCTTACCTCGCACAGCCAATCTGTGGAATAAATTGTCTCCCGAGGTATTTCCGGACCGATACGACATTGAAACCTTCAAAAAAAGAGCGTATTCCTTCTTAAAATCGCGGCAACGCGTTTGTAACTCCTGAGTTGCAGACGTCCATGGGCGACGGATGTTGCTTACAAGCAGGTGACCCGTTTGCTCGTTTGCCTTCTATCACATAAAAAAAAAAAAAAAAAAAAAAAAAAAAAAAAAGTTATTAACTGTTTCTATTAAATATTAGATTTGGTTTGTCTGAAGATTGAACATCAATTATGTACTATGTGTTGTCTCTCATGTGCGACGACTCTAAATCTCTGTTCTAGAGAAAAGGGTGATTCGTTTAATTATTTCAGCAAATGTAAAAACTTTACCCCTTTAACCCTTCTCGATTAGCAGAAGGAAAGTTCTAGATAGCGTGTTCTTGGACCCTTTTATTGCTTCCCGAGTCGCTTAATTTTTGCCCTCTATTTCTATTTAATGTAAGTCCCCTTTAAGTTTCAAAATAAACGATCTGATATTTAACTGGATCCGTACTTGTAAATAACTTATTGTGTTCATAAAACAAATTATGGACGGAGCAAATTATGTCAGAAATATGTAGATACTATTAAATAATAAGTAACAGAGACAAAATCATTACAAATTAGTGATTGTGATTAAATTAATTTTGACAGAATTTCATTTGAAACATGTCATAAGAGGAATTCATCCACTCCACCAAACTCGTAATATTTAACGTGGATGAGAAAACAATGTAGTGACTAAACATGTACGCTAGCGATTTTATTGCAAGATTTTCAACAATTAATGATCAAAAATTAATAATCAAAAAACATGGTACGTATTAAACAATATTTTTTTATTAGATTTGAGTGAGAACTTTCGTACTAAATCTAAAGCCAACAAATGTGACAAATTGCAGAAAACACCGGCTGTCTCCAAGTAGGTAATGGTGTTATGCAGCTATTGTATTAACTTTTACTGGTTGATACAACCTTCTAGGTATAAGGTATACTTAATTTTATTTTTCTATCTTAATAATTCTAAGCATGCTTAGATTTTTTTTTTAATTAACATTTTTTTTAACTGCGGACATTATAGCGTACAAAAAACTTGCGAATTAATGACTGTTCCAAATATTAATAGACACCACGTTCGTTGAGCAGTGGAAACAACGTAGATATAAATTCTCCCTTGTTCCATATACTTTAACCAATTGAAATAATATATTGCAATAATCGAAGTAACTAGTAACAATTATAAATAGGTACAACGTTTTATATTTGTTTTAAGATTTCACAGTAATATATAACTTCTTGTGGCCACATATTTCAAACAAATAATAAGTACATTGTAATATATTTTTATGAATTTCTAATAATGTAGCACATAGTAATAATACAATTTTAACATTTTCCTCAGCGATAACTTTCAGTTGTAATATTATACCGATTTGAATAAAGGTCACATAAACAAGGATTGTGTGCTTAGGAATCATTTAATAGAGTTTGGAACTTCTCAGTCAAACTTATTCAGCATTGAATTTTCATCAAATGTACCTAATTGCACTCGAATAATAGGGGCTTGGTTTTTGAATTTTTGAAAAAAATTAAGAGAGTCTAATAGATGTCGAATCCATTACGAGTTACATTTTTATTTATGTAGTGAGACTGTAAAAAAAATAGTAAAAAGAATAAAACAATACAGACAGTGACAGATCACTTACTGAATCTATCCACAATTTTATAGTCAAAAGGGTATCAAAATTTGTATAAGAAATCACTAAAAAATATATTTATTTAACATTGTCTTTTTTTTGTGAATTAACAATTGTTTGATAGCTAAATTAAGTAAGATAGTAAGGCACGTAGTGTTGAATGAATTTCTTGTTTTTCACAGAAATTATAAAACCTACAAACATATACGTATACAACTTTTGAGAGTAATTTTCTTGTAGCACCAAATAGACCGAGACATGAGCTTGTTAACTGAGACGAACGAAATATGCTTTGAAAGACTGAATACCTAATGCGAGAGGCGTAGCTGTGGCGTAGTGTTGATTCAAAATAAGGTTGATATGGAAATAAAAATACCATTCAAATTTAAAACAAAAAGGTTGGACACTTCTGTTCTCATTTTAAAAATTTTGTTTACAGAGAAAGTTAAAATTACACTCTTAGGTATAATAAGTATTGTTTTAATCTATATTATTTTATTCAATTTCTAGTACAAGTTTATATAAATAGAATGAGTATTTCAAAATTGTTTCTGTTTTTGGAAACAAAATAATTAATTGTATATCGTTGAGCTGTTTGCACATGAGGAGACGGTTTAATTTGAGGTAAGTAGTTAGAGTAGCAAGGAATAATGAGTAAGAAGGAATAATAGAGAGTAGAATTGAGGATAACTTAGTTCCTTCTTCAGTTACTACAAGCTTTTATTATATATGCTATATTTGTATGACTAAGTTGTCCGTAAAATTTTCGAACCATTGTTCAAAGATACTATACTTGTAGGAGTACAGAAAGAAGCTCCTAAAGAAATAAGTAAGTAGGTAAACAGTGTCTAAAAAATAACAGGTAGAAGTATTTTATATATTGCAAGGATATATATACTAATGTAGATTTGTTTTTTGTTATATACTGGGTAAGAGGCTAGTACTACTCAGAGAAGGAATTTGGCTACAGCTAGACTTGGTAATAATAGTGATAAATTAAAATGATTTTTCAACGTCTACCTCATCTTGATATTTATTAAGTATTATAAAATTAAAACTTTATTTTATATTAATTGTTCGTATAGAGTAAATTCATTTTTGGTGCTTGTTTTAATTAAAATAATTACCATTTAGCATAAATAAATTATGGCTTTATAAAATTACGGTAAGATCTTTTGAAAACTAACAAAAGGAGTTTAAGCTCGACGCATCCAGTTCCATCTGTGTCAGGTTCACACCCAGTTCCGATCTTCTAGGAGATCCAATAGCATCTGTCTATGAGTGTCAGTCAAACACCTTCGGTCCGATCAAACATGTCTGACCCACTATCACCCAATTTCATTCGTCTATTAGATTTAGTATCATCCAACTATCAATGTACCTTTAGGTTACTCAATCAAAATGAGCCTAAACTCGGCACACATATTTCCGTTTTTTCTATAAGTTTCAGTAGCATCCATATATGCTATATCAATGCAACATCAAGTCACTCAATCATATCGAATGGTAAGATCTTATCAAAACTAACAAAATCACTCTAAACTCGGTGCATCCCGTTGTATTAGTCAATTAACAGCCACCCAAATATACATTTTTAGATCACCGTCTATATAAGACTTAAAACATATAATATTAATATATTTATATGTATAATAAGTTGTTGTTTGAACAGTTACATAAAGTATTGAAGAAAATAACTATAAAACTTCATTATTGCCGCGCTATACAAACTCACCTGTGCGTAGTCAAGCTTTATCAATGTAATGATGCTATTTGATATCCTTCTGTTTTGGAAAGGCGTCTTTAAGCAAGATTTATTTGTACTGTAGATATTTTATTTTGAAAATAAGTGATATTTTTATAAGATTTTTATATTTTTATAAACTTAACAAATAATACTTCAAACCAAAAACAATTGACAATAAACAGAGATCCGTTTGAAAAATGTTAGTCAAAGAGCTTTCAACTCGCCAAAGGGTATTTTGGTAAACGCGTCGCCCTGCGTTCTGGATTTAATTTTCAACAATACAGGACTCGTCACTGCCTTTTCATGAAAGCATTCAAACACTTTACCTGAATATATACTTTTTTTTAGATATACTTGTTCGTATTGCTTCCAATTCAAGAAATAAAATAGTACTTTCTGTACCAATTTTGATAAAGTATTTTAAATAAAGAACGAATTTAGAAGCCGCATGAGCAACTGAATTTATCTAATAGGTATATTAATAATTATTTACATACGGAGAACTTATGAAATGTTGTGCGTCTACTGATATTAAGAACTTCCTAGACAAGATAGTTAAGATTTCACTACAAACTATGAGTATGTAACTTAATAATTGTAGAACAATCTTCACATATTACTGAGTTGTTGCTATTGCTGAACTTATTAGTTAATTGGGTCTTATTTCTTAGAAAATAAGGATGAAATTTCTATAACATAAGGCTATCGCCTGAAGTATCACAAGTCCTCATTTCCTAAAGGACTAGCTTTAAATATTATACTAGAAGGCTTTTAAGATACAACTAGCAATAACAGACTAATTACGTCCACAGAGGAAATTGCAATGTGTGTTTTAGAGAAATTTAAATCTAATGTTGGACAATATGTAAGATTTTAGTTGTATTTCCTTTGTAATACAAATTAAGATTGCCTTTATGAATGATATAAATTAGCAGTATTTTTTTATACACAGAAAACCATTATTTCATTACCCTTAACAACTGTTATAGTATACTGTACACGAAAACCTACGGTTTGTCATACGTTCATATATGTAAAACTCTACACAGTAATATAATAAAAATAATATTCGTAAAAGTTGTTAATATAAAGTGAAAGAACTTATTATATAAAATTTCTTTAAGAAAAGTATTCCAAGTAAGTTGTAGCTAATCTATATTTTAAGAAGACCATGTTATCCAACTCACTACACCACTCGGGACCAAATTATCCAACCGCAACAACAACCTTTAGTATTTACTAAAAGTATTGTACTTTCTGGTTTATTCAAAACAATTATATTTAATAAACTTACAATATTTAATTCAATAGATATTAAAAATACTATATAAACTGATTAAAATTATACTAGTATTAAATTGCAAGCCTATAGTATAAAGTTACCAACTGCAGTACAAATTGATTCAATTTGGTTAACGCTTCGTAATTTTCCAACCGCCAAAGTAAAGCCTATTCCGGCACGAAGCCAACGTACAGTGTATTTATCTTTATATTGTCACCGAAATTGAGGACTTCAGAAATTTAATTATAATCGTGTTATAATAAATCAAACAACATCTTTTATAATAATAATAATAATAATATGTAAATAATAACAATAATATTATATAATAATATATTATGTAAATTAAAATAATATATTTATCACTTTTTGCGTTTATTATAAATTGCACAATTTTTTACCTTTATTTCATTATTAAGCCATATTCCAGCTAGTTAAGCTTATTTTACAATTAATTTAAAATTGTACTGTCAATGATCTACAGACTCTTATACGAATCAGAATCTAGATATTTTTTGTGACACAATTTCTGGTATTTAAATTACCAATACTATAACTTTTTGCATGTAACGTAAGTTCCACAATTTTATGTGTTCTTATTCCTTTATTAAGCTTTATTCCAGATGGTTAAGCTTATTTTACAATCAATTTAAAATTTTCCGATGCATGATCCACAGACTGACATGTGCAGAACATGCAAAGTAATGCAGGCAATTTCCATGTTAAATCATACTATAAGTTCTCTTTAAATACAGGAGGTATCAAAAAGAATAAAAAAGCAGTAATTTTCTCTGAATACATTTTTTTATCATAATATCAAATTAACTAAACGAGTGCAAAATTTAGCATTAACTTGAAAGCTACGTAAGGGATTACTGAATAAATAAGTAGGAAAACCACAAAAATCTTTTACACGGCACGATATTTTGTCGTATTTATCACCAACTTTATATCTCCGAACTAAAAATATATAAAAAGTTGAATATAATAAACTAGACGATTGACTTTGACCAAATTTTTTTGACCAAACTTTGACCAAATTTAAGTTGGAACTAAACCAATATTAAGATAGCATTGTAATGATAAGTGAAATATGGTTTCTTTTATTCAATTGATACGATATCAAAATCTTTAATATTGTCGTAATATATAAGTTTTATATTTTATTAGACAAACCGCACTCGCGGACGTGACCTTGCATGATTTTACCTACATCTAAATTTTGCAAGATTTAATAGCGTTTCAGAAAATTAAATATAATCTTGAATAATGTGCTCTAATATTTGTATTACTTTTTATGAAACCTTACTTTAATTGTATACCATATTTTTCAGTTTTATTGTAATGAAACGTAAATTTGCCTGAAAAGGTTATGACAATATTTAAGTTAAGTGTATATTTCTATGATAGTATTAAGAATTTAACATTTTTGTTTTACATTTATGTTTATATAGTACATTTATATCAAAATAAATGAAAATTAAATTACTTAAATGTATGAGAAAAGATAAATAAATAACAAATATATACTAATATATATAATATAAATAACAAATATATATAATATAAATAACAAATATATATAATATAAATAACAAATATATACTATAAAGCTGAAGAGATTGTTTGTTTGAACGCACTAATCTCTGGGACTACTGGCCCGAATTGAAAAATTATTTTTGTGTTGAATAGTCCGTTTATTGAGGAAGGCTATAGGGTATATATCATCTCGCTGTGACTAATAGAAGTTAAGCAGCAATGAAAAATGCTGCAAATTTAATATAATCTAATAGGTTCTGACTGACTTAGTTATATCATACAGTCTAAACCGCAGGTCGTAGAGATAGTAAAATTGGAGGATACATTTGTTTTTCTACGTAGTGATGTACTAAGAAAAGATTTTTAAATTCCACCCTTAAGGGTTTTAAATATCAATTTTGTGTGGAACTCGGCGGCAGTACTAAAAACCACGCGGACGAAGTCGCGAGCGAACCCTAGTATATTATATACTAGCTGTGCCTGCGACTACGTACGCGTCGATTATGATTTTGATAAAACATCAGCCTTTGTACTTACCAATGTATGTAAAAACTATAAACTTCAATCAGTTAATAAGAGGTTATTAACTTCTTTATTTGTTATCCGATTGTTAAAAAAAAACAGAATATAAAGTGAATCCCATGACAATATATTTCCGAATACTTCATCAAAATCGATTAAACCGTTTCTGAGATTAGTGTGCACAAACATACAGATATACAGACAAACAGACAAACTGAAAAACCATTGTTTTGGGCTCTGTTACTCTTAGAAAGGCCCCCTATGATGTTTTTTTTAAATATTTTCCATGTACAGAAATAGATCTGTGACAATTTTATGAAATGTATAGATATACCTATCCACTAACAAATAATAATAATAATTTATTCATGTTACAAAAACACATTATTCTTAAAGTATTTGATCATACTATACTTCCATAACATGAACGTCAGTGTAATTTGAAAGGAATTTTTCAATATGTTTTACTTTGAACAGTTTGCAATCAAGTTGTACGAGAATCGACTTTCAGTAGTTTACGAGTTTAATAATGACATTCTTTCATTGAATTCAATTACTTATTGACATTGTAGAATTGATTAAAGTTTAATTACAGGAACTTATTAAACTGAAATGATTATCGAATTCATAATGATTAATACATTGACGACATTAATGTGCCTGAGCTTTACTTTTTTAATGTTTGAACTTATATAAAACATGTAAAAAAATTTCAATAAAAGGTTATAAAATTTCATCTTTTAAGGAATGAACGTTATTCATTTATAAATATTAAAAAAAAAATTAACAGTGTCTCTTTAATATCCTTTTAATTTTGACCCATCAAATCCATCTTCTTCATAGCGTCGAAAAAAAATTTTACTCTCCGTAAAAGGAAAGGAGAAATTGGTTTTGAGTTTAAAACCTCTCTAGGAAACCGTCTCTTAATTTCTGGGGTTCGTTTCATCCGTTCTGGGGATGCTCTAGGAGGATGCTGCCAGTCCGGACATCTGAAATTATAAACGTATCATGTTTTTAATACGATTAGTTTATTTTTTGTTTTTATTAGTTTATTTTTTGTTTTGTTCCAAATAATCTAACAACAGTTAGAGATAGATAATATGCAGATTCAGACTCTTTGGAACTCAGACATTAACTTGTAAATCTGTAATCTATTGCACTCACACGTGGATAAGACAAAACATATGATAAACCATGTGCAGAAATGAGACACAGCGACGTGATATTTGTTTAGTTCAGTTTAGCGTTTTGTCGTTAAAATTTTGAGAGTTAATCATAGGAATAAATTTTTTATAACTAGAAATTTACATATAATCATTGATTTTTATTTCGAAGTACATCTTAATTTGTCGTATGTTATTATATCTAATAATTTCATAGTTAAAATGGTTTTATGCATTGTCTTGAGACTCAAAAGCGATATTAAACGGAAAGTTCCCAATTTGTCTTTACATTCGTAAATACAATGATAGCAAAGAGCGTAGAAAATGATTGATGTTTATTATGTTTTAGCAGATAATGCAATTCAGAATATATATTGTTTTAAATTCAATATAATCTGAATTGAAAAATATAATATGTAGTTTATAATCTAATGATAATTCTTTTGTTATGTAATTCTAACATTAATTCTTTTATTAAAAATAAAATTCCCAATCATTGTTTTATAAATTCAAATAATAAATTGTTGATAAAATACACAAAGTGAATTTTTTATTGACTTATTACGATGGTAAAGGTACAACAAATTGCATTCAGGTCACCTAGTAATTTATAAAAATAAAATAATTTTAAAATGAATTGTTTGGAATGTTAAATTAATTTTATGGTGGAATTGTGTTTATTGCTCCGTTGGAGGTAGTTATTATTTTAATGGTAAGAGCTTTTACAAATATTATATTTCATACATGGCCATGCTAGCTGTTACTTTATAACATTATCTGTATACGGTTTCTTGTCTCTAATTAACGGAAGATAAACCAAGTTAAAGGAATTTGTAAATGTCAACGTCAAATTCTCAGTCCTTACTCTGTTACTCGACTACTAGTGCAGCAGGCACTACTCGAAAACAATATCCAAGGTTTACAAAAGTTCTTCCCAAATTATGCGGTTTAAATGTATTTGACAAATCCGACTTCATCAAACATTAGAACCCATGGACTGAGTTTTAAAAATTACTAATATTCTATCAAGTTTTTCTACTACCAGTAACATAATTGGGACTGAAATTACACATATAAATTTGTCCATCATTGATATGTAGTATAAGAAGATAAGTAGGTAGAGCAGGATTTTCCAGTTGATAGACTGATAATTGTAAACCACCGTTAGTAACTCAAAAAATTACAATTGATGAAAAATACCGCATGTCTTGAATTCGCTTTTCTATAAAAAAAAAAAGTTAATTGATATACATGTGACATTTACAAAGTTATGTACAACAAAGTAAATGTTCACGATCCATTATTTAAATTTACCCTTTGTAGTAAATTATATATTTGTCAAGCAGAATAAAATAAAACATCAAAGGTTGATAGTTAATGAAAATATATAACACTAAATAAATTAACATTTGAGGTCTCTACCTCACTCGCGTCTCTACGCGACGAGTGATGAAGTTGAAATAAGTTATTTTTATTTATTTATATATTTTGCGTAGACTAATTGACGATGGAGCTCCAGGACCAGAATTATCGTTTCAGAAATATTAACAATAACCGATCTACAATCTGAGATTTATATTTATTTTAAATTGTTATTTTGTAGACAATTTTGGATCAAGTTGAAGTTTAGGCGATAGATATATTTTTATCGTTACTTACTTTTCAATATCCGGTAATCTCTCTCCTTTACATCGTGTTGTCCATTTGTTCCAGTACTTGAAACCCTCATCTTCAAATATCTTATAGGCGCATGTCAGATCATCCTTTATATCATCATCAAGTAAGGCTGAAAAACAACATTAAGAATTAACCTTGTTTTAAAGTAACAATAGTTTCAAATATAGAAAAAAAGTATGCCATTAGTAATGAATATGTGAAGTACATTATGTATATAAAAATACGCATACACACATAACATGCACACAAACATACACACACACATACAAACACGAACAACGACATGCATACTTATACGTAAATCGATAATTATTTTTACTTACATTCACATGCAACATCACATTTGCCGCCTTTTCGACCTTCCTTACACCACTCGCTTCCGATCTAAAAATATAATAACAAAAATATTTATTACATGTCCGTGTGTATTTATTGTAAAAAATATGACAGACAAGAGGTGGATACAAGATATTTCCATTGCAAGATATCAAATTAATACGTAATTGGAGTGTGTTTGTCTTCGTCATCCCGTCATGTCATGTAACACTGTCTGTCTGTCCTTCACTGTTGGTAGAGAGACGCTTCTTATCTTCATATTGACAAATATAAACAATGTTATAATTGCTATAGTGGCTAACGGTGTTTTAATTAGCTTTAAGATAATACAATAAAATGAAAAACATATAAACAGGTATTTTTTATAGGATAATAAACTGGTTTCACTGCCATATTTTGGATACATTTTCCAGCTTTTTAGAGTTCATTTGTAATTAGAATTAAAAGCTTTAATAATTACATATTTTTTTTATTTATTTATACTTTATAATTAAGTGATATCTGCGATCGGTCAAATTATTTATCTTTAAATAACGAAATTAAACATCATCAATCACAAAATCAAACAGCATTGTCACTGTTGTAATTAATAAAGTTACAGTTAAAAACATTTTATCTTAAGATAATTAATATTCAATATTTAACACTTATTAAAATTAATTCAATCTTAAATGGCACAGCATTTAACAACATTATCTAATTACATGATTGAAACATAAAGAGAATAGATAGAGATAGAAAAATAATAACAGATGGAGAAGGAGATATAACATTCTATTAAAAGAGAAAGAGACATATAATATAATTAACGACGTGGTAGCACTGTATAATCTTTAAATTTTCTAATCACTTTGGACAGTTCTAATTAATAGTTACATTCTTATCATGACCTATTTCTTAAAAGTTTATCATAAACCGGTTATATTAAGAAAAATAACTACACTTTGCCGGTAAATTAGTAAACATTAAATTTTATTTAGATTTTACAAAGAAAACATAATTTATAAAATATATATTTCCCCGCCTATATTTTGCCCGACTTGGAAAAATAAACGGGACCGAAACTAGTCGGGCAACATTCCGATTAATTTACGTGAAGCCGGGGAAAAAATATATATTTAATAATCATCATGGTTCACGAAAGTTTAATAATTAAATAAATATATAATAATCAAAACTACAACCAAACATATCGGATCATAAGCCAGTACTAGGTCAATTCAAGCCCGTCATACAATATAATAATTTAATGTCTTAATATACTTACTTGAAATATTCCATAATATTGCTTTCTTGGTGTCTTTACAACATGAGCAGATGTATTTCTATCACTCTCTTGTTCGATCAAACATACCCCTGTAATGTTTAATATGTTACATCAAAATAATAAAGTGATACGATAGCTCAGTAGATAGAGCAACAGAACGGTCTCTCAGGGGTCGCGGGTTTAAATCCCCGCCCATATCGGTGTATTTTATATTCTATATTTACTTGAAATTTAAATAAACTTAACATGGCTAAGAATTTTTAAATATTAAAACAATATTTAATATGTTATTAAAAGTAATCTACAAGCAAATAAAAAGACTGACTCTCTTTAGATACCAGTAATAGATAGGTGAATGACGTAGATAATATAATACGGTATTTAATTACATATTAAATACATATTTTCTGAGATATAATGGGACAGACAGATGAAATATTTTGTATTGTTTTTCTAAGGAATAATAATATAGAAAGTTACGTCAATAAGGTTTTGAAAGGTATTCTATTGAAAACTTGAAAATTGGACATAATGTATTAGGTAATAATAATAAGTATCATTATATTAATGATTATAAAAATAACTATAATTCATTCCAATTTCTTTTTTTTTTCTTAGTTTTCTTAACAACTTCCGCATTGCAAAAATAATCTTGGTGTCGCGGGGATTTTCACTAACATAGCAATAACGGACACAAAGGAAACCTAGACTGGTAACAATAATCTGTGGATCGCACAACAACAACAACTATCCCGTGTGGGAATCGAACCTACGACATTTGGCTCAGTACCAGGATCACTAACCACTAAACCAAAAGGCCGTCCAATATTTTACGTCAGAACATATTTTTACGTCCATGTGACATGTATATTGATCATAAACGTTTAATGTTTATTACGAAACACGAATCATCCAAAATTTTGCAATATCATTATATCCTAACATTTTCCTTATTCGGTACATTGAGGAAAAAATCGTTGTGTATCGCCGTACCGTAATAAATATATTAACCAAATCCGTTCATAGTGACACAGATAATAATTACAATACAATTGGCTATTAGACTACATCAAACCATGACATAAACAAAAAAATAAACTCACAGTTGCTATAAAAAGTTTTTTGATGAAATTGAGTTTTCAAGAGCTCTCGAGTTAACTGGCATCGAGTAAAAACTTTACAATGAATTACTGTTAATGACAAAAATATAAATATAACGCTCCACACACGTCGTTCCGCCATGATTCCTTGATAACAACTGACTTGATTTTATAGATATTTAAATGCGCCGGCGCACTCATTGCCTTTGGAGGGAAATACCAAAAGCATATTTTTCCGAGTTGTTATTACCTTTAAAAATATTTTGATTAAAATTAAATGAAAAGACCATACATATGTTAATATTTTATTAAAATTGCAATTCATAAATTATTATTTACATTTATATACTAATTAAAGCGGAACCAAAGTTCATCCAACATACAAAATAGCAAAAAATGTTACAATAATTACAAACAACTCGACACTATGAGTTTTTAGCTAACAAAGTAAATATTAATGACTGACTTAACCTATTGATAAAGATAGTACATAAACTATATTAACAGACTTATTAGTTTTAATATGTACAACATATTATAACTTTTTGACAACCCTATTGTAAATATGTATTATATATTTATGCTAAAAATCGGAAAGCGTAAACTACAAAATTTTAGGGCTGTCAAATTCAATACAAAATTAGATTGACTCAAAATTCAAAGCTATTAATAAAAATAACGTATATTATCATTATATTTTAAAAAATCTTTTTTAATATATGAGAGATAATATAAGAAAGAGACGAATAGGTTGCCTGATTTGCTTTCTTTTTTTCGATGGGCATAATTTAGGGTTACCATACTCTATGTGTAATAGCTCTATAAATTAATTTATAATAAAAAAAAATACAAATCGTAATATCTTATCATATTAATATAGACACAATATGTTTTATTGGTTTTATGTATGTTAATTAATTGTTATAATTCCAATTAATTCTTATAAAAACAGTAAAAAGCCTCGGGTTAATAGGTTATTATAATAAATTTAAATAAAATAAGTATCAAAATTATACTTAAAAATAAAATAATCATATCTTCATACACGCAACATATAATACACACATATCTGTAATTGTTTTTGTTCCTTTAATAAATATAGATTTATATCTTATAATAAATCATTCAATTTTACATTTACACATATAAGTTCACACACACCAGGATATAAAACCATCAGAAAACTATAGTATACTAATAACGAATAAATTATGAAGAACGATAAATTTCCCGTGACTCCGTCTGCTTGGACTACAGAAGGCAGTGTTGGAAAAAACGATTTTTACATAAAGCCCTTATATTTAACCAATCTTAATATTGGTAAAAAAGGTAAAGACCTCTTTCAAACGAAATTGATACACACTACCAACTATAAATACCTATACATATTAAAAAACTTTAATACTCAATATAAATATACTAACAATATAGATAAACACAAAATATACCATTATAATATTATACAATACAATATTAATTAACAAATTTAATATTCATTAACAGCAATAATAATTAGCAGTACTTTTCTGTTATTGCTATTAGAAATAAAAATATAAAACTATATACAATTCTACATTTAATTATATATATATTCAAAGCTAATATATATAATATATAATTTTTCTTCAAATTAATTGATAATTCTTGCAACTATTATGAAGCTGAGATACATATGTTTAATGTTTCTTGTGTCTGGAATAGAACAGACTCCAGAAGTGATAAGTCCAATTTTAATAACCAATTAGAGACTGCCTCGGTTTAATAACCGATTTAATACCTTTATTGGAGTTTTTTTTAAGTAATAGATTAAAAATATACAAGTATTAAATTTGTGTTAAACACAGTTTTTTAAGACTAGTTATGATAAACGAACATATTTTTTATATACTTTGCTTACATACTTTAATTTATCTATAGTACAAAAACATTTAACATTATTACTAACCAACAAATAACTAATCAAAGGAAAATCAAAATATTTCTAAAAGTTAATAATCATAACAATCGATTTTTTTAACTTTTTAAGATACATTAACTAAATTAGTTAAAGTTTGATAATCTCATTACTATTTGGGATAAGTGACAAAATTAAACCTTGGATGTGGCGGTGAGCATCACATAACTAGCCCTTGGATTTTCCTCTGCAACTGCCTCAGTCCTAAAACATCTATGAGTTTGGAACTCTGATGGCTTTTTTAACATCTTCCTGACAAAC
The DNA here is from genome assembly GCA_959347355.1 of Napeogenes inachia. Classification (NCBI taxonomy): domain Eukaryota; kingdom Metazoa; phylum Arthropoda; class Insecta; order Lepidoptera; family Nymphalidae; genus Napeogenes; species Napeogenes inachia. The sequence continues at coordinate 8,104,894 of OY365795.1, read as the reverse complement.
CACACAAGACCTATCACTATGATCATAAGCCCCAAAGCAATTCCTACTAACGCAGTATTTAGATTTTTGAGTCCAGATTTCATTTGTAAAGTCCCAACAGGTTCCAGGAGTTGTGGAACAACACAAATTGGATGCATTTCATCGGTTTTAAACTTCGAAATCGTTGCGCAAACTTCATATGGACCCCTCACAAAACCTTCCATGGATACTGCCAAAGTATCCTGGCAAGGTGTATCCTTTTGTGCCACCAAGGAACCTCGAGTCAAAACTGCTAGAACTACATAGCAATTGTGAAGATACCTATCGGGAATTGAAACTCTCTGAGATCTTGGTAAGACGTATTGTTTCGGTGTCGGTATTCCCAAAACAGATATTAGCACCGTGAGCAATCCATCGCTGGTTACATTTGATCTGACTTCAGAGACTCTGTAACAAAGATTAACATACAGCTCAGAACAACAAGTACAAACGTAAATATTAAGAATAGTCAAATATATATTTATTAGCTTTATATTGTTCATTTAATCAATGATCCCAAAATAATTTATGTATATACTAATTATAATTGTCGCTTTTTTATTATCAAAATAAAATGAAGACAAGATAAATATGCCCCTGAAATTTTCAAGCATGAGGAATATCTTTTTAAGGTGTTAAGAAACAAAGAAGAATATTAGAGTAAAGATAACAACATTCCCAGCTATAGTAAAAATCAAGCCATAAAGAAATAGAAAGAACCATTTGACCCCAGCCTAATTCTTCCACTAATGTTAAATCTAATAAAATTATCTCTAAATCACTTTTATTTATTATTTTATATTATCCTCACCTTACTGGTTCCCGGTCAGGTACAGTTATCGAGTCGGGTCTCACTGTGATGTATGCCGCTCTTTGTCTCACTAACAGCGGTGTTCCACATCCTAGCACTAGAGCCATTGGTATATCCTTGTTATCCATTTCTTCGAGGGCTACGCAAAACCTGTAATAGTCTTAATAATAAACTTACATATAATGTATTTTAATTTGATGTTCTTTTGTCCTTATCAAAAATATTAATGAACTCATGTGTAACATACACAGATGTGTGGGTACTTTGTGTAATTTCTTTACAGAAATGTCTTCGATATTAGGTTTTCCATTACTTATATGATGTACCTTAAAATACGTACATTCTATAATTAAATATAATTTAATAATTGATATCTCACTACCAATATTTATATTAGTTTATATCACATTATTCCGGGTAAAGTTTAGGTTCGTAAAGGTTATCTTAATATTGCTGCGAAGTCGTTTATTTTCATTTTAATCTCATACAATATAAACATATATTTATAACAGAGATATGTATATACACTGATTGTTTAGTGACCCTTCATGTTTTCTTCTATCGACTTAAATGTCAGTACCTAAGAATAGAAATAAATCTAAGTTTCCATAAGTTGATTGTTTCGTGGCCTTTCAGGTTTTCTGGTATCGACTTTGAAGTCAGAACTTAATAAAAATAAATGTAATTTCCAATAAGTATAATTAGGTTGTTTCGTGGCCCTTTATGTTCTCATGTATTGACTTAAAAGTCGGTATTGAATAACAAAAATAAATCTAAGTTCTAATATATTGATTGTTTCGAGGCCCCTACCGTTTTCTTATATCGAACTAAAGTCAGTACTCAATAGTAGAAATCAATATAAGTTAAATGTTTCGTGGCCCTTCACGTTTTCTTGGATAGATTTATGGCGAGTAGGTATTTTGTCATAAGCGCAATGCAATAAATATTAACGAACATAAAATTAAATTTGCACTGGAATTAATTATGACAATACTTACGTATACTTTTCTACAGGATCAATTTTAAAACCACGTAAAACGATATTGGCTGGTAATGCTCGATGACAGGCGACGTGCTTCGGTAACCCGCCAGCCTTGGATGCAGTTACTCCAGTGCAACGGTACCGAAGTGGTGATAGAGGATCCAACACCCATGAGAGATGAACCTCTTCATCGTCGTACCAAGCATCTATTAGACGAACCTATACAAGCATAACCATATTTGAAAACTTATAATTATTTAAATAAAACTTTTTAATCAAATCTGAATAAATGTTATATATATATATATATATATATATATTCTCATTTTCATAGTCATATGCCAGCAAAGTCGAAACTTAAATATTGGTTAAAAAATACACAATCAAATTTCAAAATTATTAAAAAATACACAAATTATTACATTATAAATAATGAATAAATAAATTGTATTAGCTTTCTGCCATCGTTTTCCAAATAATCTTGAATATAATAAAATTTTCAATTGAATTTTTACTTTAATATTTTGAAATGATATCAGTATATTAAAATATAATAAGAAAAATAATTAATTGAACTTGTATGTTTTACTTCCTATGTTTATAATATTGGATACCAAGTATATCTTAAATTATTACTCGAAAATTAAATAAAACATATTTAATCACAATACAACAATAAATTACCTTTGACTTAGATATAGGTAGATCTTCCTCTCCCGGTACTTCTAATTCCTCATCATAAATATCGTCATCCAATCCATCTAATTTATCTCCATACAGGTCATCGACTTTATCTATATCTATAGTATTATCTACTAATTTATTATAATCATAGCTAGCTTCATCTATAGCTTTGGTTTCAATGTGATCATCATCGCACAGTTTGTTTTTAGATAGTCGAGAAATTAATGCTCCTTCCAAATGAGGTGGCGTGGCGCAAGCTGCGGCCGATTTATCAGATTGTGGCAGATTTTTTGCCTCTCGCAACCACCTCGCAAAGCCGGCCATTAAGCAATCGCAATTAAGTGGATTATCTGCAAAAGAGAACGAATTTATCTTTATGAGTTCGGGAGAATAAATGGGTTGCAATTAAAATTAACGACAATCAAACAATTATTCTTTGTTACTTTAATTTCTTTTGCAACCATGTATTGGATATTTTCAATTATAATTTGTTTTATTGATTGAATAAAAAAATCTTATTTCTTAAAAAGAACAAAGCTTTAAAATATTTCAATTTCTATAGTAAATATGCATCATAAATATTTATATCCAAAAAGTATTTTACGTGCAAAAATTTAATATATTTCATAAGGGTTGACTGCCATCGATATTCCAAGCGGACCATAAATTACACGGTATCAAAATATTTTGCTCAGAAAGTGAGGACGCATCATAAAATTATTTTCCCATAAAAGTCTCATAAAGGAATAGCCATGAAAAGAGGAGTCATGCACAAAAGCGTCGGGTGGCGTTTCGACAGGCGAACAAAGAGCTCACTGCGTCGCCACACAAAACGTCTGACGCTAAACAATACCTAAAACTAGACATACAGACAACACTGTTGGTTAAACTTATATTTTAACTCATCAACCACATTTTAAAAGCAAAATACGATCTATTTATTGGAATATAAGACATATTTTGTAATCAAATCAAATTTAAGTATCAAAATTGTAATCATTTTTATCACTTCGTTTTAAAGTTTTAATCATGTGTTATTAAGTTATCAATAAATTAATTTACACCCATTTGCATATCAAAATTCAAATGATAATTATTCTTTTCTTAAATTTTAACAATGTATGTATGTAATTTAAGTTAATATCAATTAATCATCAATAAATTAATTTGTCGGATTTCAAGATTATATTGAACATGCTGTGATTTTATTGGTTGTTCTAAATAATCGTGTGTGACCCGAAATCTGCGCGTCATTCTCTACCCATTACCTTCAACATTGGAAGTCCTTGTATCTTCAATCATTGATATATATTATTGTGAGAATGTCTATCTAAATCTATTGTAAGGAAAGGGTTTATCTTCATCATTAAGAATTTTCGTGAACTTTCAAGAATTTCTTCTACATTTCATAGAATATACGAGATCATTTCATGCATAAATTAGATGAAATCTAATATTAAAAATTCTAAATAAAATAAAAGTATTTTCTAAGATATTCACGATTACTACACATTGAAATAAAACTATTTTTACAGACTAAATTTAACTCGACGTTTCGAATGCTTTGCAGCAATTATGTTCATGGTAAGACGAGATAGAGAATAGGAGTCAAATAAAACAATTTACCTACCTTCAACAGTAAATCTTCCCAAGTCCTTATGTAGGGTAAGAGCGCCGTCATCAATCATGGAGATATCATTATCATGGAGCAGCAGTTCCGTGAGCTGATGAAGGGCTTTAAGTGGTTCCGCAGATAAAGACCGGAGGAAGTTGTGAGACAGATCCAGGTATACTAGATTTGTTAGTTGAGCTAACGATGCACCTGTAGATTTGAGGGTATTTGATTTAAATGATAATTATTAAATGTTAATTGTTAATATATTATTAATAATTCATCAAATATCGACCGACGTTTTATTATGTCTTAAATATTATATTGACATAATTGTAAAAATCTTACTTCGTAATAAATTCCGCATGAACGATTCTAAACAAATAAATCTCTCAAATAAATTCATATGCTTGTTGAAATTCTTTTCCTTTATTTCCGACATTTCTACCTTTTTTGTAACGGAAATTGAAACGTCAGTGAGTTCGTTCGACAAAGAACTTTTCACAATAGACGCAATCCCTCGCCGGATCTAATCAAATTTGAGACATCTAATTCTACACCAAAAAATTTGGCAGTAAAAACTTTAATATAATTTTTAAATCTTATGTAATTATATTTCACCATAAATATAATTTTTACTTAACTCTATCCCTTTCCTACCCATGATTATTCAAATCTGATTGACTTCTTTCTTTGTCTTTTCCTTAACTTTAATGTGCTATTTTTCATACATAAAGTAGGTTTAAAATTATATAATATAGTGTATAAATTTATTCAATATGGCCACTGTTACACAAATTACAATCAATCATTGATCCAATTACTCAAATACTGCATTCATAATTGGTCTAGCTTAAAACAATAGGTACTACGCTTAATAGAGTTCAAATGAAACAGATTATCTCGTTTTAATTAATTATAAATATAAATATTATTACTGGTATATTAATTAGAAAATAATAAGTAATTACTTAGGTACTATTTTTTATAAGCTATTATAAATAAAAGTGGCTTTGTGTTGCAAATAATATACAATTGAGATAGGAATTGTTGAGCGAAGTTTTGTAGAATAAATAATATTATTAAATAACTTGACCGTCACTGGAAGCTTTATATGAGAGAGAAGCATTTCCGTTTCCGTCAATATTTAAACATTTTTCGTACTTTTTTATCGCTTTATTTCCGGTTTGTGGCGTCACCTAGCGGAATTTGCACGCGTCATATTTCTTTATATAGACTTGCGTGCAATTTGATTCTCATTGGCGTTCAGTTTTCCGTCAAGACAACTGGTGATAAGCAAATCGCTGCCAAGTGCGATCGTTATAAGAAACAGTGAAATTACAAGTGAAATTAGTTATATAAATACAGAAAGTGATATATATATATACAGTATCGGATATCGGTATATAAATAACAATTATTACTACTGAAATAGGTAAGTGATCATTATTTTAACGGTTTTTCCGTTCGAATTACCTGTATATAAAAAGAAAAATTTCAGTGGTTCAAACTTTTCGTACAAATGTTAATGATTCTATTTTTAACATAATATGCATTATGACCCAAAATGTGTTAAATGAAATATACCCTTGCAGTATAGCAATCGGTATTTACCTTCATTATTTTTAAATACCTTTAAACAAAGTTTAGTATTTACCCTCAAAGTTTTTTCTTAAATACCTTTTACCAATTAATAATTACCCTCAAAATTTACCCTCAAAGTTTTTTCTTAAATACCTTTTTCCAATTAATAATTACCCTCAAAATTTATTCTTAAATAGTTATTAACAATTAGTATTTACCCTCGGTAATTATTCTTGAAGGAAAAAGTTTTATTGGGTCATTAAGTAATAACCAGGAAATATTTTAATGTTGTGTTTATATGGTAAAATAATACATCTAAAATACATCGATTAAAGAAATTAGACTAACTTTAATTGTTTTCAGCTATGGACAATCAGAGGACAAATGATGTTTCTGATTTAATTACTGCCAGTCCTATCGGACAGGCTGCAAAACGAGGGCGAAATCGCTTCAGTTCAAGTTCTTCGACAAGCAGCGAGTCGTCTAGTTCTAGTAATTCGGGCTGTAAACGGACAAAGCGATCACGCCGCCAACGTCGAAAAAAGGAAAAACGCATTAGAAGTTCTGATCGCAAATTGGACAAACTGATGAAGGAAATGGGTAAGCTTCGTAAACATATTTTTATATCTAACAGTGATAATAATTTTACTAATAAGGAACAGAATAATGACGACTCCATTTGGTCCGAAGCCAGCGGAGAGTTGTACGAACAATATAACACTACGGACTCTCCGGTCGAGTCCAAAAATTACGTAAATTCCAATTCAGAGTTTACCTTTGATATCGAAACTAAATTAAAGGAACCACCCGTTCCAAAAACACCTCAAAATTTCCTAGACATGTTGTTAAGCGTCCAGCGTTTGGGTACTACTTCATGGTCAGAAGTAAGATATGCCGAAACACAAAAATTGTATAATCATACTCCAGGATTCGAAGATTTGAATGAAAATGAGGAGGTTAAAATTTACGATAGTCTACGTCACGTTGCAAATTCAGAAAAGTCATATGCAGCTATTACTTACTGTGTATTGAAACAAAAAGAAGCTTTACAAGAAGGTATTTGCAAATTACTTTCATGGGCTAAAGTGACGGGCTTAAATTTTGAGAATTTAAGTCAGAAGGTTGAAGAATTAATTTTAAAGGGTGATTTTCAAAAAACTTCTTCAGATCTTTTACAGTTAGTTTGTGGACACCGTGCCGAATGTATAGAAATACGACGTGAATCCATCACTAGCCAGGTTAAAGATCCCTTAGTCAAGTCATCCTTAAATAGGATACCACCTTCATCTACATACATTTTTGATTCGGAGCCTTTTACCGCAACATTGGAAAATGCTGGCGGAGTACGAAAAGCATTTTGGCCTCCAAAAAGTGATGGAATTTTGCATACAAGGGTGAGTAATAGCCGCCCCTCGCGGGGGAGAGGCATGCGAAGCACAACGTTTCCATCGCGTGGAAGCCGATATGAACCAGGATACTCTGGGAAATCATACGCTTTAAATAATCCACCCTCGCGGGGTGTATATCATCATCATTCGAATTACCCTCACAGAAATCAGTTCTCAAATATACAGCACTATTGTAACAATATACCTGAAAAAAGTAACAATTCATTTCCAAACCGGGGCTCGCGGCCCGACAGAGGAAGTCATCGAAGACGTTCAGACAAGTCAAATGTTATTAGAGGAAATCAAAAAGGATATAAACAATGACTCGACTCGTTTTCAAGCGGGTCAGCTAGCAAATTACATTGTACAGTGGAGAGAGATGGGGGCACCAGAAATCATACTAAAAATAATTCAGGGGTATCGCATTCCATTCATTCAAAAACCACCTCTAATATACCCACATCTAAATTTGAACACTGCTCACACTCCCGTTTCAGAACAGATGACTGCAGTTATACTAAAAATGAAAAAACAAGGTGTTTTAAGAACTGCTCCACCCACACCAAGTTTCATATCCCCTTTGTTCCTAGTGCCAAAACCCGACGGCACAGTCCGACCAATTTTCAATCTCAAATCACTAAACAATTATGTGCGAGTCGATCCATTTCATTTGATAAACATGCATCGAATACCAGACTTTCTTCAGCCCCAAGACTGGTTATGAAAATCGATATATCCCAAGCGTATTTTCATCTGAAAGTAAGCGAGACTCACAGACGTTTTCTACGTCTTGTATACGACCAAGAATTACTAGAGATGACATGCCTTCCGTTCGGGTTAAGCACTGCTCCAAAAACCTTTTCGATTTTATCCAACTGGGTAGCTCAAATACTACGAGAAAAGTGGAATATAAGAATCCTAGTATATCTCGACGATTTTTTATTGGCAAATCAAAACCGTCAAACCCTATCAAATCATGTCAAAATTACAATTCAAATCTTACAGACACTGGGTTGGTTAGTAAATTTCAAAAAGTCAATTTTGCTCCCACAAAAAAGTATACTTTACTTAGGAATAGTGTGGAAGCCTTGGGAAAACTTAAAAGCTCTACCAAACCAAAAAATTATCAAAATAGTGGAGAATATAAATTTAATTCTGTTACAAAGAAAGGCATGTCTAAAAGATTTACAGAGTTTAATAGGCCATCTGAATTTTGCCAGTTTCACCATCCCTCGAGGCCGTCTAAACTATCGACATCTGCTATTACTCATGATCAAAATACAAGATATGTTGCCAAGAAGTTATCCATTGCCAGAAAGTGTCGTAAGGGATTTGAAATGGTGGGCACAAAATTTCAAATTAACAACGCCTCTCCATTACCCTCCGCCGCTAATCTTCTTAGTTACAGATGCCTCGGATCAAGCTTGGGGAGCACAAATAAACGATCTGGCTCTATCGGGCACTTGGTCTCCAGAGGAACAAAATTTACATTGCAACCAAAAAGAAATGTTGGCCATACTATATGCCCTCCAGAACCAAGCCCATTTACTATATCGCAGCTCGATTTTAATACAATGCGACAACAAAACCGCAGTTGCATACCTCCGGAACGAGGGAGGCACAAAATCTTTACCTCTAATAAAAATCACTTTTCAGATCTTAACTTTACTGGACAAATATCGGATACATCACAGCATACAGTATATTCCTGGCAAATACAACAACCATGCCGACCATCTGTCACGACATCTCCAACCCCCAGAGTGGCATTTACTACCACCGTGTGTAAAGAAAGTGTTCAAAAGGTGGGGAACTCCGATGATCGACCTATTTGCCTCGGAGACTGCGCATGTAGTAAGCAATTATGTGTCGCGAGATGTAAGACCCTCAGGCTCTGTTTCACAATGCCTTCAGCACTCTGTGGAATTACCCACTAGCATGGATATTTCCCCCACCATTTCTAGTCCCAAAGGTATTAACACACTTAAACAAATCGACAGGCATATTTCTAGTGGTGGTACCTCGATGGAAAAAGGTGTTTTGGCGGCCGGATCTCAAAGCCCGTGCTCTCGAAGCTCCATTCACATTTAAAAATCTACAGAAACATCTAATCGATACAACAACGGGGCTACCACCACCAAAAATCGAGAACATAATCTTGGAGGTTTGGAGATGTGGGGGTGGTCAGAGGCCGTAGAAGATTGGAGCTACGAACAAATATTATTGTTAAAAAATTCTTGGCGAAAGTCTACCTTGAAAACATATGATGTTGCATGGAAACGATGGGTTAGTTGGTGTAGTTTTAAAAATATAGAGCCCAAAAACCCTTCAGGTACCCAACTAGCTCAATTCTTATCGGATTTGTACATAAAAAATAACTTATCTTATAACACAATACTATTGCATAAATCGGTTGTTTCTACATTATGCAACGTTAATATGTCAAGTCAACTAAGCTCACATGTTTTAGTCAAACATATTTTAAAGTCAATTGCTCTTAAAAAACCTAAAATCTCCAAAACACCGGTTTGGGATGTCAATGAATTATCTTTCTTCCTATCTAACTATTCAATTAATTATAATAATCATTTCCAAGTATTGCGACATACAGCAATATTATTATTACTTTGCTCAGGACGACGGATACATGATTTAACATTGCTTACGTTAGATAAAGAGCATTATGAAAAATTTGATGATCATGTAATATTTTGGCCGCAATTCGGTTCAAAAACGGATAATTCTGATTACCGACAATCAGGTTGGAAGCTACTTTGTAACAAAGACAACTCTAAGCTTGATCCTCTTTTCTGGATAGATAAGGCCATAGTTTTATTAAATGAAAGACGTAACCGTGCAAAATCTAATAATTTATTTATTACAGTTAGAGGTACCGCAAAACCCGCTTCTCGGACTATTATAGCTGGCTGGATTAAAACCCTCTTCAAGGAAGCTGGTATAAGTGATTCTCCCGGCAGTATTAGATCTGCGGTGGCTTCAAAAAATTGGCTCGACAATCATACCCTTGAAGATATATTGTCCCGAGGAAACTGGAAGTCGGCTAACACATTCAAGAAATATTACCAACGGGAAATAATCAAAACCAATAATTACAGTAGTAATTCACTAAGTATAACACAGTTATTTAATCCAATAAGCCAATGATTATTACAATTTTTATTGTTATTATTTTTTGATTAATAAAGTGATTCTTTATTTGATAAAGTCATGTCTTTAATAATTTAATAAATAAATATATAGAATATTGGTGATTACATTTATTTCATTTTCATCACATTGGCGTAACTTACACATTTTATAATTATTATTTACAGATGGCGTCACCTGGCGAAAACAAACAGATCTCATATAAAGCTTCCAGTGACGGTCAAGTTATTTAATAGCAGCGTTTTACCTGAAATAAAACGCATATTAAAATACTTACCTCACTGGAAGCTTTCACTTAAATTCTGCCAGGTGGTATTAAAAACTGAGCCAATGAGAATCAAATTGCACGCAAGTCTATATAAAGAAATATGACGCGTGCAAATTCCGCTAGGTGACGCCACAAACCGGAAATAAAGCGATAAAAAAGTACGAAAAATGTTTAAATATTGACGGAAACGGAAATGCTTCTCTCTCATATAAAGCTTCCAGTGAGGTAAGTATTTTAATATGCGTTTTATTTCAGGTAAAACGCTGCTAATTTATTTTTCTTGTTGCATCTAAGTTAATCCATAGTTAAATGTTGATTTTTATCTTACCTGATACTGCTACTATTTCATTATGAGACAAATCCAAGTGAGAGAGGTTAGTTAAATGTTTGAATGCGTAGTCTTCAAGCACGTCGATTTGATTGTTGTGAAGATTCAAATGTGTCAGGTTTGTGAGACCTGGTAACAAAATATTATTATTAATTTAGAGCATTTTAATATATATTTAGACAAATACACGTACACAAAATAAATTGTCGTAAAATTAAAAATAAGTTGAAACTGTTAAACTAGTTTTTACTGTAAGCAAACAGTAATATGTTAAAAAAATATGAAAAGAAATTACTAAGTAATTAATTAGTAATAAATGTTTTTAAAGTCACCTGATAAGGCTCCGCGTCGTATACTTGCAAACGTATTATCTGATAACTGCAATGTCTCCAAGTAACTAAGGGATGGAACAGTCGACGGACCGACAGGACCTTCTAAAGCATTACTTGATACATCCAGTTCTTTTAACATGTTCGCTTCCTTTAAAATAAAAATTATAAACATCAGCGATACTTTCAATTTACGACGTGTAATAAATATTTTATGAGCCCAGGGTTGTAGTGGACATGTTTGTGCTTCTCGAAACCATTTAGCTCATGAGTCTGGTTTTTCAATCGTTTGATGAATCAAACGAGAAAAATTTTGATGTTTTGTTTTCTATAAAAGCACGGAAACATTTTCATGTTTATGTTGAAAATATCTTTAAACGTGTAAAGCCATGTTAAGTGACCTGATAAATGACGATCACATAAAAAATAATTCATTCAACAAGACGGATAACGATAAAGCAGCTCAATTGGTAGAGCGACGGGACGGTTTGACAGAGGTCGCTGGTTCAAATCCCTGCCCGTATCGGTTTATTTATTGTACTATATATATAAATTATTCTACATACAGAAGATACCTAAATGATTGGACATTGAAGTAGCTTTATCTTCATAACACATTTCAAATTACTCTCAATTTCATTGACTTCCATTAAAACGAAACAAAGACGCAACTACAAAGGAACTAATATTAGATCCAGACTTAGTTCTTGACTGCACCAGGCACAGAGAGCTCATCCATTATTCAGAGACATACAGGTTGGATTAGCTCTCAACGCCATTTTGATCAGTTAGCAACTGTGCATCAAGACTAAGAATTGTTGATCATATACTGGTTAACGCTACCAATTTGTTGTACTTATATATTGTATTTGCTTAACGATGTTGTGATTTGCTTTTGTTCTTTATTTATTTTTAAGTATACAATTATTTTATTAAACTATAACTTTGTCTTTAAGGTAGATTATATCGAATCTCTGCCTTTATTTATTTTTTTATATTTACTACTATAACCAATTAAAAAAGTATTTTCACTGCCTTGTATATATAATGCAATTGGAACACACACTTTTTAGGAACTATTTCATAACATACTAAGATCGTATGTTCGAACCCCTGTCGGAGTTTAATTTTTTCTTGATATTTATTATTAAAAATATACAATAATTAATTTAAACTTTACTTTCACTGCTATAAGTGGATAGCTATAGATATCCAAATTGAAACAGACAAATTTTTAAGGAACTATTTATAACAAACCTTCAAAGCGGTCAAAGCGGACACTTTCAGTAAATTTCCTCGAAGTCTCAAAACAGCCAATTTGACCAGAGACTGAAAAGCTCCATCAGCAATACTTGTCAGTTGGTTGTCACTCATATCCAGATAGGTTAAGTTTTGAATACCCTGTAAATATATATATTTTTAATATATACATACATTTACATACATTTCGTGTATGTAAGAGCATACATGTTGTTACATACTAATAATAATAATAATTACCTTAAATGAATTTCGGTCTAAGGTATGAATTTTATTGTTAGATAAATCTAAACGATCTAGATTTCCTAAGCGTATTAGCGCTTCTGTTGGTACTAAAAGTAGTTGGTTGTTCGGTAAACCTGAAATATAATATTACAAGATAATAGTAATATTTTCATTTACACTATAAAGCATAATTAAGATAAAAAATATGAGCTTCAAATTGATTTTAAATAGTCAGAAAGAAGGATAAGTCATGTAAAGTTTATTTAAATTAAATATAGAATGATCAATAAACCGATATGGAAAGAGCTATATCTATATTTATATATCCAAAGCTATATCTTATTTCTCCTTCATTGGCAAAAAACCAACCCAGAGCCAGTAGAGTCGACGATATGCTATTAAAAGCCCCTTGCTGTACTCTCTTGATGTCTCCAGAAGAAATCACGAGGCCATGTAGACCGATTCCCGCAAGGTCAGCAATGGAAGCTGATGGAAGTGACGTCACGCCTCGTAAAGAACAATCGAGAAGCGAGACAGCTGTATTTTTGTTTCTTGCTTTCTGCTCTCGCAAATGTCTGCCAATGATCTAGAATTAAAAATACATATACTGAATATAATTATCCCTTAAATACATTTTATTTGACCAGTATCAGTATAAAATAAAACAAAGATAAATAATTTTACAATATATATATTTTAAATAATATAGTAACGGGAATTCCTAGAGGTCGCGGGTTCGTATCCCTGCCCGTAGACATATTATTATTCATTCTCTATTAATTTTTAAAATATATATTTTAAATACTCTTTTTTTAAATTAAATATCGTTTGTCGGGTTAAAATATTGTTAAATATAATTATTTATTCACTTCAATGAACGGCTACTGACATGTTATGTACCAATTACGGAAACATGACCGTTTCATCGAATCGAATAATAATGTATCATTGGCTTCCATTAATTATGGTACATAATAATATACTGAGAATTATAACAAATTTATGTTACAGTAGCCTTTGCCCTTGACTTCCTCTAGAAGGAGGGTTTGATTAGGTTAGACTTCCTAAAAACTAAATAACTAAAGTATACACACGTAGTAGAAATACATTTCCGTCAATAGGAATTTTATAGTTTTCCGGGAAAGCAGTCAATGTAATTTTTTAAAGTTCATGATGTAAAAGTCAAATCAAAATCATCGTCTTTGCCAAATACAATCCAAATCAGAAACATAATGATCCAAGCTTTCACAATCGCTATATTATTAGGATAGTTATACAATGATTAATACTTATTATAAAGAACTAATAATCTAGGTACTCAATAATTCATCATGAAAGAGCTGTTGGAACGGTGCAAAAATTACATTGCTCTTTCATGATTCTAATTGAGACGTTATACCAAATACTTAGCATATATATCTTTTTTAATCTTAAGATATAATAAAGTAATAGTAGTATTTATTTGTTAATTTCACAACTCAATACACACACACAGACAACTACAATACAGTTACAAATTTGTGAAACAAATAATCATAGGAAAATATATTCATTCATTTATAAATTGTATAAAACAAATTACTTTTGAAGAGGGTAAGGTTTGTTTCAGTTAAACTAGTTAATAAAACTAAACCAGAGGATCCCAAACTTTTTCACGTCAGTTCACTCATTGTTAAGATAATTTTGGTTCTGAAAACTTTTCAACAAATAACAACAGCTCGTCTGGTTTACAATAAACATATTCAAATTCCTTTATTATCATGCAAATTGAAATAGTCGGTTTGTAAACTATTTTCCGAAACTGAATCTTAATATTTATCTACTCTACAGTTGAAAATGTTATGATAGTATTATAAGCTATAAGAATAAGGATTATTGTTTTAAAACTCTTTTGAAAATGGTTGGATAGTAAGAACATTTCAATTTATTTAAATACAAAGATGACATTTCAGAAATTGAATTAATATCTTTTTTTTAAGCAGAACTTGTCTACAAAAATTTAATATTATCAAGTCTTTACACTACCACGCTTCAGTTTGGCTTTCAGTTGACTTCAATCAGTTATGAGTAAAAAAATATATTTTATTTAATACGCACTAGTCTTAAGTAATTATAGCTCTCTAGTAGAATCTTATATTCTTCGGATAAGAAATTATTTTTTATCTGCAATTTATAATATCTCCTTCGTTTGCTTTTAATAAAGTATATATTTTTAAAATCTCGTCTTCTAATATTTCCACATACTAACATTAATATGATTCTAGATGTTTCGAGTAACTTTCGCGTATAAGATCCTGAATTATATTAATATATACTTTGAAATATTTACAAACAAATAAAATCTTGATTAAAAAAACAATAGAATATTTTCAATCTCAATTCTTTTTTCTACAACGTATTTAAAAAACCTTGATACTTTTTATATTATGTATCTGTACTTTGTTTCTAATTCCGAACGATTCCATTGTTATATTTAATCTGTCTTTCTATTTCCCTTCAAAATGAATCTTTAAAAAGAAAGTTGATTACAAAAAATGCTATGTAATTGTCTGTGGTCGGCGATGGGAGCTATATTCTTTTTTATCACAAGATCTTAAAAAATATTTAAGTTATTTATAAAAAAAAACCCAATTTATATTATAAAATGTTAATGACAACAGATTACCCTGATGTGACTACAGATTATAAATATGTAAACGCCTGTACTCCTAGCTAAACTGCATATCAGAAATAGTTTGCGAATATGGTCTGGGTCTTGCGAATGTGTTAACCCAGAACATATATTTTTTAATTGCCTTAAACTTCATTTTTTTATACTAATTATGTCTTTATGTTGTTTTAAGAACCTGAGTAGTCACAAAAATTACCAATCAACAATTTAAAGTGATACTCTCATGGCTGAATGTACATTAGCAGATGTAATTACTTTGATTTATTCTAAACAAAACCTTTTTATTTTATTAATAGTTAAAAATTAATAATGTTCATAATATTCTACCTCATAAATAAAAAGGATCGTTTCCTTTTTTAATCAGATCTTTCAGTCCGAATATAAATAAAACCCGTATTTCTCTTATGTTAGCAAACGGATCGTGAACTTAAATATAGTTTTCTATGTACCTGAGAATCAAATCTGTTTCAATTAATGAACATTTGTTTTCACACTTCAGAAACGATTAGGTTCTAAATATAAGTAATATGTATAGAAATTTTATAAGAAGAGTTGGTTTAGCGAATTCATCTCTAGGAGAAGGAGAAAGTAACAATAGGAGAAGAAAAATTATAAGTGGTATTTATAGATTTATAATAATAATAATCTATTTGAGACTAAACAAATTTACATAAAATAAATTATACTTATGTTCTGTATGTAATTTATGTTAAGAGATTCCACTTCACCAACTCCCACCCTAAGTGAAACCTGTATTGGAATAATAACGGGATATATAACGGGATGTAGAAGAGTATTTAGTCTGATTAGTCTATAATGTATATATTATATAAATCAACCAGTCAATCAATCAGTTTTTCTTAACATTCTGGTAGAGTAAGGGTTACATTTTGAGATAGTCATCGTAACTAACTAGTCCAATTTAGTCACACTTGAATTAAATTACAAGATGGACAAACCAGTAAGTGTATGTGTGGGGTGAGTGTATGTGCGTGGGTAAGTGTATGTATGTGAGTGAGTATATGTGGATGTATGTGTTTGTTAATATGCATGTGTGATTCCCTGTAGGCTTCACACCTAGCGTATACCTCTGTAGATTATGTAAGTATTCAATCCTGTAGACTTTAACACGAACACGAGAATTCAATCCTGTAGAATTATAAAACACAACTTTTGTTTCAGATAAGCTACAAATATAATTTGATATAATACGCGAATACTAATGACTAGGCTATAAATAATTTTATTTATACTTTATTATTTTAATTAAAGCTAAAGTGCAAAAACGATTCGCATTTGTTAAAAATATTTTTGATTACTAATTCATTATAAAATATTGGATTATATATTTAAATAAAATATTATTCAAAAATAAATCGTCGCGAATACGAACCCGCTACCTATTGAAACCCTACCGTCGTTATCATTTATAAGTTATTTGCAATCCAAGCTATGTATTATTATTTTTTTTTAATAATTTATTTTTGAAATCCATGCCATTGTTATTTTTTATTTGTATCTGTAATTGTGGTACATACATGAAAATAAATAAAAATAAAGTGAAATAATATGTTGAGATAAAAAAATTAAATTAAACATTAAAAAAAGCACAAAATTTTCAATTGTTTAAGTATTTATACTAATCTATCCTAATATTATAAAGAGGAAAGATTTGTTTGTTAGTTTGAATTGAATAGGCTCCGAAACTACGGGACCGATTTAAAAAAAATATTTTAGCATTAGGATCCTACACTATGATGTACAAAGGTTACATGTAATACGAGAAATATATATATTACATTTAATAAAATAAGGATCCACGTGAAAGTTTTGACAATGTTATAAATTATAAATGTATTAAATAACATGATCCAAGACTTTTTCATATAGGTATGAAACAATATTAATAAATATAAACATTTAGGGTTAAAATGATAATAACACTATGATGAAAGGATTTATATCATCACTAGGTGTTACCCGTGACTCTTTATGACTACGATAATAAGCCATATAAATATATTTTATACATTCTACGTGGACGACTTTTTTTCCTATATAGCGCGGGCGAAGCCCCTGGGAACAGTTAATTATTGCAAAAGAACCTTTCACCAATAAAACGTCAATGTCTTAGAGAGGACTGTTTTTATTTCAACCAATCAAATCTAAGAACCATCTCGACGAAAATGGCTTTCATTTAAAAAAAATCGCATTCAAATCCGTCCACGCGTTTGGTCGCTACTCTGCCACAGACAGACACACAGATACACAGATCGACAGGTCAAACTTATAACACCCTTCTTTTTAGTCGGGGGTTAATAAATAGTTAAAAAATGAAAACAAGCTTACAATTTCTATAATATGTAACCAGCCAAAACCAATTAGTCATGGTATCACTGTTTAAATAAGTAAAGGAAATAAACTAACTAACGGGTTTATAGGTACTGATATTATTACATAAATTAGGAAAAATATTAGAACTAAGATTTGGACTAGGATTAGAATTTGGTTTAAAATCATGTTTAATTAGCATTGCTGATGAAATAATCCAGGAAAATAAAATACATTTAAATATTTTTCTTATTTCCCCACAGTATATTATTTAATGTAAAGAATGTAAAGTCATGACTTTTTCTTAAACACATAGAAAGACAATTAAAACCAGCATAAGACACACTAGTTCAGCGATTATTTTACACGTACTTACAGGTCGCTGTAACTAGATATATTTTTAATAAAAATTCTCTAATTTAGCCAGTTTCAAATATATCTATTTTGTAGCGTTTTGTTTACAGCCCACAACTGCAAATGGATATTAAAGTTAGAACTACAATGTATATGTATGCTAACTAATTCATTGAAATTACGCAAAATAGTTAAACAATGTTTTTGATTCACTCTTGTAGTCTAATTCTTGAAATATTCTATTGACGTTGTGAAAAAAACTTAGGTTCCCTTTAATCCCGCCGCTTTTTCATTAAGAGATTACCCAAAGATACTTAAAGAGCTGAATATATTCTAAGAGTATACACAAACAATGCATACGTTATATAAAAAAAAATAAAAAAGTTTCTGTGAGACCAAAGAGAAATTGTAACTAAAAAAATACAATGAAAAATTTAATACCATTCTAAGAATCATAAATCGATAAGGAAAAGTCTGTAACATGCGGACAGAGAACAAAGAAAAATCAATAAATAGCAAAAAAGAAAACAAAGAACAAAAGGAACCTACATAAAAACATAAGCAAAACGCAAATAAACGTTATAGTAAAAAAAACACTTTTCACATAAACTTTATACGGATAGTAAAAAACTTTAAAAACGATTTAACAAGAAAGCAAAAAATACTTTTCTTACAAGAAAGCAAAAAATTATGGGAGCAGTTATTGAAAGAAGAAGTTTTATAAATTAAATGTAAATTGAAATTGAAAATTATTCGAAAATTAAAACTAAAAGCCAACTTATAAAGAGATAGATATCTATCTAGATATCTAACAAGTATAGTAAATCGAGCACGATAACTACCGTATAAGTTTTGAAGTCAAGAAAACCTATACTTTATAAAACATGCATGGAATATTTTAAAACAAAGAACTCGGAAATGTTTGCGGTTGTATTTGTTAGTTTCACGCTCCGTTTGTTCTATTGGGATCGCTTTGCTTTTATTCTGAAGTATATAAACTGTGAACACTTGAAAACTAGCTGCTTTTATCCAGTATATTGTTCGCTTTTGTAGGAAAAAGATTATTAAAAATATATTTAAGGTAATTGGTATTAAGTTAATGCCAACCTGTAAAGCAGTGTGGTCCCCAGTGCATCTCAGAGTGTGGGGTAAATCGCAGGAGCATTCGGCCAACGGACGAGCGCTCAGCGTTGGACAGAGCCATTCTGACAGCACTCCAGAAACGCACAGTATTAACAGTGCTCCCGACAGCCACATTCTAGAACAAATAAGCATATATTACTTAAATTTTATAATTGAAATCCTTTTTTTTTTTTTGATAAAGTGATATATCTTTTTAAGCTAACGTAAAAGATCATAGAGGTGAAGCGATTTCATGATATTATAATCCTTACATCACTCAGATATGCCATTTAGTATTTTTATTTTGTAAATTTCTTCAAACAGACTTATATTGGACGATGAAAATGAATTTTACAAGCAAAAAACCCTTGATGAATAGTTTTCTTAAGTCAAGTATCTACTCTATTTTCGCTGAAATAGAGAAATCAGAAAGAACGGTATAAAATAATGTTCAAAAGGCAATTGGTAAGGTACTTGTAAGAATTGCCATTGCAATGCGTGTGGCGACGACGTAATGGTCTATTTCCACTAACTGACGACCGGATGCTATAATACCAATAAGTTATAAGCGAAAGCGTTTTTAAAATGGCGTTTTTTCTTTTCTTTTTAAAAATATTCTTTATTTAAAAAGAATAAGATATTGTGTTTGAATTTATTTAAATGCCCGACCATTTCTGTTTGTATAACAGTAATGGCATTTACAATATATTCACAAGGTTTTAGTTAGGATCATAATAAACAATGCTCTATGTAACAAAACATTAAACATTCTCTTCTCGGGCTAATCCTGTGAATGCAGGGTTTGCTTATAAATCTAAACGGATTTGGCTATGTTCATAATAGCATAGCGGTTGATGACTGATTACCGCGAAAAGGACCAACCACATTAGATTGGAGAATTATCTTCAATCATATTATGTAAGATATAAAAAAGATTATCCAACAGGCCTGGCTAACTATATTAGGATAAACATACTAACATATAAATTTCTAATTTTAGTACTTGTTATAATTATAAACATAAAACATCATAGCAAATAATTAAAGTATTACGAAGATATTTTGCCCTGGTATGAACTGAGCAAATCGATTCATAACCCAATTACAGAATTGAAAGATTGCTCGTGTATAAGATATAAGATTTATAGTGGATCTAGTCTCCGTGGGAACAGAGTACATCACGTGATGAAGGGTGACGGACGGACGTTGCCCCAGTGCTCAGATTTTCATCTCATCTCTGATTGATTCAATTGATAGCGCCTTGAGAACTGCTTCGATATTGAGATATGTTGTAACACCATCTCAAATTTTTGAGAAACCAAAAATGGAATTTATTACTCGAATAATATTTAGATTTGATTTAGTAATTTTATGTTTTTTCTATAATAAATGATTACTGTATATTGACATTATAAAAAAATATATATAATGATTACAGAAGGTAATGTTATATCCTAACCTGTTTTTTTATTACATTAAGGGTTTATAGTATTATAATATAAAGTATCTTATTTAAAATATCCTATTTCCAAATTGATTTACTAATAAGTATTTTAGGAATATAAGACCTATTTATTATACTTTGCAGTTGTTTTTTTAATTAGTATATATTTAAGTATGTAAAAAAAACGATCTTTATTCTTGTAATCTCATGAAACTAAGAAAAAAAGTAGTATTATTCTTAAAAAATATTTCATAAAAAGATTGTTTTAAGACTTTAAAAATAATCAAACGAAATAAAAACAATAAGTTTGAAAAACACATTTTATAAGCATAGTTACAAATAAAATATTATTTGTTTTTCTATAAGTAAACCAGTAACAGTACAATGAAAAGCATACATAGTTTATACTCTGTGGTATTACTACATTAAGAAGGGACTACATTATCCTAATCTACTAAACTACTTAAGTCGACGTCTCTTGTACCTTAAATAAAATAAATATATTCTAAACAGAAGCTCGAACAGTCCCTTATATTTAAATAAAAAAATATATTATAATATAATATAATATAATATAATATAATATAATATTATATTTAAAAAAATATAATTTTAATTCATCTAGATTAACATCTATAGAATATTTATATTTAAGTGAAATCCCAAAAATATAGAGCTAACATTTAGCATGTTTATAAGTTCTCTTAGCATTGTACCCGTTCATTTTCATTATTGTTTTTAAAAGCTTAACAAAAGTAAACTTTTGTACTGAAACGCTTTGTATGAAGTGCTAAGGTTTGGATGTAAAATGTGAAATACTTTATTTGTTTCTACAAACAATGTTGGAATATTATTTGAGTTTTTTCAATTCCAGAGTAATTTAATGAATTTGTAATAAATACATAATTTGTTTCGTTTACCCTCAAGTCGCTTATTTATATTTCATTTAAATTTAATTATAATTTCGTTTATAAAAATAAGTTTGTTGTGGTATTTTTTTCATATTTAATATGATATTGCTGACAAAACGAGCTGTTTGAGGTCCGGAGGGGATGAAAAATGACCTATATTGTATATCCATAATCGGTCACCCGTAAACATATGGCCTGAATTACTATTAGTTTACTATTAGTTACTATTAGTTACATTTACATAAGTTTAATTATAGTTATATAATATAATTTATTATCTATCGTAGTTTGAATATGTAATGAAGCTTTTAAGTACTGAAATAGATAAAAGTTTAATCTCTAAAAATAGCTTACATTTAATAAGTAAGTCTAATTACTCACATATTACTTAATATATAGCATATTTTTATATACGTGTATATTAAATCTATCCTTATGTTTGTACATGAAGTTATACATATATATTTGTCTTACTACATGGATGCATCGGAGTGTAAAACAAGATAAATCCTCCCGGATCTTTCTATAGAAACAATAGTCTGGAACGAGGAAACGAGTCTCCTAACGCCGTTTAAAAAACTACTGGTCTTTACACTCAAATCGCTGCCATAAATGATCCTAGTCCAGAGGGTTAGGTGATAGCGAACGGCTAGTATTTTGCCGTCTCGAATCTTTAGCGGCCATTTTGTTTTCAATCTAGAAAACATTGTTTACGATTTAAAATACTATTACGTACTTACGTACGTTTTAACAAATAATAAGATAGAGAAGGTTTGTTTCTTTTCTTAGTTTTTTCAATTAATTATTATATTAATTTATTTAAGTACTGTTTGGTTTGAATTTTCTGAACTGAAAATGTAAAGTTTTTAATTTCAAAATAGGTAATAAAATAATACAATCTGGTTTATTGTTTTAAATATTTTAAGAAAAAGTAAAAATCGCGTTTTCATTAACTAAAGCAAGCAAAGACATGGCAACAGTTAGAATTGATAAAAAAAACATATATCAAATACCAAATATTTTAAACCCACAAGTTAGAACTTGTCCTTAATGCGTACAAAACGTTGCGTGCATTTGTAATTGGTAATTGCGTGCGCCTGCGCATTCAGCTGTGGACGCACCAGTTGCATCTGCATCTCTACTGCTGCCTGTACATAAGGTACCCATAATTTTTTTTAAACATACGATTTTATATTATCTAATAATTTCGTTACATTTAAATGAAAGCTTTCGACTATTTTTTTTTTATTAATCGAAAGTTTATTTAAAACTTACCAGCGCTATAATTAAAATAAAAATAATTATCCGTGGTTCAAATTATTTTTTCAAATGATTTAAGTTCCAATTTGGTCAAGAATATGAAATTCAAAGAGGAAACTCTTGTGTGAGTGAGACAATTTTGCCAAATTATAAAGGAATAGTCACTGACAACGAAATCTCTTCTAATTCGGTTATTTCTAACATCTGTTTTAAATGAAATAATTCAAATGGAATTTCACCTGGCAAATTTCGAATGTCAGAACTTGTCAGGATAAATTAATATAGGCCTGAAAATGTAAATATTTTGTAGGTAAATATTACGATGGTTACTAATCAATAAATTTATTATTTGTTTATTTATTTTACTTCTTAATTTCCGAAATGGAAATGCATATCTGAACCTTTATTATAGATTTTTTTTTTTTTAATTAACCTTATCTTATTTTTTTATTATCAAATAAGAGTTATTAACTATAGTAATGAAGAACAACACGATGGCTGCACTGCACATTCGAAATGACGGGTTAAATTTAAAATGTAAATTTCAAATTTGATTAATTATACGCAAGTTAATATAACACTTAGAATGTTGCAATTAAAAAATAATTGAGTTTAGATGACATTTCTCTTATATAGATTTTTGATTATTTCTAAACTTTTTCGCAGATCCAAGAAACATCAAAATGCGCCTTCAATTAATTATAGTTTGGCTCGCCCTGTCCTTAGTTCAAAACACACAAGGTCACGCCAGAACTTTTACCAGGTGTCAACTATCTAGAGAACTATTGCGGTATAACTTCCCCAGAACTTTGATTCCTAATTGTAAGTAATTTATAATAACTACCAATATATTAAAATAAGTCAATATGTTTTCTCACCTAGATGGAAATGGAATATCATAATTAGGGTAGCAGCTATTTTATTATATATTATATAAAGATAATTATACTTAGCAGGAATATCTATGAAAAACTTCTTACGTCAATTTAATCAAGAGGAAAATAGATAAAGAAGAAGTAGACAATTTTCCTTAACAAATCCAGAGACAAAGAAATGGACACCGACGTTCGAGGAAAAGAAAATAGTTGTTAAAGAAATGAGCTTTCACCTCATCAATAAGGGCTATAACCACAAAGTAAAATTTAATAGAGGTTTCAGTTTTATTAAAATTTGTGATCCGTGAAAGTAAATAACATATTTTAATATTAAAATATCAAAGGTATATTGAATTTTTCAGAAGTATAAACAAAAATTTATTTATTTAAACGTCTGACTGATATTATATATTTTATTATATTGAGAATGACATTCAATTCCAAAATAATTGAGACCAAGAACATAATTTGAAATCATACAAGATAAATGAACGTCAAATTTATCTTGAGATTAATTTAACATAACACACAGATATGCCAACGCAAGCTGTGAAATAGATGCATTATAGAACAGAGTTAATCAGTAGAATAATCCACATTTCAGCCCTCTTGGGCCATATGACGTAAATGGAAATTATATCACTTAATATGTGTGCTGTCAAATTAAAATATATTGACATATAATGTCGACTCTACTATCTGTCTATAAGAGAGTCGAACAGAACATATTATATATGAAGTCATATTAAGCTTACTTAAATAAAATTAAACCGGTAGGGGCAGGAATTCGAAACCGCGACCTCTGGAAAAAAGTCCCGTCGCTCTACGAATTCGGCTATCGCATTGCTACCTGCCTCAATAAATGTAGCATTGTATGTATATATATATATATATATATATATATATATATATATATATATATATATATACTCGTCTTTATCATGTTTCTTTACAAAAGGAAATATATTAAATAGTAAATGGTAAATATTTGTTCTAATATTGATATGAGTTTCGAACAAAATGACAAAATGAGTCAGACTTCAGAGTGATTTTGTAGAACTGACAAAGATTTTGTAGAACTGACAAAGATTTAATTACAAAAGATGCCGAGGCAAATGTGTAACTTTAGTGCGTTGAGTTAATCAGTGGAGTGCTAGGATATGTTCGCGCGTTGTGATGCAGAAGAGTACTTAATGTGTGCTCTTCTAAGTTTGAGACAGAAGAGACTATTGTTCTTCATAATAATATAATAAAGAACAGATACTAAGTTTTCCACGCTTTGTTCGCTTAGAAGAATAAGAAATTAAAAGCTGACCAATGAAGTAACAAATCATGAAAATACTCTTAGCCTTTTGTTGGAGAATGTAGAATAAAATAAACTCGCCATATATAGACCTATTATTGATATGTTCTAATAATATTTTCAATTTTATGGAGACCGATGTTGACCGTAGACGTGTTTAACTTCATCATATATCAAAATTAATGACGCCAGAAACGTAATAGCGAAACCAAATGTACTGTAAGACGTTGCGGATACAAACATTAATATTGACTTGAACAGTTAGCGAAGAGGAATTAATTAGTAATATGGGTACTTGTTTACCCTCAATCCCTGAAACTTTACTAAATGATGCTAAGTTTGTCTATTATGTAACTTATTGCTGAACATCTGATTTACACTTCTATGAGTTTATCGAATTATTCCTATTAATTAATAAACCTTATTCTATTAAACAAGTTTTGTTGGTAAAATATGTTTTCAAACATTAATACCAAATAATATAATATAATTTCTAACAGAAAGGTAGTCTTATCGAAATAGAAGAGTGATTTTTCAATCGTTGTTTTGTTAAGAAATCCCACTTAGTTACGTAAAACATACGCGTGATATCGTATTTCGAGTTGATTAAGAATCCATTTGGTCAGCGTTCTCACAGCTATCATGAACTCAGTAAACGAACGTCACTTTTGATTTAGGGTCGTATCAATTTGAATTAATTTGGATTAAGTCCCTTTACAGCTCCAATTAAACCCACGCTAACAAATTTAAACTTAAATGAAAGATGCCCCAATGTTTTGTCATTTGTATGCCCCCTTTTATGCAAATTTAAAATCTCCAAGTTCAACGTGGTTGCTTATTAAGGTTCCGGTAATTCATTCGGTTTCCGTTGACTTAATTTTATTATAAGAATTAGGTATTTTGAAGCTTAAATTAAATTTGTTTTAACAAACCAAGGGTTGTATTTGGCTGATTTAGGCAAATTGTAAAAAAAAACGTAAAATAAACGAGGAATTTAATTTAAGTTCAATTTAAATTAACATGCCTAGCTTTGATATTAACGTAGTTAATGAAGTTTATTAATGACTTGAGCAGTTTTGATCGTTAGGTACTAATTACTTGTAAGAAAATTGTTACTCTTATAGTATTAATTCTTATAATTGATCGCCTAATAAAACAGTATATCACGAAATTATTTACTTAAAATACTCCAAACTTTTCCGTAAGTTCAAACTAAATACGTAAGTAAATAAAACTAAACTAATTGTAATATTGACTGCTTTTTAAGGGGTGTGTTTAATAGAACACGCTAGCGGGAGAACAACCGAGAAACTGACCAATCACAACAACTCCTACACCAGCTTCGGATTATTTCAAGTAAGTATTATTTGGTTCTTATATCTTAGTTTTATTCACCACATATTTCTAGCTAATTCATTTTTAAATAAAAAATCATTTATTTATTTCATGTACCACTATTAGTTATAAGAAATACAATATTAACAAAGACGTACACATAGGATGAGCTTATGTCTTCAAAAAGATCTCTTTACAATTATTAAATATAATTTGTACTTTTACAACAATACAAATAGTAAATATAATTTATATTTTTATATCTACATAAATACAAAAATGCATACAATTACAATATTGTATATAAATACAAATACATAAATAATAATAATGAATATCACTTATGTTTATGACTTATAATAACTCTTCAGTCTACGTTTAAATATCATGACGGAAAGACTAGATATAATATGGCTAGGAATACCATAACTTCGCTGCTTATACAGAAAATAATTTGGAATAAAAGCTAGATTTGTAGGAAGGAATATCATAAGTTTTTGCTAAGAGGCAGAAACGTTAACGCAAAAAAGAGGACTCTAAATTAGAGAAGACGGTATATAGCAAGGTAACGATGTGCATATTCCGGCGTGGGCGAACAGGAAGCCACTTAAATTGACGGCGGAAATCTGTAATGTGATAAAATTTGCGTAGTTCGAAAACAAAGCGGATACCGGATACCGGATTTAGAAAGCGATCTAATTTATTAGGTAACTACCCAGATGCATCCAAATAACACAGGTTGTCGAGAAAGGGTAACAAAACAGATTATAACAAAGGTAATTCTGCAAACGTTTAAGGGAGTGGACTCACATATATATGCGCTTGATTAAATCATTCAAGAATTCAATTAGTCAATCCTAGAATTTTAACCTCATTACGTTGTCATATATTATATTACTGAGTTTTTTAATATAAGACTTATTCTAAAAGTATCTGCTACTAATTTTAACAGCTAGTGATTTTTTTGTATCTAAGTTTGATATAGTAATAAATTAAAAAAAAAACAGTAATCTGTTGACGTCCAAACATTTTATTTATTTACTAGCTTTTGCCCGCGACATACAGACATACAGACAAACAGACAAACTGAAAAACCATTGTTTTGGGTTCTCTTGCTCTTATAAAGCCCCCCTATGATGTTTTTTTTTTTTGATTCCATGTACAGGAATGGCTCAGTGACGATTTTATTATATGTATAGATATATAGATTTATGTACCAAAAAAAAATACAATACAGAAATTTTTTTATTGAAAAAAAAAAGTGTGCAAAGGCTTAACTTATCTCATTAAGAGGTCTCTCCCAGTTATCCTTAAGCGAAAAAGAGTTTTTATTAACATGCAAACGGTCCGTTAACACCTTATATCACAAAAGTAAACACCAGATCTCTTCAGTAACCTTAAGCAAGGCAGAGGATTGGCTATGTGCTGTACGAAAACCGAATTAGAAAGAACTAAGGCATTTGTTATGATTTAGAAAATTTGACAAATGTTTAAAAACAATGCTTTCTAGGTCTTTGGATAAAAAAGTAATCATAGATATAGCACGAAAGTGGATATGGAAGTGAGGTTTACTATAGCTGTCTGAACATGACACTCTGTTTCATATTACAGTTATTAATTCGTAAGCAAAGTAATCCAACACGTGTTCAAAAGCATTAGTGGTTTTGGTGTTGAGTAGATTAATTATTACCGGACATGTTTAACATTTAAATTATAACGATAAATATAACATTATAATTTTTAATTAATTAGGTTATGTTCACATCACATGTACATTTGACAATGTCATTATCAAATTACATTTGATTAACTGGTTTCATTAAATAACATAATATATTAATTATTTATTACGTTAATTTTATATAACTAAAGCAATTCATGGCCTAAAAACAATTTGATATACCTGCATATCCACCCTGCTTTGCCCGGGGTAATATAAATATATATAAATTCTAAATACATCAGAAAATATACATTAAATATAAAAATGAATCCAATGCAATAATAATTAAAATTCATCCTGAATTTATTTTCTTCTACTCGTTTCTCTAGCCGGTACACGGATAGATCCATGGCGTTATAACTGCCCTTAATTACTTCAATGTTAAAAACAATAGAATATCAGTGCTTAAATGAGATGCATGCAATAAAAATGCTTCGATCGCCACCAAACATCATTGAAAATTTCTTTAAAATCGGTTCAGTCGTTTCGGAATAACATAGATAATATATAACCCAAGATGAATAAGATAGTAATAAAACCTAAGATGAAGAATCATGCATTGATTTTAAATAAATTTTGAAGACTGTTTTTGGATTCACAAACACAAAGGTGAACATAATTTATATATATAGCAAAAGTTATTTCATACATGTAGGAATAACAAGTAACAAGTAACAACTAAAACAAGTAAATCCTAAGAAATGTTTAAATTTATCCCCTCAAGGAGTTGGTATATATTTCGTATAACTCAACTACCTTTAAGGAATTGTTGCTACTTATTCAAAATTCAAGTTATACTTCGAAACTTCTATAATAACCCAAACTATTTTCATACATTGGTACAAAGTTAATACATTAATTAAATATAATTTATGGAATAAACGTGTTTTAATTTAATATTCTCATGTGAGAATATCATTAAGGTAATCATATATTCGAAGGTGAATTTGTTTTTAAATATACAGGGTTATTTGTAATTAATTGGCCACGTTTTGCGAGCAGAAAGAGAGAGATCTACATCAATTCTAACAACATTTTTTCTACGACTTTATACAAATCTTGATAAAAAACACAAAAAAGAAACAAAAAAATTTTTGCTCCCTACTTATTACTCTATATTTTGTAAGAAGCACTAAAAAGGTCAACGCCAGAGCGCAATACCTACACTCAGAGTTAATGCCAGTTCAGAGGCAACAAATATTTTTTCTATGGGAAAAATCAAATTAAAAAAAAATATTAATTTTCAAAACTCGTAGAACAAATGTTGTTGGAATTGATGTAGAGAGGCTGTCTGCAAGAGGTGACCCGACACTATAGGAGAATTAACAACCATTGCGCCAATCGGTTGTTAATAACATTTGCTTTGGACTTAAATATTGTGTATGGATGTCCATACACAATATTTAAGTCCATAATAAATGATTATTGCCTACTAACTTTAAATAAAACATGTATCTGATTTTGATAACCAGAATAGGGTCAGAATCTATAATGTATCCTTATTATTCAGATCACAACTCACAGCTACATCCGTAGGGAGTGTTACGAATTATTGGAACACGTTAGTTTGATAATCTATTTTATCCCTATCCTAGTATTGGTTATCGTCCAATCATCAAGAATTCTGCGGTAGATAAATTTCAAAATCAACAATCAGTCCAAATCATACGTATTGATGTTAAAGTTCACTGATTGCGTATTATGAAACAATTGACCAGTAGTGGGTTTAAATTAGCGAAAATAAACATAATAATTTTGATTTGTCAATAAATATTATATATCCATTAACGATATGTATCCAATATCGTTATATATCAAATATCGTTATAGACTCGATATGTAGATATGCAACTTAACAACACTATTAGTAAACTAACGAATTTTTTTTGGTATGGAATTCGGAGTCCTAGATTTAGTTTTAAATAGCAAAATACTTTTATTTTAAATATTTATAGAATAAATAATTAATTAATAAATTAGAAAAAAGCGCTTTGTAGAAAATCTTCCCGTTTTCCTACAAACAGCATTAACACATCGATATACGCTTCGGGACGGAGGCGATATTTATTAGACTTCTATCGAAAATTTTAACAAATGTAATTAACTTTATGGGTTAAATTAAAATGAAAAAGCGGTGGAGGACCCGATATACATAATGAAAAACTAATCGAAGTGGATAGCACAATACGATAGCTCAATTAGTAGAGCGCCGCAACGGTCTCCCAAGGGTCGCAGGTTCAAATGCTGCCTGTACCGGTACAGACAGCATATGGTATGGAAATTCCATATTTTTTAAAACTTTAAACAAGCTTAGTTCTCTTACAAAACATGTTTATACACAATTTCAATCATTACTGTAATTTATCAAAGATAATTAAACGATTAGATTTCGAAGTAATTAATTATAAACTACGAGTATTATGAACAATATCTATATAAAGCCGGTTAATTTATAAAACGTCCCTACCATAACTTTGATCATTTGCTGCAGAGATCTATCATACAAATAACAGTGACGTCAAAACACTATCGCAGTCATATTAAAACGTCATTAACATATTGCTGATGGTGCTCCCTTTGCACGAGATATACACTTGACATGATGCTTTCTTTACACGGAATATTCACTTGACGGTTTTAAATTAACAATACTGTTTAAGATTTAAAAACATACGTTATTTTCAATTAAATTCTCATGAGTGACTGTAACAATAATTTCACGAATTTATTAATATGAACCTTTTTAATTTTTTATTTTTATTATCATTATTTATGATAGTAATATTAGTATTTAACTCAATCTTATTAAGATTGTTGTTTAGCTCGTTAATAATAATAAAATTAGCCTAATTTTAATTGTTTTGTTGCTTGTGGCTGCCGATAAAAAAATAACTTAGCCATATGTAAAACATAATTTTTTACTTGTAAGTAAAAAAAAATAAATACGTAACACTGCAAGACATTTGCAAAATAAATTATATTTAAAATAATTCAATTCGAATCCCGAGAAATCGCAGCAGTATTTGTCGTAAATTCAAATAATTCGATTCTAGATTCGTCGTTTCAAATATCAACATTGTACCATTCGGAACGCTATATTTGCTAATACAGTTAAAGCACTTTCAACAATTGTACAAAGCATATCTGAATACAAGGACTGATTAGTTTACGTCCTATAGATTTTAGTACTAAATGTGGAATAAACAGTGTTTCACAAATAAATAAGACTCAGACGTCTTTGTAAATATTGAGGTTGTATACCTGTCTAGAAATTTAATTAATTTATCTAGAGTATTAAATAGATTTATAGAATAGTTAGTCTAGATATAATTAGTCTAGGTAAAACTTTACATATTTTATTTTAATTTTTTATAATGAAACCAACATTTTGATAATCCGGATAATTAAATGCTTAACATAGATAAAAGTAAATTGCAATTATGTTACCACCCGTAATGACAGGACAGATAGAAGATAAGTGTAATATGTGTAATAAGAAGTGAAACGAAGAAGTATTGGTCATCTCCCACTTCTATTGAACACTGTCTTGAAGGGGATCTTTCAGGTAAATCCAGAATATAACTGCATGTAACAACTAGTTCTTCGTGAACGTTCTAATATATTCGTTCAGGTACTGCACTCTACAACTAGGCTTTTTTTTTTGGGGACCACTCCCGCATTATTAGATTATATAATAACGGACACAAAGTACAGACTCACAATCTGTGGATCACATAAATGATTGTCTCGAATCCACAACCTTTGGTTTAGCAGTCAGTGTTACTAACCACTACACCAACAAGTCATCATACATAGATTGCTTTAGCAATAAGACCGCCATTGCATTTTTTTTGTGTAGCTTATTTCATTTTTTTTCACCCACTTTTGTATATTTTTGTACTTTGTGTGCAAAAAAGACTTTATATATTTAACATACATGCACATTTTTACAGCTTACATACAACAGACTAAGCTTTTTATTATAATGAATGAAGACAGTAACTGTCTCCAGTAAAGACAAGTAAACGCACCACGCGTATAAGCTTACCGTGAAATATTTCCATGATTTAGCTAGCTAATCACTCTCCCGGAATGTGATAGCAGAAACAAATGGCGTTCAGTCTAGATTACAAGTTCGTATTGATTCATCACCGCCCATTCAAAATTTAATACCGAGTATATATCAAGCCGTGCTAAGCGGAAGGCTTATCGTTCTAATGTATGAAAAAATCCGACAGGTTAATAATGTATGGAACATATTTCATCTCAAAATTAACTCATCATGGGTTTTTATTTTTTTGCCTAATTATCTAATCAGGTTCATACAATAATAATGATCTATACACAAGAGATTTTTAATTTAAGAAAGGATGTGTACACACGTATAAAACAAATCTTATAAATGAAAAGATTCCTTGCAACTATGCACACAGTATGTAGCCTTAATCCCTCTGATAATTTTAGGTAAATCCGACAATAACATATTTTAGTATAATCTCCGAGGTCGCGACCGCACTGTAATCCCGACCAACTGTATGGTTATGACTTTATATGTATGTGTGTTATACCCTAAAGTTAAATGAAGAAGAATATTTGAAACATTAAACAGAATTAAGAAACGAAAATAGTTGTTAGAAAATTTATTGTAGTTTGTATTAACGCCTTAAAAAGAATTAATATTGACGTCAATAACTATACTATACCTAAACGTTATGTACTATACCAATATAAAATAATAATTTTCCATCAATATTCAATAAACATTTAATATTATTTTATGTAAATTAAACTAAATACAACAAAGATACGTTAATTGTGTATTATTAAACAAAACTAACCGAACATTGATGTAATTGGGAAATAATTACAAAGATAGTAAGAGAATAAACAAACAGGACCAATATTTATTTGCACACTTAGAATAAAAAATATTTAGGTATATAGAAATAATAGTAATAGAATTTTATATATCGAACGTTTAATTCATTACGAGACGAAAATGTATCCTAAAGGTATAGTCTATAATTGTTCATTAAATATATTTAATGACATATTGGTATGACTTTTAAACATTAGTATCTTGATATGTTTAATCAAACTCAATCCAGATTTAAAGAGATAAATCTAACCGAGTTCTAATTTGGATGTCCTGTATGAAACTGGCCACTTAGATAGAAATGGGGCAGTGCATTGACCTGTGGTTTCTTTGATTAGTATTATTGCACACTTCTTGCTTGTTATCAATCGTGGTTCAATACACACCTAAAATGGAATCACTTTGCAAATAAAGGCATTGAATTTTAAAGTGGACAGTATAAAAAGTTTTATAAAGAAGAATATAATAAATTTCAACTTAATGATCAGAACTACTACAACATTAAAATGAAATCATTAAAACTTTCTTACAAGTAGTTTATTAACAATGGCTGGATATTTATGTGATAAGCAAGTAAAGTAGTTATTCTCCGCACCGATCAATCCTAACGAATCCGTCGGTGATACGTATAACGTAGGAAAAGATATGTTAATATCGATATATAAAAAAGATTGTTACAAAATCTTAAGAAACATCTAAACAAATAAAGGCATTTTCTTAATTTATCACAAAACCGTAACATTCAATTTGATAGAATTGTCTGAATAAAGTTTGTGAAAATCAAAGTAAAGTAAATATAGTAGCAAGCAAGTAAAAGTAGAGTCTGACGTTTCATAAGTGGTTTTAAATAAAAAAAAATACTTTGACTTTTGATTTTGAAATAAAGTTATAAAGTATTAAAAATAATAGTATAACATAATTATTTTATCGATAAACCTACACCACTAGACCGACCCGCAACGATCGATCGAATACAGACACGTACTTACGTTTTCAATCACCAAGTAAATCTCAATTGCGGTTTCAAAGAACTTATATGCAATTTATTTGTATTGGAGAGATGACAATCTACAAGGGTATGGGGATTTTACTAAACCCACTAATATAACAGGTTTTAACCATATGTCCTTGCTGAAAGTGTCAAAATAGCTCAACGTGTAACAAATTGAATTTCATGAAACGTGTTGTCCATGACCCATGAGGATACTGCCAAATTATATAACCTATATTAAAACAAACGATATTTATTTCAATACATTTTAAATGTGGGCAAAAATATAAGTTAGATGACATGTTGGTGTAATAGTTAAACGTTACTGATGGTTTGAAGATCAAGAGTTTGTTTCTCATACCGAAAAAAAATTATTTTTTTACCAAACTCGTCTGTACATACTTTATTACATATTTTTCGTTCATTGTAAAGTCCTTGCAATTCATTAATTATTCTCTACGATAGATGTTTTTCTTTCTTTATAAAAAATAAAGAAAGAACCGGTTTTTTCTTCAAAGTCAAAATGTCAAAAGTCACCCCAATGATTAATTACTAATGAATTAAACATAAGATTGTTAAATTAACTTAAGCTACTTATTACCTGTTAGTTTGTCACAAAGTAATTAATTTATTATTACCTTTAAAATATAATATATATTAAAAGTATTTTGGATTCTGCGAGACGTCAAACTTTGCGACATCCAATATCTTTAGATAGCTTATCTAGATTTTAATCTAATCTCTATCTCTATCTCTGTCTTGATATTAGTATCAAGCTTTATTACTTGAGTTCAGATATCTAACCTTTTCATGTGTTTCATGAATTTATTTAAACGATTAATTATAACTTTCTTTCTCGATATTTTTTTTTCATACATTTGTTAATTATCTATATTTCCGCTGAATATTATTATATATTAATCATAATTAATTACTTACCGTTTATGTACTGAAATAATTATTAGTTTTTTTTATGCCTTGATGTGAATTCTTGTACCTCATATGATTGGTTGGTAGAAAAAGCTAATTAGCATTAAATTTTTCTTGTTCTATAAAATTGTGCAATAAAGAATTAATAAATAAATAATGTAAACTTTAATTTTCCAAGCTATATGTGAACTGCGGTACAAAGCTATTGGAATCATTCGGTCTCTCAGTAAATAACTCCTTTAGAACCAATACTTCGTGATCCCGAGTTCTAGGATTTATTGACTATCTGGGATTAGGTTATTGGATATTTTTTATATTTATATTCAGAAACTATCTCTTATGCAAATAAAAAACAATCTATCACAGTGTACTTTGACATGGGATGAGACTTTGATTTCTAGTTTTGATGAATATGGCTTACAGGATGTTTACTTGGGATATATGAAAATTGCGAAATACTTACTTAAGATATACAATTTGTGTGTTCATATTTATTTTTTTATTAAAACTTTCTTGTACAAAACAAGATACAAAAATATTTAATGCGCAAGCATTTTTTAACTATCAACTAAAAGTGAACAGAAAAATAAAACAATGAGGGTAACCAATGAATTAACAGAAAAAAAACTAAAACTGGGTTTTATTTAAATAAATTTATAATGGAACATAAATCGATAAGGGCAGGGATTCGAACCAGTGACCTCTGGCAAAAACCGCTCCACGTCCCACCGTTCCGGCAGACAGGACGGTTTCCCAGAGGTCGGACGTTCGAATCCCTGCACATATCAACTTCTTTTTCATTGTATATTCATAGAACATTTAAGTTACCTTAACATATTAAAGACATACTATACATGTTTAAAGATATTTTCAAAGCTAAAACTCAATCAATAATGTTACAATAATCTTAACTGTAACATTTTAGCTATAAATACATACATACATAAATACATACAAACACAACATGCATCAAATAACTCAATCCAGTACTACAGACGTTAATTGATAATTTCGGCAACGTCAATACGTAAATAAATAATATTAATTAAAATCTTGTTTGCTGACATACATGCAGCGTCGGAAATTTACATTTTTATAGCAACCCTAATGGAGAAATGCGTATCCAGCACTTTGTGAAAAAATATAATGAAAAAAAAAGAAATATTATGGCTAATTGCTTTTTGTGATACGTGAATAAAATTTTACTTTTCTGACGGTAATGTAGAGGTCATTTTTATGTCATATTTTTCCTTTTTATGACATTTTAGAGTTAAAAAATATTTATTACAATTGTAACTATTTCTTGTGTACTTTTTAATTGTGCTACATAAGGAATATATTAATATTATAGCATGTTGTGTAACAATTTTAGCTACATACATTTTCTCTTTATGACATTTTAGAGTTTTTAAATTTGTAACTATTTCTTGTTAAATACTTTTTAATTGTGTTACATAAATATATTAAGTCTTTAAAGTTATAACATGCTATAGATTCCTATAATATTATTTTAATTTAATTCGTGTGATAAAATTCACACTCAGTTCTCTGATACAAATGTCACAAACATGAAATAATGCAAGTCTGTGGTTTAACGATTAATAACGCGGTTATGAGATTTAATGAGAATCGGTTTATGTCAAAAAAGAATGTTTCATTAAAATTAATTAAATCATCATGATCTACATTTCGGTTAAAACTATGTAGGTTTGGATATTTTATAGTAATTATAATGATGTGCACACAAAAAATATTTATAAGTAGGGTTCCGTAACAAAACGGTAAAAATAGAACCCTATTGTTTGAAAATATCTATAAACATATAGCTATGTTCAGGTAAGAGGAAGCGTCTTAGCATTCCATGGATTCACCGAGCGGGTGCCGAGCCCATCGCGTTGCAAGGAGAGGAGTGCAAGCAGTGCCTAGGACTATGTGCCTATCCGTCTCGGTGAATTAAGCATTCTATATTATGTGATCGTCTTATAACCCAATAGGGTTACAATGAATGAATATTAAAGCAACTCTGTTCTAGAGAATGAAATAAGCTATTTATATCATGAATAGCAAAAGAAATGTATTTCTATTGACGTATAATATTTACGGCATTTAAAACGGAAATATGTTACGTTGAGATCTCTCTTAATAATCCATTCCAATTCATTTGTAAGTAGATTTTCTTGGTACATATCGTCTAATAACCGTCAATATTTTTCTTCAATTGAATTGCGAACGTCTTTTGAAATGACAGTTCCTATCGTAAGAACCAGAGAGTTTCAATCTGACGACGGAAACAACGTTCTTGAGTCGAATAAACGTCACTTGATCACAGCAAGACAGAGATGTGTTCCACTTGGTACTATAATGTTCTTCAAATATAGAATCAGAATATCGTACACAGTCAGTAATGATTATATGAGTAATGTTAATGATTTTTTTATACACACGGCCAGTACTTGACTGCGCTAGTTGCTATGATGGAAAAGGATGAAAATTGTTTATACACTCTTGTTTCCAGAACTTTAGAGAGGTAGGTCAAAATAGAAAAAAAGGTCGTAATTCATTATGACAAGTAGTGTGATTTGATTGGAAATAGGAATTATGTATATTTCCGCCAGACTAAAGGAAAAATACCAGAGGAAAGCGAGGTAATAAAGATTAATATTGGGAGAAGGACGTCTCAGTCAGCAAGCCCTCAAATAAACAGTTAATACATACAAAAATACCTAACCTAATAACATACTAAGAAATAAATAAGATAAAACAAAATCTTAAATTAAAAATCTATTTTACAAAGAAATAGCATGAGATATCAAATGTTTTTAACAAGGTATTTGAAAATATATGGGTTAGGAGCTTTGCTAATTTCGGTAGGTAATAGATTCTATAGTTTTATTGTCTATGTGGTAAATGAGTTGAATTTAAAGTCATTGCCACAAAGACATTCGAAATTTAACATTTTCAGTGGAAGGAATTTGGCGATCATATCGTTTTGTCAAGGAATTTGACCACTAAAAACGTTTTTAAAAATAAACTGAAAAAAGTACTGTCGATGAAAGCTAATCGGAAAGTTCATTGACACCGTCAAGGAAAGATAGCAAAAAACTTAGCTGCTTATTTTTTGTTAACAATTGAGGTATTCACATATATTTATTGTCTCGGTATAATAAAAAGATAAAACAAGATACAGCTTTGCCAAAAGAAGAAAGTTGGCGCTGTTTTCTGAATTATATAATAATACTAGCAACTTATAAAATCTGAACCTGATAGTTTTAATAAGTACTAGACGTACAAAATTAAATTACTGACTAGAGATAGTTAATAATATATTTTATCTCCATTGATAGGAGGCTCCAAATAAGAAGGTTTTACATATTGCGTATCTCTGTTTGATGTTATAATTTTATTATTTAACAGTTAGACAATAATAATTGGTATAATTATTGATTTAAATTCAATAAATTAATGCAATAATAATTAATATACAAATTTCCGAAAATATCATAAAAATTATTTATCATCTAAAAATACAAAAATGAAAACTAAATCTCATAAATTTTTAAATATCCAATATATTACAAGTGGAACATATCTTTTTATGAATCTTTTTCTTATTTCGCAACTCAAGAATAGTCTGTCGCCTTCCTAATGCCAGTTTTTCTATGCTCCTTTTTTTCTTTGAGTCTTACGTGACAATTTATTAAAGAACTTTCCAACTTGAACAACTGTTTTGAAAGAAGAAGACTTGAACATACAAATGAAGAAATGTTATTTCTTTTAGAAATTGTTAAGAATATGCTAATTAGTTGATGTATTTTCAAACGTTTAATATTTTTTAAAAATCGCATGAGGTCAAAAGTGAATTAAAAGAGTCTTGATGTATAATAATCGTATTAAGTAATATGTGTAGCGGTGGAATTTATTTGTCTATCAAAATAATAAAGAAAAACAAAAAAATAAGTTTTTCATGAATATAAACTATCACAACTCTTATAATAAAAAAGTTCCCTCTGTCAGCACCTACATCTGTCAATTAGTGACAAGATTTTTTATTACTCGCAAGCAAAGGAGTGCAACTAGCAAAAAATAATAACTTCAAAAAAATACAAACTTTTTCAGATAAACAACAAGGAATGGTGCAAGAAAGGCAGAAAAGGAGGTCACTGTAGCATGAAGTGCGAAGGTATGCT
Source organism: Napeogenes inachia (assembly GCA_959347355.1). Taxonomy (NCBI): domain Eukaryota; kingdom Metazoa; phylum Arthropoda; class Insecta; order Lepidoptera; family Nymphalidae; genus Napeogenes; species Napeogenes inachia. The sequence continues at coordinate 8,065,924 of OY365795.1, read as the reverse complement.
AATCTTATTAGTGGTACTAATATGTTCACACTCACTAATGCAGATTTCCTTTTATCATTACTAGCGTTAATAAGTTAAGTAGTTGCGCATTATGCTCTCGAATATTCTCTTAACTGTTCCGGTAATGTTTATTTTACTATTTAGTTTTCTGGCGGGAATATTAACTAGTTTTTTTTATAATTTGACAACGGAAATCGAAATAAGTTCAAAAATATAAAACCTTTTTATTGAGAATGTCAAGGTTGAAAAATATTTATTATTATGATTTTTTATGTTGCTAGAGTGGTTATTAGTACGCCTATTGAGGCGCAAAGGGGCTCGGGTTCGATTCCCAACAGGGCAGGCATGTATGTGATTAGTATAGATGTCTATATAGTCTCTATTTCTGAGTTTGGCCGTTTATTAAATACATTCGAAGTATTTACAATGTTTATTTCTATATATTTGTATTATTGTCTAACACTCTTAACACCAGCAAATAATTTGCTTACTTAGGGATTAGATCAATTTGTGTAATTTGTCCAGTGATATTATTATTATTTACAGATCTTCTTAACGAAGACTTAGCGGACGATGTACGTTGTGCAAAACGTATCTATGATAGGGTTGGTTTCAAAGCCTGGCCAGCATCTTATGCCTACTGCAAGGAGAAGAGCTTACCCGACTTGTCTAAGTGCTAATAATGATGTTAATAATTTGACTTGCTAGTTTATAATGATTATAATATGTAAGAATCATTATTGATACGATTTTTTATATCATAAGAATTCAGATTCATTTTATTATAATAGTTGCCATATTATTTTTAATATAAGTATACTTGTACTTTGATAATTCATTTGACGTCATTTATTTTACAATTTAAAATCAAATATAACAAAACAAGTAAATATATATACCTTATTTATTATCTAATAATAACTTCTAATAATTGTCTTTTAGCTTAATCATATTATGTTTTCTATTAGTTATATTTGTAGAGCAAATATATATTAAAAAAACAATAAAATATATACAAATTGCAATTTAAAAAATCATAAAATATTATAGGTATATATAAAGATTTATATATCAAAAATCAAATGAAAATAAACATACATTTGAGACACACGGACATAATCCAAGATGTCCCTTGATAGTGTAATTATAGTACGAAATACTTATAACGTATACTTCAAATTTAATATATTAGTATTATTTATAATATTAATGACGTCAATACAATGTAGTTAAGTTTTTAATTATTAGCGTATATTTAGTAGTAAATGTCATATTTTCTATATTTATATTTTTTATGTCGAATAAAGAAAAGTACGCCAAAAAATCAATTCCTTTTATATCTTTTACTCCTTGCAATTTTAAATGGAAAGTAGAAGAAAAACAATTTTGCTCTTAGAAAACATCAAGGCGCCCAAGTCAACTAAGATGTTTTGAAGTCGCTTTATTCGTGATATCGAAAACAATAACTCTCTAGAATTTATAACCGAAGTTCTAAAATGTATTGTAACATTTGTCTTAAAGAAATTCTGAACATTTGTTACAGTTATTGAATGTCTAATGTTAAATTTATTGTGAAATCTACGTTATGATTAAGTAATTTATACTTACATTAAAGACTTTAAAGAAATAAACTTAAAATAAATAAAAACATGTATTTAAAACATAGAAGAAAACAAACATCTTTAACGTCTTTAAATTAAATAAATATATGTAGTTTTAACTTTTAACACACCAAAAAAAAGTCTGACAAATATATATATATACATTTTAAATGTATTTTAAAATATTCACATCATAAAGCCTTTATACAAAATCGTTAGTAGCCAATATTAATGATAAATATACAAAAATGATGTTTAATATATTGAAGCATCAAAAAGCCTATTTCGCGTTCATTATTACGAGCTTAATTAAGCCCAATGATGTGTTACGTATTTTAACGTCAGATAACGCCGTAAATTAAAGTTATATTATATCATTAATTCCTTGTAAACCAAAACTAATTACAGTTTATTGTTTATCTGCATATATAAGCTTTATATTGATTTTTTTTTATGTGGTTGTTATCTCCAATTCTGATTATAAGATTTAGCGTTAGAAATTAACTTATTTCAATAATATTTCAACAATTTACAAGCATATAAATATGTTCAGCTTATTTAAATTTAAAGATAAAGTCGATTATAAATACAATGCTAGATTCATCGTAGTAGTAGTAGCAGCGACACGGTAGCTCAGTAGTCAGAGACCCGAAAAGTCTCAGAAGTTGGAGGTTCAAATGGTGCCCGGGACGTTTTATGTTATATTTTTTATTAATTTTTATTTAAAATACTCTATAATATATGTAATACACAGTAGAATAATATTAGCGCTAATAATTAGACTTACTTAGTTTAATAACACGATATTCCATGAAATTCCTGGCTAATGATAAAAGCTGAAGCTTGCTGTAGCTTTAGCTTTTATCATATTTACAGTGTATGTATTTACAGTGAAGCGGAGAAATTACTGTAACGTATAAACTTTTATTAGAAATACAAAAATGTATCTGTGACATTAGTGACATTATTTTATTCTGACACGTTCAACTTGAAACTTGATGTATCATTTTATCAAATTCTATTTTATGGACAAGGCAACTTCTATAGCGACTGTATACCACCGGTATAACAAGTTTAAAAGGAGTTGTTTAAATTTGAAGGATGAAGAAAGAACTGGTCGTCCTTAGACTGCTGTTACTGAAGAAAAAAGAAAAATTTAAAGAACGAAACGTTACTGAAAAAAAAAAGAAAAATATACTATGTAAACCGGCGATATTGGATCATAGAAGGTGCACAAGGAAAGTTGATGGTTGATAAATTCCAAGTAGTATCCTTAAGCCATGATTACGATATCATAACAGGAGACAGATGAAAGCCAGTCTCTAGTAGTTATGACTTCAAAGCAGTTTAACGTTTATGAAATTAAAAAGATTGAGAAGCGCTGGATTAATGTTAAATGTCAATTGCCAAAAGAAATATATTTCTTGACTGATTATTTCAAAAAAATATTTTAAAGACGAAAGTATCATCTAGAATATCGTTCGCCGTTGTTGTAAGTATATGTTTGTATGTATGTACCTACAGTAGAACTTCGATAAGTTAAACCTTGATAACTTAAGATACACAATCTTAAATAGTCAGTTCTCTTCCCCCTCCAATAATTAAAAATATGCAACTTCTATTATCTAGTAGTATTATTAATTTCAGTGTTGATCCACTATACTTTAAATAAATGTTTCGACACACTCTGTAACTTACATTAATGGAAGGAAATAGAATGGAATTACTGAAAGAACATTTTAAGGGATTTGTTAGAAACAATAGGTGAACACATGCAAGTGATAAATTCCGAGATTTTTTTATTTCAAACATAAAAAACAAGAATCTGGAAAAGTCTACTAGGTTAAAGACGAAAAATTATTGAATTTTCCTATTTTAGAGCAATGTATGTTTACGTGGTTCAAATCTATTCGTCGCAATCAAACGTTATTATGATTTTACATTCTTTATAGAACAATGTAACAACATTAAAGACAATGTCTTCTTCTATCTATTTATTATTGAAATAGAATCCATACACAAATTGTAAACTCTTTAAAACAAAGATTTTTTTTATATAAACATGCTTACCTACTATTTACTACTTCTTCTAGCGAATTCGGGTACAAATACATAAGTATTAACTCAGGATACAGTTTCAAATTTAGCTCGTATTGATGTATATCTTTTTATATTTTAAAAATATTTAAAAGTTGGTGTACTCTGTATTAGTCGAAGTACCATATAAAAGTTAATTTAAGGAAGGAATTGGTCGTACTATGTTATTTATATTTTGTACTTAAATTGAACAATTTGGACAAATTTCATCATAATCGTATAAATATTTAGGACTATATAGAACAAAGAAACAAAGAATCATAACTTGGTATATATAATACATAAGTAAGTTCACAATCTAGTCAAATAGATTCTTAATTTTTTCAGAAATCAGAGACCGGCCCGATTCAATTCTTTTCAGAATCTCGAATACTTGAACAGTCGATAAACAAACCATGTTTGCTCTTCAATTTGAGCTTTTTCTTGATTCAAACGGAATTCTGATTGTAAGTGATTTATGCGAGGAATATCATTGAGTTTTCTTACATTTACTGGGAATATATGTCTTTATAATACGAGTTAAATGTTTGAACTTTGAAGCGTATTTATAGGAGTTTTGGAAGTTTTACTCACATCATATTAAATATATTACACATCTTGAAAAGTTATTATTACTATGAGCAAATTGAAAATTAAAAATAAATGAATATTAAAGTAATAAGTTATATCATTTCAATTATGTTATCTTATAACCGCGATGTACAAAATCATAGATTTTGAACAACGCCATCTAACATTTTCATCAAAACTAATAACATTCAACACTAATTATAATAACTAGATCATTAAAAAGGTTTAACATCACATCTAGTCAAAAGAAAACGCAAACCATTCCCTATTATCAATGTCATATGTTCTAAAATCCTATAAATCCTGCCACTTTGTCCACAGACGGATATTGGGCGGATGAATCATGTTTGTTTTTTTGTCTAAACTCTTTTAGCTTCGTTTGCGTATCTTTATTCCCGATGTTTTCAATTCCGTTTGTTGACAACACCAATCAATTTTCAGTCTTACCTGTTTTCTTTTTTGCCTGTAGAAAATATGAATCACATTTCATATTTTATATATTTGACAAAATATTATAGGTTTGATATCAATAAAAACTGAACAAATAGTACATATTGATAAAGGCTATATTATAATAATATTGAATTCGTCAATACGAGTACTAACACGATAGCGCATTTGTTACAAGGACGACACGATCTTCCAAGGGAGCAAGTTTGAATTAATGACATTTAATCATTAAGAAATTTATAATTCTCTGCTCATATATTTGTAAAATATTCTTTAGTTTCTTTATTTTTCTTCCTCTTATTTAAGTAAAAACAACAAAGTAAAAACCCAACAAAATCAGAATTAAGTAGTTTCACTGAACGTCGCTGGTTCGCCTTCTTATTATATATTCTTTGTATATATTAAATGAGTTATTCATCACTTATTTATAAAATAATTGAATTATTATTAACTTCTTATTTTTCAGAAATAACTATCACTTTGTTAATACTGTAACCGGAAGGACGAACTTTAATTAAAGCTCATTATTGTTATAATTTATCGGTGTCGTTTTATTTTCGAATAATTGCCGGTAATGATAGCAACATCCGGTTATTTGGCATCGATTATTATCGATACGTAATCGATTTTTAAAAGAAAAAACCTATTACTTGGAATCGCATCTCGGTGACCAAATAAGTGTGGGAAAACCACAAACAGTGGCGAAGTCATAAATATTTAAAAACTTTATTGTGAAATAAAATAACTCTGTATTTATTGTTTGTCTCGTACTTTAAAACTACTTTGTCTGAAAGTTATGAAATTTTATATCGTTGACAAGTTTTTATATAATACTATATTATTCGGTTATGGTAAAACAATATATAATATATAAATATAATAAGAATAAAAAGTATTTATTTCAAATTCTATAAATTTGCATAACATTTAGATATCATTATGTAATAATATCATTGCTGAAATGTAAAAGCAATCACTGAATTTAATCAATGAAAACTCTGGTTTCTAAGATAAATTTAAAAAAAAATAAATTTTATCGAGGGTCACCGCAATATGATAGAAATCAGGTTACAGAATACATTCAATTACATAGTGTTAAAAATTACTGAAGTAAGCGAACTTGAAAGAAAAAAAAATTATGTGTATATGTCAACATTCTCCTTCCCTTACTCCACTCTAGGTAGAATCAGCCTATAAGTGATAATCTTCCATTCACTCTTTACCGTCTGCCACAACTCCTTTTATCCGCATGTCACCACTCAATTCATCCATCCATTTCTTTTTTTCTCTCTAGCCGGATATCCATCCACATTCATCTTTAGAACTTGTTTTGTCATATTGTCATCCCTAATTATAAGCTTCTCATTTTTTCTATACCGGGCGCAACTTTGACAGTTCCCCTAATATATTTAATTAATATTTTAACCATTTTTGTCACATAATCCATCAACTTTAACATTCTCATTTTGTTTGCACTCTTGCTTGTACTTTTCTTTCATCAAATTTTAGAAATATAATAATATAGTAAAGTACCGCAAATCGGAGCATACTTCTTCAACTTCTGCTATTTTCCCAGTCATGTACACATATCAATACCCAGTCTGTCTGTCTCATGAATATATTAAACATTATGATCTATGAATTAAGACAATAGCATATGGTGTCATAAATAACAAATAGAACACAATCATTGAAACCCACGCAAAGAGTTATAGAAGCAATCATTTAAATGGTAATGATATGACTTTCTCATAGGAAAATATCGTTAAATTATGAAAGCTTGGAGTACAGTTACCAACGGAAGTATATATTTTTTACCATAAAAAAACATTACTTTTTATTTAATTAATTTAATATAAATACAACAATTAATAAAGAATATATTATTTTCATGAATGTTACATATTTAAGGAGCATAGAATGCTTTTGCATTTTATGCTCCTTAAACATGCTATGCGAAAACTAGAATAGAAACATATTTGTACATAACATTTTATTTATTAATTATACAATATTTGCACAGTTTAAATTATGTTTTAATATGTGTGTAATACTTATATAATATTAACAATAATATGTACTTCACACAATCCTCACTATTCCACCATTTCTTGTTTCTTTACTTGAATAAGGTTGTCTGGAAGAAATCGCTAATTAGCGATAAGGCTGCCTTGTCGTACTTTTATACATCGTCTTCTATGTATTATTATATATCTTTTTATTGTAATGTGGAATACAATAAAAGTATTATTAGTATTATTATTGTAATAATATTTATTCGATTGTGTATAAAAATAGATTTTATATAGAAGTTTTTTGACGTAACAGTACATTTAAAATATTAACTAGGAACTACTAGGGCTTTAAAAATGGCACACAGAGATAAGAGTCAAAGCGAGACTTCACGCCTTCCATGACACTATCTCAAACGCCAGTTCAAACTATACATTAAATACACTTAAAATAATCCACTACTAGTAGCTAATAAGGCTTATCTACATTATATTCAAGTGCCTCATTATTATAATCATAGGTAATAAGCTTGTATTTGAAGACCCTTAATTAGTAATAATCAATAATAACATAATAATAATTCATTATGAAAATAATTTGGCACCTAGATAATACTTGGGCCTTTTTACTTGCTACTTTTAGGGTTTCGTATGCAAAGGGTAAAAACAGAACCCTATTACTAAGATTTTGCTTTCCGCATGTCTGCCTGTCTGTCTCTAGGCTGTATCTTATGAACCGTAATAGCTAAACAGTTGGAATTTTCACAGAAGACGTACTTCTGTAAAACAAAATAAAATGAATATTTAAAGTGCTCCCATACAAAAAACGTGATTTCTTGCCGTTTTTTTACATGTACTGAACCCTTTGTGCGCGAGTCTCACTCGCTCTTGGCCGATTTTAATAATCACGATAGCTTATCACTTTCGGCAGTTCAAAATCGTTCTTTCTTAAACTATTAATGTATTTACTATATTAAAGATTGAAATTAATATAAATTGGCTCACTGATAAGGGCGGTTCTTTTCAATTATAGATTAAGAAACGAGTTATAATTTATAAAATAATAAACAATACCTAAAAAAAATTAAGAACGCAAAAACATATATACTTACATAAAATTAAAGAATTTTGATAGTAAAATCTTTCTAAGTAATCCTAACCGAATAGGTTTATTAATTACAGATGGTCCTAACAAGTCTATGGTATTACACAATAAAAATGAAACAATGCTACTGTAATGTCAACGCGGGCCGGATTCCCACGTCAGTTCGGTCGTTGACATCAGATCGATTGGATTCTGATTTTTTGTAATCGATTCCAGAGTCGGGATGCCATAAGGACTAACGAGGAGCTTTGTTTATGGAATACTTGAAGGACACCGGCACGCAAAAACCTGGATAAAACCGATTTTCATCTCGATTTAAAATTGAATTGGTTTTGTTACCGAATTTTGGTGATCGGAATCGACAACCATTTGTAGAAACTAAAAACGATTTATAAGGTTTGATTGTTTTAAATATCATTGTTTGTTACTTCAATTTAGTTTAGCCATATTTTTAAAATACCTTTATTATAGGGTCTGTCTTGTCTGTTCTTATTTAGTTTTTGTTATAAAAATTAAGACTTAATTTAAAGGTTTTAAGCCAAACATCCAAAACAGGATAAGCAGTTTCAAGCATTTATATTAATATACGTATAATAAATCATAAGTTTAGTCGGGTTCAACAGTCCTTAGAGAAGGTTTAAGAAATATAACAAAAAATGCTCATTAAATAGACATTATTTAATATTTACAAAAATACATAAAAGACATAAATTAAGGCGGAACTGACGGAAATTCTCTGGAAAATAAGATATTTTTAATATCTTGTGCTCTATATGCCGAGCTCGTGCCAACGGATCCTCATATTTATTAAGATAGGGAATGTGTTTCCCCCAAAATATGTAATATCTTTTAACAGCATTAAAATTAAACATTTTACACTTGCAGGATTGAACCTGCTACCTTTGAAATACTTATAAACAAGATAAAGATAACACATTTTGTATATTATACTATATTGTAATTCAGTTCCTTATTTCATATCCTTTATATTATTTATTTATTTATATATTTGGGGTATTTGTTTTTTGTCGTATTTTTATAAGTGATAATGTGACAACCAAGTAAAGTTTATTTCAGTTCATTTAATTTCATTGATATAAATAAATGTAATATTAACTCAAAGTGTGATTACATAAACTAATTTTTGGTTCGTCCCGATACAGCCGTATAAAATGTCGTTTTTTATTTCGTTCTTAGTCTCAATACAATGTTAGAGCGCCCATTTAACTGCAGTGGGGATGGCATTCCAAAAAGTCGTGTCTTAATGTGTCTATGTCATAAAAGGAGGTCACTGTTTTTATTTCTAAACTTCTTGGTTTAGAGTTTTTAACTTGATGGCAGCTTGTCTTTATACAATATATATTATAGAGTTTGTTACCAGTATCTTCGTGACTTCATAAACTTATTTAAAATTTATACAAATCGATGTCTTTTGTTTTGTGACAGTTGAAGCCTTAACATTTTTTTTTTAATATTTTAATATATGTATATTATATAAAATACATATAGATTGATAAAGAAAAACTGAACCAACCTCTCTTTTCTACAAAGTTCTGTAGGTTACACAAATGTAGGTCAAAAACATTTGGTAATCAGTAAACACTCAGAACTTAAACGAAATTTGAGATTTATAAGTAAAACCAATTGTAAATATATTTAAATCTTAATTTGCAACCAAATTGACACCTACGTATTGTCGTCTAACCTCAAATCTTTGCCGTTAAACCAATACTCTACGGATTTGAGAGTGACATTCGATAAAACCGCTCAAACGATTCTAGACTCTAACAAATTTAAGATAAATATCAAAATAGTTAAGCAGTATTTTGTATGTGTGTGGTGTCTGTACAGTCACGCCTACAGGTGCGTGGGCCACGGAAACAACATACGCTTACCATTGAGTATGAGAACTGGTTTATAGTTATAGGCGGAGCGTTTTTATAATATCCATTTTTATTATTATTAAACAGCTCTATATTAATTAACAGATAAACCATTCTTGAAATGCTCTTAACTAGTTAACGTGAACAAGTAATTGGACTCTTGAATTAAATATGAAGAAAGAACTGTCATAAGTACTATAACTATATATTCAATTATATGACCAATTATTCTAGAGCTGAAAAAAAATATTAATTATTACAATTAACTATTAATTATTATTCTTGAAAACTTAAAAAAATAAAACTACTTAAATATTTTATAAATACAAATATAAATTTATTCTTAATTGAAAAAAATAGGATTGTTCGAGATTTATGTGTATGTGTGTGTGCACCTGTATGTTCCTGTAACAAGAAGGACGTAGCTTATGTTGAAGAAATTTGGTATTTACGATTTCTATTAGTTGGAGCTTATTTACCCTTCATCAGACACAGTACAAAAAGTACTAAATATAGACTTTTCAATGTCCAAATAATTATTGAAGGAATAAATTGAGGTCTTTACAAAAATTGTTTCTAATATTTTTAGAAATTTAAAATCTAAGTTTAAAATCATCTGTGGATTGTAAAATCGAACTCGAGTTTCTAATCCTCCAATAATTCTTAAATTCTCCTTTAACAGATAATCCTATCTGACATAAAAGCAAACTGGAGTATCTGTCAGATTTTGCTACGTCTAAATATAAATTTATAAAAAAAAAAAATTATGACCTAAAGCTTTTGAATTTTTCTTATTACACATAAAGATTTATTTTTAAGCAAAATTTTATTAAAATATTATATGATAAGTTTATTAGCAATAAAATATTTTTTATTCTTTTCCATCGCCAAATACAGACAGTCTTTTCGCATATAAATATATTGTTTGAAACTGGTTCCATTGAAATGACATACTATCGAACTTAATTTTATTGACATATTATTTTTATTACAACATAACGCTCTGAACAAAAAAACACAATAGATATTTACATAAATTTATATCCTTAAATATTAAATATGAGTTTTCCTAACTTTCCTTTCATTTTTAATTTTTTTTATTATATTTATTTTTTTTATTATATTTTTTTTATTATTTTTAATGTTGGTAGCCCTGATGGCTTTGTAGGTGTCACCGGATGCGATGTGAAAGTACTAAAGCTTAAATTATTTATATTTATTGTTTTATATACTGAAAAAAAGATAAGGAAGTTACGTTTTTGTTTGGATATATGTAGAAGGTAATCTTTGAAAGTAGTGACCTAAATCATATATTTACTATGCTTATGAATATGAGTGAAACCGCAGGCAGAAGCTTGTTACTTTTTAATTATTTAAATTTAAATTTAAAAGTTAAAATTATATAAATTTAAAAGTCCTGAAAACTCTTTTATGCTCATAGTTTAGCTTTTTCGAAAATGAAAACCAAATTACTTATTGAAGCTTCGTAACTTTAAAATATGATATACATTTCAATATTTAATAAAACTTTTACTTCTAATAACATCAATCAAAACTTATTTAATTATCAAATACTATTAATCATCTAAGATTCATTAATCTAGCGTCCAAATTTAAAGAGAAAGGTAAAATTTTTCTTAAAAAGGATATATAATTTCTTAGTAATTCGTTTAAATATTCAAACAATCTGATAATCATCAAGACTATGTATGGGATTTCAAAGGTCAAATCAAATGCCAACATGTTCTGGATATTTACACGCCATTGTGTTATAATGAATAGGCATTTTTGTTTTGAAGAATACAAAAGTTAGAACTACTACAGTGTTACAACAAAGAACAAATATATGTATTCTGTCACGAATACGAATACCTTTTGATATTATAGTTCATCATTACTATTAGATATCATTGACAATCAATAAAAACGGTATTTTTTAGTTATTAAATAAACTGTAGACTATGCAAAACACAACAAAAAATATTAAATAATAAACCATAGACTGTTTTTTTTTATTTTATTTTTTTTTATTTGAAATGAACATGTTTTGCAATACGTTAGGTGTAATGGTACATAGAAAACTCTACATGGGACAAAACGCCTACGCCATGGTACTCTTAAGCTATACTTTACTGTTCCGATTCTAATTAAACTTTATACTTTACTAGGTTATAACATTGAAGTCATATTTTTTTTGACGTAAAGAGTATGTTGTACGTCAAATTAAGAACCATAAAAGGTACATGGGAAAAAAGGGCAAGATACTCCTACTCTGGTACTCTTGTAATATACTCTGCTCTTCACCATTTAAAATATACTGACCCTTCTTAGCCTTTAGGCCACTTTACCAAATATTACATTGGAATCATGATTTTTTATTAGCCGGATCATTATCTGCAAAATAGTATTAACATGTCAAATTTAAGAACCTAAAAACCTACAAACGGGTACTTGGGAAAGATACGGCAAGATACTCCTCCTCAGATACTCTGCTGATAGACTCTGTTATCACAATTTAAAACTAACTAATCCCACTTAACTTTTATACTTTACTAGGTATTACCTACATCGAATTCATATATTTTTTATACACACGTGTAATGCTTTTTGTCAAATTGAGAACCAATAAAGGTACAAAAAAGATATACTATAAAAAAAACGGTAAGATACTCCTACTCAGGCACTTTTCTGATGTGCTCTACTGTTCCAAATTTGAAAATTATCGTACTTAACATTTATAGTTTACTGAAATTACATAATTTTTTTATAGGATGGATTTTTATGTTAAATTCAGAATCTAAAGATATACAAAAGATGATTAATAGTTCCTTAATATCGTAAGTTTCTTTAAAGTTGTGAAAGAATGAAAAGTTTAAAAGCTGTACCAGAAGTATGATAATGGTTTATTGTAGTTGAAAGTTGAATAAATCGAAAGTTAGTTTTAAATGAGTAACAACTCCAAATTATTTATCATTTACAGAAAATACATTAGTAACATATTAATTATCAAAACAACGTTTTGGTTGTTAAACCAAAATTTAACCCAACCGTTTGTAGAGTAGTTAGCGCGGACGTCTGACGTATCACGGCGCAAAAGGGCTCGGGATCGATTCCCGAGCCAGGCATGTGTGAATAGATGATAGATGTCTGTATTCGTGGGTGTGACCGTTTAGTAATATGCATTCGAAGTAATTATAATGTGTATTTTTTTGTATTTGTATCATTGTCTAAAACCCTTAAAGACCTGTGTGTATTTTTTTTCCGTGATATTATTATTTTATTATAAAACACATATCCAACGTATATACAAATGGAATGTCAAGAATTGATTGAAGAAAGCTTGATGTTAAGAAAAATATAAATATAATATAATATATCTATTGATAAATTTGTTATTCATTGTGTTTATAAGAGTAAAGCTATAATATGAAAAGTTGTTAATAAAACATTTTATAATGAACTAATATTATAATTCCAGTTAGAAAATGCAGCCATGTTTTTAACCACACACCGCAATACAAATTAATAATCACTGTATTTAATCCACCTTAATTGGAAGCCGCAATGAAAATGCGTTCATGTAATGTGTGTAATTGCTATGTTATTTTTATAGGATTTAACCGCCCCGTTGGTCGAGTGGTTAGCGCAGACGCCTAACGTATTGCGGCGCAAAGGGAATCGGGTTTGATTCCCGACAGGAACAGGCATGTATGTACATAGTATTTATAATATCTATTTCTATGTAATTGTATCGTTGTCTAACACTTTTATCACAAGTTAAAAATTTGCTATAAAGTAATTGCTTGGGAGGGATGACGGGAAGAAAGAGACTAATAGTAAGGGAAGGAGGGGAAAGTAAGAGACTGATAGTAAAGTAAGGAGTTGTAAGTCTTACACCAATCATATTTATTGTTTGTCGATCTTTTGTAATATGGTGATATTGCCGTGGTGAAAACATTCCGTATATTAAAGATTATTTCTATTTTGGGCTGGTTCGACCGGGTTGATAGCAATAGAAATTGCAGAAATTCTAAGCCCACCTACTTCTAATTACCATCATCTAATTGAGACGCCACGTGGTGGCTTTTCTGGTGTCAGAGGTGGTACCACCATTCTTCTTTATCCACCAACATTTTCGTTTTATCATACAATATTTAAGGAAAGTATATAATACAACGAGTATATCTTAACATTTATTTCAAGATTAATATTTTCTTAAATGCTTTACCAATTCTTTATTTATTAATATAATATTGTAAAAAGGAATACCTCTTATTATTTAACTTTCCTTTCTATATTATAATAAAACTAAACGTAAAACCTTATTTTAATATATGCACAGCTCAGCATCACACGAAACAAAATTTGGGATTTTATTACATTCGAGATGTTCAAACAAGTTTTATATCATTTTATATTACTATTTTATATGCATAGTAAAACCACGTGCATTTTGAATTAGATCATAATATCGCATCCAATCATTTGTATTTGGCAATTACTTAAAATTTTTATTTAGTTTTTTTATAACAATAATCTTTAATGCCTCCGATGATTTGCGAAAGTGGAGGCTGGATGAGGATTGCGGAGAATTGGGATATCTGGCGCAAAATGGTAGAGACTTAAGCCCAGCTGTGGACTGCGATAGGTTCATGCAAAATCTTAATTCTACTGAAGTATCAACTAGGTCTAAATATCACTTTTTATTAAATTCTTCAAGATATTCTTTGAATATATCATCATTAAGATAGCTAACTTGATAAAAGTTTTATATTTTTTTAATAAAAAATATGCCTTTTTGTATACAAATTGCTCATAAGACTTATGAACAATATATATGTATTTTTTTTAATGTAATCTCATTGTAAATTAAGCTTACAACTCCAATAAAAACTTTTCTAATTTTAGATTTTTTTATCAGGATAACTAGATTTAAAAAGCTTTGGAAGTAATTGCTCCATAATTAATATTGTTTCAGCAAGATTTGTAAAAGTTTCTTATTTATATGTGTTCTTTACGTATTTTGTTTCTCTATACATTTTTTTTGTTTTTTATAATTTCAGGATACTAAATGAAAACGTAAAACTATAAACGAAAATATTAAAAATACAATAATAATTAAATATTTCATGTATTTATTACATTAGTACTTTATCATAATTATTATTTACAGATATAGTTTAAACTTAAATAACTTTCATTAATTGACTTGGACCTAATAAAAAAGGATATAAGTCCTGATGCAGCAGCTTTAGAATCACTTTATTGGGATCTTCTTGGAGATCTTAAATGAAGTGAGTATCCCGCCAGCAGTGACGCTGCGTGGTAATGTTGAATGAAATAATATTATTTAAAATAATTCACATGTAAACGTACAACGTATATTTTAATAAAATTATATATATTTTTTAATATGTATGTAAATTCTAAATATACTCAAGTTAAATCAGTTAAAAATAGATTTGTTTAAATGTTTTTTTAAACACAAATAGTTCATACTTTTTTATCTTATATTACCATGATCTGGTGTTTATGCAATGTGTCATTTTTGACACATTTGATTTGGGAAAAAAATTTCAGACCAACTGCTAACCTGATGTCAACTCTTCATTGGTGTGATGGTGGGATTTCCACCACAATTCGAATAAATCTTATAGGACAGTATAAAATTATATTTTTTTCTCTCAGCTGGTTCTTACAGCACTCTCAGGAAAATATAAGGCGGTCTTATACCAAGTAAATGAATGATTATATATAATATGATATGAAAAAAGAAAAAGAAGTGGTCGTACGTTTACATATCATTAGAAGAAAATCAGATCATTTCTATTGTACACTATGTAATATTTAAAAACTTATATAAACAAAAAGGCTTGTCCTGATTTACTGACTCTCACTATTCTACTCTCCACTGACTGCTTAGTGAGTCAGGAAATTATACCATTTTTTTCTATAGCAAAATAAACTATGAAATTTTATAACTAAGTCTATATTTTCGACTTTATAAAGATGTAATTATATTATATGTAGCCTTATATGAATATTCTTATAAGTACATATAAATTACAAACCTGAGAAGTAAGATAATCATGTTTTTAAGTTCTAACCTGAATACCAGCTGTCGATGGTTTACTAGTTACCACTTACCACACGTGGGTGGAACATCAATCATTGTCGGGATTTCATAAGATTCTGTTTTATTTCATTACATCACTTAGTTAGCATATTTAATAAACTAATTAGGTGGACATTTTAAGAGAAAGGCATATTTACGATTTAGAATTTTATTCAAACATGTTTTTTTTTTTATACAATGAATGTTGTTTACCATTTTTAACCCGCTACCCAAAAAGACGGGAGAGACTTCGACTTTAATAAGTACCTAAAAATATTCTTTCTAGAGGTAACGGGGTTGTATATATATTTTTTTGTTCTTTAAATTGTATTACTATTTTCTATATTGTACTAAATGAACCTACTAATAAACAAATTTTCACTTGTTTAAGTATTTACTATCATTAGATTTGTTTTCATAACATTCTATTTGTTTTTTTTATAACCAATAAGGTTAGGGAAGGGGGAAGGTCGTTGAAAGTCACGGCGAATGCAAGCGGTCCCGACGCAGCCTTTGGTTTTTTAGTAGGTAGCAGGGTGCAGCGCTTTTTATGCTATATGGTAGTCGCACATAACCCCCAGTTATCACCTTCTTGGCAGACGAGTAGCAATAACGATTTTTTCCGAAGCAAAAATAAATAAAAAAAAAACAAATTGGTATTGTTGAAAATCATTCTCTATGTAACAAACCAGTAAAAATATAAAGCTATCATTATTATCCGTTAATATAATAATATTATTATATTATAGAAAGTATAATAAATATAAGTAGAGTTAAAGGTTAGAGTGCTTTTCGTTAAAAGAATGTCAACGAAATAAATTTTATCAAACTATTAGTTAAACAAGCTGCGGATCAATTTTATAGTTAGTATCTTAATCGGATCTTCGTAGTTTAAAATTTTATAGCGTTTTAATTTAAACAAATAATTTAAAATATAACTACGTTATTTGATAGTTAAATAGTTTATGTGTCGTTTGTTATTCGTGTTTTGAATTTAATGTTTGGTACTAAAATGTTTTAAAGGAATTTTGTATATATTTACTTCGAATAATATTTATTATTATGTTAGGGGTCAAATAAGTTTATTGTATTATTAGTTAAAACTTTTCTTATGTAACTAGATGTTATAATTAATCTAGACGTTTAGAATCGATAATATTTATGTCAAAATACCTAACATTATTTTATTATTATATAAGGTACTAAAGTGAAATGGAAAGGCTTTGAACCAAATATTTGAATTGATTAATACGCTCTCCGAGAATAAAATAAAATATTACCTAGAAATAAAAAACAAACAAACGTGAACAGAAAATGAAAGAAATCCTCATAGAAAATAATGGGACTCTAATATTACAGTCGTAGATACAAATGACAATCTATAACTATATATAAACTGTACCTTTCTTCTGTAGGTGTTAAAATATTGGGCCGCTTTCCCAACAGGTGTAGAGGTGACACATACATACATACATTAGTTTTATCTTTTAATCATCTGTGTAGGAAGGTCCAGAATTGATTAGACGCCGAGTTAAAAATTTGACCCGGTTTAATGATTTCTTAAGATAATTAAAAAGTTATATTTTAACTATATGATGGTGGTATAACATTGAGAAATAGATTGTTATATTTTATATAAATATGCAGAATATATAAAAAAATATATCTATATATCATGTTCCACATAAGGTAGAAGTTATTGACTGAATCATCAATGGAGTCCCACGTAACTTACTTTTATTTTATACTATGAAGTGGGAAGGAAATTTTTCTCTAATACATCCGGTGTTGGTCATATTATTGTACATTTATTTAGTTTTGTATATTTTATTTTTTGAGAAGTTTAAGAAGTTCTTTATTGGTTCATTATTGTTAGATTTTAATTGTTATAAAGAAGACTATTGACTTGTCAGATGCCACGGTGAAATTAAAAAGGGTATATAATATAGCAACAATCGGTCACCCATCATATTAACGACGTATATAACGATAGCTTAACCATATACTTAGTTACACTTACTTACATGTTATCTCTGTTTATTCAAATGAAAACTAAATTAATTATTTTTAACAAAAAAGTGTCAAGAACAACAAAAATGAATACTAGTTGTATCCATTTTTAAAAGTGGAATTATAATTTTGAAATGAAACGTTCAAATGATGCAACAGTCATTTACGATAACATTTAAATATAAATGCATTTGCACAAAAACGAAATAAATGTATTCTAACATAGTTGTTAGGTTTCTATTTATGATACAAAAGAACATGTTAAGGTCCACGAAGCATAAACAAAATGCGATCGGCCATATGCCTTTACCAGCCAACAATAGGAAAACGGTACCGTGAACCTTGGGTAATGGTGGCGCCACATACTAGTGCTTTGACTAAATTATACATAGTGTGAGTGTTTAATAAATAATTAAAGAAAGATGAGAGATATATCTCTAGTATATATATACTTATCTTTGTCTAATCACACAAAAATGAGAGATAGATAGGTAACCACATTTGCTTCCTCTTTTTTTCGATGGATATATTTTAAGCTAGCTCCTCAACTCTATGTATAAATATTCTATGAAATTATCTCATCATTTTTTTTAGCAACTATTGACAAATTTATCATTCAAATGTCATTCAAATGATTCAATTCATTTGCTCTATTGTCTGGTTATTTATCATTTTACTAGAAGTGAGCTACTTAGTATAATGATACTAAGTAGCTCACCACTATGGTTTTATTTTTATATATATTATAGCTCAATGGAGCTATAATATATACAAATAAAGCCATAGTGGTTACGTAATAATATTTTAAAATATGCAACCTTTTTAAGTTCAAACCGATTTTTAAGACTCTCAAATCTTGTGTAAGTGTGCGTACCTGTGTGCTAAGTATCTCTCTGTGTGTTTGGTAATGATTATGAAGCTGGATTTTTTTTAATCATATATTTTATCAAACATATACACTTATATAATAAGTGCTTTAACCGTAAGCATTACTATCACTTAGTACTAGAGCGCTACTCAGTTCGTTTTACATATCTTTAAAATAAACATGACCAGCCACATCTTATTAAAACATGTGACATTTGTGAAAACTTAGTATCAGCATCAGCATTTTGTAATATACGTAGGTTATCAAAATATAATTATGATGATTTTCTTAAAAATACCGAACAAATATGATGGTTTAAAAGATCAAATACACTAACTAACTAACTATTCGTTTATAAACTGTAACATGAATACAAACATTCGGTTACTTGCACAAGAAACCTTGCTTATTTTGTATTATGATTGTTTATATGTTTACATAGAATAAAAATCTTACAACACCCACATATATTAACGAAAGATTATAAAAAATAACTTTTACATATGTTTTTGTTTTATAAAATTACAAAAGTATTAATAAAGTTTTTAAAAAAACTTTTATTACATAAAATATCTTAAATACATCACTCTTATGTATTTATTCTTTTATTCAATTTACAGTGTACTATTTGACCCCAAAACACACCGAGTAAAAGTTTCCACCAATAAGAGTACTAGCTCACTAACAACCTTTTTACAATACGATTTTACTACACTAGTTGACTTAGCGCTTGATATTGGATAATAAAATAACTACTTTAATTTTGTGAAGTTCCTAGACATATACAAAAATACCGCAAGCTTTGGCGTATAGTCACATATATATATATATAATCACAAATGTATATATATATATATATATATACATTTGTGATTTCGTTACATAATACCTACTATTTTTATCGTTTTCCACCATTTGCACAAAAAGCCGAATGATCCAAATAATGTGTCCTCACCTTAATATAATAAACATTTTTGTCCCTCGAGAGCAAAGTTGATTGGATGCGTGCGATCAACGGTAACTTACTGTTTATATCGTTAATAGAGGCTGTGTTTGCTTAACGATATATCTGCGGTTTCTTCGCCGTTCAACTTCTTTTTAATTGAATATTATATTAATGTAAGCAAAACAGGAAACAGGAGAAAATAAAAGAATTATTTTATTAACTGGGGGTAGCTTTGACAATGAAAAAATGTTTTGTATAAAACTTATTCTCAATCAAAATTTTTTCATTTAATTTAGCTTGAATTATTATATTTATATATTTTGAGTTCTCAAATATTTTTTTTTATTTGTTTATTTAAATATACTTGAAATAAAACTAAAGACGTAAAGTAACTAAACTAAACTAAATAAAATAAAAGATGTATAAAAACATAAATAACATAATAATTAGATTGTTTTTGATATCACATGTAAATAATGCAGCATAGATAATAAACTTGGTAGAGTAGAGAACACACCATTATGCGTATTCGATGCCCCAAAATAATGAAAGTGTTATAACGCTTTAATATCAACCGTTAATTATTTGGGGACATATTCAAAGTATATTAAAACGACCCTTATCTTATAAATAGGATACACGCTTAGAAATATCTTTAAAAATACATACATACATATAAACATACATATATATACAGAGAGACGACGCTTCTCAGCATTCCACGGATTCACCAAGCGGGTGCCCATCGCGTTGCAAGGAGAGGAGTGCAACGAGTGCCTGGGACTTGCGACCCAGGAGTAGGTTTGAGGGGCTAATAATAATAATAATAATACATAATTTGAAACATCTTGTATATACCAATCTATCATCCTGTATATACGAAACATCCTGTATATACAATACGAATCTAATGTATATAAATCAAGTTAAAAGCTGTTGAAATATAAAAAAACGAGAATAGCCGCGAGAAAATACAATATAACATAAAAGCAACTAATGAGATGAATCTGCGCACCGGATCATTCTCTAATTTCGTATAAACATTTAATATGCTTTAGAACTCAATTTAACTTTAAAGTTGTAACGTTAATAAGCTCTTTAGTTAAAATGATCCCTTAAATTTAACCCATTTTGATATTAACATAAGTCAGTATGTATTAAAAGTTTATTAAACTTTTGTTTAGTTTCTGGAATCATTCCCCTTCCTGTTATTCTATTTAAATTAATTTAAATAGCTTTTATCTAATTACGATTTAAAATATTTGATATTTATAATAAGAAACATAAATACATTTTTTGAATATCTAAACTTATAGCGGGTAAAATGTATTAGTTTTTTTAATAAAAGAAATTATTACTTTTTTAAAAATGTATTAGATTTTCTAGAATTAGAATTAACTCATCCATATGGATATAATGGTTGATATTATTATGTAATTTAATTTCAGATAGACAGTTTTGATTAAAAATAAATGTGTCCTATGTCGTGTTTTTCTAGTTCTTTATAATATTATGATTAAATTTTACACCTAAAAATTCGGAACAATGTAACTAATTTTCTTTTAATTCCAAAAACATTATTGTTTTCCTTGTATTTATAAAACAAGACAAATTAAAACAAGACTCGCAATCTTTTTACTTGTCACTTCACTTCGCTGAAGTGGAAAATGTGACCCAAGTTAGCCTGGACCCCGGCCAAACTGGGAAAACAAAACTAAGATAAGAAACTCGAAACTCACAAAGAAAGACAGTTTTACGTTTCGTTAAATAATTGCGATATGTTAAAAATATATTAAGAATAATACTGTTTTTAAAGTATCTTTTGTATTCAAGATATGAACTTCGATCGTGTATTTCGTATCTGGTATATTTCGAAATGCTTTTCGTAAATAATTGCCCGACATGTTGATAATTTCTTCTGCCTTGAACTTTCAGGCATTAATTTGCAACATGTATATTCATTAATTTCTTTTACCGTTATTTACTTTTATCATTATATTATCTCATAATTTCAAATGCCTTTAATTATCTAGAAAAATATATAATATAGAACAAACATTATTTGATTAAGACTAGCACCTACACGATAGCTTTATTAGCAAAATCTAAATTTACAAAGTAGCCGCAGGTTCGTATATTATTAACAATGTTCATTTATATGAATTCAAAAGCATTTTTTTAAATTTAAAATCAGAACACTACTTTTTCTGAATTTAAATTGACCAATAAAAGAATTGCTGGCATTTTATTAATGAAAACTAAAATGTTTAAGTAAATTTAACCTCAAAGTGCAAGTGTATAATTAATAAAGCAAACTGTTACAAGTTTGGATCCCGTATGAACAAACTTCCAACTTCTATTAATGTATCTGTAGTATGACCCAGTTTTAGTTATCGTTTTGGTTGGTTAAGCAACTTTGGTAGTGTCGGAACCGAGATGGGTGATTGTGATTTATATTTAATTATAAACTTAAGTTTTGTTTTACACATTAGTTGATTTAAAATATTTTAATATAAGATTTGAAATTATTGACACAGTTTAAAAAACATAGTATTATAAAAGTAAAACGATAACAATAAATGATATTAATTCTTTTGTAAATAATTATAATAACAAACGGGATCCCACTTAAGAATTAATTTGTGAAACATATAATTTTGTGCTTAACTTTAAACCTTATTGTTATACAAATAAAGTTGAAAGTGCATTGCCGATGCAACACAAAGCCTATTTCAAAATATAGCGACATTACGGTCGACCCACGCTTCCATTCAAATATTTTCTGTGAATGTATCTTCTATCACACACACACCGTAGTCACACAAAAAACACACACATACACATATGTATATACACACACAAACAAACATATACACGCACACTCTAACAATTAACAAATAAAACAACATAACATCTCTTTCTATAGAATAAATTTAGTTAAGACTAACCCACGCGATTTAAATTTATGGCAATAACTTGCTAACATAAAAACGGTTTAACAAAGCCATTTTTCTTAAAAATGTTTATATTATTCAAGACTATTATTTTTATTATTACACCTTTACATTATTATATTTAACTTACCTATAATTATTTATGTTGGTATAACAATAAAGTATCAATAAGTAAATAAAAATATATCGTTATAGTTCAATGACAAAACCAAACAATAATGGGCAAATAAAGGTACGTAATGCCAACTGTATTTTTTATATAAATGTACTGTCCCAAATACATAATAGGGATGAACATTTATCATTATTTGACATCACCCATCCTGGCCGAGCTGAATACCGCGGTTCATTCATTAATTCATTCATTCCAAACATAAAACGCGATCTCCCACGTAAAAAAATACGCAAATAAAAAACTACGTTTAAGACGGTAGAAACAAAATACTAGAACCATTCATCATTACCATTCAGTAGTCTATTTGACTCCACATGAATGACAGACACTTAGTGTTGCCTCAACATATAATCAAATAAATACACTCACCTTCCCAGTCTAATGATCACGCATTGTCAAATTGTCGCCCACCAACACAACACAACACTATCTGACGTCACATCGAACTCCATTCATAAACATCACTAAGTTGTGTCATTGACTACACTATCCCGAATATAAAGTTATCTATGGAAAGGGTACAGATTATAAAACGAACCAGACTATTTGTGTCGTATTTATTTATTTTGGAAAGTTTTTATATGCGTGTTCACCGTCGCGCGCGCACGTTTGAATGCGAAGCCTCTAGCCGTCGCCCCCGCAATTTTAACGCGTGGGCGCAAACAGGCAATACCTCCCAAAGCGATTTTGCGTAATGAATTTAACGAATAAAACACCGATTATCTCGTCCCGATATAACCGCGAGACGACCGACGACAGCAGGGGACCGATTGAAAATGGCGAACTTTCTTTATAAGCTCATGTTAGAATTTTAAATGAGCATCGAATAATGCATTGAACATAAAAAGCTATCGGCGGCTAACAATATTATGTGAGCTGGTGCGTTGGGAAACGACTTACCAAGGAAGGCCATGTATGGAGAAACGAGTTCGTCTGCAGTCCCACACGTTTCGACTTTTTGTCGTCGGATGCAAGTGCTAGAGAGCTTTGCCGATATAAGTTGACTCGCTGAGTTCCTGGGGTTTCTTCTGCGATGAATCAATTTCACATAGCAAAATATGCTATGCGGTCCAAGTTAGACTGGATAAGTTGCGAGGAAGGTTCATTGTATGTGGGGGTTGTTTGCTGGCCACGTCTTGGCTCATACATACGTAATGATACCGTCGAAGTACTTGCAGTTCTAATTAGATGACTCGGTCGCTTTAAGCTTTTGGAATGGCTTGGGACCTGTACTGCATTTAATGCTGTGTAACTGAAATAATTGTTTGCTCCTCTCTTGATAGAATACGTATTGATAAGTGTTAAACATTATATAATATGGTAGTTGAAAGTACTTTGACGATTTACACATCATACTCTCAGCTGCAAGTATATTATGTGCATACATTTAAGATATTTCGTTAGCAGATGGCTAGAACTAGCACGTAGGTTGTAATGAATAAGCACTAGCTAAACTATCAGGATAGGTTGTGGGTTGAATGCCTGCATAGCTTATCATCTTGAAGGCCTCTACTGTACCGCGGTGATACTTTTGCTGGTATTATAAATATATACCGGCTATTTGTGCAATTCTCAATGACTTTAAGAAATTTAAAGACTATAATTATAATTAATTAAAATCTTTGAAATGTGACATGACAACGTAATAAAGTAACGAAGACGGAGAAATGGCTGACCAACAAAAATATTTATTTTTGTAGTTTTTCAATTTGGAACTTTTTTCTACAATGATTATAATTAGATAAAACAATTTCTTAGTTTTCTATAAATAAATTAAATATTTATTAAAATACTTCAGACGCCTCTTTTAATAACTCGCAAAATAAATATACTTTTTAAATTAAACAAAAGAAAATATGACGTTTATATTATTTATGGTATTATATTTATCAAGTTGATTTGTAGATATTTCATTTAACGCAAAACTTTCCAGACGTACTTTATTGTGAACTTTATTAAGTACATAACTTCTAGAAACTAAGAAATTAATTAACTAAAATAAACTAAAATGAACTAAGTAAATTTAGAATTCGACTAAAACAATCAATCATCCACACCAATTAACTATTCTAGATTAGTTGAATGTAGAAAACCCCTACACTAAAATAATTGCAATGTATTCAGTTAACTTATTCTACATTAATTGCTTTAACACTTCTTAATCTGTGAGTTGATATAGAAATTTAAGTTTTATTCGTTTTCAGTACACTATTTTAATCTCTTACAGTTCAGTTTTAATTTAAATTCAGATATTATTATGAACATTTGTTTTAAAACATGTTTGTGATTTAAACTGTTTTTTTCGTTATGATTATAATTAACATTAAGATTATTAAATGAGATACATATGAGTATACTTTTTGATATTTTCTCTTTATGTTCTTGCCTCATGCAAAAAAAAGAGGATTAACAATTAATTTATAAAAACAATATATTCGTCAACGAGTCAACGATTAGATGGTCCACTTGATGATACGAAGATCATTCACCAGGACTCACCAGTCAGTATACAATATTTCACAACAGTACACCAGCCAATATTCCACAGAGAACAGGTCGGCCTCTACAAAGAGTACGGTTTCTTCCTAACACCGACTTCACTTGACTCTATGTAAGGCCAGACTTTTCCTATACTTTTCTCAGCCAACCTACAGCTTTAAGCTTCCGAAAATAAATATGGGCTCGTTTTCTCTTTGTGTGTATCATCAACTGTATATAATCAACATGACTTGAATATTTATCCCAAGATAGTAAGTACATTGTGCCATCCCTTGCCAATATACCAACAACATCTTGTGGGCAAATCGTTTTATATTTATAATAGCATTATAATTATTTTTAAACGAACAGAAGAAATTATAAGCCTCTTTCAAAAAAAAATATTTTAAAATATAATCTCAAACAGAGATATTCCTACCCGAGTGAATATCCTCGTGTTAAAATATTATAATATTTCATTAATTATAAATATTATACAAAATGTATCATTTAACATATTGCATTGGAAAGGCTTGTGTTAATAATTATATTTCATTAAGCATGAAGCTGGTATTATCGTATGCTCATATTTATTCATTCTTGAAATACATTATATATTATACATAGATTAAATTTATACGTATTAATAAAGGAAAATGAAGAGAAATAGATGTTTAATATAGATATTTAATAATAAACTCTTAAACCAAAACTACCCTGCTATGAATTTATAATTAGTATACTTGACTTTGTCTACGTAAATAAAGTTGTTTTGTTTTTAAATCTTTTGAGGAACCTGTTGCTGTTTAACCACCCCGTTGGTCGAGTTGTTAGCGCAGACGCTTAACGTGTCAAGGCGCAATAGGGCTCGGGTTCGATTCCCGGCAGAGACAGGCTTTAATGTGATGAGCATAGATGTCTGTGTTTCTGGGTTTGGTCGTTTATTAAATATATTCTCAGTATTTATATGTGTATTTCTATGTATTTGTATCGTTGTCTAACACCCTTAACACAAGCAAATAATTTGCTTACTTAGAGGTTAGATCAATGTGTGTAATTTGTCCTGATATTATTATTACTATTATTATTGTTGTCAAAAATTAGGCCAGCAATTCCACAAGCAAATTCAAAAACAATAAAAGAAACACACATAAATACATACAAACAATTTATTCTTCTTATAATCTTTACGCCGAGATGTCACAGTGAGATGAACCATTAATGAAGGAAGCATATATTGTAAATTTATAAAAAAAATCAATAAAAGAGGTTTGATAAGTTGGCTACATATATTATAATTACTTATATAATATTTATAATATATTATTATTATATATTATTATAGAGTTTTATAACTCTATAATAATATATAATAATAATATTATAGACTTACTTATAAGAATTTACAAAAATATTTAGCAGAAAAGGTTTGATATTTCGACAAGTTGTACTATACTTAGTATTTATTAATATGTGTTATATTGTATATATTTTTACCTATACATCCTTAAAACTAATCTGTTTATTTCTTTTAAAAAACTCTGTAGAAGGTTTAAATATTTTCATAACTTTAACCGTTTTTTTAATAATACATATATATTTTTGTAAATAAACTTTTGTGAACCATGATGATTAGTAAATATATGTTTACCCAGCTATATTGACGCAAATTAATCGGATTTTTGTCCGACTAGTTCCGAACCCATTCCTAGTTTCTATTCATGAGCTCGAAACACGAATTCGCGCCATGAGTTCTAGATACCGATTAATTGACATGAAAATAACCGGGTATCTACCGGTAAATCGGGTAAATACATATATATTTAATAAAACAAATCTAAGAACTTGTTAGTCACCTATATCATACAGTAGTTCTGGATTTCGTTCACCAGAGAACCTACTAGTATCTAATATAATTTAATCACAGAATATTAAATTAACAATATACTAGCACAAAGGATTATACAGTATTATTGGAATGCGTTCAATATTAGTGCCTCCTGTCACTGCTGATATCCAATTATTGAATTGATATTTCGATCACAAATAAGCTACTGACAGACTAATACATATAATTATTATATAATCAGAATTTTTTGTTCGAAGAGAACGATTATCTTTTTTGAAAGATTTTTGGAGATCATTATTATTATTTTATTTTTATTATCTGCAATTTAAAGTTAGAGAGAGAGAGAGAAAAAATGCAGAAAATGCTTATACACTTTTATTAAAGAAAATATACATACATATTATGTATGTAATATACATATTTTAAAACAATAATTTCTATTTTTAACTTTACATTATTAAAAATGTCTACCTTCGTTTACAAATAAAAAAAAATGTTTGTTATCAGAAGCAGTCAGACGTTTAGTCTCGATTATCCACTCATTGAGCTAAGAAACGACCATCAATATGGAGACGTAAGTTACATTTAGGTCACAGAATAGCTAGGCATGTTTCATTGCAGTACTATCAGATAAACTGTATCGCTTTTAAAATAATACAATGCTTATCAAAGAGGATTTAGTGCTTTTACTATAAACATGTATATGTTGAGTTTAAAATTTTAAACAAATATTGAATTCAATATAATAGATGCGGGTATAATTTGAACTGGTGACCTCTAAGACACGGTCCCGCGGCTATATAAATTGAGCTACCGTAGCGCTTACTAATATGATGAATTAAGCATACTAATATATTCCTTTTTATTCGGATGGTAGAAACATCTTATGCTTTTGGTATAAGAATAGTCTCAAAAGATTCAGAATAGTATGTATATTTATAAAACAAATTGATTGATGAATTGCAATACTCTTTTAATTGTTAATTTTTTTGTTAACTAAACGGAGAACTGTTTTAGAGTTTTACATTATTAAAAAACCTACAGATTATTTAGTAAATAACCTAACATCCTTTCACTTATAATTATATCTTATATTCGATATTTATCACGTTTTACCCCGTCACTTGATAATACCTACTTATGAAAGTCATGGCCGAAGTTGAAGGATACTTGTTATCTAACTAAACCGTGCTATATTTAGCTAATATGTTAAGATTTTGCCACCAATTAGCGTAATAACGTGTGTATGTACGTGTATAATGTATATATAATATATATACATATATGTATAATTATTACTTTGTTACCTGGAAGAGTGTATTAATTTTATTTACATTGGCCATATTTTTTTTATTTTCAATGTACAGAGACTAACTGCTCTATACATATATTACATGTACAAAAAAAGATTGCATGGTAAATATTACGTGATTGACATAAATTGATATAAGTTTTTTATTTCTAAATCGATTTAGATGAAAAAAACACTAAATATTAAGTGAAGACTGTCACAATATATTCCTGAAAACTGGTTGTCGTTTCTGAGATTAGCGTGCACAAACATACCAACATAAAGGCAAACAAACAAAATTAAAAACCATTGTTTTCGGTTCTCTTGCCCCCACATCATGTCTTTTTTTTTAATAATTTCCATGTTCGATCTCAAATCTCAAATCTCGATCAGTGACAATTTTATTATATGTATAGATGAGAGTAGCGAATAAGCGATTTATTATCGATAAAATTGCCTGTTGTACATTTTGGTTACTATTTATTATTTTTTTTTAATATAATATGGAATTGTTATACTTTTGAAGATATACAATAAATTAATATCAATGTTATATATTTATATACATTTATTTATAATTATTTAAACAGTTCAACTTTGTCCCACTAGCTCAACTTATCAAATATTTAGTACGTAGTTGAACTATTGGGAATAAAAAGTTTCATTGTTGAACTACTTACTTGAACTAGTAGCAACTAACTATTAGTCAACTAATATTATATTCATAGTTTGTACTTACATATTACTCAGTAAAATTTTTATTTTTATGTTTTCTATACGGTATGATTGTATGAACATTATTTTGAATAACTTTTATCCAAATTATTACTATTGTATCAACTTTTGTAACTATTTTTATCAGATTTTTAATCTTTATATATTTGAGGATTCACTTGAAACTTCATTTCCCCGCGTTTATTTCCAATGTGCCTACAATGAATACTAGTAAAATAATCACCAAATACAAAAATCTAGTTCTAAATAGTATATTTCGATACTAAAACTAAAACTTGTAAATTATGTATCAGCTCTTCTAAATTTTTTAATATAGTCTTTAATAATGTAAGAAAGCAATAAAGAAAATGATATTGTAAATGACAATATCATTTTCTTTACACTGAAGTTTGGGATAAATATATGGGTACGTTTAGTCAGGCAGTTAGTTTATATACCTACATAATGTAGCAAAAGTTTTGAGAAAAGTAAATAAAAATGTTATAATTTATAATTTCATGATTTTCATAGAACTCTCTACCAGCGTCTATATAAAATTAAGTACGTAGATCAAAAGGCCAGGAGTCCTCAGTCGGTTTTACCAAATTTTTCTGGCAAGTATTTGGTATTTTACTACAGCATTGATGACGCTTCGGTTTTTTAAGACATTTGATAATAAAAAAACAGGCAATAATAATCATATCTTGATCGTTTCACTTTGTAGATGTTGGTCAGTTTTGAAACGGTCATTCTTTTGACTGGCAATTTGTTCTTCACCTATGATTTCTTAAAACACGACAGGGAAAACGCCTTCTAATTTAACACTCATCCAGATTCTATGATCCAATCTGCAAATGTGCTGAACTTCCTCGAACATGATTCATCAGTTGTATTGAGTATATTTTTAATTGGTCGCAGGTTTTCTTCAGTAACAGCAGTCTAAGGACGACCAGTTCTTTCTTCATCCTTCAAAAACAACTCCTTTTAAACTTGTTATACCAGTGGTATACAGTCGCTATAGAAGGCGCCTTGTCCATAAAATTGAATTTGATTAAACGATTCATCAAGTTTCAAATTGGAAGTAAAGTCGTAAAAATCATTTCACGCATATGTTCCTGACAAAGACACATCTTCATATTACACACAATATCTTTATAAGGCTGTAAGAAAAATTAAAAGATTTATATTTGGAACATATACATATACTTACTCATAAATATACACATATACATATACTTACTCATATACATATTGAATTTTCAAAATAAATTATAGGTTGCCGGCGTTCTATATAGCTATAAAACTTTTTTTCGCAAAACTTTCTGAGTAAACTACAAATACTTACTGAATTAATTCATTTTTTTACATTTATTAATTCAAAAAAACAGAGTGAATAACATCATCTTGACATCTTGACATTCTTGACATCAATTAATGAACTTTATTTTTACAAATAAATTTAATACCATTTATTTTGACTTTAGCATTATGCCATAACCTCGAAATTTTTTATCAAAACCAGTCTAATAATTTTTTCATGATGCTTATGCAAACAGAAAAACAGTAACACATCAACGCAAACGAGTAGATTCTTTACTTATGTATAGGTATATGCGTATTTTCCTTAAATAAGGTAATTGCATATTTTAGCTTTTCTTCAAACTGTTGAATATCTTTCTTAATTTAAAGATAATCTGTTTATTTTTAATACCTATCCAACTTAATTTTATTATTAGAGAGTAGAGTGAAACTAAATACACTTTTTAAGCCTTAATATAATTTCATTAATAATGATATAATGAGTGGGAATTAATGCATCATTAAATAATGACGAAACTATCAAATTTACCTAAATAATTTGATTGAAATTTAGTGAAAATTCAAATAAGTTATATCATGTTAAACATAATTTTATGTCGGTCGGTATGAAGCGATTTCTAAAACATAGTATAGTATTTCCACAAAATTGTGGTCACCAGAATCTGTTATTAAGTTTTATACAAATATTTTTTAACTGTAGACTTTTTATATACCTATGTTATTTATGATTTTATTCCTCAAAATAGATTATATTGTCTGTATCTACTTCTTAATAAGGTTATAAAAGTTTCAGTTTTATTATTTTACTTTGTCTTTATTTGCAACAACATTTTTGTCTAATTACATAATTATTACAATGAAGTTTACTTTGAATCAAGTACGTTAGAAGCTTTAGAATTTATTTCTTGAGAAACAAAAATATCACATAGTCACATACCTAAATCATATTTTTTTAATATTTTATAATTTATATTTAAATTGAAATTTTTTCGTCATTCCTTAATATGAAATATAGCATAATGTAGAAATTTATATTTTGAATAATATTCAGAACAATTGAATACAAAGAAATTTCCAATAGAATAAAAAGCACCATCAGATGGAAATATATCGCGAATCCATTGTTTTAAAATTACTGATATTATACGTATTATTTAAAAAGATTCATTCATTCATTATTATATTATCTTTATAACCATGTTTTAACAGACATTGACCTGAAGAAATATGTCACGATTATGACAAAGGTTATTTTTTTTTGACGTAGCAAAGAACATTACAATGAGAAAGATCTTAAATGATATTATACACTAATATAATATGAAATAGTAAGAATTTTACATGACGTAATAATGATATAATAAAAAAATTAAACCTTAAGGATTACCGCAGACATAAAAACACTCAATAATATTACCATGACTAAGTTACAACATATGAGCATATTTAAACGTTCTAGGTGTAGTCATTTAACTGAAGTTCGTATGCGGGCTGGCTCGACCAGGGCAGTTCCAACACACACGTAGGAGATTAGGATGAAGTATCTATAACCACTCCGCAGGTCGAGTGGTTAGCACAAATGCCTAACGTATTGCGGCGTAAAGAGGCTCAGATTCGATTCCCGACAGGAACAGGCATGTGATGAGCATAGATGTCTGTATTTCTGAGTTTGGTCGTTTATTAAATATACATATTTCCAGTATTTATAATGTGCATTTGTACGTACGTACTATGTACTTGTATCGTTGTCTAACAGCCTTAACACCAGCAAATAGTTTGCTAACTTAGGGTTTAGAATTTAGATCAATGTGTATAATTTGTCCCATGATATTATTATTATTGCCAAATTTTCATATTTACATTTATGCATAGACTGCATGTTGGAGTTATGGTATGAAGTGGCAATTTTAGGGGAGGTGTATTTCGACCCCATTCTCAGATTTTGGGATACCTCTTCCTCTGACCCTAAGGGGGTCAAAATGGATAAGTATATTTTTACCCCATAATTCGACATATTTCGACGTTCGGAATATTTTTGGCTGTTTACCCCCCTAAGGGTCGATGACCTCCAAACTTTTCGGTAACAAAATCCTATAAAATGCATAAATATTCAAATATACGAATGTACAATAATTACATTGTCAAAACATTTGTATCACATTGCAACGAAACTCGATACACTTCCGCTCACGACCCTACTGATACGATCCTTTTATAACCCGACCAATGTAATTACACACATCCGAACAATACCAATGTACAACACATAATAGTCGGCTTATAATATTCGTTAGAATTAAAAGACCATATTGGTGCTTGTTTTAGATAAATAATTGATAAAAGTGTCCACTTTGACCCCAGAACGTGTGATAAAGAAGATTTTCGTCATTCGATCAGTGGCGTGCGAAACGCAAAGTACAATCATGTTATAAGTCGCTTACAATATGAATTGGTGTGTGATTTTTGTGTTTTTGTGCATATCAAGTGTACGTGCATCAGGAAGTATGTCTTTCAATTATTATGCTTTATTCATAAGATATGATAAATAAAAAATAGATAAACAAGAATTTAAAACATTTTTGAACTACCCGAAATTGCACCAAAAATTGTGTAATTTCTTTTAACTTTCATGTATCAATTTATATAATACATATATATTTTCTAATTAAAAGATAATCTAATTAAACAAAATTCTAATTAACATATAATTTATTTCATATTTATATACTGATATGTTAATCTTTATATACTGATTTATTTATATACTTGATACTTGATATTTTAATCAATTTTGGACCATTCCTCTTCTCAGAACGTCTTCCTTAGAAAACCAAACAATCGCATTAGTGAGGTTTAGAATAATTAAACATTTCTAGTATTTACTTTGTAGCTGTTAAAATTTTGAATTAAAAAAGTGAATAGAAATAAAAAGTTTAATATTAATATTGACAAGTTCTTGTCAGCCTCTTCGTCTGCCCTCGTTTCAAAAAAATCTTGAGCCATTTATCATCACTTGGAATTACAATCCATATAGCATAAATATATTTGTTATCACTTGGAATGGGATATTTTTTGTAAAAATTATCCTATATTTTGAATTTGTCAACAGTCCCATACAATTTTAGTAACATTCATCAAGTAGTTTGTGTGTGATGCGCAAACAAATAAACAGACAAAAAATTAAAAAAAATATTAATTATTAAATTAAAAAAATATTAATATTAGTCTACTCGTGACCATGGAGCGTGTAACCGCTTCGAAATATCGAGGTAATAATAATAATATAATTAAAAAAATTGTTTAAGAAGCAGTACATATACAATTATTATATTGTTTATATATTCAATATATAAACTATTGAGTAAATTTATAAGCATATTAAACGAATTATGCTTATTAATTAATTTAGAATGAAATGAAGGCAATATCCCAGACGTCTATCAATCGATTACTATCCGTATATTATATTTTAAATTCGCTATTTATTTCAAAAAGTACATAACAATGTCTTTATTTATTCATTATATGATCTCGTTTCATTAAGTTGTAAGTATAGCTTAGATAAAGTGAACGAAATATTCTTACATACCTATAGACCACAGTTTGTTTAATATCCGCAAGTATATATTATACATATTATTGACAGTACATTAATTATATAGGTTACATTAATTACACGCGTGAATCGGTTAGCACTATTTACTCATTTATAAAGATATATGTATAAACGGTGGGTTTGTATATCTTTGATAGGAACGCATTGTTAGAAAAAAAGGTACATTTACGATTAAAATCTACGTATCTTAAACCTAACAAAGGACTTTTTTTGGAAAAAAATAAAAGATAGGATATCAGATCACTATTTCCTTAGACGTCTATACCTATATAAACGCCCATGTCTGTCTTTGCTTCATTAGTGTTCTAACAATGAAGCAAAGACAGACATGGGCGTTTGTTGTTGTTTTTCAGTTTTTACCAATATTTTATACCTACCTCAAAAGGAGGACTTTTCTCCTTAAAAAAAAGATATATCAGTCCACACTCTTTCTTACACAACTACATTAAAACCTGGGGCGTATTTGTCTTTGCTAAATAATATTATTACTAAAATCGTGTATTTTTCTTTGAGTTTACGGAGATCTTTTTTAATAATTTAAGATATTTAATAAAATTCTTATAATAAAGAATACTCTTTTAATACATACCACAAAAGATATAAACTTAAATATTTATCTTGTAAATTAAGACAAAAAAATGGCAATCATTACTAATATTATCATTTCTTAACAAGGTATAATGAAAAGTAATTAACTCATTATGTAATTAAGTGCGACAAAAACAAACAAACTATCACATTATTAATTACCTATATAATTTTTTTTTTCATGAGTTAATTGTTTGCCGTTTGTAAATAAACAATAGGTCGTAATTATTTTGGAATACTAAAAACTTTTATTTAAATTATTTATTAATTTCTTAGGTACCTACATATTGATATAATATTTAATAAGTTGTCAAAATCATAGGTTTATGAGTGTCAGTGCCTGACAAATAATAAAAGAGAAAAGATGAGAAAACGTCGAGTGATACTTATCTTTGTCAAATCACAAATCTAAAGAAGAGAGACAGATAGGTCGTGCCATTTGCTTTCTCTTTTTTTTCAATAGACACGTTACGTTTACGCTGCACTGGCTTCCCTACTTTATGTATAATAATTAATAACTCTGTAGTCAAAGCCGAATTGTTTGTACTTAGACGTCACAGATATAGTTGATAGATAATATTATCACAATTCCAATAATTACACACACACACACAAACCGTTTGTTGTGCGGAATACAAAAAATATCTATTAAAACACTCAGTAATTTTTATCATTCAATAAACATGTTCTCATTTATGAATAATTTTATTTTACTGCCAAAAATACAAGTACCTACATACAGGGAAATTTTGAACGTATTTTCACATTTTCAACACCAAATATTAACGACTGATAGACGTACCTTCTTTCTTATAGAATAATTGAAATGTGAAGTAAAAATTTTATGAGAAATAAATGAGAACTCAATAATTTTTTTTTCTCTATTTATAAAGTGATCTTCCCGCTTTGTACGATATAAGATATATAAGAAAATACCACAGATATGTAAAAAAAAATAATCTGTGGCAAATACTAAAAAGGTATTAAAGTACATGTTTTAATATTGAAAAAGAATAATATGAAAAAATATTATGAATATTTGTCTGTGAACTTTAAATATTATTTGTGTTGGAAACTACACAATTGTGGCACATTTAGTTGTTGCACAATTGCGCAGTTATTCCGTGTCGGTGAATATCAATACTCAATCATACCATATTCAACAAGGATTTCCATGCCATAGCACAATAAATTCATGTGCAACGTAGTGTTTTCATTTTCTTTTCATGCATACTTTTTTACTAATATTTTTTTAAACTTTACATTTTTTTTTAAATAATAAATTATATAAGAACTTATTATTTATGCCTTTATTTAAAATGTCAATCAATGATATAAAAGAATATTCATCTTACCTTAAAATATACAAAATACCCTATTCCAGAACTTCTCAAACATAATCCTAAACTAAACGTTTGTTTCTATTTCGACGGAGCACCGAAGCGTAACATTTATCCTTTCACTCCAGTAACTAACACCAAAACTGATCCCTCTGTGACAAGGGTTGAGATAAGGATCTCCGAAATTTCCCGATAGAAAATAGACCTTTAGCCATTTCATTCTTTTTTTCTGTATTAAGAAAGGTTAATTTTCTTCAACTATATACCTACATATGTATCCTTCCTTGTTTTTAGGGTTCCGTTATTTATTCATTATATTGTTTTGATATAGTAGTGTTAACAGTATAAATGAAATAGGCATATACTTATTATTTATTAATGAATATGTAGATAAACTATCAAAGAGTACGTATGTTGACAAATAAGCGTGATACACTAATTAATAAATATCTATAACCAGTTATAGCCTTATTTTATCGTATTCTATATTTTATACTTCGTTAGTCGAGTTGTTAAAATGTATGCAGTAATAACCAAGAGGATTGTATCCCAGGTCGCTCAAGGACTTTGTCTAATTTTCGACCACTAAAAAATATTTGAATATCAAGAACTGTGCACGATATGTATAAACAGCAATGGGCATAGATGCTTACGCATATCATCATGACGTGCTTCCACCCCCATCATCATCAAACCATCACATTGCGCGTTGTCTCGCCAGGGCTAGTTTATGAGTTGATGATTTACTATTGAAAGCATAATTCATAAACTATAGGAATACAATTAAAACTGTATTTTAGAGCTGGAAACATCTATTTATCCTAATCATAATCTATATATTTAGAAAACAAGCGAAGTTAAGTAGTATATATGATATCTAGATTTGCAACCGATAAGGAAGAGCTAGATGAATCGCAAAAGCAAAACCTTAAGCAGCAGATCTTATAAAAGGCCATTGTGGTGTCGAGGCTGACTGCGATGGTTTCATTATTTCTCTGAATAAGATTTGATTTATTACTGAATTTTTAACTAAGTATTTAGGTACCCCAAAATAGTGACGACAGACTGTCTGTTGAACGTGATAAAAGCTATAATTGCCATAAAAACCATAATAATTCTTCTAATCTCTTCCAGCAGGGCTATTCCGTATCTTTTTTGACAGTTAAAATGAAAATCACTATCAGTAAGTGCGGACATAATGGTTGTCAAACAACTAATTTCCTATAGTAACAAACTATGTAACTATAGTAACAAACTGCCATGACGTCACAGCTGATGGTCATTAGAAAAGTCAAAGTTAGCGAATAGCCCTGCTGATACTCGTACGTCTAAATAATTATTTTTTTCTTCGGTGAACCCAAGGTTTTAGGTCCTTACATATTTATATTATTATACCTACTTTTTTAACCCCCGACTCAAAACGGGGGTGTAATAATGTTTGACCTGTGTGTCTGTGTGTCTGTCTGTGAAAATTGTCGGGTTCGTCGAGATGGTTTTTAGCTATGTTTGGTAGAAATAGAAGCAATCGTCTCCAAAATCTGGAGCTTTTAGTGCTGGTAAAAGGTTCTTGTACAATATTGACGGTAAAAAGCTAAACAAGTGAAATTAATGTGTTAGTAGATTCATTTAGTACAACTTAGAAAAAAGTTAAATATTTTTAAAATAAAAAAAAATAAAAAATAAACCTACAGAAAAAAAACGTCTAAAAAGGATAAAATAATAATTATATGTACTTATTGAATATTTCGTATAGCGGGACCGCTAAATAAATGAAGAATTCAAAATGCAAGTAGGTATGTTACCAAGGCAAATAACGAAATAATAACATCAAATCTTATAGTCTAAGTCCTCATTCATTACATCCCAAAATTTTGTAAAATAGACACCATCGTCAACGTACGTACAAGAGTCTCTCGACGCAACGACTTCAATAAGTAGGTAGTAGGTAGGTACATAATAATATTATTTTTGTCGGAGGTTTTTAAATTTTTTTTTTTAAGAAATGTGTTGTAATTTTGAAGGTAAGTAAATACTGGTCACAGTAGAAACAATGAAGACTTTGTTTAAAATAAAAGCTCAAATAGGGATTGTTTTATTTTATTCAAGATCACGTACGGAATATCTATATCAGCTAGAGTTTAATTTTGTTGCATTGGGGCAAGCCAAATAAAACTCTTATGCCCTGGCTACGCTCTGGCTAGGCCCATTTTTGTAGTATAAACAATAATTTGTACATATTTTCTACCTTTTAGTTGCCTTGCTTAACCCTTAAAAATCCAGTTAAAATCATTGTAGTTTTATAAATATCACATCAACAATCACAAACACAATAAACAACACATGAAACCAGAATCAGAATTTTAAAAATAGCGGCTTTTCTATACAAAATAAATTCCTCATTTCTAACAAAGGGGTTACAAATCAAGAAATTAAAAACACATCGTCCCAGGGTATTTTTACATTTACATTTTTGCAGCACTTGAATAAAAAATAGTGTTATCCATAAAAAAAAATCCATTTCATTCCTTTAGGGCCGGAGTCAAAACGAGTAATCTCAATGTACTTACATTATATTCGTGTATCTGTAGCATCGAATAA
This sequence comes from Napeogenes inachia, assembly GCA_959347355.1. NCBI lineage: Eukaryota > Metazoa > Arthropoda > Insecta > Lepidoptera > Nymphalidae > Napeogenes > Napeogenes inachia. The sequence continues at coordinate 8,027,344 of OY365795.1, read as the reverse complement.
GAATACTTTAAGCTTTTCCGTAGTTCTTACCTCAAATTGTAACAAACACAGTTTACACACAACCAACTAATCCATCCATCATCCACCATCCACATTGAATATATAATAGACAAATGTTTTGTTATTAATATAATATTGCAGTACTTTTTATTTATTTTTACAGATTCACTGAAGGATCCATACATTTGTGGTCCACCTACATGTGCCTGTAAGTAAAATTATATTATTTAATTTTAATTTTAAAATATATTGTTTTACGAAAAACTTTTTTTTACCTTATTCATAAAAAATGTACTTACCCAATTTATCGCCGCCATATATCACGATGAATATTTAAAGTATGTGTTTTTATAGCCTTTCGTCTTATATTTGAAGTATTTTTACTTTATGCTATTTTAAAACATTCCATGACCTTGATTTCAAAACGATTCTTCGTTATATGTATACAGATTTACGACGATTCTAACATATGTCATTCCTATTGTTTGTAAACAAATATGACAGTTTGAACAAATGAGACTAGTGTTTGCTAAAAAAAAGTATAAATACAATACCCGTCTTAGTAATTAGTAAACAATAATGTTTTCTTCACAGCATCAGCGAAATTTAAATACCAAACAGATATAATATACCAATATGATTATAAAGTGAAAGTGGAAACTTATTTCGCCGGTTCTAGTAACAATCGTTCTACATTAGACGTAAAAGCTCAAGTAAGTATTAATTAATAAATCCAATTCACCCACTGACACCGTATTATAAGTAATTAAACTCTACTTAAGTTAATTATACAAAATTCATAATGGAATGCATTTACCTGATTGTTAGTAAAAATTTCTAGGTAACAGTGCAATTTATAAAACCGTGTGAAGGGTTGCTACAACTGAGTAACGTTATACTCGAAGACCAAGATGAAAACTACCCAGTTGAGAGATCCGAAAAGTTTGTTCAAGCTGTATCTGCACATGATCTCAGGTGTTTTTTTTTAATAGTCTTATAGAATATAAATACCTAATTGAAATTTTACCTTAAAAAAGTAATAAGACATTCACATTCAAGTGTATATTTGTTTATAATTTTCAGTAACAAATTATACTATTGTATACTTTTTAAAGGAATTCTAATAAATGTCAACAAACCCTTGGAGGGTTTATTGACATTCATTAGAATTTTTGGTTTAAGAACCAAATTGTAATCCTGACATGTTACTATTATATCTCTACTCATATATTAAACCTAGTAATCTTTGTTTTTAATTCATTTCTCCAGTTTATTTTTATTTATACATATTTATTTAAATAATGTAATGGTTCTAATCTATGTCTAACTATGAGTATATACAAAATAAAATAATGAAATGTGTTTCAGATTTGCCTTCCATGATGGCATTATATCGGAGATCTGCCCTGATGATACAGAGGAAGACTGGGTACTCAACTACAAGAGAGCTATACTCTCCCTCTTTCAGAATAGCATGAAGAGATTTGATATTAACTTTAAAGGAGTTGAGGTAAGATTTAATAGGTGTATTATTATTTTTATTGTTATATTATTATTGTGTATAAATATAGAATTAACAATACCTATTCCTTAAGAGGCTGACTTGGAGAGGTCCCATGCTCATGAAATGCCTATGTTGATTCAGTTTTCATTCCAATTCAGTCATATAGTTTAAGTAAAACAATGTAATATTAAAAGTTATGTATGTATTTACAGACATTCTTTGAAGGTTTATTTTGTTTGAGAACAATTAATATGCTAGCTTTTATTTTTATTTTTTATATTTTTACATATTTACAACATATAAAAAACTAAATTATTCAATATTATAATTTGATTTATACAGCAAGACATACACGGTACTTGTGATGTAGAATACACAGTGAGGGGACAAGAGAATACCAGCTTGATACTGGTGAAGACACGGGATCTTTCCTTATGTACTGATCGGTACAAGTACTTGTCAATACTTCAGACTGTGAGATATGACTTTCAGAGTGTAAGACTTTTATATATTTAAAGCAGTAATTTATTACAAAATACAAAAAGGTTTTTTTAACGACAACCTTTAAGAACAATCCCTATTATAGCATATTTTCTATTTTTTAAATAGGAGTAATGGTATAAATGTTTATTTATTATATGATAGCCAATATTTCAAGAGTATAATACAACCTCGAAATCATAAACACCTAATAATTCTTTTACAAATAAATTTTCTCTCTTAAAACAATCCATATAATTTAGTACTTTTACTTCAGAAATTTCAAACCTGGCCAGTTTTAAAATCAGAAAGTAAATGTCGTATATCAGTGGATCATCACATGTACAAGGCAGTGAACTGCCGAGAACGACATCTTTTTGAGCCATTCTCTGGTAGGAACTCGGGAGCCATGACTACTGTTGTTCAGGACTTGGTGCTTAAAGAGGAGTACAATAAGACTGGGTCAGAGACCATGTATACTGAAAATAAAGGTACAATATATATTAATGTTCTATATATTTTACTCTATTAATACTAATTTAAATCGTAACATCAAGTAATAGGGTCTATTTTCGTTTAAAGTATGGTCCGTTATAAAAAAACGATCGAACATCCTCCACCATCACGCTCCGAGTGGTCGATCCGACACTGGAGAACTGAAGTCAGCTAGAGATGTGTTAAAATTACTTTGTATGTAAGTATTACGTTTTCATTCTTGAAGTTATGCTTTGAAAACTTAAAATTTATATTCATTATAGTCCTAATTTCAAGGTTGAAAGTATAAAAGCACTAATAAATATTTTTTAAATACCCTATCCTATGAATTATTTGGTTAAAGGGTGAAGACCAGTTCAGACGACGAAGTATCAGTGGACGAGAACATAGACAGTGGGTCGACGGTGGGTCTGTGGGGCCGCCTCGTGCGTTCGGCGCGCAAACTGCATCACCCCGCACTGGCACAGCTACTGGCCAGGGCGTCCACTATCTGTGAAAGTGCTTCGTGAGTGCACACTTACACCCACACAAACATACACACAAACACACATATATTTATACTCACATACTTACACACACAGACACAAATATATATACTCACACACTCCAGACGCTAGTTAATACTAACGTGCAAAAAAAACAAAAATACGCTTATGAAAAAAAGCAATTAATTTAAATAAAACTTAAAAAAATGGTCCTTTGAGCCAGTTTTAATATATTACCATTCCACACCCAGAAAGCACATCCTCGACGCGCTGCCATACATCGCGAGCACCGGTTCCGTGGAACTGATCAAGAACATGATCATCAACGAGGAAGCGGACCACGACACCAGGCACGAGTGGCTCATGTCCATGGCCATGATACCGAGGTGAGTGTTACGGGCTTATGCAATAGTGCACAATTATTATTATTATTTTTACTTTAAATACAACTGTACGAGTGGTATTTATACTTTGCTTTTGCTATGTTATACTTTGGTTTATATATGTAATCATTTTATTTCTTTTTTTGCATTATGTATGTATTTGTATGTATATAAGTATATAGGTGTATGAATTGTATACATTGCTTTCTTTTGTTAAAATGTAAACAGCACTCACATTATGTTTCCTGTATATCTATTCCTACAACTAATTGATTGCCTGGAAGATATTTCCCTTTAAAGAGAAGGCCGTCAAAAATTTTTTTTCTTGTTTTTGTTTGTGTAATTGATTATCTTATATTATATAACATATTTATATTTATATTATATAATATATATTATTATTATATAATATTTATTATTGTTAATATTACCTAGTTTATTTTTCTTTCAAGGCTCTTTTATCTATATAATAATAAAATATACAATCATATAATGTAGAAAATAAATAAGAATAATATATATGTTTTAAAAAACCGTTTTCAAATATTATTATGCAGACCTAAACAAGAAATGCTAAAGAGCATGCTGGAACTCCTTCAAGCACAGAAGAACAATAAGGTGGTCAGCTTCACAGTATCATCAATGGTGCATTCTTACTGCAAGAGCAGCGGGAAAGTGCGTAAGTAACTATAAATAATATCTCAAAAACTATCTATGTAATATTATAGGTGCAAAAGTTTTCTGTCTGTCTGTCTGTCTGTCTGTCTGTTACGCTTTCACGGCTATACCCTTGGCGTGATTTGGAAGGAATTCTTAATGAAAATAGTAGAAGATCCATTGTCAAACATAGGCTACTTTTTTTTTTCAAAATCAAATAAGGGATGAAAGTTCGTATGAAATATGTATACCGATTTCAATTATTTTCTCAGAATTGATTACTAATTTCCATTCTTAATATCTTTTAAATAATCAAACGCTTTGCGTAGTAATTTATCTGATTGCTATTATTATTAAATTTAATAATATTATAACAATAGTTTAAAATAGTTACCATTTTAAAAAAACACTGTTATGTATTTAAAAACATTGTATGTGTGGTGGGAGGTTTTATTAACATAGAAATAACGGACTCAAAAAACACCCAAACCCATGGCAACAATCACTCAAACCACTGCCCCAAGTAGAAATCGAACTCCCGACCTTTGTTCCCGCAGCGGGACCTCTAACCACTAAACCAACAGACTCTTATTCCAGTAAGAACATGTTGCGAAGAGGATGTACCAAAGCAAATATTAGAAGAATTTCAAAATATAGTCAATGAGATTCTCGCCAAAGGTGTTGCTAATTGGACGAGAGAAGACAGGGATAATGTTTGTATATTTATTTTTACTTATAATACCTTAAGCATTGACACCTCACTCAGGGAGTAGTCTATCCAGGAGGAGTATCCCTAACTAATAGATAATTATATAAATAATATTTTAAATGTAAAATTTAAATGTATATAACATATCTTGGTAACGATTACTACTATGTGTTTCAGAAAGTCTTACAAATGTAAAAAATACAGATTTTTTTTTACTATGTATTCATATAATTTTGATAATTTAATTAAGAAATATTAATGTTAAATGAGATGAAATATTCAATAAGACAATCAGAACTCAAACATGAAAGAAACTAATAGATTTTGCCTACCTCTTATTAAAACAAAAAAATATTAAATTTATCAAAATAACAATAAAATAAAATAAATCAGAGGGACGTTAACATTCTTCTATAGGTCGCAGATACGAGTCGATCTCGTGTTGTTGAATATTTCTTTAAATATTAATTGCAACAATTAAGTTAGCCATGTCGGCTAACACATGCATATTTTTTTATATTTTACAGTTAACAGTAGCGCTTAAAGCGCTGGGTAACATCGGTGGCTTCGAGCCGCTTTTCGCTGATGTACTGATGAATATTATTGGAGATTCTTTAACACCTGTTCCAACTAGATTGACCGCCATAGATGCGTTCAGACGGACCCCGTGTATTGAGACCAGGTAATAATAATATAAATGATTTCTTCTTTACCAAGATGGAAAAGTTCTTATTCTGGCATAAATTTACAGTTATTCCTTAATCAAATTAACCCTAGTAGTTAAAAAGTATACTATACTTATATATATATACACACATATATAAGATATACTGTTCTCATATATATATATATATATATATATATATATATATATATATATATATATGAGAACAGTATATCTTAATACGCGAAGAACTTATCTTACCTAAAATTAATCTTATAAGTTTAAGGGGTTGTTGCATAATTGTATAATATGGTCTTTTAACGCCATTAAGAAATAGTTTTAAAGAATTATTGATTTTAATATTAAATTATAATAATTAACAAAACTACATAAAAAAAAATATTATATTGCAATTATCTTGAAATGTTAGTTATAATAATATACCTATTATTATTATAGGGAATACTTCTTAGAGACATTTAGATCCGATGTAGTAGACGTGGAGGTCCGTATAGCGTCCTACTTACAAGTGATGAGGTGTCCCAACCTGAGTACTATCAGGAAGATATTCCATTCGCTGAAGGAAGAACCTGTTAACCAAGGTTAGTATACATGTATACAGTAAAATTATTATTTTTTAAAATAATTAATGATAAAAACCTATTTGTTTTCAAACACCTTTTTAGTTGGTTACAAAATCAATTTTACCATAATTATTATTCCACAAACTGGAAAATAATCTATAACCTATTTATGTATTATCTATCTGTCTTAGATTTTTTAGTGGTAAAAGACCACTTTTGTTATAAATATTCTTAACATATAACAATAGTATAATATAATATATAATAAATAATAAATAATAATAAAAGTTTACAATTGTTGAGTTTTAATATACATTTATTACAAGAATAAATTTAACAAACTTAATATTTTTGCAGTGGCAACATTCGTATGGAGTCACCTAAATAATTTAGGTCAGTCCTCCCTCCCATCTAGAGTGGAGATCCAGGGGTTGTTATCAGGCAACACCATGCCGCAACTAGATGATAGCCCAGATTTTAGGATGTTTTCACGAAATTATGAACAGAGCATCTTCTTTGATCAATATAATGCTGGTAAATATATAATATAAAAATTATATATATGTATGAAAATTGAAATGAAAAACTCAAGCTTTTTCTTTTTTCTTTGTAAAGAGTTTTTTCTTCGTAAATAATAAATATCCCGCTAATATTCATATAAACATGACAAACATGTTTTGTTGGACTGATATGTAATAAACTTTATGAGCGCTGATATTGATATAGTATCTTAAATTTAACAACAAATAAAACAAATACATAATAAATTTACTCTATAAAACAAATTTATTTCTTAAATCAAGGTTATTGTAATTGTCTGTCCAAATAAATAAACTTTATTCAATATATTATTTCCAGGTGGTAATTATGAAGCTAATGTGATATTTTCACCCGACTCGTACATACCTCGGTCTCTGTCTCTCAACTTGACTGTCGATATGTTTGGAGAGTCTATTAATTTATTGGAGGTTTGTTATATTTTTCATTAATTATCTAGATAATTGAGCTCATGTAATTAGCTTCAATGCGATCTCCCTGATGCTTCGTCTCCTGAACTACTAAACCCATTGTCATCCGGTTTTTGTTATTTGATAGCAGCGTTATCATCGATGGATTAGCAACAAAAAAATTGTGATCGGTCATGTACTTTAGGAATAACCACCGAAAAACAAAATGTAGGAATAAAATCATTAAATTGGCACTCAACTAACAGTCAGAATGGATGTCAACTTAGTATAACTGGTTTAAAATATTTAACAGCTTATTTTCTATTTATATAAATATAGAATGTAAAAAACCGATACGGGCAGGGATTCGAACCCGCGACTACTGGGAAACCGTCCCGTCGCTCTACCAACTGAGCTACCGTATCGCTGTCCGTCTCGGTGAATTAAGCATTCTATATGTGATCGTCTTTATCGGGACGGCGGTGACATCTATTAGGTTTCTTTCGAAAATCCTAACCAATGTTTCTAACTTTGCAGTATAGATAAACATTGAAAAGATGCCACTACCGAAATCAATTTTTGAAAATATCTTTAAACATGTATAGCCATGTTAAGCTTATTTAAATTTATATAAATATAGAATGTAAAAAACCGATACGGGCAGGGATTCGAACCCGCGACTACTGGGAAACCGTCCCGTCGCTCTACCAACTGAGCTACCGTATCGCTGTCCGTCTCGGTGAATTAAGCATTCTATATGTGATCGTCTTTATCGGGACGGCGGTGACATCTATTAGGTTTCTTTCGAAAATCCTAACCAATGTTTCTAACTTTGCAGTATAGATAAACATTGAAAAGATGCCACTACCGAAATCAATTTTTGAAAATATCTTTAAACATGTATAGCCATGTTAAGCTTATTTAAATTTATATAAATATAGAATGTAAAAAACCGATACGGGCAGGGATTCGAACCCGCGACTACTGGGAAACCGTCCCGTCGCTCTACCAACTGAGCTACCGTATCGCTGTCCGTCTCGGTGAATTAAGCATTCTATATGTGATCGTCTTTATCGGGACGGCGGTGACATCTATTAGGTTTCTTTCGAAAATCCTAACCAATGTTTCTAACTTTGCAGTATAGATAAACATTGAAAAGATGCCACTACCGAAATCAATTTTTGAAAATATCTTTAAACATGTATAGCCATGTTAAGCTTATTTAAATTTATATAAATATAGAATGTAAAAAACCGATACGGGCAGGGATTCGAACCCGCGACTACTGGGAAACCGTCCCGTCGCTCTACCAACTGAGCTACCGTATCGCTGTCCGTCTCGGTGAATTAAGCATTCTATATGTGATCGTCTTTATCGGGACGGCGGTGACATCTATTAGGTTTCTTTCGAAAATCCTAACCAATGTTTCTAACTTTGCAGTATAGATAAACATTGAAAAGATGCCACTACCGAAATCAATTTTTGAAAATATCTTTAAACATGTATAGCCATGTTAAGCTTATTTAAATTTATATAAATATAGAATGTAAAAAACCGATACGGGCAGGGATTCGAACCCGCGACTACTGGGAAACCGTCCCGTCGCTCTACCAACTGAGCTACCGTATCGCTGTCCGTCTCGGTGAATTAAGCATTCTATATGTGATCGTCTTTATCGGGACGGCGGTGACATCTATTAGGTTTCTTTCGAAAATCCTAACCAATGTTTCTAACTTTGCAGTATAGATAAACATTGAAAAGATGCCACTACCGAAATCAATTTTTGAAAATATCTTTAAACATGTATAGCCATGTTAAGCTTATTTAAATTTATATAAATATAGAATGTAAAAAACCGATACGGGCAGGGATTCGAACCCGCGGCTACTGGGAAACCGTCCCGTCGCTCTACCAACTGAGCTACCGTATCGCTGTCCGTCTCGGTGAATTAAGCATTCTATATGTGATCGTCTTTATCGGGACGGCGGTGACATCTATTAGGTTTCTTTCGAAAATCCTAACCAATGTTTCTAACTTTGCAGTATAGATAAACATTGAAAAGATGCCACTACCGAAATCAATTTTTGAAAATATCTTTAAACATGTATAGCCATGTTAAGCTTATTTAAATTTATATAAATATAGAATGTAAAAAACCGATACGGGCAGGGATTCGAACCCGCGACTACTGGGAAACCGTCCCGTCGCTCTACCAACTGAGCTACCGTATCGCTGTCCGTCTCGGTGAATTAAGCATTCTATATGTGATCGTCTTTATCGGGACGGCGGTGACATCTATTAGGTTTCTTTCGAAAATCCTAACCAATGTTTCTAACTTTGCAGTATAGATAAACATTGAAAAGATGCCACTACCGAAATCAATTTTTGAAAATATCTTTAAACATGTATAGCCATGTTAAGCTTATTTAAATTTATATAAATATAGAATGTAAAAAACCGATACGGGCAGGGATTCGAACCCGCGACTACTGGGAAACCGTCCCGTCGCTCTACCAACTGAGCTACCGTATCGCTGTCCGTCTCGGTGAATTAAGCATTCTATATGTGATCGTCTTTATCGGGACGGCGGTGACATCTATTAGGTTTCTTTCGAAAATCCTAACCAATGTTTCTAACTTTGCAGTATAGATAAACATTGAAAAGATGCCACTACCGAAATCAATTTTTGAAAATATCTATAAACATGTATAGCCATGTTAAGCTTATTTAAATTTATATAAATATAGAATGTAAAAAACCGATACGGGCAGGGATTCGAACCCGCGACTACTGGGAAACCGTCCCGTCGCTCTACCAACTGAGCTACCGTATCGCTGTCCGTCTCGGTGAATTAAGCATTCTATATGTGATCGTCTTTATCGGGACGGCGGTGACATCTATTAGGTTTCTTTCGAAAATCCTAACCAATGTTTCTAACTTTGCAGTATAGATAAACATTGAAAAGATGCCACTACCGAAATCAATTTTTGAAAATATCTTTAAACATGTATAGCCATGTTAAGCTTATTTAAATTTATATAAATATAGAATGTAAAAAACCGATACGGGCAGGGATTCGAACCCGCGACTACTGGGAAACCGTCCCGTCGCTCTACCAACTGAGCTACCGTATCGCTGTCCGTCTCGGTGAATTAAGCATTCTATATGTGATCGTCTTTATCGAAAGAAACCTAATAGATGTCACCGCCGTCCCGATAAAGACGATCACATATAGAATGCTTAATTCACCGAGACGGACAGCGATACGGTAGCTCAGTTGGTAGAGCGACGGGACGGTTTCCCAGTAGTCGCGGGTTCGAATCCCTGCCCGTATCGGTTTTTTACATTCTATATTTATATAAATTTAAATAAGCTTAACATGGCTATACATGTTTAAAGATATTTTCAAAAATTGATTTCGGTAGTGGCATCTTTTCAATGTTTATCTATACTGCAAAGTTAGAAACATTGGTTAGGATTTTCGAAAGAAACCTAATAGATGTCACCGCCGTCCCGATAAAGACGATCACATATAGAATGCTTAATTCACCGAGACGGACAGCGATACGGTAGCTCAGTTGGTAGAGCGACGGGACGGTTTCCCAGTAGTCGCGGGTTCGAATCCCTGCCCGTATCGGTTTTTTACATTCTATATTTATATAAATTTAAATAAGCTTAACATGGCTATACATGTTTAAAGATATTTTCAAAAATTGATTTCGGTAGTGGCATCTTTTCAATGTTTATCTATACTGCAAAGTTAGAAACATTGGTTAGGATTTTCGAAAGAAACCTAATAGATGTCACCGCCGTCCCGATAAAGACGATCACATATAGAATGCTTAATTCACCGAGACGGACAGCGATACGGTAGCTCAGTTGGTAGAGCGACGGGACGGTTTCCCAGTAGTCGCGGGTTCGAATCCCTGCCCGTATCGGTTTTTTACATTCTATATTTATATAAATTTAAATAAGCTTAACATGGCTATACATGTTTAAAGATATTTTCAAAAATTGATTTCGGTAGTGGCATCTTTTCAATGTTTATCTATACTGCAAAGTTAGAAACATTGGTTAGGATTTTCGAAAGAAACCTAATAGATGTCACCGCCGTCCCGATAAAGACGATCACATATAGAATGCTTAATTCACCGAGACGGACAGCGATACGGTAGCTCAGTTGGTAGAGCGACGGGACGGTTTCCCAGTAGTCGCGGGTTCGAATCCCTGCCCGTATCGGTTTTTTACATTCTATATTTATATAAATTTAAATAAGCTTAACATGGCTATACATGTTTAAAGATATTTTCAAAAATTGATTTCGGTAGTGGCATCTTTTCAATGTTTATCTATACTGCAAAGTTAGAAACATTGGTTAGGATTTTCGAAAGAAACCTAATAGATGTCACCGCCGTCCCGATAAAGACGATCACATATAGAATGCTTAATTCACCGAGACGGACAGCGATACGGTAGCTCAGTTGGTAGAGCGACGGGACGGTTTCCCAGTAGTCGCGGGTTCGAATCCCTGCCCGTATCGGTTTTTTACATTCTATATTTATATAAATTTAAATAAGCTTAACATGGCTATACATGTTTAAAGATATTTTCAAAAATTGATTTCGGTAGTGGCATCTTTTCAATGTTTATCTATACTGCAAAGTTAGAAACATTGGTTAGGATTTTCGAAAGAAACCTAATAGATGTCACCGCCGTCCCGATAAAGACGATCACATATAGAATGCTTAATTCACCGAGACGGACAGCGATACGGTAGCTCAGTTGGTAGAGCGACGGGACGGTTTCCCAGTAGTCGCGGGTTCGAATCCCTGCCCGTATCGGTTTTTTACATTCTATATTTATATAAATTTAAATAAGCTTAACATGGCTATACATGTTTAAAGATATTTTCAAAAATTGATTTCGGTAGTGGCATCTTTTCAATGTTTATCTATACTGCAAAGTTAGAAACATTGGTTAGGATTTTCGAAAGAAACCTAATAGATGTCACCGCCGTCCCGATAAAGACGATCACATATAGAATGCTTAATTCACCGAGACGGACAGCGATACGGTAGCTCAGTTGGTAGAGCGACGGGACGGTTTCCCAGTAGTCGCGGGTTCGAATCCCTGCCCGTATCGGTTTTTTACATTCTATATTTATATAAATTTAAATAAGCTTAACATGGCTATACATGTTTAAAGATATTTTCAAAAATTGATTTCGGTAGTGGCATCTTTTCAATGTTTATCTATACTGCAAAGTTAGAAACATTGGTTAGGATTTTCGAAAGAAACCTAATAGATGTCACCGCCGTCCCGATAAAGACGATCACATATAGAATGCTTAATTCACCGAGACGGACAGCGATACGGTAGCTCAGTTGGTAGAGCGACGGGACGGTTTCCCAGTAGTCGCGGGTTCGAATCCCTGCCCGTATCGGTTTTTTACATTCTATATTTATATAAATTTAAATAAGCTTAACATGGCTATACATGTTTAAAGATATTTTCAAAAATTGATTTCGGTAGTGGCATCTTTTCAATGTTTATCTATACTGCAAAGTTAGAAACATTGGTTAGGATTTTCGAAAGAAACCTAATAGATGTCACCGCCGTCCCGATAAAGACGATCACATATAGAATGCTTAATTCACCGAGACGGACAGCGATACGGTAGCTCAGTTGGTAGAGCGACGGGACGGTTTCCCAGTAGTCGCGGGTTCGAATCCCTGCCCGTATCGGTTTTTTACATTCTATATTTATATAAATTTAAATAAGCTTAACATGGCTATACATGTTTAAAGATATTTTCAAAAAGCTTATTTTCTGTTAAATCTTCAGTATTCACAAATATTTAAATTTGTCGAAAGTTATTTATTTATTAAAAAAAAATTGAACACATTCTGCAAAGGAAAACATAATGCCATAAGCATTCTCTTCCAGCAAGCCCTCAAATAAACAGAGAATACATCAAGGTGCATGAAAAACCCAAAATAAAAAAAGTAACAATAAAAAAAAATAACAGAAAAAATTGCTGTCTATAAGAATCTTATATTAATATTGTAATTTGTGTAAATATTATGTGGAATGTAATGTTATTAAAATTTCAGATAAAAGCACGAGGAGAAGGCTTTGAAAGATATTTCGAAAGTCTTTTCGGAAACGACGGTCCGTTAAACAAAAACAAAATTAATGATAAAATAAACGAACTACGTTTCTTACGATCTGCAAACGAAGCTGATGAAGTTAGGGAAAAAATAGATGGCCTAGGTTATAAGAATAATGCACTAAAACATCGGTTTCCTACCGTGGAATTAGGGTTTAAGGTTTTTGGTAATGAAATATCCTTCTGGAGCGCGGAAGGAGATGAAGAAATAAGGAAGTCTTTAGAAAGATTAAATCCTAAGTTAAGAATATTGGAAATTTTGTCTGGGAAGGTAATTTTAATTACTAAGCTAGAAGATTGGGGTGGATAAGTTTAAATATGTATAATCTTATTGGTTCACATTTCTTTCAGGAAATCTCCTACAACAAAGCCTCTCTATTCCTAGATACGACATTTTCAGTACCGACCGGTAGTGGTCTCCCTCTCAACATGAACCTCATGGGCACTAGCTATGTAGATACCAAGCTATCCGGTACTGTCGTCGATAAATTTTCTCAGTCTAGAAATTTAGACTTCGAGGGGAAGATCAGGCCTAGGTAAGTAGTTTGTGTAAAAATAGTTGATGAAGTCATTTGTGTAATTCATAAACAGCAACGGTCCAAACTTTCACCCTTGAGGAACACCTCAGTGTGCAATGTGAAAATATTATTATCATATGTATATTCATATATCATATGATAATATCAAAAATGTAGTGTGGAAAGATTTAATAGTGTTTTAAAGGGTAATTCTTAATATTTGCCAACTTTATACCTCCATGTTACCTACAAAACATGTTAGTGAGAAATACGTCCACGATTGTTTGTAGATCATCATAAAAATATACATTGCAGTAAATTCTTCAAAAGGGGTACCAATAACCCTTACCCACTTGTATATCCTGCAATGGTAGTAAACAATGGATCCACGAATCGTAATATGAAACGGTTTCAAAAAGAATATAATATCCCCAGCGTGGCGGTAAACATAGCGGCCACCATGAGTGTGTCAGCTGGCTCGTTGGCGGCCAGCGGCGTGCGGTTGTCGGCGCGACTGTACACGGCCACCGCACTGGAAGCAAGACTCTCCGTGAGGGGACTGGGACTCGTGAGGCTGGATCTGTCTCTGCCGAGGGAGAAGCAGGAAATATTTGCTGCTAAGTGAGTTGATTTGTTTATTGTTTATTTTGATTATTTAATTCACATAAGATGTAAAAATATTATAATCAGAGTTTATTAGAAGACATTATCTACCACATTGCAGAATAAATAAATATTTTTGAAATAGAAAACCTTTTCTGAGATTCGAAGATAGGATTTCTAAATTGCAAATATGACATAACTAACAAAATAACAAGACAAATTAAACTAACGAAGCGACTATTCTCTTGTACGGAGATTTGAAATACTAATATTTTATTATAATGTGTCTGTTATTAAACTAGATCGGAACTACTTATCCTTCACGGAGATCAAGAAATCCAGCAACAGGGACTAAATAAGAACAGAATAGAACAGAACACCTGCAGCTGGTCAACCTTTGACAAAGCAATCGGTGTTAAAGTATGCGCTGCTTATCAGGTACGAACGACCAAAGCAAATTATTTCATTAATATAATTAGTTACATTAACCGCCCCTTTGGTCCAGTGGTTAGCGCAGATGTCTAAAGTTTCGTGGCGCAAAGGGGCTCGGGTTCGATTCCCGACAGGGACAGACATATATGGGATGATCATAAATGCCTGTATTTCTGGGTGTGGGCGTTTTTTTTAATATATTCGCCTTATTTATAAAGTGTATTTCTATATCGTCTAATAACCTTTACACAAGCAAATAATTTGCTTTCTTAGGGCTTAGATCAATTGGTGTAATTTGAGCAGTGACATTATTATTATTACATATAAATTTGAAACCCAACAGTTCCCAAACATGACAAATCTCAAGAATGCCCCTTACTTCATACTAAGTGGTCCAGCTCAGTATATAGTTTCGTTGGAGAAGGCCGACCCCTCCGCCAATACATACGCCTTCCAGTACATGTGGGGGAAGAACGACACCACCAACGTCATCGACCTATCCTTCGACACTCCCAATAGTAAGGTGGGTGGTATCTTTTAATATATACACTTATACCAATCAAATGTGGTACCAAATTGGCAGTTTGTATACGGGCTAGTTCTAGGGTAGTACCAACATTACGTACGGTGTTGAGAATTCCATTCGACTTCTTTCATATATGTTGCAGTCTGTTGTTGTTCCTATTTTTTCCATCCTCAAGTTCGATAATTCCTTGTATCATACAAATTAAAATATGTATAAAAATAAATATTCAAAAATGTATAAAAATAAATATTCTAAACTTTAACTACATGACTTTATATATGAACAAACTTTTAGTACTTCATAAAATTAACAAATTTAACAGGAAAAACGGATGTTCAACGCAGTCCTGACTCTCTCTAACACGTCAAGCACAGCGGCACTAACCCTTCAATCATCAGAGAGCACCATCAAGGCCAAGGCTCTGTACAGGAACATGCCGTACGACAAGTCGTTGGAGGCCGGGCTGGAGGTGGACGGCCGCAAACAGTTCGACAGCGTCATGTCGTTAAAACGACACGATATCAAGTACGGGTACGTGTGGCTCCCGAAAGCGTACTGGGTCGTTAATGATCAGAAGATTGCTGAATTATCTGGTAAGTGAAAATAGTTTTTATTTAATTTAAGTAATTCCTTGTAATTTTTCCAAGTTATTTTTGCCTAATTTAGATGTTGTTAACAGAATGCTAGTGTTGGATATATTTATTATTATATAGTGAAGTTATCTAATTATAAAAGTTTTGATATTATGATCCCTTCCATTATTTACTAAATGTGAGGAACTTAATTTTCAATAAAACCTTTTATTTGTATAAAACAATATTAAATATTTTAGTATAATTATATAACAATAGTATTGTAATTACTTGTCTTAATACATTAATACATATATATTCCAGGCAGCGTAAAAGTAAAATCCAAAGGTGGTGTTACTCAATGGGATATAACAGCTGACTTCCAAACAAAACAACTAGCGAGTCGACTCATAGGATATTACACCATAAATGGTCCAACACATGGGACAAAATTGCAATTGGACTATCAATTTTATAAAACCCCAAAACAGACTATTAAAATGGAGGGTATTTACAGCAAAAGATCTATGAATTTCAGACATGACCTTTATGGGGAATTGTCTATGGAATTTACTGCCTACCCTGTCTATAATTTTTACTCTGTTTTCAGGAATGTTGTAAGTATTTTTTGTTTTACTTAAAACATAAGTCAATAGTAACATTACGGAATAAAATTAATTTCCTTATGCATCTTTTTTCTGAACTTTATTTTGTATGATTGCAATATTGGAAACTGTTTATGGTTAAGTTTTATTTGAATATGTTTTAAGTTATTTAATGTTGTAATACCCTTTGTTTTCATAATAAGTAAATAAATAAAAAATAATATATTAGTTTTTGAAAGAGTTAAAGTAACAATAATATTCTTTGTGATATTTGTACGCTTACAAATTATTATTTTTAATTTATTTTATTTTAAAAATCAAAACAATTCGTTCAACAGTAACCTTCAGAACCTGAAACTTTACACTGACTCTCCCTATAGTTGGGACTATAGGATCTATGGTTTAGAATATAGATCTTTCACTTACAATAACTTATTTCAGCAAACTCAAAGTCATTTGGACATAGCTTTCAATGTGAGTGCATCAAAGGACTTAAGACAAGACCCAGCCTTCACGTTTCTCTTTAAACGAGTTGATAAGTTAAATGGTCTGAAGTTAGACACTCAGGTGACCTTGAACAGACCTAGACCAGTGCTGTTTAAACTTCAGTTCGATCAGGTAAGTGTTGTTTTTAAATGGTTTTTGACAAGTTTACCATGGTTTTTGATTTAAATATATTTTTATATGGAGAATAATAGTATTAAACTTGGGTATTTTTATGATAGTATTCTTTGAAACTATTCATTGTTATTTCAACAATATTTGATGGGTCACCCATCCATGGCGGTTTGACCCATCAGTGTGCCTTTATTGTGGGTACAGTAGCCTATATCCATATTGGTCTGCTCAGAAAGCTTTTCTTGGAGACCAACTTTAAAAAGTCGACAAATAACTATCGAGCGATAAATTTCTTCCTTGATGACATCTATGGTATGCTATGCTTCTATGATGGCTTCTGTGGGACATACGGAACCGCCTGCTTTGTTATAAACTTGAAAGAATTTTGCCTATACATTTACATTAAATAACAAGACAGTATCCATTCAATTCGCTCAAACAATACCATACCACCTTATCCACTACAACTTGGTCTCCTAATTCTCTCACCACCAGATGGGACCAAAATACTCAGCTCTAGCGCTTCTAAACTTCAATCCTAAATCTCGAGAGATCTTAGTATCTGGCTACGTCTTCGCTCCTCCTGGAACACAGCTGTACATGGACGCTGAACTAAATGTCACTCTACCCACGTTACACCCCTGCTCTATAAAGACAAAGTTACATGAGAAACGGCCTAATGAGTTTCAGGTATTTTGGTTACTGTATTGGTTTACTATATTTTTTGTATTATATTGTACTATATTCTTTAGCAGAATTAATATTGACATCAAAAAGTTTTTTTTTTTTTCGAAAAAAAGAAATGTTATTACAATAATAACTATATTAAAATAATTTATGATTTAAATCAAATCAAAACTCTTTATTGAAAAAACAGTCTTATACAAACCATTTTTTCATTGTCAAAAATACCACCACTTCGGAAAAATAATTCCCATCTGAGAAGAGCTGGTATAAGAATCTCAACAAATAATTAAATTAAACATAGAAATAAAAAAAAAAACATCTCACACAACTACATACATAATTTAAAACAGAATAAATTTGACTAATAAGGTAAACGCAATGGGAATTTGGTTCACGGGAGTGGATTTCAACATAGACGCAGTATACCAGGACTCCTCCAAAACCAACCTCGCCTCACACAGACTCAAGGTGCTGATCAACAGCAGCCACTTCAAGGACATTGCTGTGGACGCGAGGTTCACTCAGGACAACAGACAAATAACCTTCATTGCTGAGGTATGTTTTATATATATATATATATATATATATATATATATATATATATATATATATATATATATATATATATATATATGTATATATATTATTCTTTTGTTAATTTATTTAGTTGAAATAGGTTTTATTATTAAATAATTCACTACAGTGACGTTTGGATTTTAGTCTGACCTCCGGTGTCTATATGGATGGTGTAATATAAAAAAATAACACCTTCACGAATAGTCATTGTCTATAACGTAATTTAAAATGCTTAACACACCATTTAGCAGCAAATAAGTTATAATCAATAAATACTAAATAATAATAATAAAATTTTATCGACTCGGACAGGACTCGAACCCATGACCTTTTCAAACCGTTCCGTCGTTCTGCCAACTGAACTATCGTACAGCTCTAATTTTATTTTATTATTTAAATTGAATCAATCTTTACGTGACTTAACATATAAACATATAATGCAATAATAAAATCACTGGACAAATTACACAAATTGACCTAACTTCTAACTAGGCAAAATTTTTGCTTGTTTTAAGGATGTTAGACAACGATACAAGTATATAGAAATACACATTATAAATACTTGAAATATAATTAATAATCGGATACATCCCGAAATTCCTTTGTTTATCACATGACTGTCCCTGTCGAAAATCAAACCCGAGCCCTTTTACGACGCGTTACGCGTCAGCGGCAACCATTCTCCTAAGAGAGCGGTTATATTATAGGTTAGGGGGAAAGTCTTTTCTAAAATATCACATACATCTTTAGCCACTCAGCAAAAATTAAGAGTTTGGCTGGCCTTCATATTTCTAAATGTTTCTGGTGCTACAGAATCCTTTAGGCTCTGTCAAGTTGACATCTAGAGAGCCAAAACTACTTGACTCGTATTTTTACAGCAACTTGATTATGTCACTACTTACAAGATGGCAAAAAGTTATCGAACATAATGATACATAATATATACTATAACCAAATGTAAATAAACTTAAAATATATATATATGTTGACTTCTAATTTAAAATGCGAAGAAGCTTCTCCCACCAACACTAACCATAGACAATTTAAACACTCAAGTCTCATCCCAGGGCGAGTACAACGAGGACACGTACAAGACGCTAGTCCGCTACGTGGTAGTGTCACCGCAGAACTTCACGGCCTACGTGGAGCTGGCGGCCGCGGGACGAGCTTACAGCCTCAGCCTCGACGCTGACCTCAACAATAACACAGATGTCAATATGGACATACACTTTGATCAGTGAGGACTTGTTTATTTTTTATTCAAGCTATATGTAAAATTATATATATTTGACCTAACGGACTGTATTACCACAGATTTTATGAGCGTTAGCTTATTTTCTGACATTACTTCATCGTGACTAAAATAAATAATAATTTTTATTATTTTTTTATTGGATAACTTTAAATTAATACAACAATTACTTTTCTTAAATAATTTACCTACTAAAGAATAATCTTTGTATCTCGGAGTTATCACCAATATATAATTATATAATAATACTAGCAGACTCGGCCACGCGTTGCTGTGGTTGCTAAGGTTTTGGATATACCTATTACATTGTAGTAAACTATTTAAGAAGTCACGGTATTAGAAAAAATAAAATTAAAATTAAAAAAACCCCCGACCGCTAAGTAAAGGTAAAAATTTAAAATGCAAGTAAATTTATCAAGGCCAGTAACGAAATAACAATATTTTGATATAAAATAATATTGTGACTTAAAATTAAGATGTAAGTTATCCTATGTTTCAAGTTGGATTAAACTACACGCGGTGTGCAAATTTGATTAAAATCGGTTAAGTAGTTTAGGAGTCCATCGCGGACAAACAACGTGACACGTAATTTATATATATTAAGATAAAGAATCCCAGTAAATTGGTATACAAATCTATAGTTCACCCCAAAAATTGTTTCTGGTCCGAGCCATCTTCTACCTGACACATTGACGATTCTCAATAACGTTAATTAATAAAAATATATTCCAGACTTCGCGACGTCCACATATCCTACCAGAGGTCAGTGACCCTGACACAGAAGCGCCTGAGTGCGTCCTTCAACTGGGACGCGAACAGAGACCCTTCGCAGAAGCTGAGCATAGACGCACGACTGAACCACAAGGGACCCTGGCACCACGCGGGACAGGCCACGCTGCATTACCCGGGGAGGGTCGTCAATGGGGAGTTTGAGTTCTTGCTCAAAGGTAAAAAGGTCTAAATTGCCTTGATTTTGTACGTTTTGTCTTTACTTTGTAATAAATTTGTATTCTTGTAATTATTATTTTGAACTGTAAAGCGTATAATGACTTCAATTTTATTTTGCTGCTTTAATAAATGCTGTTGTTTTGTTGTTGTTGTTTTGAACTGTTTGACTTTTTTATTTAAGCTGAAAAGAGGCAGTCGTTCATCTTTTTTACCTATAAAATAATGTACAGGGACACATTTTTGATAGAACAGTAAATAAAAGACAGAGAATTTTTAAAAAAATGTAGAGTATATAATTTGTCAAAAGTAGTCGTTTCCTGATACTTATTTACGGCTCGTATATTTACAGTACTGCTCTTTCTATCTAAAAATATCCACTATGAATATTTTCCCGTCGTTCCCCCAGACTGGTACTGTGAGTGGTTGATCCGCCTGGGCTGGGCGAATCCCACGGCCATGGTGTGGCGCGTGAAGGCGTACTCGGAGGCTCGCGATCACACCGTGTACGCACTGCTCTCCAGCCTCGCCACGCCCCTCCCCGGCTGGGAGGACACTAGCTTCAACCTTATGTGAGTTCACTATATTACCTTCTAATAACATTTATATGTACATCAAAACCATCCCATACCATCAAATACCTTACTATAATTCTTGATACCGCTGTTTTTAAGTCTTATTGATATTTTTACAATTGTATATAGTTTTTCTTAAACTACATTAGTTCCTAAAAATATTCATATTTCGTAATCTGTATTTCCAAGACCATAAATAACTTAACAATTATACATACACAGATACATATACAAGAAACATTCCCAAATTCAATACTAATTTCAACCTTATGACTCTTACAACACGGCCCATTCTTAAGGTGGCGTTACAAAGACAACCTACAAGCTATCAACGGCAGTATGAACTGGCAGGAAGACTACCTCGCCTTCAGTCTACTGGCAGACTATCTCGTCACCACCAACAAGTTCTTTGGTGAGATCAACGCGTCTGTCAACTCCACTATCCCCACTCTACCTAGAGCATCTGCTATTGCAAAACACACTGTGATATGGAAGAAGAGTGCGGACACGTTGCTCAGTTTTCAGGTAAATTTTTTTTAGAGATATATTATACTATTGTCTGAAAAATCAAGAGTTGAGGTTCTCTAATTATCGTAACTCTGATTTTGACAACTTATTACGGTTTTATTCCGAAACATCCAGGGGCCAACATAATGATTACTTGACGTTTTGGTTGACCGATTTTAATAGAACTTTCACCGGCGGATAGCTAATGTTATAAGAAGCAACTTAGACTTCTTTATTTTAGAAAAAATATATTAATTACCACAAAAACAAAAAAATAAATCAATGATATGAACCATATCTGACACCCAGTAAATTAATAATATACTCGTGTGTATAATTTCTGTTTAATGTTTTAGTACAATGACGACGGTCTTCTGATGGTGAACTCGTCGTGGGCCATACTCAAGGGACAAAATGAAAACAACGTCACCGGGAGAGTTATACTTCTTACACCCTTCCAAGTAAATACATAAATTTTTATATGAATATTTGTTTAATTGCTTTAACTTGTGTTTTCTGTCGTACATTGAATATTCGGTAATAAGAATAATTGGTGCGATGACTCACTTAGTATAGAGCTTTCATAGTAATACGGTTTTAGATAGAAATCCTGCGTTATGTTTTTTGTTATAATATATATTTTTTTCTTTTCTATTATTTAGCTTAAAATTATTATATTCCATTTTAGGGATATACTAAAGGATTTCTGAGAACTGAGATCATTTTAGGACACAGGAGAGATATCAAGGGTGTTACTTATTTAGACTTGGAAGAAAAAGTTGTTAAGATTTATGTTAATGGTATGTGAACTTATTATATAGTATAGTTTTTTTTGTTTTGTTTTGTTGTTTTTTCTTTTAACAGTTTGGTTTTTACTTAATTATCATATATATCCACATATATACGCAGAATACTAACAGTCTGCTTCATGAAAACTTACATAAAAAGTAACAAAAATGTTGTAAATCCGCTTCAAGGTTGACAAACAAACAATCACTTCTCTCGGAAGTTCTTCAAATTTTTATAAATATTATTACTAAAACATATTTTAATATATATTCTTATAATCATAGGTCACATGCGTCGTATAACAAACTGCATGTTAGTGGTGAATGTGACGAGTCCGATCCCTCAGTTCTCTCAGACGACCGCGCGGTTCGGTTTCGTAGAGACAGACAAACACCTCGTGGCTATGATTGTCACTCCTAATACTACTACAGGTGAGTGTCGCGATGGCTCAGTGGTTAGAATGGCGGTACTGTTGATTATCGCAGGTTTGATTTCGAAAAAAAATATTGTGTGTACTTGAAATTCTTTAACTTTTTAATGTAATATATCTTCACTGACAGACTCAATCGAATAACATTTTATGTTTTTTAATTCAAAAATTAAGAAATTTGTAATAACTTACTTTACCTACTTCTTTAATAATTACTTAATCTTCTTAGGGATGGAATATTCAAATATATTGTCGTAATGATTCCTTCTCATAGGCTCTCATGAAATAAAAATATTTTAATCGAGTTCTAATATTCTAGATGGAGAGAGAGAGAAGGAAAGTGTGTGAGAGAGAGAGGGAGTGTGTGTGAGAGGGAGAGAGAGAGAGAGAGAGAGGGAGATTGATAAAGAGAGATAACAATTTAGTTTTAGTGTATTTGTTATTAAAATTATCATGATTATAAATTTAATTTTATTTGTACAGGAATCGAGGTCCTTCTACAGCTGACTTCATTACAGGATTTCAACATGTTCGGTCATGTAGCACTTCCCATACAGTACTTGAACAGAGCCATGGCCTCCGCCAAGAGGGGCCCGGAGGAGGTTGGTATTGTTTAATGGTATAAGTTATAATTAAAAGGGAAATAATTGTTTTGAGCATTTTTTTATTATTTGCTTTTACTTTTTTAAATTACTTTATGTAGGTAAACTTATAAAATTTTTATGTATAACGTTCGAATCGAAAAAATATTTGTTTTAAACAGTTAAAAATCAACTGAATACCATGTAACCTATTTAAAACTCGGATTCTTCGAAATTTAGTAAATAGGAGTTACTATTTTATTTTTATGCATAACCATTTTTTACTAGTGTTAATTAGATGAAATGTACAATACCTAACAAGATATAATATGTATAATAATTATTTTTTCTCTTATTATTTTATTACTATTTCAGGTTGATTTTAGAGTAGGCTGGGGATCAATGGACTTTGGTTTCACTGGTATATGGAAATGGAAGTCGATTCTAGACTTTATATATGTATACAAATTATATACACCTCTGGATGGCTTTGAAGAAAACGGTCTGGTGTTAAAGAATATATACAGAAAGGGGCTGGACACTGAGTTGTCTGTACGTCTATCAAAACATAAGGTAAATAAAATTTGCTGAGTATATTAAAAATGTATGTAAAAGTAGCATAATTTGGCGAATGACGAGCGGAAGGAATGTAGTCTCCTCCGAAAGTACTAAACCCATTGTCAATCGGTTTGTTTTAATTGATGAGTGTCATCGTGTAGATGGTGTAGGCTAAAATTTCGTGATCAGTCGTGTCCTTGAAAAATAATCAATAAAATTCTTCGATTTCCATGGATGTCAACAGGAAAAAAAGCTAGAGCTCGTGTTTGTTTACGTTAGTCGAGCAGATGAGGACCGTCAAACTATGCTCAAATAGTTTTTTTTTTCTCTAATTTAAATCTCACTCGCTCAGTTAAGCGACAGAATGGCGAGTACCTTGTCTTACTATTCATCACTTATAATAAAATATTTATAAATGCTTTTTAGTTCGGTGTATCAATCCTGTTAGTAGACAACGGCAAGGGTCTCCTCGACGTGATCAAGGACAGGTTCCAGCACAAGGCTGGTGACCCCGACATGTTCATCGAGAACTTCGACACAGAGGCCAGCGTTAAACTGGACACCCTGTACTACCCCACCATCACCTTCCACGCACACATGATGAAGGTTGTACTTTTATATATATGTAGTACATGTAGTATAAAATACATTTTTGGAGATAAAAAGTTACCTTAAGACAACAAAACGGGTCAATACTTGTTAAATATATAATTAGTAATTAAACATATTGGAAAGTAACTTTCTCTTATACTAATAATCCATTAAAATTCTATTCTTTTATCTCTCATTTTTATTTAAATCTTTCTTATAAAAATCCATAACTGCCGGAGTAAGTAATTTAAGTAATCATATTAGTACAAAACAAAGGATGACATTTTATATTTTATACAAATATTTTTTATAGTTCGTGGGTCCGGATGAAGAAGACATTTTGGAAGCGAACGCTACTCTACATTTACCGGACAAACCACCCATTGTTCTAACAGATGTATTTGTATTAGAGGTATCACAAATATTGTTATTTTTCTATATTTAATATAAAGTGCAACAATAGAGCTTTTAGATTTTATATTGCTTTTTAAAAAATATATTGTTTAGTTCCAAAAAAAAAATTTGAAAATTTGGTTCGGTTACAAAGAAAATAATGTTTGTCCACGATATCTCCCAAATCTTTTTAAACGCAGTTACAATAGTCTGAAACCTTGCAACTTTATTTTTTTTTTATATATACATATAAAAATCACAAAAAGTTAAAATTTGAAGCTTTAAAAACCGTTTAAGATATTCAAAATAATTTGATACATATATATATAAAAATATATTTTTGATCAGATTTTAAATTAATTCCAGGAATACACAGTAATGAGGAACACTCTGAACGTGGTAACACCGTTCCAGGCGGTGAAGCAATTAAAGTCTGTATACACTGTCGATATTACTATAGGAGAGAAATTCAATGTCACCTGTGTAGCCCTGCTTTATAATGGTACTTACTGGCATGAGGTAAGTAAAATTATTAAATATCTATACTAATATTATAAAGCTGAAGAGTTTGTTTGTTTGAACGCACTAATCTCTGGAACTACTAGCCCGAATTGAAAAATTCTTTTTGTGTTGAATAGTCCGTTTATTGAGAAAGGTTATATGTCATCTCGCTGTGACTTATAGAAGTCAAGCAGCAATGAAAAATGCTGCAAAAACGGGAAAAGATTTCTTTTTTGAGAGCTTTCCTCGCGTGCGCTGAGGAAACACTAAAAACCGCGCGGACGGAGTCGCGGGCGACCCCTAGTATATTATATATGTTTTTCCTTTTAGAACTAATGGATGTATTTTTCTTAAATTAATATTCACAATAGTTAATTGTTGCCTCTAGTCATCTTGACAGATAGCATTAGTCGGCAATTCGATATATTCGACCGATGCTATAATTTATTTATTTATGTACTAATTCATTAATTTTTTTATTCAAATCACTCGATTTAAAAATTAAAAGAAGAGTGTACAGAGGCTTTATAAATAAAAAGACTTTTTATAAATTATGATGCGTTCTGTGAAGTTATAATATGGGAAAAATTATATTTAGAGACAGCTCGGAAGCTGATAAATCAAATTTAAGCGAGGGTGAAAAAGTCATGTACTGCTAGTTTCTATCACCTATGGCTATACCTAAGTCAATAGATTAAAATGTAATGTATATTAAAAAAAATAACAATTTAAGCAATTAAATTTCCTTTGAAAACCTCGCAACTGGAGTTAGTTCAATAATTGCGACTTATATGTATGATAATTTAGAGAAAATAACTAAAAACATCAGTCAGTACCTAGTAGTAGTAGTTCATACTAAATCGAATGGTTCCAGATCTCATACAAGATCTACTACGAGACGGAGACGGGCGAGGACGACGCGTACAAGTCGTACGTATCATCGGTGGGCGTGGCCACGCCGCTGGCCGTGCTGCCGGCGCTGGAGGCGCGCGTGGCGGCACGACTGGAGGACGCGCTGTGGAAGATGTCCGCTGACATCGCCATGCCGTCCTTCACCGTCACAGCTCTGGCGCGTCTGGAGGTCGGTGTCATTTTTTTTTTTTTTTTTTTCTTTGTCTATACTGTTAGCCCTGTTGGCTATTACAGCGTCACCGGGGGACCGTCACCGTCGGTGTCAATTAACACTTACTTTTACTAAACGCCTAGTTTGACACAACACAACTATGACATTTGGTAATTTGATAACTAATGATGAATACCATTTTTTATTATTTTACTTAATTTTAATAAACTTAATTTTAATTTTGTTTAGGATTTTCTAAAGTTTTAAACATTTGGGAGCAATTTTAATTCGATTGTTTTGACTATATGATATTTATACAATTAAGAATTGTCGTTGCATTATAAATATAAATATAATAAACTTCAACATGTTATATATTTTATAACATGTCATTTTTTAACGCAACAATCTTAAACTATCTATCGGATTTTTAGTCGTATTTTTAGGACACTTACAGCTAATATTAGAAAGTGTATTTAAAATTATTAATAAATTATATGTTGTATAAAAATATACCTAATATAGTTAATTCTGTTATTAATTATAATCTCTGAAGTAATGACTTAAAGCCATTTTTTAGTATTTTGAATAAAATATGAATATATACACACATGAATTTATAAAAATATCTTTAACTCTGTAGCTGGATGACCCGTTCGTTGAAACATCAGGCAGTTTGAATCTAACTTCACCTTACTTAGAGGATTACTTCATTAAGATGCAATTTAAGAAAGATTTCTCTGACGTGGAGAGCGTAGTGGGCGGCGGCATACAAATACAACAGGGCGAACAAAATAACTATGTAAGTTTGGTTAATTATGAGATAAGATACTTTATTAATAACTTATTTGTGATATTTGTGTTAGTATGTATTGTTGAGTATTTTTATTAAATATCAATGATTAAGCATTAACTTCATTACACAATGAATCATACAATAATAAATCTTTTGAAATATATAAAATTACAAAGGCTTCTCATGACAATAATAATATTAGAACTAATGCTTGAAGTATAAATCTTTGGCTTTAACGTTGATTTGCAAGGTCAGAAATGTGTATGTTTGTGTGTATATGTGCAAATGCCGTTATTATCAAGGGAGTGTGTTTGTATTGCTGTGTATGTGTGCAGTTGTTCGCGGATACAGTATGGCGGCCGCCTCCGTCCCGCCACCTGCGCGTGCAGCTGCGCGGTGCGCTGGCGCCCGTGGTGTCGCCGGTGGAGCTGGCGCTGCAGTACGCGGAGGAGGCGGCGGGGGCGGCGGCCGGCGGACTGCACTCACACACACTGCGGGCCGACCTCACCGCACCCGCCGGGTACTACTCGCTCGCCGCCGACGCACGACCCGCCGCCGTCAGCGTCGCACTCGCCACGCCGCACGATGGATGCAGGTAACACACACATGTACAGACACGGACATACATACACACACCCACACGCACGCACACATACACTGGGCATTCATATAGTATCAAGTACTCGTTACACTGAGTATCAATACCTCATTACGTACTAAAAAAACTTTTCTATTCTGTATATATTTTCCACGTTGTATTAATTATTTAGACCACGATGAAAGTGTCCAATACATATACAGTATCACAACGGTGTATCACACACACATTCACGTATCATTTTAAATTTAAACTAGCAATTTTGAGACGTGTTGATGTTACTATGCGGAAATCTAATATATTTAAATGATACAAAACCCTATGATAATTACTACATATTACTATCTTCCCGAAGAATAGATATCCAATCCATCATACGTCGTTCACAATAGTTTCTATTCAGGATGAGGTTATATTCACATAATATTCCAACCACAACAGTTATGATACTAATACCAAGATTTCAACTATACTACTGTTATAATCGAATTGATTCCATGGATTCACCGGGTACCGGCCCATCGCGTTCCAAGGAGAGCAGTGCAAACAGTGACTAAGACTTGCGACCTAGGTGTAGGTTTTAGGGACCCTTTAATCTTCTTTGTGTCTATAATGTAATTGTTTGTTACACAGGACCGTGAAAATAATTGGTGAACTCGATGGAGATGATATCAAAGGTTCATTCGTAACAGACGCCACTGAGTACGACGTCTCTGGGAAAATTATTAATAAGGAACCACTTGAGGTAGACCATTAATTATTAAATGTATATTATTATGTATTTGTAATTTAAGCTTAGGTGTCAGTCTTAACAATATGTAAATATAGAACAAATCAATTAATTCAAATAGAAAGTGACACAATAGCTCAGTTGTTATAATACCTAAAGTAGGATACTAATGTGTATTTTTTGTTCCCAGCTATCCCTCGTCCTAGTCCCCAAAGGTCAAGGTCAAAAAATGACAATCCGCGTGAAGTACGAGAAGTCCCCCACCGTGTACGCTTTGACCGCACACGTCGTCGGTCCCATAGAGGCCACTATGAGGGCCAAAGCTGAGATTGAGACGAATTTCACAGACATATACTTTAAGGTAACACAATTATAGTCATTACAATTTAATATAACTTTTATGTTGTATAGTATAAGGTTCAATTTCGGTTATATTCGATGGATAGGAAAAAAATAGCAATAATTTATAACAATGTATGGTTACTTACTTACATTTAATATATCTCTTTTTCCTACTAAAATTATAAGAATATGTGTATATGGGAAAGGTAATCTCCGCAACCATGAAATCTAGTTAAAACATGTTTTACCATTTGAAAGGTAAATTATTTTATACCTTTAATACTAGTATTAAAAACTTTTTGGACACTACATATATCCTAATTTTTTTATATTAATCATTACTCTCAGGTGGACCTCCCCAAGGTGAAGAGTAAGGAGATGTTCGTGAAGTCCCGTGTGGAGTCCCACCCTGGTCTCCGGCGCGTGGTGCGGCTCCAGGCCTCCTCGCCGCTGCAGACACTCAGCTATGTTAACGGGGATGCTGACTTTATGTAATTCATTATATTGCTTTTTTTAAACATTTTTATAGTTCTATGACAGCATAATTATTATAATTTTTTACACGTCACAATAAAATATACTGAAAAGTTAGAAACAATAATTAGAACATTTGAAAGAAGCCTAATAGATGTCACCCCCGTCCCGATAAGAACGATCGTATATTAAATGCTTAATTTACCAAGCCGGGTAGCGATACGGGAGCTCAAGGTTTCCAAGAGGTTGCAGGTTCGGATCCTACCCGTATCAGTTTATTTTTCACTCTATAATTATTTAAATTTTTAATAAGCTTTACATACATGTTTCCTTAAAAAAATACGTCAAAGTAAGGTTTTATTTGCAGCTTTGGACCGAAAACCGGCTACTTACTTTGCAATTACGAACTACCAGATATGAAAGGTGATGGGGATCTCAAATGGAGCTTTTTACTTGGAGACTTGTATATAAGGGTAAATAATTTGGCTACTTAGAAACTACTACTACTATTTAAAAGAAAAAACTTCTACACAATCAAAATTCTTCCCTAACTTCTAGGCATTAGGTCAGCAACTCGTAAAGCAGATTCAGAAGAGCATAGATCTAGATATATATTTCGGTAACACCACAGATGACGGACTACAGAAGACTAACGCAGGCTTCAGAATGGATTTAGATCATATATGGCAGTGAGTTAGAATTCATATCATTATTTAGTTATATAAATAAAAAACATTTAATTGAGATCTTCAAACTATATGTGATTAAAATACATAAAAATAATTATTCATATAAAAAATATGTGTGAGCAAATAATATTCACTTAGTAAAATTTCAGAAAAGTAGCGTTAGAGAGAAAGAGATGAATATAAAGTATCGAGTGTATTAAAAGTATCAAGTGTGTTAGGTTTATTATTTTAATATATTTTTCGTCAAGCTCAAAAGTCATTGAGCGCAGGGACGAGCGTAGCTCATGTAGTTGTCTCCAATGCGATCTACCTGATGTTTCATATCTTCTAGTACTGAACCGATTGGCTCTGTTTGTGTCTCAGTCGTCAGTTCGATCTTATACATTTATATTTGTTTCTTTATCGTCTCTAATTTTCAAAAAAAGAACAAGAGCTTCACTTTAAACAATATCAAATCACATCCCTATCCATATAAAGTACCAAAAAGTATAATAAATTAAAATAACAATCCCAATATACCAGAATCGGCGCCAACGCATCCTTCGGGTTCCTGATGGAGCAGCGCCTGAGCCTGTTGGTGAACGCCATCCTGCCGCGGCCGGGTGTGGACGTGCACACGCTGCAGCTGGACGCGCGCGCCGGCCCGCCCGCCGCACTCACCGCGCTCTACCGCACTGACGTCACACGAGTGCGGGCTGGACTCAGGGGACAGGTGCGATACGGATAGTACATTGAGATGTTAGATTATGGGTTGTAGGTTCGATTCTTATTCTCGATATATTCATTTGAAATCAATCGGGGTTGCTCAAATATATTTGAAAGATCTATCTTTGAATAACTATTAAATTTATAGTTTCTTTTTCTCCCATTTGAATATCATTCGCACAATTAAGAGACAGCATGGCGATAACCGAGTTATTAAAATAAATCAGTTTATTTCTGCATACTCTTAAAGAATAGGTATTATTACTACTAAGCTATGTGTTTTCAGTAATAAATTCATTCAATGATTTTTTTTTTCTTTGTTATTTCAAAACAATATATTTAATTCCAATTTATTAAGAACTTTTTCTAATAGACATATAAGTTAAATTAATTACAAAAACCTTAAAATAAACTGAATGTTCAGATGCAAAACCTACCGGAGAGTTTCGACGCCAATGCAACAGTAACATGGACAGCGAACTCAAAATATAAAAACGTAGACAATATTATTTCATACAAATGGGATGTGAACGGCTCAAAATATATCGACTATGTACTTAACACCCCCCTATATGAGAAGGAACCCACTCTGACGGTGAAGGGGTCATACCAAAAGGACTTTGTGCATGGGTACCAAGTTGTTAAGTGAGTATAATAAATAATAATAATAAAATAATACTAGTGAGTATAATAAGTAATGATTGAGAGAATAAATAAAAATCAGGTCATGTGACATTACTATGTCGCTATACTATGTCATATGACCTGATTTTTATTTATTCTCTTAAGGTCGCTATCTTAGGTTTTTTTTTTATTAAAATCATGGTTAGTTGTTGGCTATTTCTATATAAAAATATGGTTTTAAAACCCGGATAATCTATAGATTGTAGCGTGGCGTCATATTTATTATCTACATTAGCCCAACCCTGATAACTATTTCCTCTAGTATTTCCTATTCCTCCACACTTCTCTAATCTTCAAGGATCCTTACTTTTTATATATGATTAATTACCAGTTATATTAGCTTAAAAACTATTCCATATACATATACCATTACGAACATCTGTCGATACATCCAGGGGTCACATGCACCGCCCAGGGTCAAGTCAGATTGGTGAAGTGGACGTCACATACGGAGGCGTCAAACATACAGATGGATACTTCAACATGTCCACACCTTTCAGCACTTTGCCATGGCTAAAGAGTATATTTAATGTAAGTATTTGTGTATTATATACACTTTAACCAAGCTTACATAAAATTAAATAAATATAAAATAAAAATGTATTATATCAAGCTTAAAACGAGGAAGTCAGTTGTCAACGGAAACGGGCTCAAGTATGTCGCAGGTTCGACTACTGTTCCTGTTATTTTATTCAAAATATATTTATTTATTTTTTTATGTAAGTGGTATGATAGTCAAAAAGCAAGAATTCTTTGTTATATAAGCATAATACTGTACCGAGAAAAATTCCACTTGTATTTTTAAAATAACTTTATTTTTTGTCTCCTTAAATTTATGTCAATAATACAATATAATAAAAGGTTACACTTTTTAAAATTGTTAATAACTTTGCTTGTTTGAAGAAAGAAATAGTAATCATATTTATTATACTTAGATTGTAGTAATACAAATATTTGGAAGAAAAATTGTGTACACTATGCTTTAGTGTACACAAATTAGTAAATATTTCAGACCTCAAACCTGTCCTTTTGTTTATTAAAACAAAAAAATATGTCATCAATATCTGTATTTAAAATAAAGATTTTTATCTCTATCCATTTATCTATCTATCTCTTTCCTAAATACTATAAAAAATTGATTTTGCAGATCAACAACTTTGAAGAAAACTCGAATAACAAAATAGATTTATTCTGGCCAAACAAAACCGCCTCACTGAACACCACACACGACTTCACCAAATTAGACAAAGGGTTCACACAAACTGGAACAATATCACTTTCAGTTCCATTGAACACTCAGCACTTAGTCAGTACTAGATACTTTTATATAGAGGAGGACAAAATTAGCAATGGAAACACAACTATTGATTTTGATCAAGAGAGATTTGTGAAGGGTTCGTTTAATAAGGTTTTGAGTAAGAGTGAAAGGAATTTGGACCTTGAGACTATGAATATAGAGGTGGAAAATGTTCACACTCCCGTTGGTGTCAAATATATTCATGAGTATGATGATACTGGAAATATTGTGAGTATTTGAAAGATTTATTGTATTGATTTTATATTAGAATAAAAAATATATATTTTTCTACAATATTTTTCTTAATACTCTTATGTTCAAGTAAGGAAATAAGCTATAAGTGTTATTCAATTATAATGGCCTTAAAAAATAGGACATTTTTTATAGTAAAATTTATTTAAAATCTTTAAAGCAATAAATACGAAAAAAAATCATCTTTAATGTTATTACATAAGACTCAATTTCCCAGGACGTAAAACAAGCAACAGTATTCCACTTACATAACGCAACTAAATTCAACGTAACCGGTAAACTGGACACACACACATACAACACCGGCAAAGAGCTGAAGTTCACAGCCATACACGGGAATAGAACTTGGACCTTCGAGAACCAGTACGAGGCCGTGGATAAGGAACTGAAACAAGGCAGTAAGGTGACGTGGGCGGATGACGTGTGGATACATTATGATATACACGTCACTAATATGAGTGAGGTAGGTATTTATATGTATATATTTTTATTCTATTTTATAATGTAAATGATAACTATTGAAGAACAGGTAGTATTTATTAGTAATCAAAAAGTTGGGAGTCGTGTATAGTCGGGACACATAATATGTCTTCAGACTTCTCAACGGCATTATTATTATTTTTATTATAAATATTAATATAATTTGTTTAAATATATCTTCTCGGGGATAATATATAATATGGAATCTATTCCTTTACAGGCGGACACTGAATCCCAGAGCATAATATTGAACATTCTATACCCTCGTCGTTCGTTCCGCTGCGACGCCCTGTACCGCCTGCAGGACGCACTGCTGGACGGACGAGCGCTGCTGCAGTGGGACGTGAGGGGAGACAACAAGAGCGCCACACTCACCGGACGGTGGGAGAACCCGCCCAAGGACGGGGGCAATCTGCACGATGTGTACCTGGCCTTAGCACACCCCTCCTTCAGGAAGGTGAGTGGGAGCCTTCCCAATGTGTACCTAACTTTACTTAATGTTTAAGGCGACGGATTTATATTACACAGTAGACCTAAGTATTAACAGACGACACCCCTCCCCGCCCCCCACTATTCATTTTAATACTTGATTAGTTAAAAAATCGGTAACTTTAAATATTTTATGCTTCCTTCTACTGTATTACAATTATTTTACTCGTATTTGATAAAACGTTCAAAAATATTTGTGTGACGCCATTTTTATACCTTTTTATATTTCAGGACGTAACACTCAAAGGGCAGTATCTCACAACTCCATCAGTGATGTCCAACCTTTCGATCGAATTACAATATTCCGATTACGAAAAAGAATATTTAAAACTCCAATCAATATTAACTGATAACTCGAACGGACCAATCAGAGATTACAAATACTCGCTCAAATGTACTCATCCGTCTACAAATCTGGATTTGAACATGAATTCCGATATAAATATTCATAGTCGATGGTATTATTTGAGTAACTATTATAGATTCCAGAAGTCCATGTTCTATGAGAAGTTGAGGCATAACAAACTGTTGTTGGATTTGAACAACAGCGCTATTAATTGGGAGGTAAGTTAATTATTTGTGTAAGTAATGGTTAAAAAAAATATGATCTTTATTAAAGTTTCATTTCTCAAATATTTATATATTTAAATCCTCATTCTTGTACATTTCAAAAGGTGAAATATTGACTTTTGACATTTACGAACAGTCGATACCTTTTGGATGGAATCTTTTGCCAAAATTTGGTCGAATTTACCGATATTTTTTTAAATAAAACCAAACAATTATAGTTTAATTTTTCAAGTATTATTTTCTAAACACATTTTAAATATTATTTTCTAAACATTTTTTAAGTATTATTTTCTAAAATTAAAATAAATTAAGTAATTACATTAAATAATTCAACAACCAAAAGCAAATAAAAAAAAATAAAATAATCGCTCAACCAACTTATAAAATTTATCATTCTATATTCTATCGTCATTATAAACGTGAAACAGACTTGAGTCTTATGAAGTTTTAACCAATGATAATTGTAGTTTAATTTATCCTTCAATCATCTGTACATTAAATACACGGGGTACTTTATAATCCCCAGCGCACCAACGAGACGTACTTCTACAAGTTGAACGGCACGTGGTCGCTGGTGTACCCCAGGTACTCAGTGGGCGGGGTCGTGCGACGCCCCGCCGCCAACGACACCGTGCTGGCCGTACTGTCCATGGTAGATAAAGCGCTGGTGGCGCATTATAACAGCACGGATGGTGAGTATAATGTGTTTGTATATATCTTTTTATCAACAAAAAAACACATCAATTGTAATCTTTTTTCAGGAAAAAAAATCTACTGCTTCCATCTCGACCTCCTATTTTTTTAATATCTTTAATGTATACAGATATCGTTTTTACATTCGTATTATTATTTAACTTTACTGATCAATTGTCTGTTAGTCTGCTCATATATAATGTTTTCTTTCTTTGTGTTACGTCTAATAGACTGTTTTTAAGTTTTTGTGTGAAACTATAAAGATTCATGTACTTTTTCCTCTTCAAAAATTTTAAAATCTTACTGTTACTCCTTTTAAGTTCCTTAGAAGTGGCATTTTAAAAAACTCCATCTAGGAACTAGTCGTATTATTTTTATTCAATACATTTTTCTTTCAGATATTTCATATCACTTGATAGGAAAAATTGTGGACGCTAGATCAGCTAAGCTAGACGCATGGCGGAACTACGATGACGTCACCACTGTAGATCTAGCTTCCTATATCCGGTTGAACCATTCCCGTCTACTCACTAGTGCTGTAGTATGGCGCCCTGAAATATTTGCTGAAGTCAAATCACAGGCGTTATTTACATTAAAGATGATATACGAACAAATAAACGAAACATTACTGATTCTTAAAGAAGCTCCAATGGAATCTCATCTTGCCTTGAGAAATATTTGGAGTGACGCAAAGCCAAGAGTCAGAGAATTTCTGGATGATTTGAACGATTTACACGTAATTAAGGACGATTTGGATGAATTTGAAGGGTTCTTAAAGGATTCATATGACAAAAACGACTTTTACGTAAAGGATATCGTCGAATTTACGTATTACGTATTGGATGAAATGGCGATCAAAAATCATTTGGAAAGTCTGCCTGGATTTGTGAATGACATGTGGGGTATGATGGGCAACACCAGTCAATCAATTAAAAAGAGCCTCACATACGTAGTGGATTCCATAAAAATGGCGTACGCAAACTTTTTGGAATCCATGAACAAAGTCCTGGAAGCAGATTTGATGGAATTGGTATCTGATAAACTGGAGTCCATGATACTACAGTACGACACCTTTGTTAGAGATTTGCACATGAAATTCCTGGATTATTGGGAAGAGACCTGGG
Source organism: Napeogenes inachia (assembly GCA_959347355.1). Taxonomy (NCBI): domain Eukaryota; kingdom Metazoa; phylum Arthropoda; class Insecta; order Lepidoptera; family Nymphalidae; genus Napeogenes; species Napeogenes inachia. Next base: position 7,991,022 of record OY365795.1, on the reverse strand, counting down.
TTAATGCTACATCCAGGTTATCTAAATATTGGCACGACTTACTTAAATCCATAGAGCCATTGTTCTTTAAAGTAGTGCACTATACTGAAGCTTTCGTTGTAACTATTTGGCGAGGTGTGATGGACTTCTTCCATGAAAGAACACATGAGTTGACAGACACACCATATTTCAATTATGTTTCTACTTTTGGCCATGAAATGGATCGGTAAGTATTTCTGAAAAAAGAATAGAATTCTTATGTACCAATTAAATATAAAATAACGAATATTAAATTATTATCTATACAATAAATCGGCCCAGCATTGTCGCCCTGCTGGCCGAGTGTTTAGCGCAGACGCCTAAAGTATAGCGGGCCTCGGGTCCGATTCCCGACAGGGATATGCGTTTATGTGATAAGTATGTCTGTATTTCTGGGTTTGGCCGTTTATTAAATATATTCAAAGTATTTATAATGTGTATTTCTATGTATTTTTATCTTTGTCTAACAGTTTTAACAAAAGCAAATAATTTGCTTACTTAGGAATTAGATCAATTTGTGTAATTTAGATATAATTAAATCTCACAATGTTCCAGTATTTACAAAGATCTAATGCATAACGACCTTATAACAAATATCAAGAAATACTCCAAGAAGTTAGTTGATGTAATTTGGGCCAAAATAGAAAAATATGTCCCATTCACGGATGAGTTCAAACAACTGTACAATGAATTCAAAAACGCCTGGGAAAACTTTTTAAAGACACCACAAGTTGTTTATGTTAGAGAAAAGGTAAAACATTTTGCTTATATTAATCTATATCTATACTAATATTATAAAGCTGAAGAGTTTGTTTGTTTGAACGCACTAATCTCTGGGACTACTGGCCCGAATTGAAAAAATATTTTTGTGTTGAATAGTCCGTTTATTGAGAAAGGCTATAAGGTATATATCATCTCGCAGTGACTAATAGAAGTTAAGCAGCAATGAAAAATGGTGCAAATTTATTATAATCTAATAGGTTCTGACTGACTTAGTTATAGCATACAGTCTAAACCGCAGGTCGTAGAGATAGTAAAATTAGAGGATATATTTGTATTTTCGTACGTAGTAGTGTATTAAGAAAAGATTTTTAAATTCCACCCTTAAGGGTTTTAAATATCAATTTTGTATGGAACTCGGCGGCAACACTAAAAACCACGCGGATGAAGTCGCGAGCGACTCCTAGTTAATTTATAAGCATTAACATTAAATATTGTTAGAATTAGATTTGTTTTTTTTTTATATATAATTATTTTACACAGAGATAACTTTATTAACATTTAACGGTCAACAGTATATTTACTCTAGATTTAAAGGCAAGCTAAAATATTATTTGATTAATAAGGACAATTTAAAACTTTTAATTAAATTTATGTAAATGTTAGCTGTCCGTATTGAAAGCTTCATACACCGGATAACGATGAGACAGAAAATTATTGAAAATCACATTAAATTATGCTCACATAAGAAAACTTTTAATAAAACAAATTAAATAATTGTTCTATACTACCCGATCTCTTTAAATCATAAAAGTTAAAACAAAAAAAAGATAAAAAAAAAAAAAAAGATAATTAGTTTTAATTTAATTTCCCAGTATAAGGAGGCCTACGTACGTCTCCGCTGGTGGTACGACTACTTCCTACTGGGCGAGGCGGCCGAGCGCGTGTGGGACGTTGTCTACGCGAAGGTCACTGACCTTGCTAAAACAGCACTACAGTACGAGGAGCTGTGAGTATATAAGCAGCTATTTCATTTTTTTATTTATTAAGCACTAGGTCAACTAGTGCACTAATATCGTATTGTGAGCTAATGGTGCCATCTGATTGGTGGACATTTTTTGAAGTCAAATAGTAGTAGATTGGATATTGAAAATGGACCTAATAAAAGTTTTCATTTGTTATATCTTTTGGTATTGGATAATTTGTTATTTAATTTATTAAAGTTGTATAAATAATGAACTTACTTCTGTAAATATAATATATTTTGATATTGGTCTGTTTTTAATTTGAATTTCATAGTATTTTGTCCAACAGTAATATTTAATTTTCAGACATCGCACTCCAAAAACAAATTTCATATTCGATCCACAAAAGGGAGAGATCATTCTAGAACAAAAGCTACCAATGTCTTGGCATGCCTTCAACAGAACTCCAGATTTCAGTGAAATATCAGAATATAAGGCAGTCAGAGACTTCATGGACCAATGGCTGATCAGTAACAGGAGTATTTGGGCATATTATTATGATATCAGACCGTATATGGACTTTAATAATATCATGCCTCCCTTTGCTGGTAAGATTTCCATTAAATAAACTTTTATATCACTTGTTTGAAAATATCTATAATAATAATAATAATATCAGGACAAATTACACACATTGATCTAAACCCTAAGCCCCTAAGCAAATTATTTGCTTGTGTTAAGGGTGTTAGACAACAACACAAATACATGGAAATAAACATATAAATACTGAGAATATATTTAATAAACGACCAAACCCAGACACACAGACATCTATGCTCATCACATAAATGCCTATAAACATGTATAGCCATGTTAAACTTATTTAAATTTTAAATAAATATAGAATAATATATAAACAAACACGGGAAGGAATATGAACCCGCGACACACCGTCTCGTCACTAACAATTGAGCTACCGTAACGCAAACCGCCTCGGAGAATTAAACATTCTATATATGTATATTTATTTATTTCGGGACGGTGGAGACATCTATCAGACTTCTCTCGAAAATCCTAACCAAAGTTTTCAACTTTGCAGTATAGATAAACATTAAAAAAATGCCACTACCATTAAGTCAATGCTTGAAAATATCTATAAACATATAGTCTAATAATAAAACATAATGTTAAAACTATTTAAACTTTATATAAACCGATTGCATGATATATTACTACTCTATGTATTTTTAGGTGTGGCCATAATGACTGGTGAAGGCACGCTGGTGACTTTCGACAAACAAGTGTTCACAGTCACTGAGCCAGGGACCTTCCTCCTCACCAAGGACTACAGGCAGAACAACTTCACCATACTCATGGAGAGTAATGACCAGGGAAGATTCAACCTGGTTATATTAACTAAGAAGAATCTCATCTTTATTGACTTGTACAGAGAGGTGAGAATTTATTGTAGCTTTTAAAAGTTGGCATGTTATACTTGATTTAACTACTTACAGTATTATAAGTAAGTATTTAATTTTTCAATCATTTTTATTTATTTTTTTTCCCTTTTCGTTATTGTTTTTTTATAATTGTTATTTGGAGGATATTTATTTTTAAGTATATTTCCAATATTGGCGACAAAAAATTTTATTGAACACATTACTAACTAAATTATGTTAAACAATTATATTCCAGCAAGTATCATTGGGTCGCTCCATGCCGTTGAACCTTCCCGCGGTAATTGACGACCTCATAGTGGACAGACAGACAGACACTCTCACAGTGGAGGGACAGAACGGTCTAGATATACGCTGCAACCTGCTGTTCCATACTTGCAAGTTGGAAGTTTCAGGTAAATGGCTAATACAGAATTGCTAGGTTCATCTTAGAAATACTAAACAAAACGAATAAAGTCAGGTTAACTGTATATATAATAATAATAATAATAATCTTTATTTTCACATAGTACATGACAGTAGTATTTAAATTAAAAATAGGTAATAACAGGTTAATGGTTTTGGTATCACTACAATGCAATACAATATTTATTTATTTTATTTACGTACACCATGCATTAGCAACTGTCTTAATTAGTATATATTATATAATTACCTATTTAAAAGACTTCTAAATTAATTAAAATATTTGGTATAAATCTGCATTTGATATGAAATACCATATTTGAGTTATTAACAATTGATATAAAAACTACGTAACTGACTAATTGCAGAATTTGCAACAATCAATTAAAATTTTCTGATATTAATTTTTCTTGTCTTCAATTAGTCATTCTGATATACTTCTTCAACGGGTGGATCCAGTGGAGTTGAATGTTGAGCTCGGCATATGTTAAATATTGTGTATAATACTACTCTATATACAGGGTGGTTCTACGCCAGCCTGGGTGGTCTACTGGGTACATACAACAACGAACAGTACGACGAGAAGCAGCTGCCCTCGGGCGCCTTGGAGAGGGGGGAGCGCGACCTGGCGCGGGCCTGGAGCGTGCGCCCGGGACAGGGACACCTCGCACCAGCCAGGAACAACACCGCCTGTGATAAGTTCTTCAGGAACAAGGTGTCGCCGCTACATCCATGCTTCTCACTGGTGGGTGCTCCTGTTAGGGTGCGGACTCATTGGGTCCGTTGGCTTTGAATCCAATAATAAATAAGACAGTGTGGCTGCACCTTTATAAGAATACTTGATAGTTATATGTACATAACAGAACTTCCTGTTACTAACATTTTTCAAGTGTTTTTATATTACGAATGTATTTTATATGTCCAAAGAAATATTAATAATAATAATATCACAGGACAAATTACACAAATTGATCTAACCCCTAAGCAAGCAAATTAATTGCTTGTGTTAAGGGTGTAAGACAATGATACAAATACATAGAAATAAACATTATAAATACTGGAATATATTTAATAAACGACCAAACCCAGAAATATAGACATTTATGTTCATCACATACATGCCTGTCCCTGCCGGGAATCGAACCCGAGCCTCACTGAGCCGCTATACGTTAGGCGTCTGCGCTAACCACTCAGGGCGGTTAAAATAAACAATATTTTAACTAAAAAAATTATGATGATTATATAATCAAGAAAAGAATACGGCCTAGTCTAGTAGTAGCAAGCAGGAAAACAAGAACAGGTACTGTTTGGGGCTAATACTCTCCTCAGACTTAAAAACAATTACATTAATAATAATAAGAAAAAAATGTAAATGTATAAATGTAAATAATAAGATTAAAATAAAATAAATGATAATAATAATAATATCAGAACAAATTACACACATTGATCTAACCCCTAAGTAAGCAAATTATTTGCTTGTGTTAAGGATGTTAGACAACGATACAAATACATAGAAATACACATATAAATACTGAAAACATACATTTTAATCAACATGTATATTTTTAATCATCATAAAATAATTCTAATAACGTAATGCTGTTTTAATATTTGATATAGTTACGATTATATTTTAGTATAAATCTAAAAATTTTAATGTCTGTAGAATATATTTACAAGAAATTTTTTACAATCTTTGTGTAAGGTCGTACCCCCTTTTTCCGTGAACGTCAAATGTACACCCCGCAATGCAACTTCATATGAATAAATTAAATTATTACCTACCAATTAATTAAACTGTTATCATTCCTAATAAAAATTTATTCCTAACTCGGCCCCTCTCTCTCCTCTAGATCGACGCAGTTCCATTCTACGTGCAGTGCGAGTCAGGTGCGGACGCGTGCGCTCTGGCGGCCGCCTACCTGCAACTGTGCGAGCGACAACACGTGCCCGCACACATACCAGACCACTGCGTGCAGTAAGCATATTTTTTCGCAACTGTGACTGTTAGCACCAATACAGCATCATTTAAACTTTTTTTATAATTTTTTATCCAGCCAAAAAAGAATTTGTCCCGTTTTTTTTTTAAATTTAGAATATGGTTTGTTAATTTACGATTTGTTAAAAATGTATTGCTCAAAATGTTTTTTTTTTTTAGATGCACAACTCCAACAGGTGACATTAAAGAGGAGGGTTCGTTCTTACAGCTACAGAACATACCGACCTCCATGGACATAGTGTTCGTGATCGAGGCGCAGTACTGCAACAAGAACATACGGAAGGCCAAGAACATTGACCTGTTCGTTGAGACCTTGGATAGTAAACTACAAGGAAATGGCTTCTCTGATAATAGGTGAAATTACAATATATATCTAAAATAAAAATTATATATATCAAGTTTTTTGTTATAAGTACCTATTATAAAAAAAGTTATAATTTAAGTTTTGTACAGTCACAGAAAATACAAACTCTTTGCTAACAAAAGAATGATTTTACAAGCTTCAAATATATCATCAAAAAATACAAATAAATATAATAAGCAATTATAAATATCTTTCCACAATAACGTCTCATCCCCAGGTACGCGGTGGTGGTGTACGGTGGTCGCGGCGTGTTCCGTCGTCCTCGTGCGCTGTACGTCAACAACAAGCTGTTCACTGACGCCGTGGACGTACCCAGACACTTCGAGGCCTTCCAGATAGGTACGAATAGTTTTACATGTAGGAGTACTTTTAATTATACCTGTCTATTTTTGTGGTATGGTTTCTAGTAGCTGGTATCAGTTTAAAATTAATATTATAACATAGAGCTATCAGATCTTTAAAACTATACAAAACTAAAAGACCTTGTAAGTAATAATTTTTGGTTGATTATATTCCTCAACGACATGGACACCTCTCACTAATTTTATTGCTTATAAACGTTATATTACACTTACAAACAAGGAGACTTCCTTTCCTTGAACAGAAGTACAAGGAGATCTATTTTTTGTTAAAGTTCACAAGTTTAGTTCACAAACAATTGATTTAATCAGTCATTAACCAAAGGTATTTCTCCATCCGTGTTCTGAATATGTGCACCAGAATTGAATCTGCGTAATTATTAGTGCATCTATTTTGATACCTGGAAGACATAGCCACGAATTTATGACAATCCTTCCATCCCTATGAGCAATAACTCTCTGCTCTCCAAAATCATGCAGAGCATAATGCTTTTGAATAACCAAGCACCTGACCTCGCTGCTTCAAAAACCAGTGCAATAATAATACAAATATACAATGTATGTATACAAATAAAAAAGAACGAAAAGAATTTATACAGCTAGTATCTACGAAAGATACCAATTCCTTAAATTCTGTTCGTTCTTTCTCATTGAACACATAGATCACTCCAGACGTAATAGACCATTGATTGCAGGGTTCATCAAGGCTACATGCTATATCCCATGCAGGGCCTGATTAACCCTTAGGCTAATTAGGCTGCAGCCTAGGGCGCGAACATCGGGGGGGCGCGATGAAATCGTATCTTCGCAGGCACTATAAATCTAGTTTAATTACATATACCCTACATATTTCAACTAAATCGAGAAAAAAAACTAAAACTAAATGCGCTGTAAACTGTCAAAGCTTGGGAGTGCCTGATTTTAACAATAAATTTTGAAATTTAAAAAGGCGCGCGAATAGTTACACTTACTGGCTAGTCACTCGAATCGGTCAGTGGCGAGTGATTGAGCCGGCAACAGCGCTGCTTGCCGCGCACGATGAAACACATCAACGACACGCGGGGAATCCCCGGTGGTTAAAATTTTAAAGTTTATAGTAGGTATACTTAGTTGCCGTGCTTCATTTATTTGTGTGATCTCTTTTATTAATCGTCGCTCATATCTCGTTTTTGTTAATTGATATTTATTGTCCTTTCCTTAGTAATTGTGTTTTTTTAAGACCATGAGTAGTAGCGAGAGTAGTTCGATAGTAAAAAAGCCTAGTGGTGCAGAATACAGAAAAAAAGCAAAAGAAAAGGATAAGAAAATAGAAAACATTTTAAAACATACTCGTAAACTAGAAACATTTTTTACGAGCTCTGTAGAAAGGAACGAAACCGTGACGAATACTGCACTATCGCCAAAATTTTCTTGCCCTGGTCCCTCTACCTCGGTTTGTTCATTCTCCGTTTTTCCGTCTAACACTAGCCCTATAGTAGCGACGCCAACGATCTACAATAAAGACGAAATTGTAATAGAAGAAAAGCCGTTTTTTCCGTCAAATGACCCTGCATTGTGGCAAGTAAACGATAAATTACGAGATTATATTGTTAATAAAGGATTGCAACAAAACGAAGAATTAGATTTTTCTAGATCGGAAAGACAGTATAAAAATCAAAAAAGATTTCTATCTAAAAATATGTTTGAGATGAAGCTTGTTAATGGCGAAATTGTGAAGAGAAGCTGGTTAGTATACTCAGAATCTACAGGTCGCGTGTTTTGTGGTGCTTGCAAATTATTTGGAGGAACATCCGTATTTGCCAAAAGTGGATTTAATGACTGGAAAAATTCTAACTTAATAACTGATCACGACAATTCTCCGGATCATCGTAAATGTTTGGGACAATATGTATGTAGAGGAAAACTTTTACAACGATTGGATACACAAATAGTAAAACAATATAATGAAGAAATAACTTATTGGCGAAATGTATTACTACGTGTAATAGAAACAATTAAGTTTTTAGCTTCTCGTGGGCTTCCATTTCACGGTCAAAATGAAATTATTGGATCAGCACTAAACGGAAATTTTCTTGGTTGTATTGAGCTTATATCTAAATTTGATCCTTTCATGGCTGAACATTTGGTGAGATTTGGACAAAAAGGCAGAGGTTCTCCATCGTACTTATCATCCTCTATAACTGATGAATTTATCTTAATTCTCGCTGATGAAGTTTTACTTTCGATTAAAGGAGAAATAAAAAAAGCAAAATATTTTTCGATTAGCATTGATTCCTCTCCAGATATTTCACACACCGATCAGTTGACATTTATTATTCGTTATATTTTACCTAACGGAGAACCTATTGAACGTTTTATTACATTTTTACCCAATTGCGGTCATAAAGGTGAAGACATTGAGAAGGCCGTTCTTGCAACAATTGATAACACTTTGGAACTGGATATAAAAGACTGTCGTGGCCAAAGTTATGATAATGCTAATAATATGTCTGGTCAATACAAAGGTCTTCAGTCAAGAATTAAAGCTCTAAATCCTCTGGCTACTTTTGTTCCTTGTGCAGCGCATTCTCTCCATCTCGTGGGATCGGCTGCCGCGGAAAGTAGTGATGAGTCAGCTGCTTTTTTTACACTGGAACAACAACTATACATTTTTTTTTCTGGATCTACAAGCAGATGGCAAATTTTATTATCTAAATTTGATGAAGAATCGACGACACTAAAAAATCTATCAAAAACTCGTTGGAGTGCGCGAGCAGATGCAAGTAAAGCCTTATACAGTTCATACAAACAAGTTCTTGAAGCACTTAACTCTATTTGCGAAGATGTAAATCAATGTAAAAAGACCAAAATAGAAGCAAAAGGAATATTAGAAAAAATTAAAACTTTAGAATTTACAATAATGTTGTGCTTTTGGAACTCTGTGCTCGTAAAATTTCAAATCGTTAGTGCACAGCTACAAGCAAGTTTCGTTGATTTATCTAAGGTTGTTACTCTTTATGAGACATTACATGCTTACCTTGATACGTTGCGTGACGAAAAAGAGTTCGAAAATTTTGAATCAGAGGCAATCAAGAGATGCGAAGTGACCACATACAAAAAAGATGTAAGAAGAAGAAAGAAACCAAAATTTCATTTTGATGAATTGAAGACTGGACACATTGAGTTAGAAGGGAGACGATCTTTCATCATTGATAATTATTATGCAGCGATTGATTGTCTTAAAGTGCACTTACAAAACCGGCAAATTATTTATAATACAGTAAACACAAAGTTTGGTTTTTTATGGAAATTGCATGAACTAGATGACAGTGAATTTATTAGAAGCAAAGCAAACGAGTTAAAACAACTATATGCCACTGATTTAGAAGAAACTTTTGTATATGAATGCGTCCATTTGGCGCAGTTTTTAAAATCTGACATCGAGGCCGAGCATTCTACTTCTGCGAGAACACCTAAGGGTTTGTTGCAGTTAATAAAAAGTTTTAATATTTCATGCATGTTCCCGAATGTGGAGATAATATTAAGAATTTTTTTGACAATGAGTGTTACCAACTGCAGCGGCGAAAGGTCATTTTCTGCACTTAAAAGAGTAAAAAATTACTTGCGCTCCACGCTTTGCCAACAAAAACTTACAGCGCTCTCGCTAATGTACATAGAAAGTGATTTTTTACAAACTATTAAATTTGAAAAAATTGTAGAAAGATTTGCAAACTCTAAAGCTCGAAAAAAGACTTTTTTATAAGCTTAAAATAATTACTATAATTTTCAAATAAATCACTAATCAGTTGCAAAAATGTTTCACTTGTATGATGTGTCCCTCTCGTCTTTTTTTACATATAACAACAGAAATATAAATATTTAAAAAAATCTTGAAAGTCGAAGCAACTTCACATACTAGATGACCACGCTCATGCATCGCCGCAACGCAACAACTAAGTTGTCTTCATAAACTAAGTCAATACAAGTCATGCGGCCTAACAAAACATGGATTTGGTTTTCTACAAGATAGCCTGCAGTCACGTGTCATGGTTTTGGTCAAATAATGCGTGAAGTGCTTTGACTTTATGGACAGTCAGCTAATAAAATGGTTTGCCACCAAAGCTTTTGTTGAATGTCGTGCAAATTAAAAGACAACGTCAGTTTCGTTTGCAGATCGATCTGATAACTTTTATAGGTACTATGACTACTAATCATTTTATCTTTTATACAAACAAAGACAAAAGTAAGTAATGTACTACTGTTGCCGACCGTAACACACATGATGGGGGCGCGTCCTGATTATTAGCCTAGGGCGGTCAGAACTCTTGATCAGCCGCTGATCCCATGCCATTCTCTCAGCATATAAATGACATACATGAAATACACAAAATGATTGTTTACTATAATCCCGTCTTCCAGACAAGGCATCCCTGACCCGCAGCAATACTACAGTGAACGGAGACGCACTGCGTGCGCTACGCTTCGTAAGCAGTCTGCCGCTGCGGGCCGGCGTGCCGCGCGCCGCACTGCTGCTGCCCTGCACCAGGTGCGACGCCGCTGAAGACTCGGTGAGACACGAACACTGTACCATACATAGTCCAGGACTATCTAGGTTGAGACACTCTTAAATCTAATACATATGTGGTGTTACTTATTTACTAAACTGCAAAAAGTACCCCGATTTCCTGATGAGGAGTTCCGTCATTACAAACCTGAACCATAAGAAGAAAGGATAAAAAACGTGAATAAGGAAACAACAACCTTCTCTCCCCAGCTGGACTACTCCACTATCTACCACAACCTGATGGAGAACTCCATCACGCTGCACATCCTCATGGACGACGACTTTCTGTTCTCAAAGAAACGAGTCGCCAAATACTTGTTTGGTGAGAACAATAGAAATTTAGATTCTTGCTGTTAAATTTAAAAGAAAATAACAAAATTGTGAACAAACATATTAACATTCACATATATTTTTTAATATAAATTAGTTACACGATAGCTCTTCTATTTAAAACAATCTTTTGGTCAAAGGTTCAAAGTTAGTAGTGTTAGCAGTTTTTAATCATATATTTTTAACTTAGGAATTGACAGTACTGTCGCGTACACCAACAAGGACTATGAACGGCTGACAGGTGATGTGGGGTTGAAGAAGCAAGTGAGGTTACCTAAGGACAAGCTAGGTCTTTGTAGCTCTCTCGCGCTCGAGACTAACGGTAAGGAATTATTAGGTGTAATACATATACTTTTAGAACTATCTGTGCAAAGTCAGAAACAGTGAGTGGGATTCTTACCTAATATATATCACCTCGAGTCGAAGGTAATAAATAAAGACCTTTATATATAGAATGCTAAATTCTTTTTTTTTGGTCAAAAACACGGTATCTAAGTTCATGCTAACGAGTACGTATCTAATATCCGCAGGTACAATCTGGGCGGGCGCCAAGCTGGAGACGGAGCGCGCGGCCGCACGTCGTTTCGCGACGGTGTGCGGCGGACGAGTGGCGCGCGTTACACCGTGTGTGTCACCGCGCTGTGAGTGCCGGAGCTCCGTGCTGCACTGCAGGCCGTGTGCCAATCACGACCCGGTAAGTGTGAGACGACCAATCAGGAGCTTGATTTAATCAGCGTAGAATCCAATAGCTCTACAAATGTAGACATAGAAAGTCATTGAGCGGTTTGCTTCAAAAAATATTTAAGCAAAAAAAGCTTTGAGTTTGATGAAAAAAACCAAAGATTTATTGATATTTTATCAGATTAAAATATTATTGCAAAATAAAACATATTGAATTCTTTTCTATCTTTCTTGTTTTTTGGGTTGAAAAAATATCTTCGAGGGGGGGAGCATGGCCCCCATTAACCTCCCCTCCCCCCTCCCCCGGATCCGCCCTTGAACTTAGATACTTCATATGTTCATTTAAAGAGATCCTTTATTAAAGACCAGCAATCTCCTTGTAGTACCTCTGATGTTTCAAGAGCATGAGCTGTGGTGATGCACAAAAAAATACTTAGTATTCTTAACATGTAAATAGGCGTGTGCACAAAACTGACTGGCTTATTATAATAGATCACACTTTTAGCATAATGTAACAGTCAGTTATCATGAATCCATATTTTCAAATTAATCTTACAATTATCACCTAATAACTACAAAGCATTGTAATAACACAAAATTTAAAATTAAATGTATAGATTATTACAATAAATTAAAGTTTGTAATGTTTTATTACAGTTGGAACTGTCCTTCTGGAACTCCGACGACATCGACGAACTCATAGACATGGCCATGGACCCACCCACACTGCCATTATTTAGATAATATTTAGTTTAATTATAGATTTAATATTGAGATTATATATTGCACCGCAATAAATTATTTTTATAACTCATTGTAAAACAATACAATGATAATAATATTTGACTTATAATAAAATAAACAATTGATTTAATCAGTCTTTTATTTATTACAAGCATGTCATACTGATATCTTAAACACTACTGACTATTTTTACTACTACTATACAATATTTTTTTTAATAATCTCGGTTTCTTTATCAACTTATCATTTACATAATTATAATGTGCTTAACACATACAACCAAAATATCCGACTAATTATTTGGCATATCATCAATTCCTCAGATATATCATAAAGAACTTAAAAAACTTGTGAACTTGCAAAAATGTTTGTGCCAAAAATGATTAAATACCTACAAAGATCTGAGAAATAACAATTAAACAGTAACAAAACAAAGATTCAAATGTGCTGTTTATTGATCTTAAAGCAGATTTTTTTATTAAGCCAGTTAAGTATACTTTTAAAACATATTTTCTTAGTTAATATGTAATAGAAGGAATTTTCAAGAAATAGTATTATTATTGATTTTTAAAGTGTACAGAGAAAAATCTTAATAGATTAATGAAGAAATAACAATTAAATGATATTTCAAAAATGTTTATGAAAACTTTGGTCCACTAAACAAAGTAAGCAATAATCACATTTTTGTATCTTACAAAGGCATTCAAGTAAGAATTTAATGGAATAAATATTAAGAGCTGTGGATATTTATCTAACAATTTTATATGCAATTATAACACCCACAATAAAAAGTACTACAAAAGATGATTTAATCAAAATCTTGTTAATAATTTTGCTCTGTCCCTCAATAGAGTTAACAACTAAGTTATTCATCAAAAACACGTGATTGCTTTCTTCAAGTAATTCAAGTTTTTCTTCCTCTGTCATTTTATCGGCTATTTCATTCATGGCTTGTTTCATCTTCTTTTTAAGGTCCCCGAGTTCCATTGTACCAAAGGAAGTCACTTTGTCATTATATTTTCTGGGTGTTTCTTGATCTGCTGATTATAAACAGTATAACTAAATTGTATTTTATATTATACCCAGTAGCCTAAATATAAAACAATTTATTTTTTATATAATTTTTGTTTGAACACTCATTTCAAACTATGAATTTTCATAATTATTATATTCTATAAAATCTTAACAACATGAATGATTATAATACCTTCTCCAAAGAGTTCTCTTTTCCTAGCTAAGATTTGACCACCACTTAGCATCCCCAAATATAAATGATAAATATAAGCTAACAATAAGATTGGTTTGTCTCTCTCCAGATTCTTCAAATGTTGTAAATAATTCTCCAGCTCAGGGGATTTGGGAAGAAGGCGCCAGTCCTCACCCAGATATTCTGTCAAATCGAGTTCAAATTCACGTTTTCTAGAATATAAAACAAATGTATCAATTTTTATTGGATTGATTACTTTAACCTCCTTGTTTATTTTTGGTAATACCTTTCCATGACATTATCGACATATAATTTTTTAAGTTCCGGTACATTCAATCTATCTTTGGCGTCTTCAAGATATGCAAAAATGTGGTAAAATACGAACAAACCTCCACCCCACACAGTATTATCTTTTAATGCTAAAAGGTATAAAAAATATTAAAATATTTTTATATATTACAAGCAATAGGTTTTATTTATTTTTAACAAAATATCCTTACAGAGTGCAAACTTCGCATTTATTAATGCATCGCTAATAGAATGTATTTTTCTAGTCTCATATCGCATTCTTAGGGTGAATGATTCTTGTTTTCCAAACATTTTTGTAGATTTAATTTTCAATTAATCAAAACACTGACACAGATTTACGACGCACAGGAATAATTATATTGATTTTAATTTTTAATTATTCCGATTTATTTTACTCTTAGTGTGTTTAATCAGATATGTCAACACTCGACAGAGGCCAGAGTTATGACATATGACTGTCAGTATTTGTATTTTGTCACATTTCTTTATGAGTTATGACCACATTCACAATTCTGTATGATTATTCATTATACTGAACATTACTGAATCCATCAATTGTGTTACAGTTAAAAATATGTAGCATGTTTTATTTGTCGAATGTCTTACTTCTTTTTGGTAATATGTTCCTTGTTTAGTCCTAAATTATTTAGCTATATATTATAACAATTTCATATTTTTATTACAGAAGTCTGCTATTTGTTATTTAAAACAATGTGCCATGATGTTTCCAATTATAAAATTAGTAGTTGAACTCTTTGGAAATCAGACGGTGCCTATTAGGCAACACTTATTTAAGGGCTCCCAATTAATTTCTGTTTTAAGTCTTTCAATTTTAGTTAAAGCTTGTAGATTTATGGTTTGATGTAAAAGCATAAATGATACCGCTAGTTTTGTATTTTAACTTTATCTGTCAATATATTTTTTTATTATCGAAGTCGCAGCACTTGTAAAAATTTAACGCTAAATAACTTTTGTTTGGAATGCTAATTGCTATAGTTATGGAAAAATAACAGAAGACAAGTATTATTAATAATTATTGTTAATTGTTTGTTTTATTTAAAAAATATACTCCATATATAAATGTTTGACCACTTGCGTACAAAAAGCAGTTTAAAATATTGAAACTGGTTATCCAATTACAATATTTATCTATAACAGCGTGTAAATTAACTAATTGTTGAATTGGGCTTAATATTATATATATACTTGTGACAAGTGATAACTGATATTCAGTCTTGTGAAAAACATTAAGGCCAATTTTCAACGAAACAGACATAGTGAGCAGTGGGGACGTACCAGTTCCTGTTGAAGGTTTCTATTGACTTGACATTTGACTTTATTCTCATAATTGTTAAGCCATTAAGAATATTACAATGGCAAAGAAAATTGATATAAAGGTAAAATTTTTTATATCCTTTTAATTTATATAAATCGTTTTTTATGAAATAGTGACTATACTTACTCATTAGCCAATTTTACAAAATTGAGAGTTGTTTATCAACTTTTGTTGATAGATGATAAGACTAATCAGTTTGACATTTCACCTACTTAAATTTAGTTTCGCGTATTGCATATTATCTAACCTCATACTATTTCCTTTGACAAAAAATAACAATGTCTTATGATCTTAAAAGAGAAGAAGAGGTTAAAGAATATGTAGAGAATCTTGGTATTGAGTATCGATTCGGATGTTATAAAGAAAAAAAACCGGAGGTATGTCACCTCTTGGCGGACTATTTGGAAGCTATCAAGAAAGACTTTTCCAAAGCTGCTACAGTGTACAAGAGCAATTGCAACGATTATAAATATGGAAAGTCGTGTTTAAAGTATGGCAATTACGCGTTGATAGGAAAGGGTCGGGATAAAAGTGACTCAGTAGAGGCTTTATCGTACTTTGAAAAAGGTTGTGAATTAAATGAACCAACATCATGTTTACATGCCGGAATGCTTCTCACAGCAACAGGACCCTCGGTCGCTGTCCAGCGAGACGTGCCTAAAGGTAGGTTGTGTGCAATTTTTCTGCTTGTTTTCCAGTATACCAAAATATGTAGGCATTGTCCTTATAACCGAAATAGGTTATTTAAAAGTACTATCTTTTTATATTATTAACATATTTCCAAATATAATATTGGCATAACCAATTTTTTTTTGTAGGGTACAACTACCTCAAGAAAAGCTGTGATCTTAACGAGCCTATGGCATGTCACTACCTAGCTGGTATGTATTTAACTGGAGTACCAAAAAATCCTAAAGAATTTAACCCACACAATCCAGAGAAAAATCAAAACCTTGATTACCTTATAAAACGTGATCCAAAACAGGCTTTTCAATTTGCAAAAAAAGGTTGTGAACTCGGGAATATATTTGCTTGTGCAAATGTCAGTTTGATGTACAAAAAAGGTGATGGTGTTGAGAAAAATCCAGAGGAATCAAAAAGATATTTTGGAATTGCACAAAGTCTTCAAAAAGCAAGCGAAACTTCTAAGGAGGTTAAATTTCAACAAGGTCTTGACAAATAGTTTGAATATAAAATAGTGCTGTTGCATTTGTGAATAATTGTGTATTTTTTAATTGTTGTTATGTAGATAAATAAATTATGTTATTATACATACTTTTGTTTTATTAAATAGAATAAATATTGTTTGGATTGCATTTTGAGACAGTACAATTTTATACTTTTTATTTATATATTTATATTGCTATTTACCAATTGATTTTAAAGAAAATATAAAATTAATTACAATTACTCATAGCATATGTGGGCAACATCCAGTCTGCAATAGTATTATTTGATTTGGCTAGCAAAACATTTTGAAAAATCTAATTTAAATACAATAAAAACATTATTAATTTATACTAATGGTTTGCAAAACCATTTTTCACTTTAAATAATTAAATATACATATTGCATTTGCACACTACAGTTTGCCCCATAAATGTGAGAGGTCGCCCTTAATACATCAGTTACAAGATGCAACCTTTCCTTATAAATTTCAGGTCTAAAATAATTACATTGAAATTTATTATAAAAGTAACGTAGGTCCAATATTATTTCAAGAGTATTTATAATTTATGTAAAGAATAATGAGTATTTTTAATCATTAATAAATTATTCAGATCGGCATTATTGGTGGGTCAGGTTTTGATGACCCCAATCTATTTGAGAATCCGGAAGTCTGGGAAGTAAATACTCCTTTCGGAAAACCAGCAGATGTGCTTATAGGAGGAACTATCAAGGGTGTATCATGTATTCTGCTGGCCAGACACGGTAGGAAACATCAAATTCAACCAAGGTACTTATTAAATATATTAAAATACTTTATTGTTAAGAAAATATTTAAAATAATAATAATATCACTTGACAAATTACACAAATTGATCTAACCCCTAAGTTAGCAAATTACATAGAAACACACGTTATTAATAATTCGAATATATTCAATAAACGTCCAAACTCAGAAATACAGATATCTATACGTTAGGCGTCTCCGCTAACCACTCTCCCAAGAGAGCGGTTAGCATATTAAAGTGCACCTCAATAATTCTAGCGATGTTAACTACCGCGCTAACATCTGGGCGCTGAAACAGGCGGGTTGTACTCACGTGCTCGCTACCACGGCCAGCGGCTCGCTAGTCGAACAGTACCGCCCGGGGGACCTTGTGGTGCTGGATGACTTTATAGACAGGTAGATTAGCTGTAGAAATATCTCGACTCCAGACTAGTTCAATGTATAGACATGGTTTTGATAAGATATATAAACACTAAAAGACATAACATAGTATATGATTATACTAGCTTTTAAAAAACTGAAATCTGTAATAAAAATAATAATGAATTCTCTAGCAGTAATGACTATAAATGTTTAATTAGAACATGGGGTCGTAACTGTACATTCTTCAATCGAACGGAGGGGGGTCCGAAGGGAATATGTCACTTACCAATGCGCCCCGCATTCTGTGAGAAGGCGCGTCAAGCACTACTGGAAGCAGCTCGTGGTAGGGGCCACGTCTGTCATGATACTGGAACCGCTGTTACTATACAAGGACCCAGGTGAGTGGGTCAATTAGATAAAGAGGATAAATTATAATCCCCAATCTCTATCTTTCTTAAAACTTAGAAAGCATAGTAAGAACTTGTGGAGAAGAGTTGTTATATTTTACATTAAATATGTATACGCTGATTATTACCTAGGTTGATATAGTCATAGGGTAAAAACGGAACCCTATTACTAAGACTTCACTGTCCGTCTGTTTTTCTCCAGGCTGTATCTCGTAAACCGTGGTAGCTAGACATTTAAAATTTTCGCAGATGATGTATTTCTGTTGCTGCTATAACAACAAGTAATAAAAACAAAATCAAATAAATATTTGAGGAAGGGCTCATACAACAATTTTTTTTGTCGTTTTTTATAAATAATGGTATGGAACCCTTCGTGCGCGAATCTGACTCGTACTTGGCCAAGAAAGACGTACGAAAAATGTAAGAAAAATTACCTATACCTAAACTCATATTTGTTGCGCCTTTTATATTCTAGATTTTCAAGCCGAGCAGAGAGTTTGATGCACCGTCAGTGGGGTGCCCACGTGGTTAATATGACCACTGTTCCAGAGGTATTGGAGATCAACAAATTATTAATTAAACTAATATACCTATGTCTATATTCATATGTTTGAACACTAGTGTAACAATGTTTGGCCCTAATTGATGCTACTTACCATTTTTTTAAATCTTGTTTCTAATAGTGCACATTTTCAATGTCTAACTCTGACAATAGAAACTTGATAGTATAGAATTTATATATTTTTTTTAAATTAGTCATTTCGGAAAGACTAAGGTTAGACTTAAGGTTAGGTAAACTTAATATATTTTTCTGTTTTATTGTATCTAAAATATAAAAAAAAACTGAAATAAGATGGTGAAAACTAGGAAGCTTCATTGCAGATGTAATACATAATATTGTATATTTAGTTTGTTTATAATAATTTACAATAAAGTAACGCCCGTGTTTTAATACTACATTAATTAATCATAATTATAAATACAGGTAGTGCTGGCGAAAGAGGCGGGTCTGAGTTACGCTGCCGTCGCACTAGTGACGGATTACGATTGTTGGAGGGAAAACGAAAAACCGGTAAAATACAATTATTTCTAGATATATCTAAGCTTATTTCAATATTACAATGGTATTACATAGGTATGAAGATCGTAGAATCAATTATTATTAAATTAATTAAATGTGTGGTTAACCTAAATTAATAATAGTACATAAAACCTTTTCAATGCATTTTAATACGATCAATTTCGTACATATTATAATGATTTATTTCTTATCAATAAATGGGATTATTGCACAGGAGAAAAAAATATTTAATTGATATAGAACGCACTTTGGACGCCATAGGTAGAATTAATTAAAACCTGTTTCATTAAAAAGGATTTTTAAGTTTATATAATATAACAAGATAATTTTGCCGAAATAGCAAGTAACAAATTGATCACAAATTTGCCTTGGATAAGTTGAAATCTTAACCTAATGATCGTCAAATACGTGATTATAGATTTGTAATAAGCATGAACACAATAGTCATTTACGTCTAACTTTTGCCCGCGGCTTCGCACGCCGTCGCCGCTTAAAGTCGTAGTAAAACAATTCACCTTTCGGTTTTTTGTATTGGCTTCTATATGACTTATTTTAAGTGATACAATCAAAATTACGACATCGGCAGACATCGCTCACTGTCAAAAATCTATTTAAAGTTTTTCATAGGGATACAATATTAGGTAATGTAAAAAGTAGAGGTAGAGGTAGATCACAATTTGATCTATCTCGTAGAGTTCAGCCAGCGTTTGCAATGTAAGCTCAAAACAATGTGTTTGTTTACGACTTCGCATTAGAAATCTTGAAATGATCAGTGGTTCTCTGATATACTAAGCATGTTATAATACATATATACCTTCCTCTTGCATCACTCTGTCTATTAAAAAAACTGCATCAAAATCTGTTGTGTAGTTTTAAAGATTTAAGCATACATACAGACATAGGGACAAACCCGGGAAGCGACTTTGCTTTATACGAATAATATGTAATGATTTGCTGATGATAATATAATATGTAATAATGATATATGAATAATCTGCTCTTAAAATTTTTGCCTGTTTGAAAAATACGCCAATTTTGATGAAATTTAAGTTAGTTATTACTTCTTAAAGTTATTTTATAACAAATATGTTTTAGAACTCTCATTAGTGTCGCAATATTAAATACTTCTTATCTTTGTAATGACTCCACTATTATAATTTGAATATTTTCATGGAAGGTTAATATTCTGTCAACGATAACGTCAAGGTCTTTAAAACCTTGAAGTTTGTACCTCATAACAAATTATATAAATGTAAAATAGATTAAATGTTATTTTTATATTACAATGGTATTTGCAATGGTTGACGTTTTTCTTTGGTAGTAATAATTCTATGGCTGGACACTATTTTACCAGAAGTCTTATTGGACAAGAGACTACATATTACCAATATTAATTCCAGAAACTAAAAAAATTATAAGTTATATGAAATACATTCCATGTTTGTTATACATTGAATGTATCTTAATTCAAGTAAAGTAAATAAGTAGGTAGTTAAGAAATGTATCTTAACTACATAGTTTTATAATTCATGTACATATTTATATTATGCAAAACTAGAAGGTTACAAGAAAATATAATAAGTATAATTAAAGTTGTAATAATTTTAAATTTAAATATGCTTAACATGGCTTGTAAATGTTTATAGATACAAATGTATGTGTTTCCTATAAGTATTACTACTATAAGTATTATTACTATTATACTATTATTTAAATGTATTTCAATATTAAATCCCTCAGGTATCCGTAAGCGAAGTGTTGGAGATGTTCGCTCGCAATATTAAAAAAGCTATTGAAGTCATCGTTGACGCCGTCGTCATACTTTCCAAGGATACTGACTTGTCGTACCTGGATGTACACAAAGTAAGAAACATTTTTTCTAATATATAATAATAATATTACTGGACAAATTACACAAATTTATCTAACCCCTAAGTAGCTAAATTATCTGATGGTGTTAAGAGTACTACAACTAAGTCTTATATCGTCAAATTCACACAACCAATACTTATATTAAGTGTATATATTTTACGTACGAGGGAATTTTATTTATAATTTTATATTAATAATCGAAGTATTAAAAAATTAGACGTATTAGTTCGATTATAAGGTTATAACTTAATTACCGAACAGTAAAACTTAGAAATAACTAAAATTTCAATATTTACCACATCGAGTAACAAATATATCATACTAGTAATATTAAGGATATATTAGGAATATTTCAATATACGAAATATGAATATGCTTATACTTAGATATACCCGCGTCACCCCTGGCTCGGTCTTATCAAACGCCGCAATGTTATTCGGGGTCGTCAGGACAATGATACAAATACTTAGTCTGGCCAAAAATACTGTTACAATTAAAAATAAAAAAATTCATTGTATTTTCTCATTTTGGCGCCAATACATTGTACAATATTCTGCGATATTAAAATAGAGTGGGCTGATAAAGAGAACAGAATCGCTGTGATTGCATTACACAAAGCCTGATAATTGCATAACATGGAGCCATGTGCAACTTTTAAAACTCTCCATACAGTTGGCATTAGTCAAATGTTTGTGTACCGGGCTACTAATAAGTGCAATGGGACTTCCTCTGTTTGTGGCAGAGAAAGATCTGGCCTTCCACGTGTGACCTTCCTAGTGTTCGTACGAAAAAGGAGTTCAAAGCATTAAGGTAAGAATTTGAAGAAATCCTGTCCGAAAGCAAAAGATTTCATCTCGGGAAATGAATAGCACCTAGAATCCATGTCGCGTATTTTAAGAGATGACTTAGGACTTGCAGCCTATAAGAGACGCAGTGGTAATTTCTTAACTGATAAATTAAAGATGAATAGGGTGGTAAAATCAAAACAACTACTGAAGCGGTACGCAAAGGGAGATCAGAGAAAAATATTGTTTACGGATGAGAATTTTTTTACAATTGAGCAACATTTTAACTAACAAAATGACCGTATTTATGCTCAAAGCTCTAAGGAAGCTGTCCAATTAGTCGACAGAGTACAACGTGGGCATTATCCGATTTCAGTGATGGTTTGGTGGGGTGTTACTTGTTAACTATAAAGGAGTGACAGCCATATTTTTTGAAAAAGGTGTCAAAACATCGGCACAATACGTGTATTAAGATACTATTCTTGAGAAGGTAGTTAAGCCCCTTAATAACACCATGTTCAATAACCAAGTATGGTCCTTCCAGCAAGACTCGGCGGCGGTCATAAAGAAGCTCGCTCCACGCAGTCTTGGTTGGAAGCGAATATCTCGGACTTTATCAAAGCTGAAGACTGGCCGTCGTCTAGTCCCGATCTTAATCCGCTGGATTATGATTTATGGTCAGTTTTAGAGAGTACAGCTTGCTCTAAACGGAGTCCCTAAATCCATATGATGGGCAGTTAAAAATTTCCCCATGGAAAGAGCGCGTGCTTCTATTGATAACTGGCCTCAACGTTAAAACCAATGGACACCACTTCAAATAAGTTTTTTATATTTTTAATTGTATTATATTTTTGTATTAAACTGTAAAAGTAATAAATGTTATTTGCAATAAATTTTTTTTTGTTTTTCTTTATTACAATATTTTATTATTTTTGGCGAGACTAGGTGGTTAGGTTCAAACAAATACACATAATAAATACTGCAAAATATTTAATAAACGACCAAACCCAGAAATACTTCTGTGCCCATCACATACATACATGTCCCTGTCGGGATCGAACCCGAGCCCTATTGTGCCGCTAAACGTTAGGCGTCTGCGCTAACAACTCGACCAATGGGGCAGTTAGATATACATACATATATTATTTTAAGAAAACATTTTTTGTTTCAGGATCTGGTGGAGTCAGCTATTATGTTAAAAGAATAAAAAACAAATATTTAAGTGAATTAAAATCATGTATATTGATTATATATTTTAAAATAAAACAACATATTTGTGTACAATATTTATTGAAGTACTTAAAAATTCACATATAAAATGACGAAATTAATCTTACTTTCGCTACGTACCAACTCCTTACTTTAAATCATCTAAAATTACGTATTTCTTGTGCTGTATTTGTAATTAATTCATAACGCGATAATCTAATGAATACATCTAGCTTTCTTGAACCAAAACCGACAAAACAGCGAATCTTAATACAACATAACCTAGACGGTGACGTCATTTAAAACTATTTACTTAAGCATACTGTAAAATAAACTTCAAACTAACTCTTCAAATGCGTCTCTTAATTATATTTATTTTCACTCGAACCTAAGAAACAGAAATTCGTTATTTAATTCATTATACTAATAATAATAAAAACTAATAATAATAATTCATTATATTAATTTGCATAATACTTTTTTATTTTAAGTATTCATGTTGGAAATTTGTGTATTTTTTGCAAATGTGTGTATACTAAAAAATATATGTGTGTATGAGATGTGTGTATTTGTTTTTAGGTATGTATGATCCACTTGATAGAGGTAAATGTTAAGTACAATTAGGGAGTGCTTGTAGATGGATTGACACTCCTCATCAATATGGAGAATAACAGATTTGAATAAATAACAAAAAAAGGAATGTTAATGTTTATGCCTGTGTGTGTTTGTCTTTCTCTGTGGGTGTATGTGTGTCTGTGTACCTCAGTTCTTGGTCCATGGGTTACGCGCATGTTGTCCCGGGATCATGTCGAGGAGGTACTGTCTCTGCGCCTCGGCCACGCGCTGCATCTCGGCCGCCATGGCTGCGTTGCTGGAGCCCTTACCGGCTGAGATAAAGTGTCAGCAGATTATTTGCTCATTTTAGACATTACATTAGATTGGATAATATTAACATGTGAAAATGACCAAAATAGGTTCGCCTAGGCAATTCTGATATTATATTTTAAAATAATTATTTAGTAGTAGCTTCTCTATAAGAAAGTCGAACCTATCAGTGTCATAGCTACAGCTGGTTATCAATTAATAATACATATAATGCAAAGTGTCGTGCTACGTACAGCGCTTCCCCAGCGCGCTGGCCTGCGCCATGGCCAGTTGGTAAGTGTACAGTAGTGGGGAGAACTGCATCATGGCCGCCGCCGCCGCCGCCTGGGACACGCCGCCGCTGCCGCCCGCGCCGCTCAGACCTGTACCATGATGTAGCATCAGATACAGGAAATAGTATTTTTTTATATATTGAGATTAATATTACGACAGTTTAACGATATGATAGCAATTAGTTTTAATTAGTTATGGTTTCAGACCTTTACCAAGGATTATTTAGATCATTTATTATAATAAACTGTATATACTGTATAATAATAATATCACAGGACATATTACGCAATTTGATTTAACCCCCAAGTAAGCAAATTCGCTTATGTTAATCGTGTTAGACAACGATACAAATACATAGAATACACATAAATCCTGCCAATATATTTAATAAATGACCAAACCCACAAATACATATATATTTATATATATACTATATAGTATATATTCTTTAAATACACAAGCCATACCTCTCAGTAGTTGGTGTTGTAGCGCCTGCATGGCGGCCGCGCTCTGTTGCTCGAAGGCCATCTGCGCTGCGGCGGCCGCGGCCAGCTGGAGACACCCCGGGTTATATGGATTGTATAGATCATAGGGATCAACTTACAGTGGGAGAAGAGAAACAATCAAGAAAGAAAGGAAAGAAAGAATCAGACAAACTGCATGTTCTTGTGTTCTGTACTTTGTAATTACATGACTTCAATAATAGAAAAGTATATTATATTTAAAATGAAATCTTTAACAACCTTCAACAACTTTTTGCTACATTTGTATATAATTATTACCTGATGTTGTTTGCTGCTTCCTTGGCTGCTGGTACTTGACGAAGATCCTGAAAAAGTTACTTATTAGTTTGTTTCTATCAAAAAAAACAATTAAAAAAATATAATAAAAAAACACAACATTAAAGGAAAAAAATATATAATAACATTTATAAAAGCATAGAAACTGTGACATCCAAAACGGTGGACCACCGCATTTGCGAAAATTCGTGACTCCCGCGCTGATTTCCAGTGGCCGCCGTGCTATGACGCAACGAACATCAACAACGGCTTTAGTCGCGTTGAAAACAAATTGAAAACTGACACTGAATACTTTTTATGTAAAATTTTGTGGCAAACAAGGTAAACTTATTTACCGTCTGACGTAGCAGTATTATTTAATTTCCGGGTACTAAATTTGACGACGGTCTAAACATTTTTATAAAAGGTAGTTTTAGTAAAATTCTATAAGTAGTTAATTGGAATGTTTTATTATCTAACCTTTTGATAACTAAAGAAGTCACTAAACTCTAAAGGAACATTTAATTCTGAAATCCGTACCTTTCTTGTTATTGGCGTCTGTGTCACGCGAGCGCTCTGCGTGGTGACTGCGGGACTCAGGAGTGTTCAAACTACGACTGCTGTTAAAAAATATTATTGTTATAAATATCTATTATTTATTTTGTTAATTATACAATTATTAAAAAAGCAAACATAATAATTGTTAGTTAGAATCCATCAATCAATAACTAATAGTAATAGTGTATCTTAAATATAGTAGAGAAAAAATGATGAACATATTCCAGTTGGACCTCGTTTGAAAATGTTAAATTATAATAAATAATTAAAATAAGCTGTTACTACACATTGGTGAAAAATAATGATAATAGTCAACTAGACTACTTAATACATTATTTATTTAGAATAATAAGCGATTGATCGTGTTACCTGGCGGGCGGCGGCTGTGGCTTGGCGGCGGGCGAGGCGCTCGACGACACACTGCCGCGGGTACTGGACCGAGACGACGACATCTGCTATTTATTTGGAACTGTTTAGTTATTTGTCTTTTAACTTTCGTATGCATAATACAATGTTAAATCGTGGCTAAGCACTTTGTTATATGCTAGGTGAGGTGCATGTGTAGTGGTGTACCTGTGCGGTGCGGTGGTGGTGTGCGTGCGCGGGCGGCGGCGCGGGCGAGGGCGCGGGGGGCTGCGCGGGCGGCGGGGAGGGGGCGGCCAGTCGCCGCTCGATCTCTTGTTCCTGCTGCAGCGCGCGCACGAAGGCGGTCTTCAGTCGCGCAGTGTGCTCCGCCTTGAGCGCTCGCTTCACGTTCCCGGAGACGCAAAGCTCGCAGAGGCGTCGCGGAGTGTGCGTGCTGTGCGTGTGTGGGAAGGTGGCATCCTGGCGGCGGGAGGGCGCACGTTCCCAGCGCCACACCGCCGTGAAGTCGCAGCCGCATTGAGCGCACACCGCCGGCACCGTGGAGCGCGGCATGCTGCAGGATGGAGGATATAGATGATCTACATTTGAACGATTTAAATCAAATACACATACACAATGCTGTCTTCTCTCTCTGAACGAGAGGGGAATGGGAGTCCCTCTTGCCGAGGTTTCTTTCGACGTCCGTTAAGAAGGGCGTGAATGTGGTTCCTGCCTTGGCGCTTGGATACTTATCGCCCTCCCCAGGAGTATCAAGGGAGGGGGAAGGGACGAGCTGTAATGCTGCCGGGGCGGTTAACTCAGCCGGGTGAGACCCCAAGCGGGGAGGCCCAGCTAGGTGACCGGCGGCCACGGCACCAGCTCGGAATAAAAGAGAGAGGGATAAGATGTCCTCAGGAGATCTAGACGTAGCCGACGCGACCAAATATATATAGAATGTTTAATTTGCAAAGACGACTAACTACGTCACAGCTTTATTTAGTTTATAGGTTCGAGTCCCGTTGGTTGATGAGTTTTAGACTACATATAATTTATACGAGATTTCCAATAGTTAGCCTAATTATAGTTATGGCTTCTTTAATTAATAAGAATGACATCAATATTAATAAGTTTTACCATTTGCTAGGATTGTAACATAATAATTTTATTAAATAATAACATACCGATCTTCATTAGTGAGGTAGTCGACGACGTGTTCGAGTCCCACGAGATACACGAAGTCAGTGTTGCTCGGGGACGGGATGAAGTTCATCTCCGGCGGGGGAGGCTTGGGTGGTGGGATCTACACATATACAAAATATAAATTTTAATATGCTTAACATCACTTCAAAGGCCCGTCTAATATCTGTAACATAGTGTACAATAAGAAAATTTCCAACACGATTATCACGACTTATAATTATAAATTATCACACTTATCCCATTGGTTTTCGTTATTTTTAGATGTTATTTACAATAGTGTTTACCACCAAATTTGTTGTTGTCATACAATTATGATTACAACTTACGGTCAGTTTTTGATATCATCAATATGTTGTGATAAATTAATTTGTAATTTTTTCACAAACAATATTAAAGTTGTGGTTAATTTGAACTATTTATGTTATTATGTATACCTGTAACAATGTCTTCTCGAGCTGCTTCCTAAGAGCGAGTTTAGCCGCGGCCTGACGCTGGGCTGGAGTCTGTGTGTCTTCAGAGCTTCGAGAACTTGTCTGTTATATAATATTATATTAGTACTAGTACTTGAATAAAATATTGACTTGTAATAAATAAGAGATCGTCATCTGTATTCGTATTTTGGGAAACACATTTATCATATATCTATGTATAAATGTCCATATGTAAGAAGTTGACATCACATTCCCATACTCACTGCGTCGCTGGTACTACTGGTCACTGAAGAGTTATCCTGAGTTGGCTTGTAAAGTAAATTAAAACGTATTTACATTTACTCATTATCAGGATTTTTAAAATATGTAATTAAAGTACAATAACCTTGTATTTTGACCATTTCAAACATATACTTAATGTGTTAGTTTTAAAACGCAAAAAGTGGTTTGAATTGTATTTACACCAAAAAAATTTGAACTCAGCTGTTGCAGACGAACCTAATAATAATAGAAGATGGTGCCAGCGACTTCATCAATATTTGATATGCTTGAAACTGACCTCACTCACGGGAAGTTCAAAAAGTATATAATAATAATCAATACAAACAAACAATCACATTGAAGGTATTTATTACATATAATATAATAATACCTTATTAGTGTGTGGTGCGTGCGGCGCGTGCGGCGCGGGGGGAGGAGCGGGGGTGATGGTCACCGACGGGGTGATGCTGGCACCGCCGCCTGACGACTGCGGAGAGGACATTCGTTAATACTGTGTATATTAAACTTATTGGTATGCAGACTGCTACTCCTTCGGTAAGCATACTTTTTAAGGGAATATAAATAAAATATATTGAGTATAGAATTTGATTAAAACATGTTTTAATTGAACATTCATGTGGTAGATACTCACTTGAGTGCGGTAAGGTCCAGGAGTGAGAGTCGCACCACCGGGCAGGCTGGCTGTGCGCCGAGAGCTGCTGTTAGCTCCGGCCGCCAGGCTGCCGGCAGCGCTGTTTGTGCGCTTTAGAAACAACCAATAAGTTAGGAGTGCAGTCAGATATTATTAATATATTTTTACTAAATTTTACCTACACTTATTAAATGTTATACATTACTAAGAGATACGAATAAACGATAGTTCTGCCTTCACTGTAGATCATACCTTGGCATGTTGGTGTGCGGGGGGAGGCGCGGGAGTGACGGTGACTCCCGGCGGCACCACGCAGCCGCTACCCGCCAGAGCAGTCCCCGCACTAGAGTTACTGGCGTCCTGGACACAGTAAGATTGTTTATTAAGGAGCTAAAGCGCAGCCAGAGCTACTTAATGATGTCTCATGGAACGGACTAGGTTAATACACTCAAAACCAAATATAACGACATCGTTTATAACGACGGATTGGTTATGACAATTGAATCGCGAGGTCCCGGCTGAATGTCTATTAAACGAATAAGTGAACACACTGCTTATAACGACATTGGATACAGCGACATATCGCTTTAACCGACGAAAAAATATCGATATTCATCAGCTATTACGACCAACCGTTTATTTGTTCCAGGAAAACAAATCAATGCGAACAATTGTAAACCTTATTTATTACTAAACTAAGAAGGAATTTTGTTTTGTTTATTATTATTCTCCTTCCTTTCCCATGTTCTTTGCCATTTGACCTTGCATGTTTTGGGACATATCTAGTGCGATAATAGAACGCGTGAATGGCAGGTTCATTTCAAAGGTTTTGGTTTTTGTATTACCAGTTGGCTTAAAAAGAGGAAAATGTTTAATATTTAAGATAAAACACATATTATATGAAGATTATAAAATCGCAAATCAAATATTAAAGTTGCAAAAAAATGTGGAGTCTCACACTCTACAATAATTTATTATAAACATCAGAAGACAAACAACGTACCAAATTAAAACTGACAAGAAATACCGATTATTTTAAAAACTAGAAACTGTACTGTAAATTTTTTCATAATAAACTTTTCATTTCTTTTTTTACATTTTATTTGAAAACAAGTTCATGCGCATAACCTACACCTATACTACAAACAAACATATGACTATTAATATCACTACTTGTGTATATCGCTTATAACGACTATAGAACATAAACGTCCGAAGTGAGTCGGTTCCGTCGATGTCGTTACATCCGGTTTTGACTTTATCTATAAGTTCTATAACTATATTTTGGAGCAAAACCAATCAATATTTGTGTCCTAAATAAGATATAATATAACAAAACGTATCGCTGACCTTCACTGGAGGTAATGTGGCCTGTTGCGACTGTCTCAGTTTCCTCAGCAACACCAGCCGAGTCTCCTCAGCACGAAGCTTCTCTCTGAACGAACGCAGACTACGTTCTCGTTCCCATATCTCCGCACTTGATAGCTCCTTAAAGAAAATTATATATCAATATGTATTTATATATTGAGCTTTTACTTAAACAATTTATAATATAATGAATATATATTTGTGTTTATTACTGAATTTAAACTATGATTTACTTTACATATAGTGTATATGTATATGTATTATTGTATATTAGAGAACAAATATTATAATACAATTATACATATAGACATAGATTTTTTAAATTTAATTTTTTTGAAGAGTAATCAATCAAAAAATATCTTTTAAAACGTTTTTTTTTTTGTTATGCTATTTCTACTTTGTTACCCTGTAATTTTAGTTACAATAGATTTTTCCACACCTAGTGTAGAGTTTTAAATAGGTAGGTAGGCAAGTAGATAGGAAAGTATATAAATAGGAGGTATGTAGGTCTATACCCGGTGTGCTGGTACCGGTAGCGGTGGATCATTCTCATCATCAGACTCTTCATCATCCAGCGGATCCCGAACGCACTCGCTTGCAGTAATGGAAACATTTACATTGGTGTTTAACTTGCTGCTAACATCTGTAGTGATAGATAGATTTTTTAATGATATTTTTTTACTAATATTATCTTTATATAGTAAATGTTAGACCATAAATGTAAATTTTTGTATTATATGACAGTAAATAATAAAATGTGTATTACAATAAAACAAAGTTATTAATATATACAGTTCGTTTATATTACGGTTCCAAATTCTATTAAAAAATATATATAATCAATAATATTCCTACCAGTGAATGGAGCGGGTGCAGCCAGGGTTGACTTGCGATGCGGAGGGGGCGCTGGCAGAAGCACGATGTCCGGACTCTCCGCGTAGCTACGCTGATCTGCGCGAGGGCGAAGCACCCGCTTACCGGTGGAGCCCTGGGATATGGTATCCATAGTAGTAATATCTAATTATAAGTTAGTATAGTAAAGTTAATGTATAATATATGAGATAATAGACATTTTGTTGTTTTATGTAAGTTAATAAGAGGCTGTCCATTAATCAAGTGAGGCTCGAAAGGCGGGGAGGTAATTCGACAAAAATCTTAATCACCAAAAAAGAGGGATGTTCGGCAAAAATCTTCAACCTCCTCATCACTAAGAGGGGGGAGGGAGGTTCGGCAAAAATCTTAAACCTCACCAAGAAGGGGAAAGGGGTAAAAAAAAATTAAAACCATCACATGATTAATAGACTCCCTAAAATCTTAATAATGTTACAATATATTTTTATTATATATTTAACATACATAGTTATAACTAATAAGTATATTATTTAAGATTATTAAATTAAGACAATATTGTATCACATTGTAATATGTTATAAAATTAATCAATAAAACAAGGTCATATAGTTGAGATTATTTTTATATGTTCAACAGCTACTGATAATAATAAAAGTTGACTTACCCTATCAATCTTGTGTATTGCAAACAAACAATTATCAAATTATTATATCTCTTTTAATAAAATCTATCTCATTCTTATATA
Source organism: Napeogenes inachia (assembly GCA_959347355.1). Taxonomy (NCBI): domain Eukaryota; kingdom Metazoa; phylum Arthropoda; class Insecta; order Lepidoptera; family Nymphalidae; genus Napeogenes; species Napeogenes inachia. Next base: position 7,959,562 of record OY365795.1, on the reverse strand, counting down.
TTGATAAGAAGAAAAGAGAAGATTTGTTGGACCCAATAACCCAATTAAATAATTTATAACACATGTTTTTGACTTGGTAACTTACTTGCATTTTGATTGCTTTCTTTATAATGGTTTCCGATTAAATTAAAAATCCAAATTAAATTAAATATTAATTCCCGATTTAATTAAAAAAAACCGCAATCAAATCCATTCACTTGTTTGGCTGCTAGAATGCCAAAGACAGACTCACAGATACACAGGTTAAACTTTTAACACCCCTTTTTATGAGTCAGGGGTTAAAAACAAACAAACTTGAATCTAAATATGATTTTGCAGTAAAAGTTATATATTTCAATTCTTAATAAATATCCATTTATTTATCATCCTAGTAAATATTGGTTTGTGGTTTTATTGTATTGTAAAGTTATACATTTTTAGCACAAATTGAAGTATTAACAGGAAAAAATATATATATTATATATATAATATCAATTTATAATTGTTTAACTTTGTCAGTGAATCATACTAATTCTAATTAACTTAGATACAAAAAAAAACATTATAATATATGTATAACACTATTAAACACATTCTACCAGCTCTTCTCAGGACTGTGGAAATTATTTTACTGAGCTGGTGGGATCTTTCACACTAAAAAATGTTTTGTATAAAACTTATTTTCAAGAAAGACATTTGATTTAAATTACTGTTTTATTAACATATTTTACTACTATATTTTATTTTCAAAGCTAGTTAGAGATTATTAGTAAGTAACTTACATGAGGAGGAGGAGGTTGTGCCGGAGTGATTGTCAACCCACTAGCTGTTAAAGCTCGTAGTTCACTCAGCTCAGGAGGCAGGGACCTGCTGTTGTATGAAACATAATTAAGTAAATTATCAGTAATAAATACAATATAATTTTTATGTAACATACAATAGTAAGTTCAATTAGTTCATTGATCATGTTGATCTTAATTAGTTTAATATTATTTATTACTTGGGACAACAATGTTGAATTTAATAGTCTACATGTTTTATGATGTTCCTATTACACATACTTAAATTGAAAGAAATATATCCAATGGTTTTATCATAATCCGATGTAAGTTTTTGTATAAAGTTAATAAATATTTTTTTCACACTTCAGTATTAGGATATTGTTGATATGTATAGTACTATCTCTGTTCCTATTCAATATATTCAAAATTATAATAATATTGTATATCACCCTTTTTTTAATAAATTGTTCATAATTATATAAATTTAGGAATTTTAAGATGTTTTTATTAAAATACTCAAACACAATTTTAAGTAAAATATTTATTATTTAGAAACCTTCTACTTTCAATATTAAACTGAATAAACATATTTACGATCAATTTAAAATACAGTAATGTCCATACCTCACGCTAAGATCCACCGCGGAATCGTCAACGTCCATTGTGGTTCACTGCACAAATAATTAGGCAATTATACAATCACTCCAAAAATCAATACAACACAAAAAAATATAGCGATGTTACTATTTACCTTTTAATGGTAATAGATTCCACTTTGTAACTTATTTTAGAGTTTTGTTTGTTAATGTTATTATTTCAAAAAAAGCGATAGCATTATTTAAAATTAGTTTACACTACGTTACGCTGAGGTGTAGGTGATTGTGACATGTATAATCTGACAATGGCCATACATCAGAAGTAACTTAATAAGATTTTGGAGGTAACATTCTCTGCATCCGATAGTATGTACTGTTTTAAGTATTGAGCCGAAGGCGAGAGTCGTATTTACCTCTTAAGTATAGGGTAATGCTTATTTATTTTGTTTGATTATATTTAAAGTCATAACTCGGCAGTTCAAAACGACACGACAAATTATTAAAGTTTTAATAGACTAAGGAGTAAGGAATAAAGATTTTAGTCTAAAGACTAAATAGAATGAGTATTTAAGCTAGACATAGCATAGACTACCAAAAAATTACATTTTTATGTCGACTCTAGATTAAGTCATTTAAATCTACAAAAAACAAAAACCCAACTTAGGATGATTGAAACAAATGGTAAATTATGTGTGTGTATAATCCTGAATCACTTGAACAAACGTTAAAACCACATTTGGGTTTATACTTCCCAAACGATTTAGGTTTGGCTTAAGGTGGTATTATATTCAAAAAATATATAATCAAGTAATAAAATTTTAACTTTATGTAACTTCAAGATTGCCATAGCCCATAAGACTAAAAGGAAGAAGAACTTAGTGTAATCAGCTAATAAAACTGTAACCGAACCATGTTTATATTTTTTTTAGGTATCTTGATTTCTAGGTTTAATTTCAAAATTTTGGGCTTGATAGATTTTTACTTTTATACATAAGCTTGTGACTTAAATTTACAAACAAAGTTACAAACATCGCTAGGTTAATAATAGTTAAAGGCGGATACTAATCAAATAACATGAGATAAAAGGTTTGAAGGTAAAAGTGTACAGAGAAGTGAAGAAACACTTTTGTGTTTAAGAGTATTCGTCGAAACCCGTACAAAACGGGTTGTGCTGCGGCAGCGTCGGATAAAAGTAGACTGGTTTTTGCATGGCAGTGGACTGGCTTAGTACTTAGTAGTCATGATCACAGATAATTTTAAAAAACCTTTTCATACGTCATTTATTGCTTATCATTGTCAACTGTCATAAGTCATAATATTTATTATTGTGATTTGAGAAATGTGGTTTACCTGTTGACCTTTCTTTAGCTTCTCTCTCCTTATCTTCTAAATTTTCTTGGAGAGTTCTTTCCTCTTCTTTTAGTAGTGATCACTTCCCTATTCTTCTTTCCTTAAATGACAGGCTCTTCACAAATTCTATTCCAAGTTCTCTTTTGAAATATAAACTGGGACTTGTGGACTGGTCTGCTTATGCTGAATCTGTTGACATCTTGTTGGATTCCGTTTCTGATCTTAGCATCAATAGCGATCCTGTTTTGTGTTACAATCAGTTTCTTAATACTTTGATTTCTTCAGCTGACTCGCACTTCCCCATTAAAAATCATCCTAAATATTTTCGACTTTCTCCTCCCTGGTGGGATGAAGAATGCACTTTTTTGGCAAAAACAAGAAAGTTAGCAGAGAAATCTTACTCTCTTCATATGACTTTGGATAATTTTATTAAATATCAACAACTAAATGCCAAATTTAAGCGTCTTGTATTAAAAAAGAAAAAAAGAAGTTGGATTTTATTCTGTGAATCGCTCAGTCCTCGATCCCCCTCTTCTGTGGTTTGGTTAAACCTTAAAAGATTTCGTCGAGCCCTAATTTCAAATAATCTTAATGCGAATGATCCATCAATATGGCTCAATGATTTTTTTGACAGACTTGCCCCGCCATATGTTCCTTTCCAAGATAATTTCCTGACTCCGCCGTCTTTTCAGACGATCGATGAGATGGACGTTCCCTTTTCCTTTTCTGAGCTTCATTGTGCTCTCTCTGGCCTTAAAGACTCGTCTCCAGGTGAAGATGGTATCCCTTACTCTTTTATTTTAAATATAAGTGATAAAGCAAAACAATTCTTCCTTAACATCATAAATTCATTCTTCCTCCTCGGTATTGTTCCAGAATCATGGAAATCTCAAATAGTTTTACCAATTTTAAAACCTGATAAAAACCCTATTGAATCGACCTCTTACCGCCCTATTGCGTTGTCCTCTACTCTTGCCAAAATTACTGAGCATTTGTTAAAGAACCGACTGGAATGGATAGTGGAAAGCAGAAAAATCCTCTCTTCTTATCAATTTGGCTTTCGAAAAGGTTTGAGTTCCATGGATAGTCTTAGCATTCTGTCGACAGACATTCAATTAGCTTTTAATAAAGGAGAGTATCTTGTGGGTGTTTTCCTTGATATAGCTTCTGCCTATGACAATGTTGTTCTTCCGTTACTCAGACGTAAAATGCAACAGCTGAGTATACCTCCGTTGTTGACTCATTTCATATGCAATCTACTCTTTTGCAGATCTATTAAAGTCAAATATCTTAATAGTATTCTTCCCCCTAGGACGGTTTGGAAAGGTCTTCCTCAAGGCTCTGTTCTCAGCCCTCTTCTTTACAGCATTTATACTTATAATCTTGATTTATCCGTAAACAACTTTTGTAAAATTTTACAGTACGCTGATGATATAGTTATATATTATAGTTCTTCGTCTATTGACGATATATCTTTCCGCATTAATTCTGCTCTACATTACCTCGATCAGTGGCTTTCAGATCATGGCCTTTCCTTATCAGTAGGTAAGAGTCAGGCTATAATTTTTACTAAGAAAAGAATCATTCCTTCTTTAGAGTTAGTCTGTGGTAATCAACACATTGCTCTTGTTGACAAGGTGAAATTTCTTGGGATTTATCTAGACAAACGACTTAACGGGATTGCTCATGCTGAATTTATTAGTGAAAAATGTGAAAAAGGTATTAACGTTCTTCGTGCCGTCTCTGGTGTTTGGTGGGGATCTCACCCTTATTCTCTTAAGTTACTTTACAACGCGATTATTCGAAGTCATATAGATTATGGTCTTTTTGTTTTGGAACCTCTTAATAAATCGGCTGCCGAAAAACTCAACAAAATTCAACATCGGTGTCTCCGAATCATTTTAGGAGCAATGAAATCCTCCCCAATTAATGCTCTACAAGTCGAATGCGTTGAGCCTCCATTACAGCTTAGAAGGCGTTATTTGTGTGATCGTTTTATCATAAAATCGTTACAACTATCGTCTCATCCTTTGATTTATCGTTTGAACAAATTACTGCAAGTCTCTCATTCCCGCAAACTATCATTTCTTTTGGAAAGTTTTGATAAATTTTCCAAAATGTCTCATCCTCTGTTAAGCTTTCCTTCAAATCCCCTTTTTTGTACTTCTTTTCAGGCACTCATATTTAAACCAAATATTATTTTAGATCTCGGCCTTGAGAAAAATTCTCCTGATACAAATTCTAAATTTCAATCAATATCTCATGAAAATTGGGCAGGTTTTATACATATCTACACTGATGCATCTAAAATTTCCACAATTGGTTGTGTTGGGGCTGCTTGTTGGATTCCGATTTTCAAAATAATTCTTCAATTTAAATGTCCCCCAGAGTCTTCGGTTTTCACTGGCGAATGTGTTGCCCTTCTTGAAGCAGTCCGTTTTTCATATTCTCATAATTTTACCCAGACTGTAATATTAACTGACTCCCTTAGTTGTCTGTTAGCTCTTAAAAAAAACCCATTTCGCAATAGATCTTCATCTCCGATTGTTTTAAAAATCAAAGAAGCTCTCTTTTCCTGTTCTCAAAGAGGGCTACAAGTCTTTCTTGTTTGGATTCCAAGTCATTCTGGTATTTTTGGAAATGAGACAGCCGACTCATGTGCTAAAGCGGCCACTCTCACTGGTTCTTGCGATCATTTTAAAAATTCTTCTCAAGACTTGTTGTCTCTCGCAAAATCTCAATTAGACAAATCTTGGTCCATCCATTGGAACCTTTCTAAATCTATTAAAGGAAGGTATTATGCTTCCATACAGCAAGAAATTCCAACTCGTCCCTGGTTTTGTTATTTCAAATATGACGATCGATGGATTATTTCCACTATATGTCGTTTACGTCTTGGTCATTCTTCTACTCCCTCTCATTTAGCAAAGATTAGGGTACGGGACAATTCACTTTGTGAATGTGGCATTGATGAAGGTAACGTGTCTCATATCTTTTTTTCATGTTCTAAACTTATTCATCCTGTATATGATATTCTTCCGTTTAAAATTGCCCGCCCTATAAACGTTGAGTGTTTGCTTTCTTTTGTGTTTTCACCATTTGGTTCATTTTTGTGTAAGTTTATTAGATGCAATAAAATCAAACTTTAATTAAATATTTTATAAATATATATAAATATGTAATAATATAAACGCCTGATTGCCCTGCTCATTTTCCATTCTTCGTTGTGTCATTTATATCCTACTTGACATTGGCAAAATATTTTGTGCAAAGTAGGCGCAACTTTATAGTACTCTGTGGGCGCAACCAAATGCCATTTCATAATAAAGAAGAAGAAGAAATGTGGTGAATGTTACGATTACTAACGTAAAACGTTTGTTTATCGAATTTGAGGTTATTGTTAACACAAAGAACCAGCGATTATAGTGTCACTTTATTTTGAGTTATTTTTTTAAGAGATGGAAACTTGATTTAAAATTTAAGTTAACGCCAAAAGATTTTGAACCCACTTTCAAAAAAAGATGAATTAACAAAACATAGTTTTGTTTTTAGTATAGATTATAACTTAAGTTTCTAATATGCCTGGACCTGATTTACTTTCAAGCCAAGGGCTTCGGCTTGATGGAAGAAGGCCTAATGAGTTACGGCGTATCAGGTGTAAGTTAGGTGTATTTACCCAACCAGATGGCAGCGCGTATTTAGAACAAGGAAATACTAAGGTTTTGGCCGCTGTATACGGACCTCACCAGGTATGTTTTTTTACAACCAAAAAGCGAAGATAAATTAAAGATATATCATAATATTATTAATATTTTTATGTGTATGCGTTTTAGGCATCAAAGTCGAAGAGTTCCACCGAAGGAGTAGTTGTGAATTGTCAGTACAGTATGGCAACCTTTTCAACAGGTATGTAAATATAGAAAAAGTTATTGAGAAACAAATTTGATTTAATTCAGCTAAACTACATAAAATGTGTTAAAGGTGAAAGAAAAAACCGTCCCCGTGGAGATCGCAAGTCCCAGGAAGTATCCATGCAACTCAGACAAGCTCTAACGGCAGCCATTGAAACAAAGATGTATCCGAGATCACAGATTGACATTTATATTGAAGTATTGCAGGTAATTGCAATTTATTAAAATTACAACAATTTTACAATACTACTACAATTTTATTAAAAACCTTGCCATGGTTCGTGCAGTCAACTAATATAGTGTCTCAATGGGGCTCAGGTTCGATTCTCGACAGGGACAGGCATGTATGTTATGAGTGATAGATGTTAGTATTTCTGGGTTTGGTTTTTTATTAAAATATACTCACAGAATTTATAATGCATATTTCTAGATATTTGTATTGTTGTCTAACCTTTAACACAAGCAAATAATTTGCTTACTGAGGGGTTAGATCAATGTGTGTAATTTGTCCTGTGATATTATTAATACTTTAAATTGAATTGTTATGTGTATATAATAGGCAGATGGAGGAGCATACTGTGCAAGTGTGAATGCAGCAACCCTAGCCCTGATAGATGCTGGGATTCCCCTCAAGGCATATGTATGTTCATGCACTGCATCCATGGCTTGGAAGGATGGTAACCCAGAGCCACTGGTAGATGTAGGCCATGTTGAGGAAGCAGCTGGCGGAGTTGTGTTAACTGTGGCCAGTTTACCAAGCACTGGTAAATATATTTGAGATTGTTGTCTGATAACAGATTTATTACTTTATCAATTTAGATTTATTAGACTTATTGTTATTAAAATATTGATTTATAAGTTTATATTAATATTTTTTATTATTATTTTTATACTATTGTTTTTATTTATGTGACTGAAATATTAAAAACAAGCTTTTATGTTGCCTACAATTTTGAAAAAAATGCATGAGATGGCATAACAATTAAACTTTGCCATTATTATTGTAGGGAGCGTAGCTTTACTGGACATGTCACATAGACTACACAGTGATTACTTTGATGTGGTCCTCAGCCGAGCGATGCAAGGCTGCAGAGATATAGAAGTAAGTTGTTTTCTCAATTTCAACTTTTTAAATGAAGCAATTGGAAGCTAGTAGTAGTAATAGTATGGTAAATAATTAAATTATATATACAAAGGGTTATATTAAATTATATATACACTAATATATCTTTATCGATCATAATTTTATAACCATTTATCAAATTTCTGCTAAAGTGCAGGTCAAGATGTTTACCTGTCAAGATCTTTGTACTATCATCTACTATAGGTCTGTCTCCAGGCTACATCTACCGTAATAGCTATGCTAATGAAATTTTCACAGATCATATATATCTGTTGCCGATAAGACAACAAATACTAAAAACAACAAAATAAATATTTTTTTCATGTGGGTTCACACAACAAACATGTTTTTTTTTGCCTGATTTTAATAATGGCAATAAGTAGACTCTTGATATGTTCATAGAATATTTAGTTACATATTTACTTAAAAATTGAGAGCTTGAGATATCAAATGGTTTAATATCTCAAGCTATACCTTTGTAAAAAATTCTTATTTAATATTATGTTTTTCCTATTATTCCTTAGAAAATGTTGTTATTAGATTATTAGTATTTTGTTTTCTTATCTCATTTTTTTATATAATTACTATTTTATTTTGGGTTTGTTATGCATTTTGATGTATTTACCATTTATTTGAGGGCTTGCTGGAAGAGAATGCTTGTGGCATTATTATGGTACAGAACCCTACGTGCCCGAGTCCCTGACTCGCATTAGATTTTTTTTTTAGGTATTGAAGAATAAATATAAAATACACAAATAAAATGAGTTTTTAATTCCAGATTGTTCTAGATAAGGCTGTGAGAGAACATTTAGCAGAAGGTTGGACAAAGCAAGATGTTGTAACAATATGAAATAAAGATAAATTTTATAACAAACCTCTTGATTTCTAGAACTTTTGATAATATTTTTATTACGGTTTCCTAATAATGCATATTTTTCTTCCTCAAATCAATTTATATTGTACCCATGACAATCAAGTAGCATTTGTATTTTCGTTCTATATTGATGCTTCTTATACACATTATTACCTACTATTACTATATATTTATGAAACAAATGATCTGACCAGAAGTCCAATACATTGGCTATAATTTTAAAATAGGTATGTTTTTACAACTTGTTTTCATTAAACTTTCAAAACATCTTTAAAATGTTATATATACATTATTTATAGTTAAGGTTTATCAAGTTGCGAAAGCGTAGCTAGAACTACTTTATGAAAAAGTGTCAGATATCTGTCTGTAGTCAAGAATTTCTTATTTAATGTTCCGTCTTTCGCTATTTAATAATATATGACTAAGTTTTTTATGCTTATATAGATTTTTCTGTATTCAGGTAATAAAGAAAACATTTAAGACTTACATATTTATTAGAGATCTGAACAAAATAAGAAATTAAATTATATGTACAGTCTATGTTAAAACTAACTAAATTATATGTAAGTTAATAGGTACACACTGTTTCCTTTATGCATAGATTATTGTAGGTAAGAAAACTTAACCTTACAAAGTCTAAATAAAGAAATGACATGCGACAGTTCATTAGTATAGCGAAATGCACAAAGAATCATACAGCCGATGTGAAAAAAGAAAAATAAATAAAATATTGGATGATTAGTTCATCCATGTGATTGCACACATTAAAAAAATAAATAATTTCCTTTTAAAATAAATAAAACAGTACTACATATTGTACTTTGCGATTATTATAAGCCATTTTGTAACATAATAAATATTTCTTCTGAGATATATAATTAGTTTATACAATCACAGACTGCAAACTAAACTGCAGTACCTTTCAACACTGGGACCATAACTATGTAAAAAAAAACAACAAAAGTTGTCAGGCTTATTACACAAAAGTGTGAATAATCTTAAAACACTGAGTTGCTAAGGCACTCATCTACATTACATTCTATATGTATATATAAACTTTATTCAAGCAATTAAACAAAAATGTTAACAACAAAAAATAAATGTAAACTCGTTCACTGATGCAAAACAAATTCAATTCCAACGGAGACCTAAATATAATACGAATAAATGTTTGTCACATGCTATGGCTTTTACAATACTAAACGATAGTATGTGATAAGTAAGCTTTAGATTAAGTTTTTGTTAGTTAGCCGCGACCTCCGGCGCCGGTTGACTCAACTCTGCCGGTTCAACATCTGGAATAATTTATTATCTGTAAATTATTATAAATTTTGAATACATACTGCCATCATATTCAATAATAATTAAGAACTTTATAGTAGTTGCTATAAGTTTAGGGCCATAAAATAAATAATTCACTAATTATTTATCCAAGCTTTCTAAAATTTAATTATAACTGCTGAATTATAATTATATTTTATCCAACATTCATTACAAGTTCAATGTTTATGGGAAATGTGTACAATTCGTGAAATTCTTACTACAGTAAATAAAATATTTTTTACCATTATTGGTTTTGTTAGGTGAGTTCGGTAAAGACGTTTTTTGTGACTCACTAGAGCTACCTTCAGCTTCACCAGTCTCTCCTGCTGAAGACGAATTCTGTGAAATTGACATTTTTAGATTATTAATTAGTTGATTCTGAGTTATAACTAAATGTTGAAAATGATTTATTTACTTACTCTAGTTTTATTTGAAGGTCTAGGTCTAGGTGCTTTGGGCTCTTTGGCGGGGTCGAAGTGACAGTCGAAGATTTCAATAAGCTCCTTAATATCGTTCTCATTGGCCGACACTGTGAGTGATGATAACTGCTTTTCTAGACCTGAGAATTAAGAAATAAAAAGATTTATAGTTTATAAGAATAAATCAAATTTTGTTGGTCTGCTGCTGTCCTTCTAATTATTAAGCAAAAAAGTAATCATTTCTCCAAAAGTAGTTTTATAGTAATTGTTTGTCTAAATAGTTTAACAAATGAATGGAAAACAGAAAAATAATGTCCAATTCTATTGTACATAATAAAGTCTATTAAATATTTTTAAAGTTTACCATAATATAGTACTTTAAAAAATGAAGATCCAGTTCAGAGCGTTCCATACCTGCTAACTGTTGCTCTTGCCAGGCGTCTCTGAGCTGGTCATACAGCAGCCCCGCGTCCGCGAGCAGTCGGCGCAGCTGAGTCACCCGCTTGCGCTCGGGGTGGGTCAGCCGCAGCAGAGGAGCAAATACTGGCCGGAACGTGTTCTGTCTGCAATTGTATTTATAAAGGGATTTGATATTGTTTATTGTAATTAATGCCAATGCATTGAATTAATTATTTTTTTACGAAATTGATTAAATACATAGGTACCAAAATATTCACAAAATAAAAAACACGACAACAAAACAATAGTAAGTATTACATAGATATAACAAAAAAAATACCTCTCTAAAAGTTTCTTCAAGTTAGCAAGAGCATCAAGCTCAGTGTGTACCGGCCGAGCCCACAGCCTAGCTGTTTCTACCATATCCTTGCTAGTTGTGCCTTCTCCACCTGCTCCCACTTCCTGTTGCTCCCCTGTAGAATAAGAAAGATGCATATAGTAAACAAATATCAAAAGATAATTTGCTAGGTATTCTAATACTTTATTAAAAATAACCAACCTTGTGCTAAATGCTCGACAATCCTGTATGCAGCAGTAGCTCTATCGAGGGCACTATCAACTGAGAGAGTGTCTGCATCAAGTAACACCCTTGCAAGTACCCGTAATGAAACTGACTTCACAGTAGCCTTACATTTATCAGCGGCCAATGCATAGCTGTCTGCGAAGCCAGCAACTATTGTCTTGAACCGATCAAGTAACTTGTAACTGAAAATGATTAATTTTCCATAAACACATGGACTTTGTGAATTATTTTAATTACATTATATTATTATATTTTTACCGTGTTAAAGCCTCCAAAAGCATGGTAGGGGTAAGACGTCTGGGCTCATGGTAAATTAGAATTACACTTCCATCACCTTTTTCTTTTTCAAGCCAATCTAAAAAGTCTGTGAGTGCTGATATTTCGGACTTTGTTTTCAATATCTAAAAAATCACATATTAGTGTTATGATTGATCTTTATTTACTTGAAAGTAAATATTATTTTCATGCCCCAATGTACTGTATCATAGACATGGTTAAATAAGCGTGAAAGACTGCTTGAATAAAAATTATATATCAAATAAAATGTATTGTAAGTGTAAGAAATAATATTTATCAGAGAGAGGAAATATGTTGACAAAAATAATAAAATAAATAATAAAAATAAGTTGACTAAAAGGAAACATATTGACAAAGTTTGACAAAGGAAGCTCACATGTGATTGGGCATGTGAAGAAAGAACAATTTATTAAGAGAAGATGAGTGAAATGTTCAGGAGGCCTAACCTAGGCAGATATATCTGGAACAGAGGGCGATTTGTTGAAGAAGGAACTGAAAAAACAGTACCCATAACTAAAACATTCAGTAAGATGTGTGTTGAAGCAAAGGAACTGTGTTTGAGCTGACTTCTGGTGTCTTGTCTTGGCCTACCCCAATAGGAGAAAGATGTGATTGTATGAAAACATTAAATATATATATTTTGGCATACATTTTATATTTTGACAGTATTTCTATATCTATTTATATCTACCTTTTTTATGAATACAAATAATTCCAGAGTTAAAATTATCTAGATATAGAAAAATCAGACCAAAGTGAACAAACCTTATGAGTAACAGTGTCTTTCAACATTCTATATCTGCCGACAGTAACAACACGAACATTATGACGTCGTCTCGCACCAGGGTTTAAATCTCCATATGGCATTATATATTGAGAGTATGTCTCTTTTGGAGTGTATGCTGCAATTTGACATATCTGAAACAACACTGATGTTTAGATTGGCCTTGATTTTTTCTAGAAAAACATTGCAAATTTTAACTCACTTTGTTTTTGTTCTGACTATCAGCAAATAGGCACATTAGGATTAAATATTTTTGTATAATGTAAATAATAATATCATAGAACTAGTTATAAAAAATTAATCAAAACTCTAAGTAAGTAATTTATTTGCTAGTCTTAAGGGTATTAGACAACAATACGGATATGTAGAAAACAAACATTATAAATACTTTGAATATATTTAATAAACAATCAAACCCAGAAATACGTCTGTACGTACGTGACGGACAGTCACGTGATGAGCATAGATGTCTATCTATGCTCATCACGTGACTGTCCGTCGGGAATCAAACCCAACTACTTGCACCGCTCTATGTTATGTGTCTGCACTAACCACCTGACCAATGGAGCGGAATAACTGCTACTTTTAAAAAAATCCTCTAACAAACCTTGTATGTTATGGTATTTGAACCTCAATTAAAAAAATATTTCAGAATTCTATCAAAATATATATAAAATCAATAAGTCTTCCTAAATAAATGAATAATAGATAATAAGTACCAAATAGAAAAATAATAATAGCTGTAAACACACATCAGCTATTATAACAATTAAAAATCTTATTTCATTTAATAGAATAAAAGTGTTAAAAAAATAGGTAAAATATTTCTTTGAATTTCTTCAACATCTATTTTTATCACTACATTTATCAGTCTACTGATTGATACAAATGCACTTATTTATAAGCATGTGTTATATTAATTGTACATTTACATTCTTATCTCCACACTTATAAACAATGTACCGGAAGATTATCACTTATTGATTTAATCTTATCTATCAAAACATTCAAATGATAAACAAGAGAATAACAATAATGGTAATATATACTTAAATATAAACTATTAAGTAATAAAAATATTAGGACAAATAATCTTAAGCTATAAAAAAACAGTATTTACTTCATCAATGAGTCGGCGTCCAGTGGTGTCCATGTCCCAACCGACCAAGGCGTACTTGCCTGGAGGTAGGCCGGCGGGGTGCTCCGCTAGCGCCGGCAGCAGCTCCGTCGGGAGCCCCGCCACACTGCCGTTCACTTTTCCTTGTGACACCATATCCATATACGGTGATGAGCTCTGAATCAATAAATGTACCTCTTTAATTTTGTTGATGTTTGTTCAATAATTGTAACACTAATAAAAATCGTGAGGTATAAATCAATTTAACCAGGTTAGTATAGCTAGTTATTAGTACTTTATTCAATTTGGTCTGTGTTAATCGAGAGAGATAAATATAATCCGTAATAATTATGTAAATATTGTATTGCAGTGAAAATAATTACAACCTTAAAATGATGTCACGCCGCAACGTAGAAAAAAAAAATGCCGAAAATAAATCGATTTGAGTGTTAAAATATTACACATGCATACAATGCTTATTATCTAATAACAAATCACGATTAAGGAGCTTTGAATACTTATTTTTGTATTTATGAATAAATAGTAACTACAGCAAGTTAGTAAAAAAAATAAAAATACGACACGTGGCTAACTTTCCTTGTCGCTAGCCCCACCCTTAGTCTTAAAAATAAAGCAAAGTAAACTCACGAGATCATCCATTATGTTGAAACTTGAATATTCCTAACTTGTTTTCGAGTTAGAAAGAAGAAACAAAGTTAAAATACTTACTAAGTAGAAATAATATAAATGAAAATATCACAAATCTCGGCACGTGTGCGGCAATCGAAAAAACGCAATAGTGATTGGAAGTTGTTGTTGCGATTAATCGATATTCTGATATCGATAAAGTTGTGCTATATCGGTTTATACATAAAAAAAAATAAAAGCTTAACACTTGTTAAAAATGTTTCCCACATGTTTAAATATTCATGATAATAGATTGCCATCATTATTTATCTAGATTATCGAGATTATAGAGCTAGATTTATCAGTAAATCTGCAATATCACTTTTTACAATACACCTGTGCAACATCTAACTATCGTAATTTTATGGTTAAGCTGTTGCTTGTCTAATAGCTTGACTTAAACAGCTTTAAAACTCATGAAGTTAAATAAATACAAGCATTTCAAAAGTAATCCCATTAAATAGAAATTACTGCTTCTACTTCCATATCAGCTGGCATATTCATCAGAATAACAAATTGCAAACAAAGCGGATCAGAATTTAAAGTAGACTTAGATCTTGCTGTTAAAGCCACCACGTCTGTATTATATATTTTGTAATATCACTAAGTGTTTGGGAAGTTGAACCTTTTCCGTAAATAAGCGTTGAAACAAAATCGAAATTGATAACTGCTTTAAATTTATTACCTTGCAATAATATTTATTAGCATAGTCATGGAATAAATATATTCCATGACTATGTTTGTGAGAGTTCAAGCCCTTTACTTATACAGTAGTATGTCACATTTTATCTCAAACAAATTTTGATATAGTCAACAGTTTGGAAACTACTGCTTTTGGATACTATAAGAGTTTTCTGTGATCTGTGTTAAGTTTTTAATTACATCATTGCGAAATTCATGGCCCGGAAAACAGTTATTTGGAATTTGAAACCTATTAACCGGGAAACAGAAAGACAGAGAGAGAGTAAATGATATGATGTCGGTATTCCTTATAAAAATGAGTGTATCAAGGGTTGATTCTTAGCCTTTATTGTTTTTTGTATACATCAATGGTTTTCTTTAATTTTCATTTCATTTCATTTCAAGATCATTAAATATTTCTATTTTTTTTAATAAAAAGAAAATTACAACACATTAAAAATAACGTTGTGGCGGTCATAGCTAAAATAATGAGTTCAGCGCAAAACTCATCTTTTCTTATAAAAGTAAGCAAAATGGGCTATTTATAACATGGGTATACAAAAAAATCTGGTTAATGAATGACGTCGCTCTGGCTGAGTGAAGCGGAGTTGTCTGATAGTACATAATATTAAAAGTCAATGTATTATATTAACAATATTATAGTTTTTAAATTTCATAAGTGCTTTTCAGCTTACCAATATCAGACGTTTGAAATAATAAAATTATTTTCTCATAACAGTGAACACCAATACACTAAATATTGAATATTAATTTGTTAAAAGCTGTTATGAGACGTTATTCACTGAAATAATGTTGAAATTGTCATAATGGATTCTATTTATGAATTGCAATTGACATTAAATTGTGTATATAATCCTTTTTGCAATCTTTTTTTTGCTTACAGTGAGATAATGTTCTTTAAAATCTCTTTGGTTTTGATGCTTTTACGTAGGTTCATTTCATTGGGATCTGTAAAAAAATAAATTAATATCTTTGTCTTCAAAGTTGTTATCCTTATTTCCTTTATGGAATTTGGTAATTAAAAATGCTGATCTTTATTCTTGATGTGTTTAAAAATTTGTATGAAAGGTTAGGAATGTATTAAGCTTAAAGAAGGATAACAAATCTTATACAGTTTGTTTTCACCCCTTAAATATTTTTTATTACAATCGGTAGGAACTGTTTTATTAAATTAAATTTATGGATTAAATTAATATTTAAATACGTTCTATAAATATACTTTTTATAATATTTTGATAAATCCGTAATTTTTATCTACTGTTAGAACATAGTATTTTATGTATCTATATTATTTTGTATCTGTTATGATAATATATAATCAAATAATAATAAACGTATAATATGCATTATTGTATATAATAATTGTAATAATGTTGCTTTGCATGAACTACATCGATTTACAGGAAATATGTAAATATATTTATTAATAAGTGTTATGACACAAGAACTTGTTATAACTTAGTAGCGACATTCATATTTCATAGTTATATATTTACTCTGATATCAGATCATAAGTATATTTATAATGACAGAAAATATAGAATTCTATCAAAATCAGATAGCATTGGCAAGAACTGAAATCAAAAACCTAAGGTACCTTGATTAGTTAATTACAAATTCAGTTATTCTCAATGCATAATACTGTAAAACTAAATATTTGTCCTGTTCCCTGTTTACAGGCAGCGTATTTCCGCGCTTAAACATGAGCATCAAAAGGAAATAAAACATATAAAATTGACTCTCGACAGCCTCCGCTGTTCCAACTGCTCAGCAAAAGGTATTTTTGAGAATTCATCAAAATAAACATTGTGTTTTTAAAAATCTCTAAATGGACTTTTTTAATTCAGCTACAACAGTAGTTCACAACTGTAACGATGTTGAAGACCTGAAATCTACATCAAAGGTCTCTTACCAGCCCATTGGACACATTGAAACATCATTCAGCAATAAACGAGGGGTGCCAAGGCAACCTACAATCATGACAAATGCTAAAGGCGTTATAATAATTAATACAACTGTTTTCAACAACCCTGAACATGCTCTCAGTGGCTTAGAAGATTTCTCTCATATATGGTTTGACTTTCACAGTTTACTATAGTGTCGAGTTTAATGATATTTATCTCAGAAAACACAATCTTTATTGCATACTAAACATGACCATGAAAGTTAATCAAATTATTTATAATAAAATATTGTGTTGCAAACTCTTTCCTGTCTGCAGAAGTAAATGTTTTAATATAAAGAAATAAAAAATAATCAGTCTTAATAATTCCTTTTAATTTCCAGGATTATATTCCATTTCCATATGACAGAGAGTGCAAGTACACCAGCAAAGGTGTCACCTCCCCGGCTAGTAGGAGAGAGGAAAGGAATTTTCTCAACAAGATCGCCTCACCGACCATGTCCTATCGGACTATCACTTGTTAAGATACATAGTATTGAAGGTATTATTATGTAAACTTAAACATATAGCCTTAAAACTTCTATTAATTAAATAAATACAAGATTAACACTAATTGAAACTCAATGCTCAATAATAGTCTCCAAAATGCAATATTAGTACCCTTTTGACCTAATGCTTGGTAAATCATATAATGAAAAGGCTACTTTATTTAATAATAATTATTATAGAACAACTGAAGACTTGTTTACAACCAATTAAAGAAATGCCTAATTTAAGATGTATAATATTATTGTTATTGATAGTTGTATAAAATATAAAAAATATTATGACTATGCAGTTAATTGAAAAAGTATATGTATAGTATAAAATTTTCAATTACAAAATCACTTATAACAAAAAAGCATGGAGATGTCTAGGCTCTTCTATCAATATAGGAATACAATAATTGTGTAAAAATTGTCTTTTTGCCTGTTGTAGGTAACAAAATACATTTTTATGGAGTAGATATGGTTAATGGCACCCCAGTTCTCGATATTAAACCATATATACCTCAATATGATTATCCAACCACTTTTGGGAATGACCGACCACCCACAGAAGGAATTAGTGATGTCATGGATTTGGGGAATTTGCAAATCGAAGATTCTGCTACAAGGTATGGTTTTAATTAAAATAAAAAATGAATATATATGTAATATTTTATTGTATTTTATATTAAAGTATTATATTTAACACATTATACATGATTATTAAATAATATTTATTTTATGCTACGAGGTAATTAATAGATGATTGTCAAAATATTATTTTTATAATTAAATTAAATATATATATTTTTTTTAGCCTTAGCCCACACATAGACCAACCTATTGCTGTTGACATATCACCAATCTGTGATATATCACCAATAGCTTTGATGACTCCAGTTTCACCATCCGAGGATCTGTTAGATGGACCACTAAGGTCTATCCGAAGGGTTGAAAGAGGTGCTCCTGATGGACAAGAACGTTTTACACCACCACAAACTGCCTTGAACATCCACCAAGATGGGATAAGAGTGGCTTCTTGGGTAACAAACCCACCTTCACAGACTTATCAAGTAGTTTTCACCGATGATGTTGTTGAAAGATTGAATAATCTTATCGGAGACAGAGCTAATACATTCAAATCCAATATCGAAAGTTTGCTCTCCGAAGACCCGAGATCTGTCTATGTGAGAACTCGATATCCAGACCATGAATATAGTTGTGTTTTGGAAGATTTATCTATTAGCTGTGTTTTTGATGAAACTTTGACTGTTTGTACAATTATAGCTGTAAGAAGTGCTGAAGAATTACAGAATTAATATTAGACTACAAGATTGACTGCCTAAATTATTTGCTTAATTGAATGTGTGTTTTAATAAATTCTCTCTAAATTCATATTTGTTATTGACAAGGTTTCTTAAAAAACATTATAGGAAATTCAGATTTATTCTTTGAAAATAAAATCTCAATAAATCTGAATTTAGTACCGTTTAACGAAATAGATTTAACATTTTGGTTGTTAATAACTCGTGTGGATTCCGAAAAATTATTCCATACAGTATTATCAAGAGAACACCTGTATTTTACTTCAATTACATCTCCGTTATCATCTTCTGGTGAGTATTCTATTCTATCTATATTGTAGACTGCTCCTAAATCGCAGTGTAGTAGTCGATTTTGTTCTTCATCACTATCTAATTTGGTATTAGAAGTCATATCCCGGTCACAGATAAAATCACTGGTTACTCCCATTACAATATACTTAAAAGGATCTTCACCTGTCTTTGCGTTGACTTTCTCACTCCATTTTGAAGCTCTGTCTCCTGAAGCTGAACGAATTCTAAATTCATGATCACTGTTCGGAGACAAATCTTGGAACGTAAAGGAGTTTCCTCTTATGTTAGTAAAGATGACGCTATCTCTTTCTATTTCATAAAAATCTACATCAGCCATCTGTTCCCACTCGAGAACAATGTTTGAAGTTATATCGAGATCCATTTCTCTGAAATTCAAGGGTATTTCCAATGATTCATCTACATTGAGTTTCCCAATAATTTTTTCCATATTAGAAAAATCTTTCACGTTAATTATAACTTCATTGGTAGTTACATCCAATTTCTCCAATTTGATTAATATAAACTTTTGCTTTGTTTCATTATATTTTTTAAGATATGGATTAATGAAGAATTCTTCATCAAAATAGAAACAATTTTCATTTTTATCAAAATCACAGGTGTTATTAACTTTTTTTAATATCATGGGTTTTTCATTGATAGTAACTTTTATATGTTCTACTGCTTTGGAGGAGCTTATTTGGATGAAAGTGTGCCTTTGTTTTTCCATATTCTTATAATGTCCCTTGGTTTTATATATTTTTATAAGTAAATCGCCATTACTATTAGAAACGGGACCGCTAGCATGAATTTTTGTTGTAGCATAACATCCTTTCAGATACTGCGAAGAAATTCCATCATCTTCGTAAACTTCAAAACTAGAAGTTGCATTTGGGTAAATTGTAAATTTTCTATGATCTCTTTTTATTTCATAGGGATTATTATTCGGGTTAGTCATAGGCAAAATGGAACCTTCCTTTATAAAAACCGGTATTTTCCACAATGGTGTTTCAATGTCATTATATATTTTTCCGCCTTGATATTTTTGGCCCGTTATAAAATCTATCCATACTTGATTAGGATCTGGCAAATAAATTCCATCGCGAATGGAGTTTTTGGAAAATGTTTTCTCGTTATATACCGGTGCTACTAAAATATTGGGACCCCACATATATTGATATTGGGAGTCTAAAGTATACGCAGAGATTTCTTCTGGAAATTCTAGAAACATAGCTCTTATCATTGGTAGACCGTGAATTGATTCGAATCCAACGCTGTAATTATAAGGCATTAACATGGATTTTAATTTCAAATAACCCCTATTTATGTATGTGGCTTCGCAGTCGTAACTAAAAGGTGTTTTCGGAGTATTTCCCCATCCATCCATATTAAGCTGTAATGGTGTAAATGCTTTCCATTGGTAATCTCGTATATTTACTTCTTTACATCCTCCAGTGTAAATTCCATCCATATCTGATCCCACAACAGGCATACCGGATAAACTAGCACCGATATATGTCGGAATATGAAATCTTATATACTCCCACTCCCCTCCTTTTTGGTCACCACTCCAGATGCCAGCATAGCGTTGGGTACCAGCCCAACCGTCTACCATTATAATAAAAGGCCTAACGCCACCTTTGGTACTCTTCGTAAAAATATTTGTCGCATTTTCGACAGCCGTGAGACCAAAAGAATAACCACTGCCAATCCATGCCACATCACATTTAAGCGCCACGACATTAGCCACTCCAACTTCTTTAGCCAAATCTCGTTCTCCCTTTTTGGGATTTAAAGGATCTGCTGGGGCTAAATTTGACTCCGTCCATAAAGCACATTCTACACCATGTTTTAAAGAATATTCAGCAAACTGTTTTAAATTTTGAATATCACCATCTAAGGAATCAGTTTGACCATACCCTGAACCATAACCGTCGTTGGGTATAAACCAACCTAAAGGGACATCGTGTTTTTTATACCGGTCTACTGTAGCCCGAGCTGAGAACTGATAATTGTTATTTTCTCCATTTAACGACTCCAAAATACCTTTTTTGTCCCCTATTTGATCAGGCTTGTAGCTTTTATAATATTTGCCATCTTCAAATAAAATCGCATCAATCGTTTCTGAAGTAACTTCAACCCAATAATCACGATTGAAAGCATTAAAATGCGATTCGTAATATGCGTATTCTGGTAATAAAATCGGTTGTCCAGTTAGTTCGTAATAGTCATTTAAAATATCTTTTGGTAATTCGTTGATAAAGAAATACGCGTCGAATTCTTCTCCTTCATGTACAGTGGTTAAGTACTCTTCTGATGTTTCTCCGAAATCATAAACACCTGGTTGCCACGTATTTCTTAGTACACCATAACCACGGGAAGACCAATAAAATGGACAAGGTGAAGTAACGCCTCCATCGTTCCAATTATTGCTGTTAACAATGTTAATAGACCTGCCTTTATGAGTAAATTTCCCATTTTGCATGCCACCTCCAAAAAAATATTCGTCCTTCCGTTGATGCAATGTTTGGATTGATTTGTAATCAATATACGATAAGGGGTTTGATTCACTGATAATTGCTTTGTCTCTTCTAATATCATATGCTTTCATAGTTCCTTGTATCTTATCGAATACGATTTCTATATCTTTTGTTTGGACGATGTAATGTGAATTTACATCTTTAAGTGAGGATAGTTTAAAAACCTCCAGGCCATAATCTTCGAGATCTTTCGAGACAATCTTGGCTACATCTTCTGGATTGATTGGTTCTGGATAGTCCAAAAATTGTCCATTGGGAGACATGTAATATCTAAAGACATGGTTATTTAATATGTATAATCTTGCTTCTTCTCCTGTTACAAAATAGATCTCGTAGTATTTTTCAGTTTTCGTAATACTTTTCACACCCCCCACTACATTTTCTGGATCACTCATTTTGGATCAATTTGATGTTTTCTGAAATAACAAATACATTGTTAATCCCTCATTAACATACATACAAAAAATATAATATATTATATTAGTGGTTCGAGATCTGCTTATCATATTACAAGTTAGTTTTTAATTATTTTTCCTCTCCGGGCTATTGAGTCATAATTGATTAAAAAAATCAGACATGTGCGAGTCAAATTCAGGCGCGAAGGGTTCCGTACCATCATTTATAATAAACGGCAACAAAATCTCGTTATTTGTATGAAGGTCCCCTTTATATATTTATTTTATCCCAATTTAATTATTTATATTTAAAGTGATTATATAACTAAATATTCTGTGAATATTTCAAACGCCCGTTGCCGTTATTAAAATCGACCAAGAAACGACACATTTGTTGTATGGAACTCCCATCAAATACTTATTTTATTCCGTCTTTACTATTTGTTATTATAGGGGTAACAGAAATATATCATCTGTGAATGTCCACTCTCTTGCTATCACAGTTCATCAGATACAGATTGGTGATAGACAGATGGACAGCGGAGTTGTAGTATTAAGGTTTCTACCCTTTGGGTACGGAACCCTAAAAATTGAAAGGGAAAATTAATTCAACAAGGAAAATACGGTTTTACCTGCCAGATGTGAGATTAATTAAGAATATAAATATGTATGTTAATATTAGATTAGATGCTACGTATTATAGCTTACTTGGAATTCATTTTAAAATAATAACGAAAAATTTATTTCAATCTACACACTTTAAACCATTTTTTCTAAATCTCGACAATTCACTTTTAGCAAAGTAACAAACAACCGTAATACAATAACATAAAACCATATCTAAATAAATTATTACTTTTTGTATTAATAAAAAAAATCCTCATTGGCATATAAAGACTTACTGATGTTAAATATTTCTAAAAAGCTTTGATTTTTACCTGAAATTATAACGTATATTAAACCGAATAATAATGCCGAATGGTAATATAAATAAAAAATCTAAACTAAGTTAATTTAAAAAAGTCCTCCTTATAGTACAATGTTTACCATATCACTATCACAGATGTAGTTAAAGGTAAACGGTATTAGTATGTCTTTTTTATAATTATCAAGATAAAATTAAGTTTATATTTACAAACTAAGAACAAATATTTTTTGTGTATATCCCATACCCATGTCCATAACCTATAAGCTATAACAGGCTACGACAGCGTCACCGGGGAAGTGGGCGGAGACCCGCCTTTAAAACGGGAGGGCTCTCTAAAAGATTGAGCATCCTAACTCCATAGGGCGCTTCATGTGCGGCTCGGATACCGACTCAGGACGTCGTTTGTTTGGAGGGAGACGAAGGATCGGAGAGGAAGAACAAACAAACACATTTATAATATTACGCAGAATAATTAGGAAACGCCGATGAAAATAAAAACTTAAAGTGAACAAAAGTATCAATGACATATTTACTGTTGAACGTTAAATTAGTAGTCGGTAAACCTACGACTACTAATTTTACATTCAATATTACAACATTCAAATACCTTGGCAACCACCTAGGTAGTTTGCCAATTTACTATCAGACTACATTGTTTACAAAATGAAAATATATTCAATTGTTCTGTTTTGTAATTGTACTTCTAATGTTCTGTTTTGTAATAAGTTAACTAATAAGTAACTAATAGTAGAAACAATTAATATAAATAAATTAAGTATTATATACCATATTATAGATATATTTATTAATTTTTTTATTGATATATATTGAAACTACATTATATGTCTCAAAAATAAAAGATACTTTAACTGTTATTATAATCTAGACAAAGATTTAATTAAAACAAGACTTACCCCTACCTAGACAAGTATTTTGAAGTCTCATTTAAATAGAGGAACTTCAAATTGCAATAAATCGATATTTTTTCCTCTTTGGCAATCAATTATCCTCCTCTATGGTAAGATGTGGAATACCGTGTACGAATGTTTGTAAACTGAAATAAAACTACGATAAACAAACCTTATAAACGCATCGCCTCTTTATCGAAAAGTCCCCTTAACACATATTGTAGTTATATTAAGACTAATGACTATTTATGTTATTCTTTGGCAATTAATTGCATTACAATCGATTTTAAAATATTTACAAAACGAGCAAATAATAAAATACTAAAATTGATAAAGTATGTTGAGAAGATCAGGCTAAAGGTTTATAAGTATAAGGATAGATTGATGGTTAATGATTAGTTTTCTATACAGATTACAGAATGCCTAGTGTGCGTTTTTTCATCAGTTCGATTGACACTACCTACCAAATCATAAAATCTATCATAAGTTCTATGTTTTGATTAAACGTTTTGGTAGACTGTCATAGTTTTTTTAACTGAATATAAATCAGTTTTTCTAAAAATTAATAAGGAAGTACTTTCAGAAACCCGCATTATCTGACATATTTTGACTAAAGATAGACGAGTAAGACAAATATGAAATAACACATTAAAATGATAGCCTATTTGTCTTATCTGTCCTTTGTTCTCAGCCGTCATGTCCACAAAAAAGCCAGTCAGCACATTTCAATATTTTTTTATTTGCAGTGCACTATTTGACACCAAAAAATAACATGTAAAACTTTCCACAAATCAGATGGGAGCACTTACTTGCTCACTAACAGCCTTTTCAGTTTTCACAATGCGATATTATACGCTAGTTGATCTAGTGCTTAATAAATAATATAATGAAATGGTTATTTATGGTGCTGACTTTAAAGCAGAGTTTTCCAACCTATTTTCGTGGAATTTCCCCGAATTATAAATAATAGTTTTAGAGTGCACAAATTAATTCAAATATTAAAAAAAGGTACATTCTTAACCTTAATCTTTAATTAACGAATTCTAAGTTACACAAAAGAGACTTCAAATAAATTTAAATTTATTTATGGAACAACTTATTTTATTTTGATTTCTATAATGATCTCATTAGGAATCGTTTGTTCCAAAAGTGTCGAGATTGAAGTAATTTTTCATAGTACTACCATGAACCACCATTTAAAAAAAAATACCTGACTTAAGCAATGGCTGCCACCTTATGTTAAATATTGTATCTTCATAAGAGTTCCGTTATCTGTATGAGAAACTAATAATTGGATGTTTACCAAATTTAAATGAGACAACATAAGGAGGATCATCAAAACTGGTTCACCCAGTCGTAAGTTGTGAGGTAACAACTTAAAAAATACAGTCGAAATAAGAACATCTCTGAAATGAGAAAATAAGATCTAATGCTGTTAAGAGTCACCAGGGCTAATAAATTTAAGCGAAAAAATAAAATAATACAAACAATATCTGAATTTGAGTTTCAAAAAGATATTATTGTAAAGAAATGAATACAATTGCTTTATGACTCGTGAAGGAAGAAGCTGTGTAAGTCAAGTCTGATTATTATTTTCATTTTAGTGTGAATTGATGTTCCATGGTTTTTGACCTACCAAAACTAAGTTTACGTAAATTAGAATTGCTAATAAAATATATATTTTTTTAAAAGGTGTTACTCATAAATGACGTCAGACGATGTTGTCACAGCTGTAAACGTATTAAGTTTTTTTTTTGTTTAGCACATTCAATTATTACGCAAGGATAAGATATTGCAAGACTGATGTCATTATAGTTATGCCGGGAATTAAATTCTTTTTAGAGATGCGCCGAATAGTGGTTTCACCGAATAACCGAATATTATTCGGTTCACACTGTACCGTACCGAAGATTTGGCCGAATTCTTGCGTTTACCATTACATTGTTAGTTTGTCATAAACATGTTCTAACATGTAGGTACGTTACATACGGCTTTTTTTTAACTGAGTATGCAGTTAGCCAATTTGCCGTAACTGCGTCACCCCGCATTGGCGATTCGCCCTTGGAGAAGGGGCCGAGTCTGAAGGGTTCGGGGGAGCGCCCGTCCTAAGGGTGCCTCTAGTAGGCCGGTCTTCGGCTTAGGACGTCGTAGGAGGGAAAACATAGGGCTGCTGATTAGATGAATAAATGTGTGGAAATGTGGTTTATAAGTATTGTTTTGAGGATTAAAAATAAATGCTGATTTAAGGTTCAGAATAAAAGTTGACTATACTAAATACAAATGGTAGGTTAGGAATAATAAAATAAATATGTTTACTTGATATGTTTTAAAATAAATGTTGATTTGAAGCTTAATTGCTTTATATTATTAAGCTTTATTCAACACATTATTTATAAGATTTCTTTGACTAATAATGTAACTTAAATCTTAGTTTAGTCACTTATTTCTTTACCGTATCGTGTAGCCAAGTAAATAGAAATTCTCGAACCGAATATATTCGGCACCGAAACCGAATAGTTCGGCCGAATACGAATAGTGAAAAAGATGACGAATACCGAATACTTACCAAATATTTCTAATTCTTATTCAATAAATAAAATAGTTAAGAATAAAGTTCTTGACGAATACCGAATACTTACCAAATATCTCTAATTCTTATTCAATAAATAAAATAGTTAAGAATAAAGTTCTAAATTTTACATATTATGTTAAACATAAACTATAAAGGCTTTTTGTTAAATTGTAAATGTATAAAATATATTTTACGTTATGGAAAATTAAAAAAAACAACTCTCAAATGATTTTAAAAAAGTGAGAACAGTTTGTTTTTTTATGAGATCAGTATATAAGGTGAATATACGAGTATATAAGATGGTTTCAGGATATAGCAGCATATTATACCTTTATCGCTAATACCCTAAAATGTTATTTATCTGTGGTGAAAACAAAAAAGAGTATTCTATAATCTATGTTGAAAAATAATAAAGATTCATCCTGTCATTCTGTTTGACGTAAAATTTTTGATTACTCACGAAGCTGGTCTTAATTTTCGTTTTTACTTAATAATTATCACAGTTTCTAATATTATTTTCACTCGTCAATAGTTAATTAAACTGCAAGGTTTGTCATATTTCAGTTATATATTTAAGAAGTAGATAAAATACTCTTGCAGCTAACCAATGAAGCCGGCATGTAATTTTTATTCTTTCTAGATGTTCCTTACCCGTTCGGAATATGACCGTGGAGTCAACACCTTTAGCCCTGAAGGAAGACTGTTCCAAGTCGAATATGCCATAGAAGCCATTAAACTAGGATCTACTGCTATCGGTATTGGTACCTCCGAAGGCGTTGTGTTAGCAGTAGAAAAGAGAATAACATCTCCTTTGATGGAACCAACAACTATTGAAAAAATTGTTGAAGTTGATCGACATGTTGCCTGCGCTGTTTCAGGGCTGATGGCCGATTCTAGGTAATTTATATTAAAGTTTTGGACAAAACATACTATAAATATATATGTTATTTACCTCAAGAACTGACTAGCAAATATTTGCAGAGCTATCAGTTGCCTGGACCTATTAATGTTTCTTGAAACCACACATTTTTTTTTACATTTATATAAAACTTCACAGAACACTTATAGAGAGAGCTCGTGTAGAGTGCCAGAACCACTGGTTTGTATACAATGAACGTATGAGTGTGGAGTCTTGTGCCCAAGCTGTATCCAACTTGGCCATACAGTTTGGGGATAGTGATGATGACAGCCGCACTGCTATGTCTAGACCTTTTGGGGTTGCTGTAATGTTTGCAGGTGAGTATTTTGGCCCAGATGCTTCATAGATTTATATTAAGCAAATTACTTGACTCTCAGCCATGTGAGCATTATGAACCACTTCATTTATTATAGTTTTGTAAAAGACTATCCTTATGTAGTTATTTAATGTGTTCGAAATCTAACTATATTTTTATATATTTGATAATACTTTTATTATAAGGTATTGACGAGAAGGGTCCTCAATTGTTCCATATGGACCCCAGTGGTACATTTGTGCAATATGATGCTAAGGCTATTGGCTCTGGCAGTGAAGGTGCTCAGCAAAGTTTGAAGGTATAATGAAGTATATACCTATATCTTGACTTAGGTTAAATAATAATTTACTAGAAACAATAATTGTTCACTGGTTTATCTATTTAGGTTTGAATAGATATTACATTTTCATTTTTTAATTAGCTTGTGTCTGTTGCTTCACACACATGGAGAGATCAGTATAATTACTTATAAAAACTATAAGTATAGATATATTAGTAATAGATAGTGGAAGCTGCACTTCCTTTGGTGACTGGTGGTAGTGCACCCTTGTATTTTTCTTTGACAGACAAACATCCAAACATGTGAAGTTTCATATTTAAAATATTAGTAGAGTTTAAAAATATTACATATATACTTTCCACACAAACTATATTTTAGTCAATTGTACTATGAAAAATGCTGATTATTTTCACAATTAACTCAATTGTTTTGTTTTATTGTATTAACTGTAACTGGAACATTCTTACAGTGCAATATAATGGAATAGAGAAACCATTCATTTGATAAAACAAAAACTATTATTAATTTATTGTAGTATTAAGTTTACCAGTTTAGATTCTTATAATATGTGCTAGGAAAAAACAAACTTTTTATTTTTCCTAATTTCCCTGAGATACTACTTTTTGTCAATGTATTAAAAAAAATATTATATACATGAAGAAAAGTTGCAACCCTAATTACATAGTATGTGACAATTTAATTTCACTTACAGGAAATATATCACAAGTCAATGACCCTCAAAGAAGCTATAAAGTCTGCATTAACTATTCTGAAGCAAGTAATGGAAGAAAAGTTATCAGAGAATAATGTAGAAGTTGTCACTATGACTCCGGACTCGTTATTCCATATGTTCACACGGGAACAGCTGGCCGAGGTTATTAAAGATATACCTTAAATATCTAACGATACATGGTGAAGTCTGGTGTAAAGTTTCAGTGAATTGTTTTTAAATGTCTAATACGAAAACTATTGAGCTAAGACTTATCCATGCTATGACATCTGTAGAGTATGTGAAAGTAATATTTTGAATAAATTGTATTATCTATTGGTTGGTTAATCATGTATTTTCAGTATCCTGTATTTTTCAGTATCATGTATTTTGTGTTCATACTTTCTAGTAGTATATTATGTAATTGCAATGTTCAATAACTTTGAAATTAATAGACTGACCATTTTTTCATACATGTTGTGTTGTATTTCTATAGTAACAGTTTGTTTAAAATATTGCTTTGGTGAAGGAGTTGCTAAGAATCTTAAAGTAAGTATTCAAAGTTTAATAAAATCTTCTTTTATATATTGTGTAGTTATTTATATACCTCTATTTTATCTTACATTTAATTTAGTCATAAAAGTAGTTGTTGATATTTATTTACTTTTACTACATTTTTCGATTTACGTTTTTTAATACAATGTAGTAATATTTTTATGGTCATGTAGATTATTTAATGAATCTTTATAGTTTCTATGGACTTTTATAGTATTTTAGGCTCAATAAAAATATAAATTTGTGTATCAAATCTAAACAAATATATTTTTTCTCATATTTTTAGATGACTTAAAACCATATGTTAATTATAATTAATCAATGAGAAAAAATACAAACGCCCCTGAGTATATTTTTTGTTCCAATATGGGAATAATAAGTTTTGAATAATTTTTCTGTCTGATAAATCTAGTTTTCTATAGATGATTGCAGCTATTCCTGAACTGCAGTGGAGTGAATCAAGTTCAAGAAACACTTTACAAGATCTCTCCAAACTAACTCTTGGAAGACAAACTGTCTAGTAGTGAACTAGTTTTCATATTTCAATAAATATTTTAACATTTGACTTATAAATTTATTGGGATTTTTTAATTCAAAAGGGTAAATTAAAACTTAAAAATTAAAAAGATATAAAATTTAATAAATTTCAAAAACTATATCTTATAGAACTAGTTTAAGTAACATACAAATAACATTACATAGTAATAAAAAATACAAATTAATTATAATAACAACATTTAGACGGTAAATATGTGTTGGTTTATCTGTAGTTATTATAATATTATTAATGTTGTAATCCACGCTTTTATGTATAAAAAAGTATGGATATAATTTAAAAAAGCTTAATTATTGAGAGCTGATAAACTTATTACATCGTATATATAATATATATTTATAAATAAGAGATGCGCCGAATAGTGGCTTCATCGAATAATTGAATACTATTCGTTTTAACCTTTACCGAACCGGATATTCGGCCAAATTATTCGGTTTTACCGAATTATGCTGGCTAGATGAATAAAAATATTGTTTTGAGTTAAAAAAAAAAATGCTGATTTAAGGTTCAAAATAAAAGTACTAAATACTTAAGTAGTTGTAGATCCTCACCTACTAATAATAATATATATATAAATATTGACTTGATATTTTGAAATAAATGTTGACTTGAAGCTTAATTGATCTATATTATTAAAATAACACATCTATAGGATTTATTTGGTTTATAATATATACATAAATTTTAATTTTGTCTTTTACTTCTTGCCATGCCGTGTGTAGCCAAGAAAATAGAAATACTCGAACTCGAATAAAAATAGCGAAAAAGATCCCTAATACTTACCGAATATTCGGCGCATCTCTAATACATACATAATTATTAATTATGTATATTGTTGCTACCAGTATTTAGCCAAATATGGCTCCAAATCAATAGGATTGACATTTGGTCCAAACCTTTCAACAGGAATACCATTTTTATCAACAATAAATTTCGAAAAATTCCATTTAATAAAATCACCGAATGTACCACTTTGTGTGCGTTTTAAGAACTTAAACAATGGATGTGTGTTTTCTCCATTAACATCAATTTTCTCAAAAACATCGAACTTAACATTTCTATTTTTGGTGAATTTGATAATATCTTTTGGCGACCCTGGTTCCTGTCCGCCAAATTGGTTGCAAGGGAATGCTAGGATACGAAAATCTCTGCTTTCAGCATATTTGTCATATAATTCATTTAATTGGTTATAATTATTGTCAGTCAATCCACATTGTGAAGCTACGTTAACAATGAGAAGCGCATATCCCTTATATTTGTCTAGTTTCACTTCTCTTCCATTGATATCTTTAACAGTGAAGTCATAAATTGTCTGAGCTGTTTCATGGTGTCCTTGACTGATTGTTTCTTGTGGTTTACTGTGAAAAATAGTGTAGTAATTTTAAATAAGTTTTAATTATATATACAGTAGAATCTGACTAATCCGGTACTATTAAAAACTAGATGATCCCAGATTATAGAAATATATTTTTCTATACTGGATTGTATAGAAAAAAACATCTATATAAGTTTTTAAAAATCAATTACCGTTGGTTAGTCTCACCAAAACTCAAAAACGGCAAATAGACAATTTGCTAAAAGTTTTCGAGTGTTATCTTCCGTAAAAACATTTACATCTTTAAGCCGAATTAATGAGAGTCTACTGTAATAAGATGAAAGGTCTTATCTATAAAATGTATTTGTTTTTGAGTTTCACGTCAAGTTATAAACAAATATATATTAAGGAACTTAATAAATTACAAGAATATTGTATCCCAAAAAGACAAAAAGGGTAATAATAATAATAATACAACAATTGTTGATTTATTCATAATTGTTTGAATAAGAGAAAGCCAGAGGCAAAAGCTAGTTGTTAATAAATGTTGACAACCTTCCAAGATTGTGAAACTGTTTGAACTCATCAATAGCATCATATATATCGTTGGCCATGATCTCGGGGTTTTCAAAAGCTGCAAAATGTCCTCCGTCTTCCACTACAGTGCTATGAAGGTAGTTAGTGTACTTGAGTTTTAATAAACAGTCCGGTTGGAAGAACAACTCATGCTTGAATTTTATACCCCATGTTGGTACCGCTGTTGGGATTCTGGAAAGATGTAAATAAAAATAAGTTTTAATGAACATTTCTCAACTGAGATACAGTACAGTTTATAACTGAGATATATTCCAGTACAGTTCATAACTGAGATATATTCCAGTACAGTTCATAACTGAGATATATTACAGTACAGTTCATAACTGAGATATACTCCAGTACAGTTCATAACTGAGATATACTCCAGTACAGTTCATAACTGAGATATATTACAGTACAGTTCATAACTGAGATATACTCCAGTACAGTTCATAACTGAGATATATTACAGTACAGTTCATAACTGAGATATACTCCAGTACAGTTCATAACTGAGATATACTCCAGTACAGTTCATAACTGAGATATATTTTCCTATCTATAAAGAATTGCAGATATTATTCCACTGTTTCCCGACACAAGCCTTCTTTTGAATTACGTTTCAAGATTAACTTACCAGAATAATCTTTTACAAGTTTGATTTTCAAACAAAATACAATCTAAAATTATATAGAGTTTTGTATTCAAAAGACTTTAACAATTTTAGCGCAAAAGTAACATACAAGCAAACTCACGAATCAATCTTCATAGCCAGGTAACGTTTGCTCGTAGCCTCAGCATACAGCCTCATAGATGTAGTAATACTATTACTGGCCCAATACACCATTACATTATCTAACAAGTGAGTTAGTGAGAACTTCGTCAATAAATTACCATCAGATGCTAATTTGTAGTTAGGATTGGTCCAGGTTGAGAATTTTTCTAGAATATATGCCGCTAAGCCTGCTGGGGAGTCCGTTAGTGCAATACCTGTTTATAAAAAGAAGAGATTGTACTTTTACGGCCATTTGGTTAAATTTAGTGTCACTAATTATGAAAGTGAATATAATAATTGAATTATGTTTTGATTAGAAATGGAGTTAAAATTTTATTCTGGATATTGGAACCTGCTTGCTACATGTATGATATGGTTTCGTCGCTACAGCAACATGGAAGTTAGTTATCTGATACCAATGGGTTTAAATAGCACTTAGTCTGGCCATAAATACTGTTACATTTAAAAATAAAAAATATTACATTTGAATGATTGAACTCCATTTTTATACGATTGTTCATTGTATTTTTCTCATTTTGGCGCCAATACATTGTACAATATTCTACGATATTAAAATGGAGTGGGGTGATAAAGAGAACAGAATTGCTGTGATTGCATTACACAAAGTCTGATGATTGCATTACATGGAGCCAAATACGCTTGGTATTAGTCAAATGTTTGTGTACCGGGCTATATATAGGTACAATGAGACTTCCTCTGTTTGTGACAGAGAAAGATCTGGTCGTCCACGTAGTGTTCGTAGGAAAAAGGTGGTCAAAGCAGTAAGGGTAAGAATTCGAAGAAATCCTGTCCAAAAGCAAAAGATTTTATCTCGGGAAATGAAGATAGCACCTAGAGCCTATAAGAGAGGCACTGGTAATTTCTTAACTGATAAATTAAAGATGAATAGGGTGATAAAATCGAAACAACTACTGAAGCGGAACGCAAAGGGAGGTCAGAAAAAAAAGTTGTTTACGGATGAGATTTTTTTTACAATTGAGCAACATTTTAACTAACAAAATGACCGTATTTATGCTCAAAGCTCTAAGGAAGCTGTCCAATTAGTCGACAGAGTGCAACGTGGGCATTATACGACTTCAGTGATGGTTTGGTGGGGTGTTACTTGTTAGCTATGAAGGAGTGACTGAGCCGGAACAATCAAGTGAAAATCGGCACAAGTGTATTAAGATACCATTCTTGAGGAGAAGGTAATTAAGTCCCTTAATACCACCATGTACAATAACCAAGTATGGTCTAAAAGCCACGATAATTTAGATTCCCTAAAACAATCTATACGATTGTCAGTGAAGAATTTCCCCATGGAAAGAGCGCGTGCTTCTATTGATAATTATACTAGCCTCAACGTTTAAAAGACCATATTATAGCCAATGGACACCACTTAGAATAAGCTTTTTATATTTTTAATTGTTTTATATTTGTGTATTAAACTAACACACTGTAAAAGTAAGAAATGTTATTTGCAATTAAACATTTTTTTTCTTTGTTACAATATTTATGGCTAGACTAGGTAGGTATACTTGTTGATTTTTTTATGTTGATAAATAGTCTATACTAATTATAATATTACTAGACAAATGACATACATTGATTTAACTCCTAAGTACACAATTTATTTGCTTGTGTTAAAGGTGTTAGACAAAGATACAAATACATAGAATACAGACATCTTTGCTCATCACATACATGGCTGTCCCCGTTTGGAATCGTACCTGAGCACCTTTGTGCTGCGATACGTTAGGCTCTACGCTAACCACTCGACCAACGGGGCGGTTAAATTTAATAAAACTGAAAAGGTTTTTAGTTCTCAGAAACTACATGTCTGATTATTATCTCTAAGTTGGATTTGTTAACATATTTAGTGAAAAAGGTTACAGACATATATGGCATTCCTAAAGTGAAAAGCTACTGGCAACTATTAATTTACAGATAAACTTACCAATAGTATCAGGTTTGGTTGCTTGTATATGTAAGTATCCAGATTCTTCAATCATCCTCATCACATGCTCGCTCCATGGATACATACGATCCTGTAGCTCCGGCTCCACTATAAGACTTGGCCACAGTGACCCTGATAATTTGTATAAAATTAATAATATTATTTTAAAAATAGAAGTTTGGGAGTTACTTACTGGAACATTTTAGGTTTTATAAAACCATAAATAATAACTTTATCATAGGGTAAAACTTTTATTTATGTTTAAAACTAAAACCCTTAAAGTATTTAAGACTTTAGGCGCAGGAATTCACGTCTCAAGGTTTAAATAAATATATATATTTAACTCACCTAGCATGGTATATATATTTGCCAGTGGATTGAAGAATACACCTGGACTGTTTGAATGAAAACCTAGCACTTGTTCTGGCATCAGTGTAGCCAATATTGAACCCAACAAGTGGCCAAAATCGCCTCCTTGGATATAGTACTTATTGTAGCCAATTCTCTTCATTAAATTTGATATTACAACCGCCATTTCTGTTGGCCCAAATCCTGGCCGTGATGGAGCCTGAAAGAAATACATTCTTGAATTACATTAGAATAATAAACATTATTTGTATCTATAATTATATGGAACAGTAATTTGTAAAGATGAAGGAAAGAGACCTGAGAAAAGCCAAATCCAGGAAGACTGGGGGCAATGATTTCAAACACAAAGTTGTGCTTAGGACGAGGAGTAGTCAACTTTGGAATAATTTCATAAAACTCTCTGATAGATCCCGGCCACCCATGTAGTAACAGTAATGGCACCACCTGTAATTTAAATATTCATTGATTTAAACTAACATTTTGATTTTTTAATATTATTATGCACAAATAATTTTGATACTATACAATATTTCCATTACTTAACTTTTAACATAAAAATAATTTTAATTAAAAGATAATATTATGATAAAATAATATAGTTACAGCTGGTTCTAAAACTTTATAAAATTGTCTATAGAAGTTTTCAGGACACAAATGTATATATAAAAAACTCACTTCAATATCCTGAGAAACTTTAGGCTTAACATGCAAATAATGCACATCCAGTCCTTGCACATTAGTGATATAATGTTCATATTTATTAAAGAATTGTTCCCGATCCTTGAAATTGTATTTATTTTGCCAATAATCCAGTACTATAGTGAGGTAGTTGGAATTAAAGCCATAAGTAAACCCGGTGTCATCTAGAGGGGGAACAAATGGATGTCGATGAAGTAATCTTTCCCTTAAATCATTTATCATCTGTAAAAGATGAAGTTCAATATACTGCTTTATCTTTGTCTTTATATATTTAAAATGATAATATAATCAATGTCTTTAAATGTACAAATTCAAAATGAAATGGTTGGTTTAATAATTTATTATATTATTTCACTTACCACTTCTGGAAACTCAACCTCATAAGGTCTTATTGATAGATCTGGATCCATCTTCATAGGATATGTTCCCCAGTACTCAGTAAGGTCTAATTTTGGTGGTTCCGGCGGCGTTGTCAGTACTTTGTAAAAATAAAAGGACCCTAGACCGGCCAGTAACGCTGATACGCATAAGATTTTTCCATACTGAAAAAAAAGGCAATAGGAGTTATTGTTCTGCTTTTTAATTTGGTGTAGAGTTGGTCTATGTTATAATACCGAAACACCAGACGCTTGTTTTTTCTTTTTCTCATCTTGGGTGGCTTTCTTCTTTTGATCTTTTTTGTTTTGTTTAACTTTATTATTCATTTTAAAGTTCCTTAGAAAATGCCGGTAAAAACAAACTTTTATCCGGCAACCGAAGTTTTGACTTTGACTTACTAGTTACTCTGTGACTGTCGAGTGTCGACTGAGTGATTTGAGTTTGAACTTTGACATTTCCTTCATAGTGTATTGTGTAGAAATCAGTGTGGATAGATATCATTATTAATACGCTTTTATTAGCTTGGGTTGTATGTATGTATGTATGTATGTATGTATGTATGTATGTATGTATGTATGTATGTATGTATGTATGAATGTAACGGAATCTTCGAGCTTAATTTTCACCAGGTTCCAGCGATCCGATTAAATTGAAACTTTGCACACGTATCAAGGACCGATGACAATGCAATAATTTGATAAAAGTTTCCCAAAAAAAAATTAAAAAAAAAAATAAAAAATAAAAAATAAACAATAGTTTAAAAAACTAAAAAAACACGCTTTTATTGCTAACCGAACTAAAAACTAGAAAATATTTTTTAATGACAAAGAGTATATAATTACAGTAGTAGAAGATCGAACAATTAATCATAGTGAATCGCCTTAATATAAAATTATAATAAAATTTAAGTTATTAACAGAATAATTTAATTCTGAGTAAAAAGCGTGGGGTGCTCGATATTTAAGGTATTACAATCATTCTATTAGCAACTATCTATGAGAGGATAGTTATGAATCACAGTAAAATGCACCCCACGATTTTTACTCAGAATTGAATTATTCTGTTAATAACTTAAATTTTATTATAATTTAATATTAAGGCGATTCACTATGATTAATTGTACGATCTTCTACTACTGTAATTTTATACTCTTTGTCATTAAAAATTATTTTCTAGTTTTTAGTTCGGTTAGCAATAAAAGCGTGTTTTTTTAGTTTTTTAAACTATTGTTTATTGATATTTAGCCACTAGTGACATTATTGTAACTGATGTAAACTATCTGATTGTACGTATTGGTTATGTTATATTAATTCGTATATACAATATATAATTTACATTCTTTTAGTAGAAATTTGACAAGTCTCATAATCACAAAAAAATATTCTTTTTGAACTGAATATTTTATGGGCACATTAGGTATTTTTGAATTGAAGGTAGAACCGAAATCATGCCACGTTAATTTGCGTAGACGGACGTACGTGTCAGTTGGGAAATATTTAACGGTAATTTTACGAAGGAAACTAGATTTCGTACGAAAGATTTTAATACATTTCGTACTTTTCGTAGAAATTAAGAACTTATGTGACTTTTTTAGAATTTAACTTAACGTTTTTCATTGGAATTTTGGCCAAATTTTCCTATTGCCGCTGGTGTACCAATTGCCGTTGACCTATTTTACTTCATCCTAATGGAATGATTATGGAGTAATATAAATATTACAAATTTTGCAATAATAATTACTACATAATTAATCGTTATAATTACTATAAATAATATTATTTAGTAATATCGATTTGATCTTTAAGGAAGATTATTTTTAGACATCACTATATACATCATTATTTTTTATTCATGTTTGTTCATAAGCAAATAAATAAATCATTAATTTAATTTACATTGAAATATTTCGTTACTTGATGCATATTTGAGAAACCACTTATTAGTAACAGATTTTAGTATTGTTTTCTTGAGAAAGGTTGACTTTTATTTTTATTACTGATTTGTAGAATAAAGAACAAGTTTAAAATAATCTATTAAAATTAATCGATTTCGATCGATTTGTAAATATTTGTATATAAACAACGAATTAACGAGTACTTAATTTATTGCACTTATAAGTATAAAAATATGAATCTTCTCAGAAACAAATAAAGGAAAATATTGAAGCCACAGGCAATTTAGTTGACCTATGTAGGTTTTTTTTTAAATCTTTATTTTAAATTTGGGGTTTTTTCCTTGAACCCCATTGTGACCATCATACATGTAAAACTCTTAATCTATTAAACAACTGTGGAGACACGACGCCAATCTGCATCTGCCATCTATGTAATTATAACTTAGAACGGTTTGAATCTCTAACTAATAATTATGCTAATTGTAATAGTTTAACTGAAAAATTTAATGTAGTTTCTAAACTAAACTGTGAGGTGTTGGGTGATTCGGCTATACATATTGAAAATAGTAATAAAAATGTAAATATTAAATAAATAATAATAAATAATAAGTTCTCTGTTGTGCTCTAACATAATTACTTTGTTTTTTCTGACCAATTAGGTCAAGGCTTTAGGTCTCTTTTAAGAAGTGAATTAAATAATGTCTGTAATATATGCTCCCCTGGAGCCAATTACCAGCACATTTTTGATAAAATAACTAACTTGTACTGTTACATGGAGATGGTTTGTCCGTTAAGAAAATTTAAATTATTAAAAATATAGAAAAAATATTAAAAATACATAATAAGGATAATTGTAAATTTATGTTTGAAAATATCTATAAACATGTATAGCCATGTTAAGCTTACTTAAATTTATATAAATATAAAATGAAAAAAAAAATAAACAATAGTTTAAAAAATTAAAAAACACGCTTTTATTGCTAACCGAACTAAAAACTAGAAAATAATTTTTAATGACAAAGAGTATAAAATTATAGTAGTAGAAGATCGAACAATTAATCATAGTGAATCGCCTTAATATAAAATTATAATAAAATTTAAGTTATTAACAGAATAATTCAATTCTGAGTAAAAATCGTGGGGTGCATTTTACTGTGATTCATAACTATCCTCTCATAGATAGTTGCTAATAGAATGATTGTAATACCTTAAATATCGAGCATAAAATAAAATTTATAAATATAAATTTATTTATAAATTTTATTTTATTTATAAATTTAAATTTATTCATTTATTTATAACCTAGTATTATATTTATAATAGACAAAAGGTACAATGTATCTGCCTCTATATAAAACAAATTGCTATTCTATTAGTATTTAATTTGAAAAACTTCGTTACAAGGGATATAACGAAAAATAAATGTATTTTAAATGATGTATTACTGACCGAAAATAAGCGTTCCATTTTGAACTAAGTGATAAGACAAAGCCTAAGCTGTTTAATACTGTCCATCAAAATATACAAGGCTTAGGTGGCAAGGAATCGGAAGTGGAACTCTTTATTCAAAAATATGACATAAGTTTATTATGCATTACAGAACACTGGTTATCAAAGAATAACAATATTATAAATGTACAAAATTATAAATTGTCAAGTTCGTTCTGTAGAGAGAAAGCTATTCGCGGTAGCTCACTTATCCTAGCTCGTAATGTAGATGTAGTTTTAAAGTCTCGATCAGACATAGTGGCGCTCTCTTTAGAGCGAATTATTGACCTAATTAAGTAAGACCTCAATGAACATATTATTTTATGCGTGTACCGACACCCCTCTAGTGACTTTGATGAATTTGAAAACCAAATGGAGGATAGTAAGCTTTGTCATAAAAACAAGTCCGTGATTGTGTGCGGTGACTTCAATGTAGATATATTACAAGAAACTTCGTCAAAATTTGTTTAAATCTCTTAACTTATTACTAGTGTTTTCGCGACTTGTATTGATAATGTGTTCTGGCGCTTCAACATTTATGAAGAAACAGTAATGACGAATTTAAGTTCCACTGTGGTTTAAAATTTTCTCTATTAATTAATCGTGAAAATTAAAATCCCCAAAACTTGCAGACTAATTACCAAAAACCGGACCTTACATTTGAGAATACTGTTGAGCAAAAAGTGGGTAAAATAAACATGTCCGATGATAATCCCAATAATTTAGATAATAATGTTTTTGAGTTTTTGTTACAAAAATTCAATAATATTTTTAAGCCAAAAACTGTAACAAAATATCTAAAACTTAAATTTAGTGATTGGGCTACCATAGGAATACATAAGAGTACAGATAAGTTATATGATTTTTATGATAAGAGGCCATGAAATCAAGATCCTGTGTTCTTGTATAAAGTTAGAAATTTATCTAAAATATTTAAAAACGTTTGCGTACAAGGCGAAGTCGATTTATATAAGAAATAAAATCGTAAATTAAGAAAACAAAATGAAGGCAACTTGGGATGTTTTATCTAGTGTTTTTGGGAAATCTAGGGCTGCTAATGGTCTTATTAAGCTAAAAATCTATAATATTGGAATAAATTTAGATTTAAATGTGGCGGCTTTTTTTGAGATTTTTTTAAGGAAATTCGTTTAACATTCACGCGTAATTTAAATTTTTCACCATGTGACACAATCGTCGAATTGACAAATAACGTAAGAGTCAGTAATAAATGTTTTGTTTTTAAACCTAACATCATATGATATTGTTAAAACGTTTAGAAATCTAAATATGAAAAAAACCGGTGATCTTTGGGGTATGTCACTTATGTCAGTAAAATTATTTAAAACCATTATAAATGTTATTGCTCCACAATTATCCTTAATTTTTAACAAATGTATTAAAACCGGTACATTCCCCGATTTAATGAAAAATAGTAAAGTAGTAAAGTAGTCCTTTGTTCGAAATTGGCGATGGACTAGAGCCCGGAAGTTAAAGGCCTATTTCTATTTTACCTAACTTAAGTAAAATCTTCGAAAAAAAAATTCTAAATGAAATCATGCATAGTGAACAATATGGTTTCACCAAAAGCAAATCAACAACTGATGCGGGTGCCACGCTACTAAATCACATTTATGACGCATGGGAGAAGTCGCAGAATGCAATCGGGGTATTTTGAGATTTATCTAAAGCCTTTGATTGCTTGACCCTCAAACATTACTATGCAAACTTAATCACTATGGTGTGCGTAGTGCTGCGCTTGATCTTATTGCCTCTTACCTGAATCAAAGAGTTCAGGCGGTTGATGTAATTATTCTAAATCAGTTCGTTCTCACTTTAAAATGGGTGTTCCACAAGGATCTATTCTAGGCTCTTTCTTATTTTTATTCTATATTCATGATTTGCCCTTTTACGTAAAAGGACTATGTGACATTGTACTTTTGCTGATGATACCTCTCTTATTTAAAAGTTGAGCGTAATAAAGCTAATTTTGACTAAGTAAACAGTGCTCTGTCACGTGTTACTCATTGGTCTTAAATACTAAGAAAACTAAATGTATGGAATTTACACTTCCCAATGTTAAAAGTCAAAATTGCAGTTTAATCCTTAACAATGAAGTCTTAGAACTGACTGACTTAACAACTTTCTTAGGTATAACTTTAGATAGAAAGCTCCAGTGGAACCCCCATCTCTAGACACTCGCAGGCAAACTGAGCTCAGCCGTCTTTGCAATTAAAAAAGTAAAAACATTAACAGACGTTAATACGACTCGACTCGTTTATTTTAGTTATTTTCACAGTATTTTGTCTTACGGTATTCTACTATGGGGCAGAGCTGCCGAAATTAATTCTATATTTATTTTACAAAAACGAGCTATACGGGCTATTAGTAACTAAAAAGCTAGAGACTCCCTAAGAGATGTTTTTTTAAGAAATCGTTATTCTTACGGTCGCTTCTTAATACATTTTTAATAACTTATTATATACACGCCAAATTTAAATGATTATATTAAAAACGGCGACAGACATACGATCAATACAAGAAATAAAAATAGGCTCGTAACGCCAAAATTTCTTCTGCAAAAAGTTAACAGATGCTTCATGGGCTTGAGTATACTCATATAATAAAGTTCCACAAGATATCTTAGATCTTCCTTTTCTTAGCTTTAAATCTAAAATTAAAAGTATATTATTAAATAAATCATATTATAACATTCAAGAATTTTTGGTTGATGTTATAATTTAGAAGTCACTCATTGTTAAATTTTATTTAAAAAGAGCAACTGTTGAGTTTCTGGCCAGTTTTTCTCAGCAGAATAGCATTCCGAACTGGTGGTAGCTTACTCACAGGCTGACTATACTGATAAATTTAATGTAATTGATGATTTAAAAGTGCTTGTAAATGCCTGCTTGAATAAAGATATTTTGAATTTGAATATATTGTCAAAATATTGATTGGCAATAAAAGTTACCACTTTCAATGTGTGATCTTAAGCACATTTTTTAAAATTATTATTTATTGTTTTTTGTTTAAAAGTGATTGTTTTTGAGTATTAAGTTTATTTTAAGAAATTAATAATTTCCGGAAATCATAATTAACAATTGGAAAAAAATTACAAAAATCATCAAAAAAATGTTAATCTGGTAAATCTCAACTCACCTTGAACTTAAAGGTTACCGTCTTGTAACTATTATCAACTTCAATTATGGAATTCAATAAAATTATTCAACCCGTATTGATATTGGGAGTAAATAAATTTTAAATATGTAGTAATTGTAAGTACATATTAAGTTTATTTATTTTTAAAACTAAAATATGTACTGTTTAGGTAAAGAGTGCCATTTTGTATAAAAATTGTTCATCTAAATTTATATCACTATTTTCCTTAAGGTTTAAATAGAAAATAATACAGAAGGTTTTTTTAATCCAGCTAAGCTCAATGAACAAAAATTAAATTGAAATCATAGCAATAATTGAGATTTGAAGTGTAAGTATAGAGTATTTTCAGTATAAAGTACAACTATACTTTATACTAAAAATACTCTATGTATGCTTAAAATTTAAAAAAGACATTAAACGTTCGCATTCTAGTTGAGAACTATTTGTTTTATTTTTTGTTTTTTTTTTTTTTTATTTTATTTTATCTGGTCTAAATAGCCACACGCCCTAAATGTCATCTTATTATTTACAAAAAAAAAACTTACCAATAACCGATTATCAACTTAAATAAACTTTCATATCCGCGTTTGCTATATTTTTGTAAAAGGAGTCGTAATGATTGTAAAAGTAATTAATCTTTAAGTAGGCATTTTTTTTAATGAAACCAGTTTAATGACGTAAGAACTAAAAAGGGATTTTGACAAATATTATGGGAAGGATTTGAACAAAAACAATAGTTGGATAGAAGTGGATGACCCTTTTTCTTCTTTCATAGCAAATAATTTTGTACAATTTACAAATAGGTACTGTATAAATAACTATAATTATAATTAAACAACTATAATTTTACATAGGGTTATTTATTTAAATACTGTGTAAGCAACCCAGAACCATATATCTAAAATTATTGGATATAAACTAATAAACAATATATACCAACATTAAATTTAACAAAAATAAAATATTATTATATACATACAAGACACAAATTATAATAATTTAAGAACCAACATATTATCTTCATCAACCAATTATTACGTATCGGTGTATTTTACATTGTATATTTATTTGAAATTTAAATAAGCCTAACATAGCTATACATGTTCATGGATATTTTAAAAACCAATTATTAATTATGATCAATTGTTATTCTCAGACTAGCTATTGACAGACTCTTATTTGTCTTGTCTATCTAAAATAATAAATCATCTTTATGAAAATATCCATAAACATAAAGTGATTATTTTGTTAAAAATAAAATATTTTTCCCAATAACAATTAAATTTCGCGCAAAAACACTAGGTCACGTGACTTAAACGAGCAATGACGTCACGACACTACAAATACAACAATAATGTTTGTCTTCTCTGTTATTATACGGTTTTTATTGGAAATTGTTAAGAATGTGCTCTTATAAGACATATGTAGTGCCAATATGCAAAATTACGACTATTAAAAATCCTGATACACTGTTTATACACGTTCCTAAATGTGTAAACCATCGAAAACAATGATTAAGTTATCACTACGAAATCCTTATTTAATATCAAATAACTCTAAGATATATCTACTTTCGTAAGGATCAGAAAGAGAAGTAAGAAGGATAAGAAAAAATATAATACTTAACGTAGAATTAAAAAGTGAAGCCTTTTAAAGCATATTTTATTTGTTTTCAATGGCAACCGACCGCCATTAGCATTTAGAACATTTTTAATCCTAATGGCGGTCGGCCCGCTTTTAATTAAACTTAATCGCGCGAAATAAAATTCAAATTTACTTTACCTAATAAAAATAGAAAAAAATAATAATAATGTAAAAGATAAATTACATAGTTATTGTTTACCTTTAAGCTATCAATTCCAATGCTTTTTATAGTTTATTTCGATATAGGTCTAGTAACCAATTAGTTGACTATCTCTTGCAGGCAGAAAGTTATTTATTTAAATTGTAAATAATTGTATTATTTGCTGTATTCCGTATAAATAAAAATAAATATATTATAACAAAAACAAAGTGAAAAGTTTTCAAAACTGAGCGCTGGTCTAATGTCAATCTTCCTTACGAATGTGTCTCAGTGGGATTTTGATTTTTGTTCCTCACTGGGTATTTCGAGTCCTCATTTATTCTTCTTATTCTATTAGTGGTCTTCTTATTCTAC
Organism: Napeogenes inachia; assembly: GCA_959347355.1. Classification (NCBI taxonomy): domain Eukaryota; kingdom Metazoa; phylum Arthropoda; class Insecta; order Lepidoptera; family Nymphalidae; genus Napeogenes; species Napeogenes inachia. Next base: position 7,915,150 of record OY365795.1, on the reverse strand, counting down.
TGGCCGAATAGAATAAGATTATACCTATTCTATATAATTTTAATTTACTGGTTTAACTTTGAAAATATTTATTTTATTTTCTATACTATATTTAACGCTATTAAGATCTTACCAAACTGTACATAAATGAATAAAAATTTCATCAACACGCGTAACTCGAACCTGCGACCTCCGGGATACCACCCGGCGCTTTGCTAATTGGGCTATCGTGTCAATGAAGAGGAATAGCATTCTATATAATTAGAAACAGGGGCGACATCGGTGAGGCTTCTGTCGAAATTTAGCTAAACATGTTTAAAGACAGTTCCAAAAACTTACTTTATCATCTTCTTGAAAAGCCTAAATTATTATTATTATTATCATATAAAAGTAAGGAAATAAGATAAGAAAAAAACATTAATTAATGCAAATATAGTATTATTTTGGTAAATTAAATTATGATAATAATCTTTCAGCATTAATAATAGCATGAAAATCGCTTTAAAGAAACATAACCTAATAACTTTATCACCATAATTATATAGGAAGAAATAAAATATACGATAAATAACTAGATAGGAACATAATCGTATTTTTAATCGCTATTATCTTATATAAACCTAGTTTGTATAATAACTACATTCTTTATTTGTTTAAAAATTAAAATAGGTATTATTATTATATATATATATTGATATTTTCAAACATTAATTTTGGGTGTGGCATCTTTGCAACGTTTATCTATACTGCAAAATTAGAAACATTGCTTAGGATTATAAAAAAAAGCCTAATGGCATTTAGACTTCTTTCTTCCACCACCGTCTCGACAGACATATACCTATGAATATAGAATGTTAAGTTCATCAAAGTCGGTACATAGCTTGAGCTACCGAGCGACGGGACGGTTTTCCTATGGTAGCGGTACGGTAGCTCAATTGGTAGAGCGACGGGACTGTTTCCCTGAGGTCCTAGATTCGAATCCTGCCTGTATCAATTTTTTTTATATTATGTATATTCTTAAGTATATTTAGAGCTTATAGAAGTGTTATCAATGTATATGTACTAAAATATAATAAAATAGTCACTAATCGAAAACTGTATATGGAAAATAAAAAAAAAAATAAGGTGGCCTTTATAAGAGCAAGATAACCCAAAACAATGGTTTTTCATTTTGTCTATTTGTTTGTATGTTTGTGCCACAAATCCCAGGAACAGCTGAACCAATTTGGATGCAGTTTTTAGTAATATATTAAGGAATATATTGTGATAGTCTTCATTTATCAATTAATGTTTATATCATTTATATCAGTGTAGAAAGAAATAACTTATGTCAATTTATATCAAACGCATAAAAGGTCCACCAGGAAAAACCAAGCAAATCTTCTATATATCTTAATATATATAAATTACGTGTCACGTTGTTTGTCCGCGATAGACTCCTAAACTACTTAACCGATTTTAATCAAATTTGCACACCGTGTGCAGTTTGATCCAACTTGAAACATAGGATAACTTACATCTTAATTTTTAGTCGCAATATTATCTTATTGCAAACTATTAGTGTATTCATAGGTTTATTTAGTACAACATAGAAAAAAGTGAAATAATTAAAAAAAAACAAAAAAAAAATAAAATAAATAAATCCCGATACTAGATGACGTCTAAAAAGGATAATAATATTATTATATACTTATTGAAGTCGTTACGTCGCGTCGGGGGACCTTTGTACGTACGTTGATGGGTGTCTATTTTACAAAATTTTCGAAGCTAAAGAATGAGGTCTTTGACTATACGATAATATCAAAATATTGTTATTTCGTTATTGGCCTTGATAAATTTACTTGCATTTTTAATTTTTCCTTTACTTAGCGGTCGGTGGTTTTTTAATTTTAATTTTATTTTTTCTAATACCGTGACTTCTTAAATAGTTTACTACAAAATAATAGGTATATCCAAAACCTTAGCAACCACAGCAACGCGTGGCCGGATCTGCTAGTATATATATATATATATATATATGTGTAATAAATAAATCTGTAGAGGAGTAATCTCTGTACGTTGAAAATATCACTTAAAATTTTGTTTTGTTTTTTGTAGAATCGGTTAGCAAAACTGTTTATTTTGTTTCTTAACAATTGGTTAACAAATAAAGAAGTTAATAATCTCTTATTTTTGTACCATTTCTGCTTACCAGTGATTAAATATAAAAAGCGTAGGTTAAGTAAGTAAAAACTACTTGATTGAGTTTGATGAAACTTTGAAAGTTTTTAAAGTTTATACATATATTGGTATGTAAAAAAACTGTACGTTTTATAGAAATCGAAATCTACGCATACGAAGTCGTACGCACAGCTGGTTTATTAATAAAATACAATAACATTTAATATAAAACTAGCATTAACCAAAATAAAACGAATTCTTGTGAAACAAATGAAATATAAATTCAGTTGAAGCGTCTGTCACAATCCCTCTGTTAATTGAACGTGAGGGGCCAATATGGGTTTTTTAATTTTTACACTCAACCGCTGCCCCAGATAGCGACAGGGCTGGTAAACAAAATAATATTTTTTATATCGATTATTTACGATATAAAATGTATTATAGGTATTAAAAAATACTTACTAATACAATAAATAATACTTTTATTTCACTCTTAGCGTGTAGAATAAATGTATGTAAATATATTACCTTTTTTATTATTTTTAGCGTAGATATTATTGTCGGGACATGATAATATGGAATATCATAGTGACAATTTAATAACATATCTGTATTTTCTTGGAGCTAAAATGAGTAATTTTTTAGTTGGCAGCAAAAATTTTTTTTTTAATAATATTTTTATTAAGTAATATCATTTTATTAAATAGAATTTCTTATGTATGTATATATATATACATACATAAGAAAAAACGATAAACAACACAAAAAAAGAAAGAAAAAATTTTGCTCCCTCTTTTACTTACTACTCTGTATTTTGTATTTACAAGGTCAACGATTGGGCGTTTTAGTTTTTAAAATTTAAAATTTCTTATTCAAAATTACTAAAAATACTAATGATGTATTGTTTCAATTGAGGTATAATGGAAAACCTAGAAAATTTAGTTGGCAGCCCTATCAAACACCCACCATGCTTTCAACGCTATCACGGCTCTCAGCTCGCATCGTTTTCCATTTTTCCCAGCCATTCAATATCACAAATGAATTTTACTCAAAACAGACTCATCGCAATTTGAACCTTATTGACATTTAAAATAGTAACAATCAGCAAAAAATTCGTTGAAACACAATACTTTTTAATACATTCGGATACTTTATCCAGCTTAATATTGCGGTTTTTCATATAAATCCTCTTTGGCATTGACGTTCGAATGAAATATCGGTTTTAGTTTCATTAATTAAATTATTTATTCTGTATTTTCGATAAACTGTCTGAACTGAAATGAGATAACATTTTAATAATTACGGACTTGCACAGATAATATATATTTTTTAAAACCATTTTATTTTTTAAATGTTTGTTATTTGGTAAGATGTATTAAAGTTGTATGGTTTGTTATATATAGTAGATTAAAAATAGTTATATAATACAACATGGCCGCTCTCCAGGGAGCCAGGGTGACAAGTTTATCAGACAGGCGCACTCGTCTTATGGTTTAGTTCGCTCCATGAAATTAAATAGCTTAATATTAGCCAAGTTTAGTTTTGTTTTGTTAAGATTAACATTTTTACTTTAATATACATATTATCTTCTATTTCTTATCTTTTAAGTATTTATTTTGATCTACATTAATTTAAGATGATTTAAATGGTTTATTATAATCATTTATCAATCTAAGTTTTAGATTTAACATTATTGTAATAAAGTCACTGTAATTTTAAATGATAATGGAGAATATGAGTTTTTTTTGTTACATTTTTATCTCTTAACTGCAAAACATTAATTACAAAACTTCATTCACACATTATCAAAGATACAAAAAAGGACATAGAATACATATCATTCTGAAAAAAAACACTCTACTTTATAATAAAAAAAATATTTCGTCAAACTTTCCAGGTGTCAATGTATATATGTAAAACCTTATTTTAAATATAATAAAAAAACCTTATTTAAAACATGCTGTATTTTTGTATAATGTATAATCTGTACAAGCAGCCTGTATATACGTCAGTACATAATGTAGGGGGGTGAGGGTGCTCTTAAGTGGCGATAACGTGACAGTTCGGCTTAGCGGTTACGAGTCTCGCTTGGCGCAAATGGGGATTTAGACGTAGGGCCTTAACTTATAGGGTTGTCACTTTTAACTTATGTTTATATTTAATTATTATTTATGAGCTAGAAAAATAATTATTAAGTTTTTATTTAACATTTTTTTTAAATTAAATGTGATTTTTTTTAAACAATGATATTATTTTATTAAATAAAGCTAAAAAGTAAAAAAAAATGTTTGATGTATATAATTATATTGACCTATATTTATCAATTATATTTGTTTGACTTAAATGTGACAATTTGAAAATAATTATATTATTTTATTAAATGAAGCAAAAAAGTTACAAAAAAATATTTTTAATGTCTATTATTTTAACAAAGTTTTACATTTATATAAAACCTTTCTTAATTATATAATCATTATTATTTAAATTTGTTTATAAATAGAAATTAATCCTAGGTTGTTACTAGTCATCCCTACGAGATCTCGTTACGTAGCTACGGAGTGATCAGATAAGGGCGGGTTCAAGTTTAATTGAATCCTAAAGTTTCCACCCCAGCTCAGCGCTGATTGGTTCGCACAAGACATTGTTCGCTACGACCCTTGCTATTGTGATCTATTGAAAACTAGACCGCTTTTAGATTACATACGTTTTTTTGTTGAAAAATAATTTAAAATATGATTATGATTCATCTGTTAAATATATTTATAATTTGAGAAATGATTATTTTGTTTTTTAATACAATAAATGATTTATAGGTTCTTTGTGTGTTTTTCGATGAAAGTAAGAAGATTATTATCCTTACGTATTTTTGTATAGATATTTGTAATTTTTCTTTTTGCACGCCTATCAACCTGTACATCCTTAAGTAATAATTACTAAAATTATAAAAAATAATCGTAAAAAAATACAGTTACTAACGTAATTGACATCTATCGAAACTTCTCTTAGATATTTATAATCTGCTGTCTTTAGCACATTAAAGGAGTGTTAAAATACCGACTAGCCGACAATACTGATAAAATACTGACCGACTAAAATACTGATTAGCCGACTACTTTCGCATTTATAAATAATATTAAAAAAAATCAAAAATATTCTTTTACTCTGTAATTATTGTAGTGCGTGACTATCAAAGAATTTTCTTTAATAATTGTTACCTTAAACTGCAAAAGAAAATATACTTTAAATTAGTACAAATAAAGATTATTTTTGCTATGTTAGTGTTTATTCACAAGGTTGTAGTGACGCCATCAAATTAGTTCCAGACGACGCAAAGTAGAGCGGATGTTCGTAGATGATACTCGTAATATATAATTTGGTTGAAAATTTTGATGTTATCTGTGTCATTGCAATGATGATTTCATATAAAAAACATACAAATATATATTACATATATTTATAACAAACTATAATATTGTATATAACATCTAAAAGATTTTTTTGATTTCATAAATTCGCAAACAAAGCAACATTAATGTGATAAAGCGCTTAAAGCGATTTATTATCAAGGCCACCAATTTCTTTGTGATTTTTTTATTTTTTGAATGAAATAATATTAAATATCTGTTCATAAGAAGTACTGATATAATTCCAAAAGACTTTCGTTGACTTTTATCTGTCTCTTTTCCTTAGATTATTTGAAAGAGATTATTTGAGAAAGCTTAGTTTATTTTTATATAATAATGCATTTTTGATGATTTAAATTTATAAATTAAATAACACAATTACATTTTTTATTTAACATTTATGAACATATTTTAACAAAGATTTGTACAAAGGCACTATCATTGCTTATATTAATAATGATTTCGTTTAAATCCTCGTAAACATTGAAATTCAAGATAACCGTCGAATTTCGGTCACTCTGACCGTATAGTATACCTATATAGATTTGTATATCGCACACTCGTATGTACTAGTCACTATACTGATGATATATACTGATCTAACATTAAATAATATATAAGAATAACAATATAATAGTAATAACAATAGATAAGAATCTTCTATTGTACGTTAATTTTGAGAAGCAGTACCTAAATTATACAGGATTTTTAAAGATAGCCTTAAAATAGCGTATTGACATTATTATGAAAGTATGAAACATAATATTGAGACAGTTGGTATACCGGTCGAAGCCGGCACAAAAAGTTGTTCCCAAAAATACGGTTTACATTTAATTTATAGTTAGCAAATCTTAATAAATTTATCACTGTAGTCATTGTAGTTCTTTCAGTAGAAAGAACCATATTATAATAAATATGATATGATATTTATGTCTATGATTTGGAGTAAAGTTTTTGTTTTTTTTTCGTAAGCTAGAGATCTATACGAGACTGCAATTAGCATTAAATGCAATAGTATTAAGGAAATATTACGTAGTAATCTTATAACATCAGAAGAAAAGCGTTAGCTTCATGATATTAAATATAAGGAAGTCATTTAGAATTTAAGCTTCTTTAATTCGAATGCCATAAATGCCCCGGAATTATGTTTTGATTTCATTTGGTTTTTCACTTTTTACATTACTATGTTTTGGCTCCATTTTTGCTGTCACTTTTGACATTATTTTGGCTCTATTTTTTTTCTGTTACTCCTGACATTACTATGTTTTGCCGCCATTCTCTTATTATTTTGACATTACAATATCGATATTCCATTTTTTATACGGGTTTGTTTTAATTACATGCATTCAGCCTCTCTACATCAATCCCAACAACATTTGTTCTACAACTTTTTAAAATTAATAGTTTTTAAAATTTAAATTTTCCCATATAAAATTTGTTGTATCTGACCCTTGTGTTGTTTATTAAGATTTGTAAAAAGTAGTAAGACAAATGTTTTTAGGATTGATGTAGAGAGGCTGCCTACAAGAGGTGGTCAACTAATTAAAAATAACCCTGTATATTGACTGCTACTTTACTATAGAATTAATAATAACTCTACGTACTATACACTTTACAATGTTGATCTCCATTTTCTTTTTGGGCTGTCTTGTTTCTTTTTTATTTATTTATATGCGTAATATATAATATAATAAGTATATCAATTATATAACATACAAACAATACATTTTTCATTGTTTGTTAAAAGACGAATTAAATTAAACAAGAATTTTAACCTTTATATTTTAAGAATTTGAAACTATAATTTCATAATAATAAATTATCTATTTTGACCTTGCGTATTGATTTTCCTTTACTCATTATCTCATAATTATGCCTTATTATTATTAAATCCATTATGCGTTAATAATTATTCGATTTTAACTAATTATATCAAAATTAAGGATATTTGTTTTAATATTGGATACAGTATTGATAATTACATCAAATAATCTAACGTAAATATGTTATAAATATATATTTTTTAATTACAACATTCTGTAAGATGTTTAAAACTTCAAATGACAAAGTAAATGAATATAGAAAGAAAAATAAACCGACACGGGCTAGAAATCGAATACGCGATCTCTTGAAAACTGTTCCGTAATTCTATCAGTGAGCTACCGTATCACTACTTCGGTGATTTAAATATTCTATGTATGGTCGTATTTGTCGGGAGGATCGTAGAGGGTCGTCGGTCCTTGGAGAAACAGAGATTCGAACCCGCGACCATACCCTGCCCGTATCGGTTTATTTTTTTTTCTATATTTAGTTAAAATAATATTATCTTAACATACCTAGACATGTTTATACATTAATACACATATATATATATTAATGATTATTAAAATCACCAAAATAGGTACATATCAAGATATTTATTATAAAATCTTACAAAATAATCTATGTATAGACTGCAGACAGACCAATTGACCGATATTCATTATACATTATGTAAATGATATTACGTTGTCTGGTTATTCAATAGTAATACTAATATGCGGTTATAATAAGAGCAATTTGAACTTACTTTCGTATTTAATTAGTGTGTGCACGGCATAATAACATGAGACTGGTGTAAGATGATCCGTCATTAATATAGATATATAATTGAATGAGGTTTCATTTTTGATGGATGGTGAATTGGAATTTGGAGGGAGTTGCCAAGAATGTTATTTTTCTTGAAAATTAGTCTAGTTTTTTTTGTATTTTTTATTTTACGATTTAGTAAACTGCCATAGTTTTCGATGAATCAAAACTCATATCAGGATACCCTTTATTGATTTCGGTCGTTATGAGTTTTTACACATTGAGTAGGGGGTTCCATAGGCGGGGGGCAAACGCCGGGATCCTCCTCGTGGTGCTCCCTGGGCAACAACGGTTACTATACACCTTCGGGTTCTCTCATTGGCTGATATCCGGCGCGGTCATGGGCTTTCGTGCTCGGTCATTCGCTGGCCAGGGCGAGTAACCTTTCAGGGCTTAGACGCTGCTCGACGGTGAGATGGTCCGGGCGTCGAGGGTGGGAGGACACATGTCCTCTTTGCGGGGGTCGGCAGTGGGATCGCTCCTAGCACTTCTCTGATTGTAGAGTGGACTGTGGAGTGGTCCCGTGGCTGTATGGGAGGGTGCGCGGCGGTCTCTTTCTTGCCAAGGGAGAGTCCGTCTGCGTTGTTTAGGGGTCTGGACCTCTTTCTACCAAGCATTGGCAGAACATTGCGTGGTGGGGAGACCTTATCCTCTCGGGGAGACTACCGCGGCGGGGCTGGACAAGGCGATGATGGTGGAGTCGGGTTACCCACCTGATTCCCTTTGACCAAGTTCGGCAAGAATTGGGTCTCGGCACCCTTCAGACGTAACACTTGGGTGGTGGAATCCCACCACAATGTATCAAGCCTGCAAAAAAGGCAAGGGTGGTTTCCCTCTCCGTGAATCACATCGGGGCATCGCGGTGAGTGCGAAAGCGATCCCGTGGTGTCCCATTGTGACGGCGGCGGCAACCGTTAGGCTTAGTGAGTAGGAGTCTCACATAACCAGGTCCATTATCCCCTGGTTAAAAAAATAAAATAGAGGTATCCATAATAAAAGAGGGAAGATGAGAGACTCATTCTTATCTTCGTCTAATCACACATGCAAGGGAGAGAGACAGATAGGTTGCCTCATTTGCTTTCTCTTTTTTTTTGACACATTTTAGACAACAGTCTAAACAGAACAGAAAAAACATTTTATACAATATGTGTAATATGCTCTTTGGTCGTTATGTGTTAATAACATATTTTTAATATATAATAAGATATTGTCTGGTCTTGTATTTATCAAATAATGGCTATTATTAGAAAATTTCAAATGATAATTACCCGCCATACCAAAGTAGAGCAGCATGGGGGGTTAAACCGTTAAGCTGCATTTAGTCTATGAATAAAGATTTAAGTGCTTCAATTTAATTTGTAAAATGTCTACTTCTAAGTTTGTAAAATTTCACCAAATCTCTCCTAAATCCATGTTTGGAATATAATTAAGTTTCTTTTCTATTAACATTGTATAATATTTACTTTTATCTAAAAAGTAAAATAACAAACATGTGTATAAACATATACGTATGTGTGTATGATCGTTTGAGTGTGTGTGTATGTGTATAAAAATGTATATATGTGTTTTACACATACATGTATGGTTGTGTGTATGAATACGTAATATAGTTCCAAGTAACATACATAATCCATTTAGGAAAATAGACTTTAATTATAAATATAATTGTAGGAGTATTTAAAATGACAATATCTGATAATATCAATAGATTTGTATATAATTGTATATTTATTTTGATAAATACATATTAGAGTAGATTCGTGAGTAGCAGTTATTATATATGGAAGTGTCACATTGACTGGTGAAATATAAAATGATTCGTTACTAAATAGTATGGAATCATGGATTCAGCATTACGATATAAAGAGGTAATATATTTAACATTATATAGACTAATAATATGATTTATATAGTTTCAGCATAAATATTTAAAAAGAGGTATAATATTGTATATTAAATTTGTGTAATATGTTGCAGCTATCATTGGTATTTTTTTTTTTCGCGTACGTATAAAAAATAACTTTAAAGTTTTTTATTTGTAATTACATAGTAACCAAAATTAAATAAGATAATATACTCTGTTTTCAAAATTTTCTAAAATTAACCAAAGTTATCTATGGATTTTTTTTCACCAAATTCTTTTTTAGTCGAGCTACCAACATAATAAAACGAATGCAGACCAAGCATTTTTCTCAAGGCATGTGGAATGTTAACTATTAATTATCTATGATTAAGATAGATCATTTACTTCCATAATGGCGCGAAGCCCCTCTTTGTGTAGTTATTTTGCAGCGATGTAATTATCGAATGTTATTCCATAATTATCTCCAACACGTTACGTGTTTGATGTTTGTTAAATAATGTTACATACAATACCTGTCAAGTATCGTTTAACAGATTATATATATGACCTCTTTGAATTCTAACAAGTTATTAAAAAAAAAGTGACGTTTGACTTTTAAAAAAAAGTATCTTATTGAATCTATACAAATAGCTAAATAATCATGGCAAAGAGGTTTTATGGAGTATCAAATTAGAATGCGTTTCATTTAGTAATATTCAGAATAAAACTTAAATATATTATTTAAAATATTAAGTAGTAATTTTATAACTTTACTCATATATCTATGTAATTCTAGACGCAACTTTATGGAGCCATAAATAATACGTAACTGTCAGCTGTCATTGTGAAATCACTGAGCACAGAGTATATTAATATTTTAAATTTAAAATGGTACACTTTTTAATACCATAATTTATATATACATATAATAGTAATGAGGTCAAGTTTGTATATTTAATACTTAAAAAGTAACTGTTATGTGCTTAGGACGTGTTATAGACTGAACAATAGTTTTGTTTTTCGTCCGTTTGTTTATTTGCTTATAACGTTAAAACTACAGCACTGATTTTACTTATATTTTGTGTAGTCGTAGATTATTGTCTGTTTCAACATATAGAATTATTTGTTGAGACAGACAATAATCTATGACTGTAAAATAGAGGATTAGTTCATGCCTAAATACTTATATTCATATTTAGGTATAAACTAATCCTCTATTCTTTCCACACAAACAAAAACTAAAGACAATGAAACGAAAATACATAAACTTTTTGAGGTAGTTTATCGTCAGATTTAAAATTAAACTATGTAGTAGGTTAACAATACTATATTCCAGGTAACGTTATTTTTTATTGTACACAAAGTCACTTGCAACGACTAGTATAGAACAAATAAGTCATTTATATAATATGAGAAGAAACTCATCAATGTGTGAGATTCCTCTCCAGCAAACTGTCTATGTAAATACTAGATCTTCAACCAAAGTCTAGACACTTTGTTGCTTGATATACCTGTAACCCTAGTACATACATATATTATTATTTATTCATATATACATATATTTTTATTAATACATATATTATTCTAAATGATGTATGCAATGAGAATAAATAACTAAAGATAAATATATTTTTTAACAGATTGTTGTAAATATGTCAATATATTTTGATTCATAGAATGTATAATAATTCTGTTTTGATTTTACGATTTGGTAAACTGTCAAAGTTTTCGTATCGTCAAAACTCGTAGTAGGGGTACAATACTTGGTCTCTAAGATTCATCTTCTCACAGGGCTTACACTAAACCTACGATTCTTCCAAAGTTATTACAATAATATTACTAAGTTTTTTATAATATCTTTACTTTTAATTTTGTTTTTTTTCTTTGTAGGATATGTCAACTGCATTGTGACCATACATGTACAACTCTTAAACTATTTAACAATCACTGTGGAGATAAGACGCTAATTTAGGTTTTAATAAAATAGTTTGCACGGTACCAACTTCGTATTGTCGACAGTGACTATCTTTTAATTTGATTTTTGACACATTCTAACAACACGTGAAGTACATTACCATCAACAACATACAAACATTTTTTCATTAATAATTACTAAGCTTAAAACAACAAATATATAGTTTATGGAGTTATATTAGAGTGTAGGTACACTCTAATAACTAATAAAATAATTCTATGTTTTGAATTTATGATTTGGTAAACTGTCATAGTTTTCGTAACGTCAAAACTAGAACATTAGTTTTAGTACAGTACTTGGTCTCAAAGGTTCATGACATCCTGTGATAACAAGGTAGGGTCGTTGGGATAGTTGACACCCTGTGGTATCAACTAACCCTATGATTCTTTCAAAGTTATTAACGACTACTACCAAGTCAAAACAAGAAATATATCATAGAGTTATTTTTTGTTCAGACAAGCTAAGTAGATTATAATTACTTATATGACGTAATTGTAAAGTTGCAATCTCATCGCATGTACGATTTAGGCCTTTAGATATTTTACGTAATGATATCTTCTTATTTATATAACTTATTACATTATAAGAGAATTAACCAATTGAATCTATTGTATATATGTACTCGATTGTATTTATGTCAATTATCGAAGTTTTGAATGACTGGTTAATAATAAAGAGTTCAAACTATATGATATTGAAAGCTATGTGAAGTTGAAATAAAAATAAGAAGAACTTTTAATGAATTCATTTAAAAGCCAATTTGTGATATATTACATATATTAGCTAGGTTCATTAAGGTGACATGGTAGCTCATTTGATAGAGCGACGGAGCGGTTAGAGGTTGCAGGTTCGAATCCTACCTGACAATATTCTTATCTGATGTTTTTTTATTTCATTACTTTGAAAATAACTTTGATAATTTTAGTAATAATAACATAATTATTTACGTTCTGTAGTATTTTTATCTCGATTTATATATTTTCTAGTTTCTACGGTGCGGTACGGCACCCTTCGTGCGCGAGTACGTCTAGCACATATATATATACATATGTATATGCAGGGTTATTTGTAATTAGTTGACCACCAGTGGAGCAATTTTTTTGTCGTTTTTTGTGTTGTTTATCAAGATTTGTAAAAAGTTGTAAAACAAATGTTGTTAGGATTAATTTAGAGAAGCTCCTTGTAAGAGTTGGTCAGCTAATTGAAATAACCCTATATATATATATGAGAAAATAAAAAATTACGCAATTGTATATTTATGTCAGTACTATGTAAACAAAGATAAGAAATATTTAAAGCCTAATTAAAATTATAAACTAAAAATAAACAAAATAGAAATAACAAAATAAAATATAATATTTTTTTTATCAAGATTTAATAACAGTAACATAAGATGGCAGTAAGTGGTTACTATTGCAATGTTATTTTACTGAACTGATTTTGATTAGACGTGACAGAAAAGAAGATCGTGTTTGTAATTCACACTTTTTGTTATTAATTAGCAATAGTTATTAAAGTTTATTATTATCGTCAATCATAAACAATATAACTATTTTTTAATTTTACGTTAATCTAAAACTTTATTATCATTTGTGTTATTTATTTACAATTGATATAAAAATAATAAATTTTGATAAAATTTAAAGTAGGTGAAATTTGAAAACATGATTTTTTTTCAATTTCGGTCTGTAGAAAGAAAAAAATCATTTGGTTATTTTTGTACAAATGATGTAAAAAAATAGCTATAGATATTATGATAACATGTTATATAATTAAAAATCCTTCACGTGATAAAGAGTTAAATACTATCTAATTAAATTAACCAACGAAATGCATCTAAATATATTTCTTTGAGAGTCAATACAACCTACTCTAAGATGCTGGACCATCAGCATCCCACTCATATCATCTGTCGAGTCTTTTAAACTATCTACGTAATAACTGGCGGGGATGAAGTTGGAATGTTGATTGCATTACTTGCTAACAACATTTAATTTTCTATGGTACGATGTGAAATTACTGTAATTTAGGAAGAAATATTATCGAGTATATAAAAAATATTGTGATATAACTCTCATAACTTAAATAATTATTGTATAACATAACTGTAGTATAATCTGGTATAATTTCTAAAATATTTGGACATAAAAATATTTAAAATATACTTCGATGTCACTTTCGTTATATGAAGGTGGTATTTTAAAAATACTTGGACTAGGTATATTAAATCTATATTTTTAAGATAAGTTCCAGCAACATTATAATTACCTATCTAGATTATAATCTGACATTCAAAGATAGGTTTAAGTTCAATCTTATTGCAATATTAAAAACATTCAAATGTTGAAACCTCTCGAGGATAGACACACCTTTAATTATTAAATTCCATATATAAGAGATACTCTTATTAAAAGTTGTATACAAACATACATATACACATTCACATACTTAACATACACGACACAGTAAGGAACTAAAAGACAAAACTAAGATTTATGTCAAATTATAAATCAAAGAAATTCTATAAATAATGTGTTGAATAAAGCTTAATAATATAAAGCAATTAAGCTTTAAATCTAAATTTAATTCGAAACATCAAGATATGTTTTGAAATAAGTGTAAAATAATATTTATTTTATTATTCCTACCCTACAATTAGTAATTACTAAATACCTACCTAGTCTATTCACATTTATTTTTAATCTTATGTCAGTATTTATTTTTAAACCACAAATGAACATACTTATTCATCTATGCAGCAGCTACATGTAACGTACATGCTAAAACCTGTTTATGACAAACAAACAATAATTCGGACGAATATTCGGTTCGGTGAAGGTTAAACCGAATAGTATTCGGTATTCGGTTATTCGGTGAATCAATTATTCGGCGCATCTCTAATACATACACATACATACACACGTACATATTTATGCTAATAGTGTAAAATAGCTACGTGGATCTATATATAAAGAAGAGTGTGAAAAACAAATCTTACGAAATAAAAACAATCAAGGGAAAAATAGTATGGATAAGATTAAATATTCTAAAATTCTAATTAAATTAGGTATGGTGAAAAAGAAACCAAAAAACAATTTAGACTCTTAATAACATTATATTATATTGTACTCAAATAAATATTATGATAAAATGTTTTTATGATTTAATCTTTACATTGATATCTTTTAAAAGTAAGTTCTTTAATTACTTATATAAGAGTTAAAGAAACGGGTTTTGAAAAAGACTAAGATAATTCAATAAATAAATAAATAAATAAATAACTAAATGAATTAATAAATGAATGAATGAATGAATGAATGAATGAATGAATGAATGAATGAATGAATAAATAAATAAATAAATAAATAAATAAATAAATAAATAAATAAATAAAACAGTTCGTAGATAGTGAGTTTAGTAATTTAGAATTGCTATTTAAAATTAAAAAATACAACGAGATTGCGAAACTAATTCAAGATATGTATGTATATCATTTAATACCGTTACTTGTCAATTATATAAAGTAACTGGATCAGTGTCAGTTTGTCTGTTATACACAAACATCACACCTCAGTAACCACATGCAATAACTGAGGAGATGATATTTAATCTCGGAATGTCTTAATCCAGTTATACATTCTTTGTAAGAACATTACTCAATAGGTGTTCACTGTTTTATATATGCGTAAAATGAGTTTCATTTTTAAAATGTTTTAAGTAAATAATTAATAATTAGCCAATTTTGTTAACCGATTGTTAACAAGTAGAGAACACATAACAAGAACACATATACAGATATATATATATATATATATATATATATATATATATATATTTGTGTGTGTTTGTACTTTATGTCTGTGTGTGGAGGGGTACTTTTGAAGCTTTAAAAGAACTGTTTTTACAAAATTGTGAATTTTACAGTTATATTCATATACATATTGATTTTCATGTAAAATGAACCATCACATCTTACTAATGGCATTAATTTTTTTAAGTTTTTTAAATAAACAAAGACAAATATTTCAGTATGTTGTTTTAAAGACAAAGCGATTAATTATATTATAAATAGATATACATTGCATTTATGAAACTTCAAACGTTAGTTGTACCTTTCCAAAAGTTTCATGAATATTTTATAACGAATTAATTAAGTAATAATGATAAATTGGGATTAACGAAATTACAATACCTTACCTTGATATTTAATTTGATAAATGCATACCAGTTTCTGTATAGAATGTTGTTGTAAACGATTACTTCTATCATCTCTCTTCTCTGACACAACTCAGATGGATGTAACTTAGGGTTGGCAACTTTTTACAATAAATAAAGTATATTTAGTTCTGAAAAAAATACTAAACAGAAAATACTGAAAAATTAACAGTATTTAGTTTATATTTATTCAATACATATTTTCTTGAGTTTCTCGCATTACTTAGTAATGTAGTTTTTTAAAAAACTGCCTAAGGGAGGCTTAGGCAGTTTATTTTATTGTTACTAAAATTTAAATAAATCAATTACTTTTTTATTAAATTAATAGTTACTCTAATTGTATTTAACACTTTGTATTAATACTGTTTTTAACAGTATAGTTGGTAATCCTTGTGTAACTATTAAAAGTTCACCCACCATTTGATGGTCATTTCAGATTTTGGGGGTCATCGCTTATTGATTATTTAACGTCTTTTGAATACCTATATAATCTTGATTATTGAAATATATTTTGATTGGTTATAAATCAAAAGGCGCTATGGGGCTCCTGGGTTTGGCCGTTTATAAAATACATTTGAAGTATTTATAATGTATATATTTGTATCGTTATCTCACACCCTTAACCAAGCAAATAATTTACTTATTTAGGGGTTAGATGGATCTGTGTTATTTGTCCAGTGGTATTATTAATATTATAGTTTTCTATTAAAAGATGTTAGTTTTTTCTGTATTTTATGTTATAATAATATCAAGGAAAATACTATAAATTTAAGATAAACCTAACTACTACCTATTCAGTACGTGACATAGAAGTCAAAACAATATTTGTAGAATTTGTTATCTGTTCGTTTGTTCGCGCATCAGCGACAAACGACGAATTTTAGTCAAATATAGCATGGTTATAGATTATTGCTTCGGTTAACATAAAAACAATTTTTCATTAAGGAATAAACACAATTTTTCATAAAAAAAAACTAATATGTATTGGTTTCTGGGTATAATTATAATAAAACTACGATGGAATTTTATGACAAATTGCTTTAAATTTCAGAAAAAATCTCAATTAACTGGATATTACAATAATTAATCTTGCAATAAAACTAAAAATGTATAGATTTGACTTTATTTGATAGCTGGTTTACAATTTGAGTCTAGGAAAGAAGGAAATGCACAGACAGACGATGTCGATAGCAGCAGCTAGTTTATATTATATAATATATCTCACGTTCAATTATATGCAATCACTTGCAAAATATTATGATTTATTATATTATTAGCAGACGTGTTATTAGTGTTCAGATTTACCTAAAATACTAATGTAGCTATTATGTACTACTAAAACAGTATGTAAGAAATATTACGTTATTTTTATAATAGACTTATTACACCTTTATCGATTATGTATTTAAAAAATGTAATCCTGGTTAAAACCTGGTTAAAGTTTTTGAAATAATCGAGTTTAAGTTTATTTTTATTCAAAACTATGTACAATTTTTTAAGTATTCGTCAAAACTAAAAAATGCACTAAAGAACAAGTCACACTACAAGCTAAGCTTTCCCCTGACCCCACTACCAGGAAAGGCAAGATCAGTCTAGTTTATAGATAGTAGCCTTAAAAATAGAAACGTTTTCTGAGCTGCCGGCAAACTACTAGAAAACTATCGGGTATTACAAGACTCTGAGTACCTAAGTATCTAGGTAGTACAATGTTGGATAAGTTATTATAAGTGGTTGTGTCCAGAGGTCACTTGAATGCAGCTTATGTATAGGTTGTATAGGGCAGTACCACCTCCTCATAAAGGTTTAAGACATTTATTCTCAAAAAGACATAAGTCGCTTACATGAGAATACACATAAATAGTAATACATATTATACATTCATATTCGTCGTTAACAACTATATACGCATTTAAGGCATTATCTTATATTTGTTTTATAGTAAGTTTTCGGTTACATAATCAGCCAATTTTGTCTTAAATACGTTAAATGAGTGTAATTTTTTGATGTGTGCAGGTATTTTATTATAAAGTTGTGCTCCTTCAAATGTGACGGTTTTTTTGCCGTAAGATGTCCTAGTTTTCGGTAAAACAAGGTAACTAGCTCGTCGATTACTTCGCT
The DNA here is from genome assembly GCA_959347355.1 of Napeogenes inachia. Classification (NCBI taxonomy): domain Eukaryota; kingdom Metazoa; phylum Arthropoda; class Insecta; order Lepidoptera; family Nymphalidae; genus Napeogenes; species Napeogenes inachia. The sequence continues at coordinate 7,896,828 of OY365795.1, read as the reverse complement.
TACTTTGGTCTTTTATTTTAGAAAATTTTATGTTACTGTGAATTGTTCCGCTGAGAGATTTTTTAATAAATAAGCATGTATTGTATATATAAAGTTGACGAATATTCATTATTTTAGTTTCCTTATAAATTTTTGATGTTGATGTTCGAAAGGGATAACCGAAGAGAATTTTAATTATTTTGTTTTGTGCTGTTTGAATCATATCTAGTTTTGTTTTAGCGGAACTGCCCCAGACTTCAATGAGATATAGTAAGTGCGATTTTACTAGAGTATTATAAATAGTATAGCGCAGTTCACGCGGAATACACCGCGCTAAGTTACGAATTGAGCCAGTAATTGAAGCTAGTTTTTTATTTATATGTTCTATTTGATTGTTCCAAGTTAAATTATTATCTATCTTCAATCCGAGGTATTTTTCACTGAATTTTTGCTTTAATTGAACATTGTTTATTGTTAGCGGTGCGTGCGGTAGTATCACTTTATTTTTAGCTTTAAAAATTAAGTAGCAAGTTTTTGAAGTATTAAGTGTCAGGAGATTGCATTGAAACCAGGTAGATAAAGCATTTAAATCTTCTTGAGCTTGACGGATGAGAGTTTGAATAGATGGTCCAAAATAGAAAAGACAGGTATCATCAGCATACAGGGTAATGTGCCCATGTAATCGTAGTTCTTGAATATTATTAATATAAATCAGAAAAAGTAATGGTCCTAAAATAGATCCTTGCGGAACACCGCATGTTACAGGTAACGATTTGCTTTGACAATCGCCAATTTTAACTACTTGATATCTTTTCGTCAAATAAGACACAAACATTTTTAAGGCATTTCCATTAACGCCTATGCTTTCTAGCTTTTTCAGAAGTAATTCATGGCATACTGTATCAAATGCTTTTTTTAAATCTATAAATATTCCTAAAACTATGTTCTTTTTATCGATGCTATGTTTAATTTTAGTGATAAGGTCTATTGTCGCGGTAAGTGTGCTACTTGTAGGCCTAAAACCATATTGCCGTTCGGAGATAAAATTAATTGTATTAGTGTATCTATATAATCTAGCATATAGCACTTTTTCTAGTACCTTAGATAGAACTGGCAGCACAGAGACAGGTCGGTAATTACCTGGGTCCGATTTAGCTCCGGATTTGTGAATGGGCGTTACTTTTGCAGCTTTGAGTGTATCTGGGAATGTTCCTTCTAGTAATAATTTGTTAAAGCAAAAGGTTAGAGGACCAGCTATTTCATTAATTATACATTTTATTACTTTAGTACTTATACCATCTATTCCTATACTGCAATTATTATCGAGGTTTTTTATAATTTTAATTATCTCGCTTACTGTACATGGATCAAGGGTAGATAATTCAGAGCCAGTTCGGAAACAGATTTTAGGTAAGACGTAAGAAAAATCGTTGTAGTAAATGTCAGGTATTTCTTTTGCTAGCATAGGTCCTATAGTAGAAAAGTATTGATTAAATATTTCGCAAATATATTTTTGATCCGTAATATATTGGCCGTCGATCAATAGTTTTGGAGGAGCACAGACTTGTTTTATTTTATTGTTGGCTAAATTATTTACAAGGTTCCACATTTTTTTCGGCTTATCGTAACATTTTGCGAATTCTTTTTGATAGTAGCTATTTTTCGTGCTTTGAATCAATTTTGCTACATACGAACGCTTTGCCTGAAATTTCCTTATCAAATATTCATTACTTTTTTCCTTTTTTAATTCCATCCATAAAGCATTTCTTTGGTAGATCTCACTAATCACTTCCTTGTTGATCCAGTCCTTTTGAGGGAGATTAAGTATTTTTGTTTTTACAATTTTGCTATTATGGGTTATGCCTTTTATTTGATTCTCCAACTGTATATAATCTAATGTTGGCCTGTCGAGGTCCAGTTCAGTTGCGAAGTTTACTAGTTTTTTATAGTCTATAGCATGATATTTTGAACATTGCTTTGGTGGCGGCTTTATTTTCTTCAATTGCAAGTACAGTTGTTTATGATCTGATAGGGGGGTGTCAATTATAGCCATATGAAAAATATCTTTTTTCAGATTAGTGCTGATATGATCTATAATTGATTTATTTGTTGATGATTCTCTTGTACAGTGTAATTTGGTGATTTTATTTAATAATATGTGTCCAGCTCCTTTCAATAGATCTTTGTATTGCTTAGTCTTTTTATCCTTTGTTAATAAATCTATGTTAAAATCTCCAAAAATGATTGCCCTATTTCTTTGTTGCAATTGAGAATCATATATATCAAGAAACTCCTTAAAACTTGTATATCCAGGGTTATAAATGACTCCAACTTCAAGTGCATATTTTTCCAGTTGTACCCATAGGTAATTATTTCCTCCAGTGTAAATTGACGCAGATAAACTAGACTTTAAATTGTTGTGTATATAGGCAGACACTCCTCCTCCCCTTGAATCATTTCTGTAATTGTAATAATGCGTGTAATTGGGAATTCGCAGATTTAATGCTTGACTTTCATTACTAATCCAAGTCTCTGTCACTAAAATTACATGTACTGTATCTGGAATGATTCGTAAGATGCACTTGAGCTCGTCCAACCTTCCCTCCTTGCATATACTCCGTGCATTAAGGTAGAAGAAAGAAATTCGTGATTTATAGGATTGAAGACTTTGATAGTTATTAATAATTTGATATGTATTTGTCTCGTTAATAATAGGAAAATTATTTTTTTTTACTGTATTTAGTTTTTTGGAGTTTTTATAATTGTCGGTGTTCCGTTAATATACTTTATTGTAATGTCTTCCTCACCATTATTTTTCCTTCGTATTAATTCTTCTTTTAGATTTTTAAAGTATTTTTGTTGCGCTGGTGTTTGGTCTGAGAAAATTTTTATATTGTCCGGGAGTTTGTTTCTGTTGCGTAAAAGATTTCTTACAGGTTGCGGTGTATCATAGCATATTTTAATATTACGTGGTTTACGGGGGGAGTATTTACCAATCCTAAAAGTTTTAACTGGGTTAGGGATATCTTCACTAGCCATAGAAAGTATCCTCACTACTTCAATATCATCTTCTGAACTCCTCTGTTCAACATTAGCGGATAACTTTTCGGGCAGTCCTGTAAGTATGATATTTTTTTCTCTATTCTTACGCTCTTGTACCTCTCTAACTATTTGTTCGTTAATAAAAAGTTGATTTTCAGCTTGAGTGGGCAAGATTTGAGAAGTTGATTTAAGTTTGTGGACATTGACTTCCAACGAATTTATTTTACTCTCAACCTGCGCTTCCAATCGCGTAAATTGAGTTTTAATATCTTTGTGTTCTATTAGTATGTTAGATGATGATTGCTTCAGCTTGTTCAACTCTGTATGGGCTTCCAATATGTTATTACGTAATGAGCTTGCGGATTCCTCGTTAGATTTTTTTATCTCGCTAATTTGTGTCCTTACCTCAGCGATACTCTCCTGCATTTTAGTCATAATATTCTCGTTGGATTCTACATATTTTTCTAATAAACTACTAATTCGAACGAGCACTGTGCGCATTTCTTTTATTTCAAAAGAACACCTACAATCATGATCTAATGGCATAGAAGATCAGATCAGCGTCAAGTAGCTATTATAGTTAACAACAACATCCTCACGATTCGCGTATGCTAGTCTGCAATAGACAGGTTTTATAAGAGTGGAAATTAATTGTCTTATTTTCTTGCTATAAATTTTCATGTGCACATTAAAATTAAAATAATTTATCTGAACCTGTAAATTTTATTTCTGCATAATATTTGGGCAAATTAAAATATAAACAAATATACGAATTCCTAAAATAGTTTATTGAACCTTTTCTTCATTTCTTTATATTTACCGAAATGTATTGATGATGCAACTACTTACCATCAGACAGTTTGTCCTGTACCACAATCTTAATAAACTTTTACCTTAGCTCTGTTATTTTATCTATCATAGCTAATGAAAGCGATTTGAAAGTTGAGCTAAGCTAAGCTATTATAGCTTATTTCATAGTGTGACCTATACTTTATATGAATTAATAGATTACGTAACGATCATTGACGCCATAGACCGGAATAGAATATAATCCTGATTAGATAGCATATAATATTATCGATGTTTATATAATTATTGTACGTGTAAAATTATAATTGTACTAAATAATGTTCTTTTTAATGTTAGTATCCTTGTTTGTGGTTTGAGTCTTGGTTATTAGTAATTTAAAAGATTAGAGGTAATCATTTGTCGTTTGGTCGTAATGGAGGAAGAGCATCCAACGAGAAGAGTTATAAATGTGGTTATAACAGGGAAACTGAAGACAATCATGGAGTGCGTCTTACAAACACAAAGAAGCAAGTCTGAGATGACGTATGATAGAAGAAACAGACAGCCATATAGCACCGATAATATATATGTAGTTAGGAGGACAAAAAGATGAATTTAAATACAAGATAGAATAATCAGACAAGAGCCGCTTATAACTAACTGTTGAGGTGTTCCAGAAGATTTCACTCCTGGTTAATTATAATGGAGTTTTTTTGCTATATCTGTACTGTTCATTTTGTTGTATCTGTGTTCATAGGTAAACAGATGAGGCTACCTATCTGTCTCTTTCTTGCATGTGTGATTAGACAAAACTAAGTATGGGCCTGTCATTTTCCCTTTTTTATTATTTGTTTACTGGCCGGCCTATGGCTCCCTTACTCTATGTATAACTCTAAAACTGTTAGGTCTAGGTATTGGTTTTGATGAAGTAATTGGGTAAGAGGAGAATATAGACGTCATCAAGAAAGTAATGCTTTCTCGTATTTGTACATAGAAAATTACAGACAGAGCGTGCTTCATACAGTACCTATTCTTTTTCTCAGGGTCAATACGTCAACTTTCATTAAAACTCAATCAATATGTCGTATATCATAGTGACATTGACATTACAAATACTATTTTTTTTTGTCTATTAAAAGTAAATATATAATGTTTAATCTGTAATTAAACCAGAAAAATACAAATGAATTAATACAATAAAAAATATTTAAAACATTAAAAACTCATGTCTATAAAATAATTGACATACTAATGTATTATTGCGTTTACGAATTTCTCTGTCCTTGAATATATACGTAATACATAAAATATTGCTCAGTAAGAGACAATCACCAATTTGATACATTTCTTTTCTTGCAACATGTACCTGTATACTTGTATGTTTACAAGTATGAGTACATGTGCATATGTATGTGTCTCTGTGACATAATTAAAAAATATGTATTAATTGCAAAAAGTTATCGATTATTGTAATTTTCTATAAATATATCTATATACTACTATTACTAATAATAAATATATCTATATACTACTATATTTATAATACTGATACGCATACAAATAAACAATATTTATTCAAATTGTCTGTGTTTTTGAAAGTAATAAAACGATAAAAAAGTTTTAGAAATTTCAATGACATTTTGGTACTGCGATTCTTAAAACGAACTTCTAGAGAAAACCTAATAACTAATTTGACATATATAACACATATACATTTTATACATATATAATGTACCTACTATTATATAATAGCCATTAATTCTTTTACTGGCTGTTAACATACATTTAAAAAAATCATTAATTTGTTTTAAAAATGAAGAAGTGCACCAAAGAGAATAGGATTGCAGTAATTGCACTGTACAAAGTAGGTAAGGAGCCAACCGACATTTTTGATACAATGAAAAAGCTATCGTTGTTTTTTTATTTTTGTAATCGAGAAGCACTACAACAAACAAATTGATCGAGTGTATGGACACAGCTCTAAAGAAGTTTCCGAGGTAGCGGCCAAGGATCAGGAAAGCCATCATCCAACATACGTCATGGTTTGGTGGGGTGTCTCCTATCAAGGGGTTACGATACTCCATTTTTCCGAAAAAGGAGTGAAAACTTCAGCCAAAGTCTATCAAGATAATGTGTTAGAAGTGGTAGTTAAAACTCTCAACAACAGTTTATTCAAAAACGAAGTGTAAACATTTCAACAGCTTTCAGCCTCGGGTCATAAGGCGCTTACTACCCAAATTTGACTGGGGCAAAATGAACCAGACTTGATAAGGGCTTCATAAGGCCTTCGGCTACATCATCACATATAAAACTAAAAAAAAAATTTTTTTTAGAAATTATCGGATATTTTCTTTGTAACAGAACTTATGGCTAGACTATGACCGTCTACCTACTTGACTTGTCAAAAATATGTAATGGTTGTTAGGAGTCACAGTAAACGAAGTCACGGCATACAGCTAACTTGTAAAGTAGCTATTTTTTATAAGTAAAAGTGTATACTTTATATGTAATAATTAGAGATGCACCGAATAGTGGCTTCACCTAATAACCGAATGTCGAATACTATTCGGTTTAACTTTTACCGAACCGAAAATTCGCCCGAATCATACGATTTACCATTTCATTGCTTGTTTGTCATAAACAGTTTCTTACATGTGGCTAAAATACTAATTCTAGCCTAGGTATAATAAAATAAGTATGTTGACTTGATATTTTTTTAAAATGTTGATTTGAAACTTTATTGCTTTATATTATTAAGCCTAATTTCTTTAAATTATTAAGCTTTATTAAACACGTTATTATTTATAGGATTTCTTTGACTTATAATATGACATAAATCTTAGTTTAGTTCTATACCATGTTGTGTAGCCAAGACGAAGTGAAATACTCGAACCGAATAAATTCGACACTAGAACCAAATAATTTGGCACGAATACGAATAGTGGGAAAGATGCTGAATATGCCGAATACCGAATACTTACCTAATATTCGCTGCATCTCTAGTAATAATAGCTTTAAATATGAACAGTTTAGTTTATTTGGATTAATGATGAACAAAATAAGTATGTCATATGTTTTGAATGCTTTTGTAATGATTATGATATAATTATTATATAAATGTACATATTACAATATTAGAAACTAAGTTATGATAACTATCCTACTAAGTGATATTTTGTTTCAATGTAATTCGTTATTTATAAAACTTTTTAATATATTATGAAATATATTGGATTTTTACTTTTAATGATATATTAACGTCCCTTACAACGAACGTCTGAGGAATGTTAAGAATGTTATAGTTATATCATATATGTCAATAATGTTATAGAAAGAAAAGCAAAAAAAAAAATAACATATTTTTTTTTATACGCCAATAGATTTTGATTCAAAAAGTATTTAATAATCCTATGATTTGAATTTAGATTTAATAAACTATCATAGTTTTCGTAACGTCAAAAGTCGTACTAATGTCCGTTGGAGAAAATCTCAGAACAATGACTAAAGCATAGAAGTAGCCTAAATTTGAAGACGTAATTGTGCGGAACAGCTGTCCTCTTTTTTCATACGTGAAAACATAATGTTGAAAAAAACAAGTATAAAGTTGTCAGAAAATCAAAATGTACACTTATAAATGACAAAATGTTGACCACCTGGTCACCATTATGATGGTAAATTGGAAAGTATAATTCATATTTGACTTATTGGGTATGGTATGGTATGGACAACGTTTACACATTTTGGTTGTGTTTGATGTCGGCTGTCAGTGATGTGTTCTAGTTTAGTTGTATTTACGAATTCATATAGTTATTTGCAAATTTTCTCCGTTTCGTTGAGAGAAAATATAACCTAATAGCATGAGCAATGTCCTACATTATGAGGGGATGTAAATCCCATACTTCCCGGAAAGAAAATTAAGTTCAAAAGTAACCTTCCATCAGTAAGTGATCTATCGTGGTATTTTTTTAAGGTTTTCTTCGTTACAATGCAACTATTTGTGTAGTTTTAAATGGGTTACAAATTATAAAGAGAAAATTGTCCTATGTCACAATTATAAGACTTCTATATGCAATATTTTTTACGATATTTAATCTTTTTAAAGTTTTCTATATATTTTTGCAATAGTGTTGTAAAAAGCACAGTTATCGATAATTTAATTCAGTGTTATTCTAATAAATTCTACAACATCTATGTGACATATCCACGGATTATTATTCTAGATTTCCCTTGGACGTTAACTGACGACAGATATGGATCGACAGGAATGCAGAAAAAAATGGGTTTGGAAACATTTTAGTCCTCAATATTTTAATAACATCGATTGTTTTATAAGTAGTTTAGAAAAATATATCTGTAGTTTTATTTTAATTTATTTGTCATTCCTTTTATAAGAGGTTCTCGAAGTGACTAAAAAAAAATATGTGTTAACCTGGCCACATATTTTTTTAAATTTACTTTCAATAAATATTTTTGATTTTATATTTTTAGTTTGTTTGTCGTATTCATTATTTTTAAATACTACCTAAGTCAATTTCTAGAACGAAATACAGCTAAACTTTATCGCACGCAGCAAAATCCTTGAGGTGATAGCACTTTTCGATGTATCTCGTTCAAGCAAGTGATGGAAAGCACCTAACCAGCCTTTTGAAAACGTTGGGTACTACCATAGAGATAAGGATCACTATCGATACCGCGGATAAGTTTACACAATGTCACATCACTAGAAAAAAAATCTGTTATTTACGGCAGTGTACGCTTTAAATTTAAGAAGCTCCTTCTATGCTTTAGTTATTATTCTGAGCAGAAAATACACTTATTTTACTGAAAAACCTTTGTTAAAATCAAAAGTAACAGATTTTTTAAGACTAGTTTTACTACATCTCTTCAGTAACAGATATAAAATATAAATATAAACAATACAGTTATTATCTTTTTTTTTTCCAAATATGATGATACTTTTTATTACAATACCAACTGGATGCATTTAAAGAAAAATCTTTGATAATTTTGTTATTGTTAGATGCTAGAAGATTTTATATGTTAAGAAATTATTATTAGTTACTAACGTTATAAGACTTTAAAAAAGTACATTTATTTTCACGTAAGTTATTGATGTCAACTTCTATTTTTAAAGGTAGGTAGCTATATACGTATATAGGTAGGTAGGTAAGTAGGTCCGTAGGTAGCTATGTAGGTAGGCAGATAGGTATGTAGGTAGGTTATGTAGGTAGGTATATAGTGTAGATAGTTATACTAAATATACATATAAAACTTTTTAAAATATGTTACAAAATATCTAAATGGATTCTCAAGGTCTATAAATTGTCCAAATTGAGATGCACATTCTACCATATAAATAATTATTATAGATAAGTAGTTCATCCTATACTTTATTCTTTTTTATTTTTGTTCTTTTATATTTATACTTCTTCCTGAAACCAGAGTCTGAAGTTTCATAAGTGCTGTTTACATAATTGTCTTTAAATTTTCATAAAACCTTTTATTATACACAAGTAAAAAGAGAGTTTAAACATATATTTTTATGAATATAAAAACTTCTGATGTGCATTAATTTTTAAATTTTAATGAATATATATTGTAGATGCGCCGAATATTCGGTGATTATTCCGTATTAGGCATATTCGGCATCTTTTTCACTATTCGTATTCGGCCGAGTTATTCGGTTTTTATGTATTCGAGTATCTCTATTTTCTTTTCTACACGACACGGTAAAGAACTAAGAGAAAAAAATAAAATTTATATCATATTATAAGTCGAATATAAAGCAATCAAGCTTCAAATCAATATTTGGTCTACATACTTTTTATATTTTCGGAAATATTGTAGGTTAGGACCTACAATTAGTATTTACTATAGTCAACATTTATTTTAAACCTTGAATCAGCATTTATTTTTAAATCACAAAAAATATTTTGAACCAGAAATCAACATACCTATCTATTAATCTAGCCAAAAGCCACATGTAAATGGTAAACTGAATAATTCGGCCGAATATTCGGTTCGGTAAAAGTTAAACCGAATTGTATTCGGTTATTCGGTGAAACCATTATTCGGCGCATGTGTAATATATATTTAGTACTGTGCAAATAATAGTTTTATTAAATGTATAAATTTTTAAATATATCGTATAATATATACGAAACATTTTAAATTACCCAAGAGTATTAAAATTATTATTTACGTACGTCTTTTGTTACAATATGCAACATTCGCATTTTTGTAGGTAAAGTTACAAAAACGAAGATTATGCTACTTTACTATATTGAGATAAAATCAGTGAATTTAGTGCAGATATGTAATTATAACATAAAGTTAAAATTAACAGATCATTTAAAATGGTAATTTCTTTACTTGGTTCGTAATCTATATATATTTACACTAAGTAGGTAATATTAGTAATGTTACTTTGAGTAAATATATAACTTCTTCTACTAAAAATATACACAAATTATCAATAACAATCTAAAATTTTCAAACATGTGTACAAAATATTCTGATTACCCAAAGAAAAAAAACAAAATAAACTTGAAAATCGTTCATAGATTAAAAACAATTAATAAAACAAAAGCTATACTAAAGAGTGCTCTAGTTAGTAAAATAAGTAAAAACATTCACCCTTCTTCAGTGGCTCGTAGTGGGAGGTACTGTATATAACATGATGGAGAGCATACACGATACCACAGACAACCGGTCTTCGGCGAAGACTTACAAGCAACATGAAGTATTCGGTGAGTTGTTGTGAAGTGTCAGTGTCATGTGATATTTCCCGCGTTTTTTGGTTTGACAGGATATTAGCAAATAGGTTTTATGGTTTTAGTAAATTCTAATTATCTGTTATTTGTTCCACAAGGATGTAGGCAAATATGTTTTATTGTTTTCGTAAATTAAATAATTTAAAATCTGTTCTTTTTTTGTAAAAAAAAACAAATTTTAAGACAAGAAAAATAAAAATAAAAACAAATAATTGTTTGGCATAATTTTCAAATTAATTAATGTTATCCAATTTATGCAAATTTTCCTAAATTTGTTTACGTAACGGAACATCTCCACTATGGCTGCGGTTTCCGTAACAAGTGAATCGTTTAGCTAATTTTCTCATCATTCATAGTAATTTTCTTTTGACTTTCACGTCCATACAAATTATAGATAGTAATGAATATGGTGACGATATGGTCATTATAATGAAAATATCATCAAAAGATAAAATTATATTTAATAAAACTAAAGATTAGAAAATAAAGATAAAAATATATTCAGTATACAAGCATGAATATAATTAATATATTAACTCAATATGTAATTTTGTTATATAATAATTATAATGATAACGATGCAGATACAAATAATATTCAAATTAACAAACATATTAGATAACAGATGAATATGTATTAATAAGAATTATTAATAGTTAAAATGGATATATAGGACAATAGGAATTACATATAAAAAAACAATATCATAATACTTTATTTATTAGTGAATCTTTGTTTTAGAACGTTAATATTTTTTAACAATTGATAAAAAAATAATAACCCGAATTTCGTGCTGAATTTAATCAAATAAATCATTCTGCCCTTTGTCTATAATTAATTTACTTTTTTTTCTAATATAATATTTTACATCTGTAACAAAATGGCGGTCATTCCAACATCTATAATGATTTCCTGTTCATTTTCACTTTCAACTTCCACAAACCTCTTGATAACGACTTTTTATATAGCATATATAGTCGTTAGTATTTTATAGTCGTTAGTGAAATACGAATACCTATTAGTAATTCATTTACGTTTAAAACTGTAATATAATTCGAATAAAATATAGTCATTTAACTTTCAAATAAAAAAAAACTTTTTTTTTCTATTTTGACAAACATTATTCAGAGACATTATCATTTAGATTTCCGTGTGACTTCAAGAACAAATAAGGAATCATACACACTATAATATTGTAAAAAAATTAGAACACCATTTTGTTTACATAAAGTCGATAAAATCTGTTTTTAGACCTTAACTAGACAATATCATTACCTTTGGACACAATTAGAACTATTAAAAAAAAAATAATAAGTCTGTGGTAATACAGCTTTTGAATCCACTTCTTACAACAGGTTATAATCTTATGCCGTAAAGCTGATAACCTGTTTAATGATTGATATTAAATCTCTGTTTTACTTTCGTTATACACTTGTGTAATATTAACGAAAGTATTTATAATAAAAGAAAGACTATTCAGACTTACAGCTAAGTTATGTAGGTAACATACTACCATAATATCACATAGTTTCTTGTGACGGAACTGATTCAAACTAAATTGTAGTGTAGGCGTCTTTATTGGTCATATAAGTCGTATTGTTGCGAATCATGCGCGAGAAATAAGTGAGATAAGTGAAGAAAGTGATTTCGTAATCGTGACTTGGATTAAAATGGCTGCTAATACATTTTATATCTTTGTTTAGATGCGTAACCAGGTTACATTAAAGTAGTTGTAATAAAATCTCTTTAATATTGTTCTCATTACTTAAATGTTACATTTATTTGCAATATATGTAGTTTACTTAAAAGTCATGCATATTGATTTGCATGTAATAATAATTAAAACTATGATTTTAGAAAACATTTTACCGTATCAAGAATTAAAGATAGACACTTAAATAAGTTTCTATTTCGATTAAAGACTCGAGGGCCATTTATCATAAAAGTCATAAGAACATAAAACTTTTTTATCTTTTAATAGTTTCCATCCATTGTTTGAAATATTACACGATTTAATATTAACTTTCGCTTGACAATAAGTTTGTTCATAAATATATCTGACGTATTCATTAATTCTAGAATTTAAGGAAACCGATTCCGATTTATAGAACAAAGGTATTTGCAATTGAAATACAGATTAGAAAGTAGTTTAAATCCGCGAGGCTTTCGCTTTTTCGAAATCCAATTTAAATTGTATGTTCTTAAAAATGTATTAACTTAACTGTTTCGTTGTTTCAGGTTGTGTTAGCATTATCCCTGGCCGTGGCCTTTGCCAGCGAGGAGAAGGGTACAAAGACAGCAGTGGAAGAGAAGAAACAAGATAAACGTGGAATCTACGACACTGGTTCATATGGAGGCGGTTATGAAATCGGAAATGGAGGTGGAGACCATGGTTATGGCGGCTACAGCAGTGAAGGACATGGCTTCAGCGGTGGTGATTTCGGTGGCCATGAAGGTTTGAGTCTTGGACATGGTCAACTACAGAGCTACGGCCATGGGGGTGAGAGCTATGGCCACGGTGGCGGAGAGTTCGGTGGTTCTTCTGATTCCTGGAAGCCAATCCAGAGCGATCATGGTCACCACCACGTCAAAACTGTCGAAGTGATCAAGAAAGTTCCAGTCCCATACACCGTTGAGAAGCATGTTCCCTATACCGTGGAAAAGAAAGTGCCTTATGAGGTCAAAGTACCTTATCCTCAGCCTTACACCGTCGAGAAGAGAGTTCCAGTGAACGTAAAGGAATACGTGAAATACCCAGTTCATGTGCCCCAACCCTACGTTGTTGAAAAGAAAGTACCTTATGAAGTCAAGGTCCCCGTCGACAGGCCCTACGAAGTAAAAGTAAAAGTACCAACCCCTTACACTGTTGAAAAGAAAGTGCCTTATGAAGTCAAGGTTCCCGTGCCCCAACCCTACACCGTAGAAAAGAAAGTTCCATATGAAGTGAAATACGAAGTCAAAGTACCCCAACCTTACGAAGTCATCAAGAAAGTACCATATGAAGTCAAGGTGCCCGTCGACAAGCCCTACAACGTATATGTCCCCAAACCATACCCCGTCACAGTAGAAAAACCTTACCCAGTAACAGTACACAAGCCAGTGCCCTACGAAGTTAAGGTCCCAGTGGACAGGCCCTACAAGGTCGAAGTGGAGAAACCTTACCCAGTACACATTAAAGTGCCCGTGCCAAAGCCCTACGATGTATACAAGAAGATCCCATACACCGTCGAGAAGAAAGTTCCCTTTGAAGTCAAAGTACCCATTGATAAGCCCTACCCCGTATACAAGGAGGTCCAAGTGCCCCTAGTTAAGGAGGTTCCCTACCCCGTCAAGGTCCATGTACCGATTTATTTTAAGAAGGAACAGGAACACCACCACCATGAAGAACACCACGGGCATGGCTGGAATTAAATTCAGTATAAAGTAGGTTTCACACCAGTACCTTATAGGCTAAGTTCGAAATGTGATCAATAAGTATTTGTAGCATAAAATAATAAATAATAAGGCATTAAAATTGATGCCACAAAAATGTGATGAAAATTATAAATCTCTCGCATAGCATTGCACTGCAGTGCGCGAAAATAATCTGTTATTAATTGTTTATCTGTTTGTATATGCTTTGTTTTATAAAAACGCCTTTAACAAATATGGAGGCTGAAAATATAAATAATATAAATGTATCATTGTTTCATTATACGTTAAATTGGTGTCCATTTTTTTCGGTTAATTATCTTAGTAATATAATATACTTTCTACACGCATTAGCGCAATAACAGAAATAATGACCATGAGCAAAATAAAGTGGAGCATTTGAAAGTGCACCTATATGTACAACAGTCAAAACTGATCTGAATGTTATCTACATTCATACATAAGACTGGTAACTTTCATCCTTTAAGCTACCTTACTTATATAAAAATAAACTAATGCGTAGACAAGTGGCATTGACGCTAATCGAATAGAAAGATTGATTTGACAAAAACAATCACCGAAATAGTGAGAATAATAATTACAGACGCAAAACATAATTTAAATGATCTTGCAATGTTAGACTTGCTCTGCACTTAAAGCTCAATTATCCCCAACTATTCATTAATCACAGATTACGTAACGTAACGTAATAATTGGGGTAACTGGTGCATCACATAATCAGATAGGGGAAGCTGTTATGCACTGGTGGGTAAACGCAACGCTATAATTCAAGGTGGCTTCACTTCTTACAAATACTTGTGTTAGTCAACTTAGTAATAATATATAACAAAATTACAAAACATATTGATTTATATTACGTTTCAGATAATTATGACAACCATAATTTGTTGTTACAACCAATAATGGCAAAAAGATTTACAATAAATACTTCATTAAATGCTATGTCATACAGTTTCTTTAATAATTCACAGCTTAAAGTTTCTTGCACAATATTACAAGTAAATATTTGTAAATGATGTTAAAAGTGAATGTATGCCAGTCTTCATTTTCCTTTCGATACTAGAAATACATTAAATAATTTGCATAATTATGAAGTAAACAAAATTGTAACGTATGACATGAGACGTTACAAATGGTAATATTGTAAACTCTGTAGATGACTTGATTTCACAATAAATTTGATTTCGTAAATCTTTTGTTTTGACGATAACTTTGATTATTACTATTATGTTAAAAATGTATTATTATTATGTAAAAAATTTGACAACACTTTGTTTATGCAAACCATGTAAACTTATAAAAGAAAGAATATCCAAGGGACATTTGACGATTAGTTTGGTATATCATCAGTACAAGAACACCATAGTGTATCAAATATCAGCAGTATAAGAACATCGCTTAATGTAGTGCATCAAATATCTTACCTTAGTGTATCATAGGTAAAAAGCTTTATTACCATCGTGTCCTAAATACGCAAGAACAGTTTAGTATCATCAAGTCGAAGATCTGGCCTAGTTGTAACGGAGTCGAATTGTAAACAGTTATGTATGGTAATATTAAGGCTATTAAATGTTTAAGTGCTGGCAAAATTACCTATAATATTACGAAATGTTTCGTTTTTTAGTGTTGGTAATTTGTAACGTAATTTTGAAATGTTATTGTCTTTGTGATTACTGGTTTACCCGACTGTGAAGTTAATTATAGTAAAGGTGTTTAAAAGGCACTAATTAGGCATGTTTTAAATGTTTTTTTTTTTTGCACTTTTTTTCAATTTGACAATAATGAAAACAATAAATCTTTGTATTCTCATCTCTAAAGTAAAATACACAAACTAAGTATAATGGAGGAGAAATTTTGATATCCAGTTTATACCATGACTAGGTATAGTTTTATTGGGACTTAATATCTTAAAAAATATTTTATCAATTTAACACTCTTTTAGCGCGTCTTCTTGTCACTGGTATGCTGAGAAAAAAGAAAATATAATTTGTAACTAGGTATAATATTAAGTTAATGGTAAAAAGTCCCGATCATTTAAATACATTGCGATATAAATTATAAGAGTTAACTCAAAATTATGAAATGGAATGACTCGGTAAAGTCAGTCACAACTCACATGTTACGTACATTTATTTATAAAAATAATCATAATTACAAAAGTTTATTCAAAGTTTTGACGTTGAATGACTCGGTAAAGTCAGTCATGTCAATTGTTTATATGTAAATTTTTGACTTATAATAGTGAGTATCTATTTTCGTATACAGTTTTAAATAAAAATTACGTAATGTATATACTTATATAGTTTTAAACATTAACAAATGTAGTTAAAAGTTAACATCATTGAGATCGATGAACATTTTCTTAATTTCGATTATTATTTAGGAATCATGTATAGGTTCATCAAAGTTTAAAAACATAACTACATATTTTACATTAAAAACAAAAAATATAAATTTATTACAAAATATTATTTAAAACCTGTCGTCATAATATCACGAATGTATAACAATTATTAATATTGTGTAATTTCTTCATATTCACATTTTCGTTACGAATAAAGCACTAGAAAATTAGTTCTAAACAAATATAACAATTTTTTTTTAATAAAAAAACAAGAACTATGAATTTATTACGAATATAATTTTAAATATAACGACGAGTGTACATAACAACAAATATTATTTATTAATTTCTTCACTAAAACACTAAAAAAATACCTAGCTCAATACAAATATAACACCATATTTTACAATAAAAACAATAAATATGACTTTATTTCGAATATACCTAATTAAAATCTGACGTTATTCTACCACTTGTATATAACAATGAATAATATTGTATTATTATGTTGTAAAATAATTTATTAAACAGCGATTATCAATAAATATGATGCAAGTTTTGTAAGATATGATAGTAGGAAGTGGGGTATCAGGTTAGAAGTATCGTAAAGTAAGAATCGGTAAGGACGCCATTCATTCTACGACTTATGCCATTTTGTTTTATACATTATTTTATTTTACGTCATTTTAGTTTTTTATTTTATTTTTATATTTGAATATTACCTATGTACAATTAAATGCGTTTTATTATTACGATATGATTATTACGGTTATGACTATAAAATACTTAAATATGTTTATATTTTCAATATTATAAAATAATAAGAAAATCAAGTTCTTTAGTTATAAATATAAAAGAAGAATGTCAATGACTGCTGGCGGCCATTATTGCTCACTTCCACGTATTACGAGATCATTGTGAAACTCACGCGCTCTGCTAATATGTATATTGTATATATTAACATTATTTTAATACTTTGTTGTTTTTTTTAATAGATGTAATTGATTCCTGGTGATTATTTTTATATTGTTTAGTTATAAGTTTAATAATAACTAGAATTTAAGATTTTAAGTTGTTAATAAAACTAAACTAATTTATTACAAAGAAATAATTAATTATTTTTCTCTTAATAGGTTGAAATAAAGTTATATTTAAAAAGACACTGGGAACTAAATTGGGTCGATATGAATGATGTTATGAAATTATTCGTTCATTCTTTCATGTCGAAGGCGCTTAGTATTTTTTTATCGTTATTCTAATTTCAAATGTCAAACTTACATAATATAATGGATTGAGATGATTTAGAAACCATTAATGTTATTTGAGAAATGATTGAATGAATGAATTTATGTTATAAGAATCCACAACATAATTAAAAAAATGGTCTTAATAGTTTTGTAATAATCTTTTTTCATTTTGCATTTTTTAAATTTAATATAATTTCGAAGGTGTTTGCATCAAATTATTAGTTTTAATATTATTCTTTAGTTCAAATGTTTAAAATCTATTGAAAAGAAATATCCATTCCCACGTGATTCACTTTCACAAGAAAGTAATACTCATAGGTAGTTACAGTTAGTATGTTATGCATTCTTAATTTTAATCTGTTGGCGGTAAATAACAAAATGTCATGACCTATAAAGTAATCGAAACTTCAACTATAAATACTGTTAAAATGTAAATATATATATTTTTCGTAATTATTTAAGAACTTCTTTTTCAAACCAGCTTTTATCTTATACTAAGATTTACAATAATATTAAGCTAATAAAAATATAATTGTATGAAGTTAGAAGCCACATCTAATCAATTTAATCCAAGATCATTAAAATTGGATTTCCTTTACATTTGAATATCCTTGTTGATATTAATTGCAGAAGAAACAAACAAGCCAATGATCTAATCATGATTAAAATAATTAAGTCATCTTTAGTAATAAAAACTAATAAACGTCATTCAGTTATTTGTTAAAGGCAGGTGATTTCTTTTATAATGCTGCCGCTAAATGGTTCACCCCAAACCACCCCTGGGATAAGATTGATATATAGATAAGAATATTTACGATATATGGGAAATAAATAAGGATGTTAACGATTTTGACTATGTCCGGTGGAATTAATGTTAAAATGTGAATTTGAAATAGTTTTGTGTTGTTTTATTTATGATTCTAAATTTAAATTAATTGTTGATTTTTAAAACTTGTACAAGATTCGAATAGCAATTCCGTTTATGAAAATTTTATTCTAAACTTTGTTTTTTAACGTCGAAATAAAATAGTTTGCAAAAATATTCTAATTATGTTAAATAAGAATGTGGAGGTGACATTACTATAACACGTTATCTATCTATCACTCTATTTATATAATCTACAGCTAGCCACGGCCATTTGGAGCACCTGTGCAGTTTTCATACTGAATTATTTAGACATATTCGAGCCATGTCAATGACCTCTCAACTGTGGGGGTGATGATGGGCAAAACGAAGCTGGCGTCAAGCGGTCTGCGCGTGCGCCGACCACTGCGTTTCCTACCTAGTATCAAGGGAGACGAAACTTATAAAATTTTGCTTTACTTGCTTCTACATCTAAATATACAATTGTGCAGTCCTTGAGTTTGATTGATATCCCAAAAATTTTTAACTGAATATCAACACGAAACTTCACACACAGGGAAACAGAAAAAAATATAAGAGTAGGATAGAATTCCTTCATTTATTCTATTTTGACCGTCGTTTTGAATCAATGATCCGAGGTACCGGAAGTCGGAGCAGACTGGAAGTGATACAACTCGTGGCAGTTAGTTTTGTGTATGTTAATGCGTTCGTTTATTTTGTTATATAAAAAGGCTGATAGAAAAAAAGCTTGACGCTTTGCAGATGTAGTGCGACATTAATTATTTGATCAACAATCTGGTGATTTACCCTCCTTGTGTTCAGACTACGGCTATCATATGGAATAATTGTTTGTTGCTTACATATATTAACGCTGTGTACATATAATTGTCGAACAGTTAGGACATCACATCTCTTATATAGATATTTTGTTGGATATAGATAAGGAGTTATCGTTTTAAGAAGGGATCTCTGTACTCGTTCAAGACTTATCATAAATGATTTACTTGCACCAACCCAGACAGAAATGCAATAAGAGAATAAAGGTTGAACTAATGCTAAATACGTTTCGCGCAAAACTTGCTGTCTGTCTTAATTTATTGAAAGTCCAAACTAACTTCCTAGACCGTGAGGATATTGACTGTATGTGTAGAAGCCTCCGAGGTTATAATCTATTTCAACTCCTAGATATTTTACACATTTAGTTTAAGTTATATTAGGACATTTACATAAACTAACCTTGGAAATGAAGTCACACGAATGTGCTCTCAGACTTACATTTCCAGGTATGCTAGAAAAAGAAAAAGGCAAGAAATAAGTTTTAATTAAATTAAGTTTGAAATGATTTTTGTTTAGCCATGTGCTAACTTTATGTACTCCAATTTCAGCGGATCTAATAACATCTTCCTAAGTATTCCCAATAAAAATAAGAGCAGTGTCATCTGCATACGAAAAGATTATTCCGTTATGAAATTCTTATTTAATAAGGCCGTTTACGTGCAGTAAAAAAAATTGGGCCCCAGGATACTACCTTGAAAGATTCCAGACTTGATAGAAGTCTCATAACTGAGAAAATTGGAAATTTTTACTTGTTGAGTTCTTTCCAGTAGGAAATCCTTATAAATTTTAAGTGCTTTTCCTCTTATACCAATACATTCCATCTTATGGCAAAGGATAGAAAGGGATACCGCATCAATGGCTTTAGCAAGGTCTAAGAAGATGCCTAAACACTTCTTGCTTTTGTTTGTTGCAACTTATCTAGATGAGTTACAACATATTCAGTTAACTGAGTAACGGCATCTGTGGTACTTTTTCCTGATCTGAAACCAAATTGTGAACTAGACAATATTTTATCGCTTTCTAGTAGTAAGTAAGTCGAAGATTTAATCTTTTCCAATACTTTAGAGAAACATGTAAGCACTGAGATAGGTCTATATTTTTTAAAAGAGTTTCTAGAGCCACTTTTGTATATCGGAGAAACTCATTGTTCGAGGCAAATTATAAATAATTTAGTCAAAGGCGCTACAATAATATATTTACCATCTTTTATAATTTTCATTGGGATAGAGTCCCATCCCACCGAAGAAACTTATTTTAGGTTGCTGATCATGCTTAATATCCAATTCAATCCAATTCATCACGATCAAATAACACTATAGAATTAGATAGACTAGAAATATTCATGTTTGGAATATCGGTATTCTTATTAAAATGTTGAGAAACTTAATGAAGTAGCTGTTCTTGGAGTGCAGTACCAACTGGCACCGGAAATCTTAGCGTTTAGTGCACAGGTTATAAATATCGGTACGGAAAAAGTGTGTGGTTCTGTCGGCCGTGGCTAGGATTTTTGACCCCAACGGTTAGTTAGCGCTGGTCGCGTTTTGGGGCAAGTGTTTCCTTCAAAAACTATTGTCGCAGGAATTGACAAAGGACACCCCTTTTACCGCTAAATTACTTTAATCTTGGTCTTGGTTTACTACATCCTTTCTAGATATTAAAATAGACAGGACTTGCTTTCCGGAGGGTAAATGTCGGGAGCTTCCATTGATTTTCAGATGTTGCGGATCGAGGTTATGCGGCTGCCGTCTACTTCCGTATTAAAGATCAGAAGGGCGATGTGATTGTTAAGTTGGTCATTGCTAAGAGTAACTCCGATGTTAGAATTGTCAGGGGAAGGCTTCTCAACCATTTGGTTTCTACTTTGGGGCAGGTGGTAGATATTGATTAAATATTTGCATGGACTGACAGCCAGATTGTTCTTAGTTGGTTAAGAGCATTTTTCCATGCCTTGGAAATATTTGTGACTAATCGCGTTTCACCAATTCAAAATTCAAATGTTATTAATTCGAAACATGTTCCCGGAGATTTACCTAAACCCGTTACAAACTCAGCATTGGAATATCGATTGAAGGAGAAGGACTAATAAACGTACAATAACGTTACAATCAAATAAAAAAATTCAATGAGAAAGCAAAAAAAAAAAGGTTTGTTTGAATTGTTTACGTTCAGGTCATTTTAAAAAGACCTATAGTTTATCTCACTGTAAATACTGTAAATATAAACATAATACGCTTCTAAATTTAGAGACATCTGAATCTTTCCGACTTAATGCTTTGCTGTTACTTAGGAATTAAGGAGATATTTCTCTTTCTGCTAATGTCTTAACCCCACTACATACCTACAACTCGTTCGCATGTTTTGCTTTCCACAGCGTTGGTGAAGGTTATAAGTCTCGACAACGAAAAGCAGGATGTGTGAATTTGGCTCGACAATGCTCCAATAACTCCAAATATAAAAGTAACGACGATGTGGCAAGAGTGGCTGAAGTTTGATCCAAAAAGGGCACTTTTTATTTTCTTCTCCTAAATCAGAATTTCAGTTATTTTTGGACTTGTGCACGTATTACAACTAAATATCAAACTATTATTACTTATTCCATAACAAACATAATTTATTTGCTTAACATATTGAAACTATAAAATTTATAATATAATAATAAATAAAAATAAAATAAAACGCCAGTTCTATTATTTTGTATATCTACACAAAATGTCGAGTACATTCTTGCGTTATAGGAATGTATTAGACAGAATTGTATCGAGATAACATCGCTGTGTAAACGCTCTCCCACTCTTTAGGTTCACTTTATATGTACAGACAATTAAATATTAGACCAAATTTTTTATGAACATTTTTTGTCGTACGTAATATCTAATATCTTATAAATATTGTAAATCCAACAGTTATATTACCATACCATTTACAAATTTAATAAAATTGAAATTAATTTACTTATTTATTTTTATATATAATCTGTCGATATAAACGGGATTTCTTCTGCAATAACACTTATCAGAGATCACGAAACTATTTAATTCAATGAAGTAGTAACGTATACGAAAACGGTTCAAAATAGTGTCTAATTATTTTTATATTTATGACACAGTCTTATTAAGTGACAACAATTTTAAATTAAGCTATCAATTGTGTTAGGCAAAAGTTGCCCAATAATATACGGGAAAAGATATATAAATAGATTATTATATAGATAAAATTTATTGTATATAATGTATTTATATAAAGTATACGGTAAAAAAACTGATTACAAAATACGAAAACGAAAAAGGAAATTTCTATTTAGTAAATTCAATTTTATTAAGTCTATTTTATTCAATATTTATTTTAAGATATTGTTCATATACAAGTTAATTTCTTTTTAAATACGAAAATACATATAATTAGAGTTTTTTTAATGTGAGTAATAAGAATCATTGCATTTAAATTCATAACTGATTTTCAACACTTGCGTCATATTTAAAAGCGTTTTTGAAAACGAAATAGTTTTCCAAAATATTCTAATTATATTAAATAAGAATGTGGAGGTGACATTATTACAATACGATACCATCTACAGCTAACCACGGCCATTTTGTGCACCTGTGCAGTTTACATACTGAATTCGGAATATTTAGACATGGCATAATATATATTTTTTTAAAATTGGTATACCATTATTCGGTTGAAATTCCGAATAGTACATCATATCTTACGTGTGTCTTAAGAGTACTAAGGGGTCAAATACAAGTAAACAATCAGACACTACTTAGCGAAAAGGTGGCGGCAATAATACCGACATACCATCCCGAGGAGGGTTGAGGTCCCGTCGGCTGTTCGTAAAAACTTTTGTCGAATTATAATTGAAATACAAATCCATGTTTTTATATTCTCCTCCTGACTAACTGGTTGGGCTTGGCACACTTATCTACTTGGTAGAACTGAATACGAAAATAATAATTTTCTATCTGTCTAGTCATTTGTACGTCTATGAAATACTCTTATTAATTACAACAAGTTTTTTAATTAAAAAATAATCTATAAATTGTTATAACTTCAATAAATAAAATAGATTTTATAAATTATACCCATATAAAGAAATATCAACACGCAATAAAAACTCGTTGCGGAATAAAAATGACAGGATTTGAATGTTTTTCTTTGAATCTTTTGGAGTTGGAATATAAAATCAAGAAAATAAGCAAAGATCATAAGAATTACATCTAAGCAAACATGAAATATGAGTACTTATTAATAAATAATTAAATATATGCAACCAAAATCTCAAATAAAACTTGAAGTCAAAACAACTACTTTTTAAAAAATCAAATGAATGTGTCACGACCGACAGATGTTTAGAGGAATTTAAACGAAAGTGATTTGTTTTAAAAATAAAATAAGTTTACATTCAACTTAACAGATCAATGGTTATGGTATTTCGATAAAATCTTAGACATGAAAAAATTATCAACGTATGCTTCTGTTCGCTTGAATTATTAATTATCTTGGTCGGTCAATATTTATACAATATTGTAAAAAAAGGTTGCTCATTATTTGGTCTGCTTATAATTTAGTTTTTAATGTCACAATTTTTTTGTCTCTTTTTAATAAAATGTATATTACTGTTTTTGATTCCATTAATTTATAAAATACTTATAAATCAGACCACCATAAAGTTTGGTTTAATCAGAAAAAATATTTATGTTTGTTATTTAATCACGCATAATTTGATGAATTTGAACAAAATTTGTCAAACCGATAAAACCGCCATCTCTGACATATGACATTTTTGGTCTCATAATTCCGAGCGTAAGGTGATAAAATCATTGTATAATGACTCTATGGATAAAATATGTTTATAAGATTTCCATGAACATCATTTTATAAAACATTGAATTATAATATATAAAATAACAACAAGTTTTTATATAAATAATTTTCAGTATTAATTTTAAAATTCATACAATTTTCCATACATAATTTGTTATACATAATTCATAATTCTTATTAATATTAAAAAAAACTATTAAAAAATTTTATTTATACATTTGATAAAACCGATAGTAAAAGTCAACTTAACTCAACTTAACTCTAAATTAAGAGGTAAATTTGACAAGTCCCTTCTCTATTGTTTTTGTTATCGTCTAATATTTCCTATTTTAATGGCTTGTAAATCTTTTAATAAACTGCAGTCGGCGCCTCTTTAAGCACTGATGTGTTAAAAGATAAGGTGTGCGAGTTTATCTTAAAAGGATGCGGTCATTTGACATTTCTTTTTTATCTATTCCTAAAATTTATTATTTTAAATACTATATTACAAATCCTGTCATTTATTTACTCGCAATTAGACTAAACAAAAATATTGCGTATATACTTATGTAGGCGTTATAACTGTTTTAATATTTTTTATTTTTTTTTTTTTTTTTTTTTTTTTTTTTTTTTTTTTTTTGTCTGTCTATGCTGTTAGCCCTGTTGGCTATTACAGCGTCACCGGGGGAATGGGTGGGTCAGGAGACCCACCCTTAAAAAGGGGGGGCCAGATGGGCCCCCATGGGGAACGACGTCCCGAGGGCGTCTCAGATTGAGACACGGACCTCGGCTCGGGGCGTCGTTAGTCAGGAGGGAAGCTAAGGAAATTTGGACACTAGCGTCCTCCGACGGCAGAACGCCGGAGCAACGGAGCACTTACTCAGTTGGGACCTCGTCTGTACCGGTACAGACGGTGTGTGTCTGTATGTTGTGTGGTGTCAATTATGCCTACGCGTACACGTTATTACCTACTGTGAACGCGTCGTCGGGGTCAACGAGTACCGACTTGGGTCTTCTTTTTCTGACTAAAGTAGTCTTACGTGGTCTATACTCTGCGGCGTCAGCCACCAGTGGGTTCGGGTGTCGCTCAGCACGTTCAAAGTACTTTTGGGAAAGCCCCTTGAAGTACTGAGCGATGGTCGGAAGGTTCAAGTCTCTATGGAGATCGATGTTGCGTACGAACCACGGCGCCCCGGTTGCAATCCGTGTAAACCTGTTCTGAATCACCTGAAGGGGTTTCAGATTAGCGTGCGCAAAAGCGGGACTCGCATAGGACATGACGGAACGTATGCAAGCTTTGTAAAGTGTCACCTTATTGCGAAGGGACATTTTACTCCGCTTGCCTAACAGCGGATATAAACGACCTAATATGTAGGCCGCTCTGCTACGAACGGTCCTAATATGCGCAGTGAAAACTAACTTTCTATCTAACGTTACTCCTAGGTATTTTGCCTCGTCTTTCCAAGGTATCGGTTTATCAAAGAGTTTGATTCGCGGGAGGATCCTTGGGGGGCCCCGTTCGAAGAGCACCGAAACGCTCTTCTCAGGGTTTACCTCGATCCGCCATTTCCGCAGCCAACTCTCAAGGGAGTCGACTGCGGATTGGAGACGTTGGTATATCTCCCAGTGATCCTTAGAGGACGTGTAAAGCGCGGTATCGTCCGCGTACATGGCAAGGTGCACTTTAGATCGCGGTCTAGGAATATCGCTAGCGTAGATGGAATAGAGGATGGGCGAGAGAACTGAACCCTGGGGAACACCCGCCCTGATGGGGCGGGGGGTTGACAAGACGCCTTCCACTCTGTAGCGAAAGGAGCGATTCGTCAGGTAGTCCCGTATGATGAGTACGAGTCTGTCCGACACCTTGAACTGGTATAACTTGTACACCAGTCCATTGTGCCAGACCCTGTCGAACGCCTTAGCTACATCGAGGAAGAGCGCTCCTGTCCTATGCTTCTTGGCCCTCACAGTGGCCCCTATCAGTATGTGCTCCGTGAGGCGTTGCACCTGATGGGAACATGAATGGTTGGCTCTAAAGCCGAACTGCTCATTTGGGATGATTTTGAGTCTCTCGACTTCCGATCTAAGTCTACAGAGGATGATTCTCTCATATACTTTCCCTAAGGAACTAAGAAGACTAATGGGACGGTAACTACTAGGCAGATGCCGGGGTTTGCCCGGCTTATGGAACCCTATCACTATGGCCTCTTTCCACTGGGCCGGAAACGAGCAACCGGCCAGTAGAGCGTTAAAAATGGTAACCAATAGGTAAATTAAAGGAGGCGGAAGAAGCTTTATCACTTTGTTAGTGATCCTATCGGGACCTGGCGATTTCTTGACGTGAAGCGCCCTAACTATGGACGTCACCTCGTCTAGGTTCGTTTCCTCGATTGGCGGACCGGCCGGTGGCTGAGAACACATTATATTGACCGATTTGTCGACTATTTCGACATGATCGCGATCAACGGATTGTGCAGACAGACGGCACTGGCTCTCTAGACTGTCGGCTAAGCACTCAGCTTTGTCAGAGTCGTCAAACGCGATGGCGGAGTTAGGTCCAACCAAGGGAGGCATATCTGAGACAGTGTCCGCCTTCAGCGCTCTCTGCAACCGCCAGAATGCCTGGTGTGTTGGAGAGAGCGTCGCAAGCGTCCTATCCCAGCCGCTATCTCTGAAGTCGTCGAGAGCTTGTCTCGACTCCCTCTGAAGACGGCGCAGCCTCCGTCGGTTGTCATCTGTCGGGTATCGGTCATGGGCTCTAATCGCGGCGTTTTTACGGGTGATGAGGAGTCTAATGTCCGGAGGGAGTGCTCGGTAACCCTCGAAGTTCACTCGGACCTCCCTCGAGGACTTTCCTATGCTGTCTACCAAATGTTCTGTGAAGTTAGTCGCGGCTGAGACAGCGTCCTCGACCGATGTAAGCTGGTCAGGTATTTTGTCGAGGTGCGCTGGTACGGGGGAATGGAGTTGCTCTCGAAGCTTCGTCCAGTTAATAATTGTTTTGGTCGCGGGTTCCCTAAGGGGAGGAAGTCCGAGCTGAAATAGGACCGGTCGATGGTCAGAGTCTAGCTCGGATAGCGTCTCGATAGAACGTAACTGGAGTGTCACGCCCTTCAAGAGTACTATGTCGAGCACGTCGGGTCTGTCATGTCGGAAGTCTGTGTCGCAGTATCGCGTGGGACTCAAAGGCGCGGTGATCTCGAAGTCGAGACCAGCCTTGTAACTTAGCCTATCAAGGAGATTTCCTCTACTGTTTGCGACAGTGGAGTTCCAGCGGGGATGTTTGCAATTTAGGTCGCCGGCCAGAATGGTTGCGTTACCTAATTGGAGTAAGGACTTAAGGTCCCTCTCAACTAAGGCTTTATTGGGAGAAAGATAGACGGATGCTAGTACGATCGACTGATGGCCGGTCATACCCACCTGACATAATGACGCTTCTACGTTGACTAGTTGGGGCGGATCGAGCGGTGTGCAGTTTTAATAACATCTTAAGATTAGTACGCTTTTGTGGTTTGGTTAGATTAAAAAGTTTTATTATAAAGTATTAAGTATTGTAAGTTAATTTTAATACAAGAAGATATCAAATCTCGCTAAAGACCGATAAAAACTAATAGGTAGCTGAGGGTTAAACGATAAAAATCTTATACATTATAATAACAAAGATGTGACGACTTTTTATTAACTCCAAACCAAACTCCCGCTGTTAGGGATTTGCACTATAAAATATAAATACATAGGAAAGTAGCCTTTATTGCGTTCCGATAAGAACTATTTACGTTTCAATTATTATGTAACAAAAGAACAAGTTGATGGGTGTAATATTGAGTTTAAATTTGAAATTAATAGCGTTATACTAATATAGCACATATTGCAATACGTATAAGTTTGATTTTTTGATGATTTATTAAGTATTTAGATTGTAAGTGGATGGGTGTACTACCCCGCTGTTTGCTTTCGTGACGACAAGTTTCGCAAAGAATTGAGACAGAGTATTCTTCTTGGGGGTTCCTTGTTTTAGTCCAGGGGTCCGACCATAGATGAGTTCTTAAAATATAATTAATTAGATAAGTTCTGATAATCTTTTAAGTATCAACCTAGTTCATTTTAATAGATTTTTATACACAGATCAAATAAAAAATATATTTTTTGATAATTCAAATCTTATATTGTTTGATAGATCTATATTAATACTGTTTAGTGAATCAAAATTAATAATCATTTTAAAGTATAATAAAAAAACGACAATTGAATTAAAGGTGCTTGCCTAAATCGTTTAATGTCTAATTTTATCATAATGATGACATGACCTCCTTGCTCGTCCACCTCCTTGTTTTTTTATTCCAGACCTGTCTCCACAGGGGGTACTACCAGGAGCACTTGAGACCCATATAATTTAGTTAAACGGTTCTCCTTGTGATATATAGCCGTCACCGTTTATTTGGTTCAAGCTTTTTTAACAAATAGTTCTTTTTTTTGTATAGCTATTTTATTAGGTCGTTTTAAAATAAAACCGCTGATTGGAAATTATTTGTCGTGTTAAGAGGCAGTGCAAAACGAGATTAGTCCTAGTCTAAGTATGGATAGTTATAAGAGTATAGATAGTTATGAGAGATAGAGATGGAGTGTGTGAAAAATGATATGACAAAGAAGCAAGTCTGAGATGACGTATGACAGAAGAGTTGAAACAAATTGAAATATTGTCCCGATAAGAAATAACTAGGATAGGATAATGATGATTTTTTATTTATTATCTTTATATCAGCCAATAACTATGATAAGGCTAGGATAGTGATAAGTTAACAGCCAATAACTGTTTTACGAAAAAATATAAGTCTAGACTGTGCGTAAATATCAAATAGGGAACCAAATGAAACATGTCAACACCGCAAAGATTTATTCAATAATCAAATAAAAGATGTGACCTCATGGTCCCATTATCCCATTATCTTATTCCAAGTACGTGTCACCCCATAATACACCCCACCGTGGTACCAAACCATGTTGTAATGGTGTTTATATTCTGTACTTCTGTTAGCAAACATTTATAATCTATTATTTATTACAGAAACATGAGGATACGATGATAATTATTTTTAAATGTTATTATTTGCTAGTTAAGATAATTTTGTTTTAATTAATATTCTTTTATAAATGTCGAGTAAATGAATGAAGTATATTTTATTTTTACGGCAATTTTAATAATTTTTGTTTTACACATTTTAAATAAATAATGTGTTAATTTGCAGGACAATTTTATATTGACCATTTTTTTTTAATAATACAAATTCATAATAATTATTACTTTAACATATTAGTGGTCATTAAATTTTTTTCTCAATATTGAACACCTAAAAATTTTATTCTTATATCTTAACTTAGATAGTTTAATGTCGTATCCATACAAATCCAGTGATCCCTAGTAATGTGACCGCAGGGAGATCCAGACCGCAATTATCTCATTATTTATATGTTGAAAGTTTTATGTTGTTCAATGACTTAACTGTATTGACAAGTTTGCTCAGATTTTTATAACAGGCGCTGAAAAAAATAAGTTGAAATAAAAACTTTTTAATTAGAAATTATTATCGAATTTTAAAAAACTAATATATCGAATAATTAGTTGTTTTTTTTTGTGGTATATAATCTTAGAAGGAGACTTGAATAAAATTAAACCTTCTTTTAATCCAAAAAATATATGAAACTTAACTTATTAATTCATAACATTTTGTATAGTTTAACAAGAAGTGTAACTAAATGTTTGTTTGCGAAACATCCATTATACTGGTAATTATTTGAATATCAAGAGACAATCTATTATATTGTAATGTGTACAGATGTGTTGACAGATCGTATTATTATTAACTTTATGAGTTTCACAAATGTGCGTGTAATACTACATACATTGTTTGAATTTATAACTTGTAGTTTGATTGTTGTATCAGTTTTAATTATTATTATATAGATATAGGTTAATGTTTAATAAATTTAATCTCATTACTTACATACTTTTTAATGTTGTAATCTTTGTATACCTTTTTAACAATAATGTTCACATATTTTTGGGTACAACAATATATATTAATCTATGTATTATTTCGTATACCTTTTTAACAATAATGTTCACATATTTTACAACAATATATATATTTTTTACAATTATATGTATTTTTTTATAATAATAAATCAATGTTCCTTAACAATATCAATTTTTTTTATAATTAATGAATATATTTTGACAATTACATGTCCATATTATAAAACAATAAATGAATATTTCTTAACAATAATTATACGTACATATTTTTCAACAACATATAATGAAAATTGTAAAAGCTTTTTGATTAACAAGGCTTATTCCTCATACATAATTAAACAAAATAAAGTTATTTGACTTATCTACAAATGTTGATATATTTAATACTAAACTAATTATGTGTTGGACCACTTACCACTTACCACCATCGGTCCTAATCGTCTATCAGTTTTAGTAACATCAAAGTCCAACCCTTGATTGATATAAAAAAATAGATTGGGGTTGAAAGCTGCCACGTGATCGAATTAACTCTGTAATCCAAGATAGCCCTTATCTAAGGGTGCACCGATGAGGGTTGATTTTTAGAATAACTGTTATTTATTTAATATAGATTTTAATTAATTATTATATTATATATTTTTATAAGTTATGATATATAATTTCGATTGTCATGTCAATATATATTTTATTTAATTATTACGATAGTTGAAGAATATTACAAAAATTTTAAGTATCAAGTATTATTGCGATTTAATTTCCAATAAATATATTTTCTTACATATATTCTTTAATTACTTATTTTGGTTACATATCCCATGGGATATGTCATATAATAGTCCCATGGGAGGTCGAGGGTGAAATCCGGATAGGGCAACTTGAACAATTGGGACAGATTTCTTGTACTCAAACAAACTCTACATATAGAGATATATTATAGAATAATTATATTTAAACTTATTTTTAAGTTAATTTCAAGTTATGTTATATGTTACATATTATCAAGATATCCAATTATTTATTAAAATCGAGTTCTCGGGTTATTTTGTAACAATGTAACTAAAACTGTATATCAATGTAATGAAGCAATGGTTATTGGTCTCATTGAGAACGTAATTATTTTATCTGTGTGGAAAGACATCCGGTCCTTGAGGCTTTATGGCTTCTATTCTGATATAAGAACTTTTTCAAAATAAAAAATGCATAAAATACCTGGTACTTAGCCAATAGTATTTAAAAAAAAACTACTCTTTCCAAAATATTAGCTGGTACTTAAGTCTAATGTAATTATTAAAAAAAAATGCTTCCTAAGTCAATTGCATTAAAAAAACTTTTAACTAGAAGCTAGCTAACTAAAATATAATTATGTATTAAAAAAAAGTATAAAAGCTGGTTAGGTAATTTGAATTCTATAAAAATAATGCCGGTACCTGAAACAAAATAAAAAAAAAATTGCTCATACCTAATTCAATCATATTTTTTAAAACTGTAACTAACGTCAAATATATAAAAAACACAATTTTATCTCGCTGTATACCACGCATCTGTTCTTGTTAGCTATAAAAAAATACCATAAGAGCCACTGTTACCTTATTCTTTTATATAAGTTGAAATTAGCCCGCGGACAGGCGGCTCTTAAATAACAACGTAAAATCACATCGTAGTAGGTAATAAAATTAACTTCGACCTGTCATTACTGACGGCCGCGTTTTGATACTCTTTGATGTAAGTTGCTTTTCGCAATGCTAATAAAATTTACATAGATTTAGGGTTTATTTTTGTAATCTTTAATTAAGTTAAGTTGAAGCTTATTAGTGCATTCGTTACACGGATTTTATATCTCAATTTATATTGTTTAATGTAATTATTGACTAGATTAACTTAAAATAGTTTATACTTGATATGTTATTTCTTATTATTTTTAAAATTGTATTATATACAGTAAATTCCGTGTCTACATATTATATTTTACTTTGTATAATATATTTAAAACATTATAGAGATAGCTTAAGTTATTATATTTAAAAAGTATGTACACTTTTGGGTATTATATAATTACTTACTTTAATAAATTTAAGCTTAATTTTATATTTTGCTGCAAAAAATATATTTTGTTATGAAATAATATGTTAGAGATATTTGACAGGCATTTATGTGATGAAGATGTCTGTGTTTCTGAGTTTGGTCGTTTATTAAATATATTCTCAGTATTTATATGTGTATTTATATGTATTTGTATCGTTGTCTAACACCCTTAACACAAGCAAATAATTTGCTTACTTAGGGGTTAGATCAATGTGTGTAATTTGTCCTGATATTATTATTATTATTAATAAAGCAAAACTTTAAAAATCCATAGTAATTACTTATAAAATTTTAAATTAAAACCATTAAAGCTCCAAATCTAAAGTATATATTTATTAACTAAAATAAAATTAAAAATATATCAATCAAAAGAACACTCTGTATATCAATTACCGAAATATAAGCAGTAAATCAATCGGAAGCAGTATCTCCTTACCCTGTATATAATCAGTTCGGCATCAAATTAGAGGCAAGGAGTACGGACACCCTCCAGGTATTACTTACAAGATAATTGAATTATGCGACAATGTTATTGTCCGGAAATTATACTTAAGTACGGAAAATATTTTATAAGTTAATTAGAAATAGAATGTGGATATGAAAAGACTTTTTTGTATCTTAAAATCATTTTTATGTGTTATTTTTATTTGATGAGTGTTAGATAATAGAAAATGCATATACCTACTTATATATAACCTCTTTTGTATTTTCTTTTATCAAACTATATTAAAAATAAAAAAACAGACATACAATACAGACAGTTTTATAATAAAAATGAACTAATTTACATGTGAAATATATGACAGAAAAAAGAATCTATTCAGGCTTTTTTGTATCTTAAATTTTTGTTTTATATATGTATATATAGACTTTTTGGTATCTTACAATCTTTATTAATCTATATGTTGTAACAAAATGGCGTCGTATATATAATGTCAGTCAATTAAACCCACCTACATCACAGTACTTAGAACAACAATTAACGAACGAAAATACAGACAAAACCATTGGAATTCAATAAAATTTAATTTTCTATTACACATACAAGTCATGTATTGTTTTTTTTTGAGCGCAATTAGTCCGACATTTTAAAATCTTACAACGAGTTGTCAATTTCTTAAGAAACGTAGTGTGGCGCCCACGGCGGTACGCGGAACTAATTTTTAATGGCAGGACTTAAAGAAGAATTGCTAAAAATGTTGTTAGCACTGTGCCAAGAAAAAATACGCTTCATCTGTGTCCATATGGGAAGACAAGATAATTGGGCATATTACAATATATTGATCGTATTTTATTGACATTAATTTGTATGGCTTCTGTTCTTGATTTTGTTTGTCAAATCAATAATATTACTTTTCGTTTTAAAACCGTTTTTTAACTCATGTTGAATAAAATTTTTAATAAAATTGACTCTAGTTATGTATTCGTACTTTAAAAGATTTAATGCTAAAAACTCTTCAAAATAATATAAAAATATGATAATTGATTATAGCTATACTTTGATGCCATAAACATATAATCTTATTATTTCACTAATATGAACGCTTTAATAATGCTGAACATTTCTTAGGTGTAATATAAAACTCCTTGGAACCGAACACCAATCAAAATCGACTTCAATACTAAAGGTTTTTACGCACAGCCTCAGATGAGACTTCATACATTTTTCATGCGCCCGATGCAACCAGACTTTCTGACAAAGTTTATTAAGAACATCATCTAGATAAAATTGGTCCTTATTGCACTAGTAATAAAGATGTCAAGGGTGTTATATTAAATTTGTTTGTCTGTTTGATCGCAATTAAAGCGCAGAAACGCACGTCATTAGCGCACACGGCAATATTCCACGCTGTTTCTTGTTGATAAACCGGTGGCTACATCCTGCGGCATTTGTTAGTAAACAATACTCGAATCTACATCAAGCAAATTTGATCTTTACGCTTTCAAGAGAAAGACTAATCTCCTATCACAATTTAGAGTAGAAATCACAGTGATGTTGGATCCTATAAACGTGGAAGTCATTTTCATCGAGGTACCGTAACCGATGCCATTGTAATATGATCTGCTGATTGGTATTTTGATGAGATCCTAGCAATTTTATTATTACTTCATATTTGGAAAGTTGTTTATTAAATTGATAAGTGAATGTGATAAGATCCGATGACCGGGACTCTCACATTAGTGCTTGAAAGCTTTATGATTGGAAAAACTAGGAAACGTCAACCAAGCACGAGTTTAGATCGGAGATTGTAGTAATGACCCTTTTTCTGATGTCAATAATACTTTTATTATATATATATATATTTATGATCCTGTTACAGAACATGTAGTAACATGACAATAAAAAGAATGTACCAATATACACAGATAACTTATCATAAATAAAAAATGGAAATGGAGTTGTTTAAAGGATTTACTTGTAATAAAAGCATGTTGTAAAGCTTGTAAGATAATGTAAGTGATTTGAATTTCTTCAATCAAGTATACTTTTCAATTCAAATGCCATTCCTGCTCTTTCCAAGCTTAAGACATAAATGTATTCGTGAGAACCGAAATATGATTTTTAATTTAAAATTGCATTAAAACAAGAATGCGCGACAATCTATGATCAATTCCTCGATGCGAGAACAATGGGCTGCTTCAATGCACTTTTTCTATAAGTGAGTCCTTATAGACGCTCGAATCATATCCACATATGTATGAGAAACCTAAAAAATATAATACAATCCTCCGTACCTTTTTATGTCTTCTTCCCGTCTCGCATTTTTCGGACAAAACTGATTGTTTACCGGAAAAAATTACGCCTGTTAGGAGAAACGGTGGTCATAAATAAAACATGTAGCGATCAGAGAATTTTGATTCGGTTGTTTTTGCTCGAGGAATACCGACTGCGGCGTCACCACAAAAACTACAACGATGTACGATTGAGAAAGGAACGTGGTGTCAATAGTGGCTCAGAGATTTATGTGGGTTGCTTTATACAGTACGATCATGGAGACTCCTTGAGGTAGGGACTGATAAGGAAATGTTTAATAGAATTTATAGAGTATAGAGTACTAACATATTTTGCATTTCTTATGTTATTTTTTATGGAACATTAAGGTAAATATGAAAATATAGTAAAACTTAATAACTAATTTTGTAAACATAATGTCGTACGATAAATCGTCTAGTAAAAGAAGACGTATTTCGATTATTTTAGTTGTAAAATTTGAAGTGTTTTAATAAGCGGTAAATTTATTTATGCTGTTTCCTTTATATGGCATAATTAATAGGATCATGAACGTCAGGAATCAGTGAAATAGGGAACAATCCAGAAGCTAGTGCTAAATATCCTCTTCATACGACTTCGTGATGTGAATTGATCTTGTAAAGTGGTTTATCACCGTATACTGAAGATACAGCTCAATTTTCTTTATACAACGCAAAAGTAAGCTTTATAGACAAATAACTGAGTGCGTGCGGAAGATTACTTAAAATCTAACTCCGTGACGACAGGTGAGAACACAACCGCAACTAAAACCGATGGAAGTTAAATATTAAAAATTATAAAGAACTCTAAATATCTGTACGAATTAGAGTAAACCGTCGCGTGATCAGGAACATTCGTTCTCACACATGCTCTTTGAAATCTGGTTTTGGTAATAAGTTGAGTGTTTCTAACAGTAGGTAGGTATGTATTTTGTTACAATTTGTTGGATTTTTTTTTTTTTGTATCCAAGGAGTTTTGTTATTTGATGGTTTTTATTACTTAAATATTCTATGTTAATAAATCACTGTTGTAGTGCGGAAGTATATATATCTTTGCCAGACGGGACTATTGCTTTGAATTCGGGGAATGCTTTGTTTTGTTACATCACCATCAGTGTACTTATCTACTGTATTACAAAAATGTAGAATTGCTTGTCGTTTATAGATTTTGATTTTTATATATTTCACAGCCTAGTAGCTCTATACTTGTATTTAAATAAGTTCACTTTTTCTATAAATATAAATTAAAAAAAAAATCGTAAAGATTTTTGTTTAAATGGATTGTTCCATATTTAACATAAAAAAAACTGATAAAATTTTATAATAACATCAAACTTATTTGAAAATATTGAAGAAATGTCAAACGAATTAAAATTCTATTTTAGAAAAATTTATTCCTATATTTCTTGACCACCGGCGCTGAAAGCTGTAGTGAAGTTTGCATGCTTGTAATTGTACGCATGCGCCTGAGCCTCAGGCTGGCCAACGTTCAAATTATCATCATACGGGCTACCAAGATACCAATCATTGATAACTATTTTAGCTTAGTTTTAAAATTAGAAATGGGTAGACATTGTTAAATATTAAGAAAAACTGTCTTAAACCCCTATATCATTTAATAACCTTATAATTGGGAACAAAATATCAATATTGCATATCTTCCATACATTCTATAATATTTAATGCGCGAAAACTGTAATGTCAAAAGCGATGTATCAAAAAAATGGAAGTAAGATGGTTCCTAAAAAGCACCTTGCTAAAATAATTGTATGATTTAATCATGGACGTTCATGATCATTTGAAATTTAGATTATTCCCAAAGCAAACATAATTATAATATCAGCTTTCGTTTATGAGATTTTTATTGGATATTTCAAGTGTATTTTATACATTATCGTAATTATGGTATTACTGTTTTAGATTTTTTTTTAATTTTGTATTATGCCTACGTAATTTTTATCTTCCCGCTTTCAATCTTGATGGATTTTTTTTCTGCACCTGGTTTCATTTAATTTTATGACATAAAATGTAGAAAAAAAAGTTTTTTATAGATTGTAAATATAGATTTGTCGCAAATGGTAATCGATCTAGAAATTCAATCTGGATTATTGTTTCCATCAGACCTATCGAGACTTAAGAATTAAAAATAACCATGTTTCACTTAATAATGTAAAGTAATTTAAAGTAACTTTTCAAACTTTTGAGACCGCTTCAAGCTGGTAAGGTTTTTATTTAGACGGTAAATAATTGTGCTAATTTTAACAGTTGATTTATTTCATCAAATAATTAATGAAATAAAACGCTACGGTAGCGGTACGGTAGACCGACTGGACGGTTTTCCAGAGATTACGGATTCAAATCGGGTTACGGGTTATTGTAGTATTGATTTATTTTTCGTTCTTTATTTATTAAAATTGAAATTAGCTTAACATGGCTACACATGTTTATAGATATTTTCAAACAAATAATGACTGGTTACTACTATTAACAAATTTTGGTTATTAAATTAAATCCTTAGATTATTTTATATCATAAGCTGTATAAAAGATCATTTAAAAAACTAGTAAACATGTATTATCTTCATAATCCTATTAGTGATGTAACTGACACTGTCACTCATGGCCACGCGTCACGCCTAGTGATGGCGTGCGAACTGCCATGGATTTTGTGGCCGAATAGTTTAGTACAAAGTGCCACTTATGTTGTTTTTTAATACGAGGGGTGAGTGTGAATATTCGATGGTCTTTTAGTTCGTAATTATTTTTTTTATTCTATGATTTGGTCTTTATATACTTGCTATTATTTTTAAATTGTATAAATGTAACAACGTTACTTTTTTATTTTTAATATTATTAGCATTCATATTTCATAATTCATATATCTTCATAGGTTTGAATTGTGTAAATGAAAACTATTTTTTTTTATTATGTTTTATGCTTTCAAGTATAATAATAACAATAATAATAATAGGACCTTTATTCATAGTATGAATAAAAAAGTATTGACTACAATATATTCGTCAACTCAAATCTTGACTCAGTAAGAAAGTGACAAATTAAAAAAGATTTACCTCCAGCCATCTTTAAAATGTTAATTATTATTTTCACCTTTCAGATGTCGAGCTAATGAGTATAATTCATTGAAAATTAAAACGCTTCTAAATTGTTACGGCAGCCATGTTTACGACAATTTGTATGGAGATGTTTTGTCCACGTGCGGCGCAGGTGTTTCTAACTGGTATTACATTACGATTTATTTTATGTATTTTTAATATTAACATACATTGATGAGTTTTATAATATTATTATTTCATGTTCAGAACTATAACAGTATTGTAAGTAATATTACTAAAGTAATTGAAGATGTTTTTATATATAGGTACATTATGTTCGTGATTTGTAAGTTTATTTTTGTTATTCCTCACCTGAGGTGAAATTGTAGTAAATCTTGATTCTGTTTTAAGATTTTTGGGTAATAAATAATAATGATTATAATATTATTCATATATTACATTTTTTTAAGTAAATTTAACTTTAAAATTATGGTTTTGCAAATACAAAATAAATTAAATATTAATATTATTGATACCTACTGTATAATGAAGTTTAAAAAATAATCTAATAAATGTCGCCTCTGTTTTAAAGACAAATATATAAAATTCTAGATTCATAAAAGCTTAAAGACACGGTAGCTCAGTTGTCAGAGCGACAGAAAGGCATCAAAGATATCGTCAAATCGAATATGTTGATAAAATATTCTATAATTATATTAAATTCGTCTTTTTCATATATATTAACACTGTGTGGTCAAGGTGGACATTTATTAGATAATTAAGTAAAACTAATATAATATATAGTTGGAAAGCAAATTACCCTAATATGGGGTAATTTACATACACATGTAATTATTATGATCGCATAGGGGCCTCGACGCTTCAGACACCTAGGTTACCTATAGTCATTTGACACTATATTAAACATTTTATTTAATGTTATTATCTATATAATGTTATAAGTTAGGAATATATATTAACATATATATTTTTTTCCGTGACAAACAGACAGATGTTTTTGTTCTCGAAAAAATATTTAAATTTATATATTTCTTTCTAGTTTAGTTTCTAGACATTTTATCTGATTATTATAAATTTTATATTTGGTTGGTATCAATATAAATAATAATAATGACATAGTAAAGCTCTCTAGGTTCACCTTTATAGATATTGGTTAGGCTGGTGTCATTAAAAATGCTTGCCAATTGGAGAGAGTGGTCAAGAAGTGGTACAATTACTCCCTCAATTGCTTTAAATAAAAAAAACACTTGATTTAGACCGAAACGATTTTAATTTTTTTATAAAACATCTATTAAGTCTATAAAATAAAACATTTGTCAATATGTTTTTTTTATTTAGTAGATATTGGAAATAATATAAGTCCCTCCCCCCCTCTCCTACCTGTCCTAAATCTTAATTTTCAATGAAACATCTATTAACTGTATAAATTAAAACATTTGTCAATACGGTTCTATTTAAGTTAATGTAAAACATTTTCAATAGGTTTTTATTTTTATTTTTTTTCTAACTACCCTGCCAGTATGTTTTTAAGGTCACTGGATGTAGTACAGCAACTTACTAACTCGTAATAATAAAACTATTTTTAAGTGTTATAATACCCGTATAACTTAAATTACCCGCTACTAAGGTAGTTTTATTTTTAATTGGATTTTATTAAACATGAATTATATAAAAAATGGTTATTATCTTGAGTACCTACTGTTAAAAACTTTAATATAATATTATGTTTACTTCAAATTTTGTTTTCTTTAAAAAATCTTTCTTTTTTGTTTCCCAACAACATATATATATTTCAATTAAAAAAAAAATTACTTATGCGAATGCGAATACCTATATTTTTCACAAAAAGTAGCTACTTAAGTATGACAATTATTTCCCCTTTTCATATTCTTTGGTTTCCCAATGTCATATATTCAGTTTTTTAAATATATAAAAAAGAAGTTTAATGGATTATGCACATATATCTTGAGGATATATTTTTTATTAAAAACGTACCAAAAGAGTAGCCACTGAATTAAATAATATTAAGTAATCTCTGTATCAGTATTGTTTCCTGTTTCGAGAACAAAAGCACAAATCCCCTAATTTGGAATCGTAAAGTTTTTGTTGTATTGAATTTTTCTGTAACCACATGTCTGGATCACCTTAAGACAATTATATTTTTGATACTTGAGAGTGTTTTTATACAATAAAGTTATTTTAGTTATTTAATTAATTTAAAAAAGTTTTAAACAAAAATGAATGAGAAGAGGACAGAAAGAGACTGATTTTTTTTTTTTTAATAAAACGATAATTCCCGTATTAGGGATTATATTATATCTGTATTGTTGGGGGTTTCACAAATATATAAATAGCGGACACTAAGTACACCCGGACTCAGAACAAAAAGCTGTGGATCACACAAAGTATTGTCCCATGTGTGTCCCAAACAAACAGTATATACCACCTGATGAAGAGGAACTCAATCAGCCGCCATTTTGAGCAATTACTTTAATTAACCCTAGAATTAATATACATCTCTATGAATTTACCGGGACGTTAAAGTGTCGATACAAAAAGATGGATTTAAATGTCTATATAGACAGATTGGGATAGACAGGTAGGTTAGATTGTACCCACGTACTCTTTATAAAAAATAAAAAATAAAATGCTACCAATAATTTATCTTATCTTTGACTCCACACAATTAACTTCTAATTTTCATATTTTTCTTCTTTTTAACTCATTTCTAATAAAAATAGAAATCTCTTTTCCATCCATTACGCTGGAACGACGCCACGATGACAAATAGTAGGTATTCATGGCATCTATTTGCAAACCTCAAGTGACCCTTAGGAACCTGAATTTGACTCTAAAAATAATTGTTTTTTCTAAGGCTTTCACGAGTTCTACACATTGAAATAAAACTATGTTTACGGATTTAACTCGCGCATAATATTAAATTTTAAATTTACATTATACATCTAACCCAACCTTTCGATTGCTTTGCAGCAATCGTGTTCACGGTAAGACGAGATGGAGGTGTCTGTCAGTAAGTCAGGTAATTAGTCATCTACCTCCAAAGGTTTCTAAGTTTCCGGGCGTACAGTTCAGGATTCACACAAAACGCATTAACAGTATCTTGAGGTCTCACAGTGTAGTATCAGACATGGGATTTTATATTTTTCAAGAGTGGGTCCCAGGTGTTAGATAGTAGAGTCGACCAGGAAGGTGATGGCCGCAGAGGTATGTGGGACTACCCGGCAGCATAGAAGACGCTGCCATTTTTAAGGCTACCCATTAAAAAACCAACGATTGACCTCATCGCCTTAAGGGGACGCCACGGGATCGCTTTCACACACACCGTGACGCCCCGGCGGAACCCCTCATATGAGGGTGCCTCGATCAATTTAGGGCACCCACACAGCGCAGGCCTATGATAGACGAGAAAAGTCACAATCCTCTCGCGCCCAGGCTGCAAGTCCTAAGTCATCTCTAAAAATACGTGACGTGGTTCTAGGTGCTATCTTAATTTCCCGAGATATAATCTTTTGCTTTCGGACAGGATTTCTTCGAATTCTTTCCCTTACTGCTTCGACTACTTTTTTAGTACGAACACTACGTGGACAGCCAGATCTTTCTCTGTCACAAACAAAGGAAGTCTCATTGTACCTATTAATAGCCCGGTAAACAAACATTTAATTCCAAGTGTATGGAGAGTTTTAAAAATTGCATTTGGCTCCATACCTGCTTTGTGTAATGCAATCAATAAACAATCGTATAAAGATAACATATTCCAAATTCAAATGTATTATTTTTTTATTCTTAATTGTAACAGTATTTAAGGCCAGACTAAGTATAATAATAATAAATCACTACACTACAAATTACACACATTGATCTAACCCCTAAGTAAGCAATTTTTTTTCTTGTGTTAAGGATGTTAGACAACAATACAAACACATAGAAATACACATTATATATAGTACCAATATTTTTAATAAACGACCAAACCCAGAAACAAAGACTTTACAGTGCTCTATGCCTGCATCTGTCGGGAATTGAATCCGAGCCAGTTTGCGCCGCTGTACGTTAGGTGTCTGCGCTACCCACTTGACACTAGGGCGAAGTAAAATACATTTGAAGTATGTACCAGCTTTTGAAATACATAAAAATGTTGACAAAATCCCAACCAATAAATAACATAATTGGAATTTGAGTAAAAACAATAAATTAACTTAAACATGATCAAAATGTTAAATCGTTTAGGAGGCAGGTGACGAAAAAATTTTTAAAATCCATACAAAGTACTTGAAAGTGATCAAACTACTCGTCGCCATAAAACATACCTGTGATGTTTTTAGCCTAATTTGTCCATCCTTAAATTTTATAATTTGACGTTTTCCATTCTCGTAAACTTTTATCGTTTTAACGTTAATTTAGTGTGGATTGGAAAATAATATTCTCTTTTATTATTAAATTATTTTATGTAATACTACGGTAATAATACGTGCATGTAATACTAAGTACTACTACTATGTAATACTATACTATATAATTATTTAAAGTTAAATTTACTTATGAATTATTGATGGTATATCATACCATTATTTAAAATAATATCTTAAAACTTAAAATTATATCTTTATTTATATTTTCTTTTGGTAGGTATATAGTTTTATTTTTAACTGTTGTTGAATTGGAAGCCAAGTTTAATAAAAGTACTGTATATTTAAATTTGAAATAAGTATAAAATTACAAATAATTCGACACGGGCAGAGTATTGTACTGTAGCGCAATTGTTAAAACAACGGAACGACGGAGGTAAAAGTTTCGATTCCAGTCCCGTATATATTTTTCATTTATTATAAAAAATACTCAGAGATATATACAAGGTAATGTCCCTATAATGATACCGTCATCAGCGCGTGGCGTGGTCTCCAATAACCTGGTACCGCTGGGATTATTATGATAACATTACTGATAATAAACTCATACCAGGTCTTGATGTCTCCTTAATAATAATAATATCACGGGACAAATTACACAGGTTGATCTAACCCCTAAATAAGCAACTTATTTGCTTGTGTTAAGGGTGCTAAACAACGATACAAATACCTACATAGAAATTCACATTATAAATACTGCGAATATATTTTAATAAACGACCAAATCCAGAAATACATACATCTATGCTCATCACATACATACATTCATAAATACAGACATGTTCCTGTCGGGATCGAAATCGATTCTCTTTGCAATACGTTAGACGTCTGCGCTGACCATTCTACTAACGA
Organism: Napeogenes inachia; assembly: GCA_959347355.1. Lineage (NCBI taxonomy): Eukaryota > Metazoa > Arthropoda > Insecta > Lepidoptera > Nymphalidae > Napeogenes > Napeogenes inachia. The sequence goes on along the minus strand of OY365795.1, from coordinate 7,853,498 downwards.
AGCGGCCCAAATTTTTAGTAATATATTACCAGAAGTATACACAGGAATCTGGTAATTCTTAAGATTCCCCCTTAGTTGGTATTATGTTTAGGTAATGTACGAGGCTGCGCAGGGAGTTATCCCTGTGGTACTATTACCTCCCTCTCACAGATGAGTGTATACACTATAGTCCCCATTGGTCTCCGTGTACTTTTGTATGCTTTCCTATTCCTCATTAGGGGTTATACTTGCAAATGTATTATAACCACTATTAAACGAAAGAAAATCAAAATAATTTTATTATATCCAACTTAACGAATATCTCCTACTAATTAATTTCAAAAAATATATAAAAATCGTATAAAATTAAATCAGAGGTACAATTAAATCAGACAATAACTTTGATACTTAGATATACATTTCAATATAAAATATGTTTAATAAAAAAATCTAACTACGTTTATGAGATATCTGAAAATAAAAAAATCCCCCTAAAAATGACCTTACCACCATTACCTATATACTCGTACAGAATAATAAAATCTAGATTTAATTCTGTAGCCACAAATTGAGTGCTTAGAAATTATATTGGCAACTAAACTAACAAAAAAACCTAAATCATCTATATCTAAATACGTTTAATCTATAGCACATCCCTAACGTGTGAAAATATATATTTTTAATTGAAAATAAAAAAAAAACGATATTTATGTTCATTAGTTAATTTTTAAAATCACTATCAATTATATACCTTATTAATATTTACATCTGTCATTGAAAAATTAAAACAATTCAATTACAGTACTGAAAGCAGTACTTGAGTTAAATGCGATTTCCTATATTTATAGTAATTGCATTATTATTTAACAGCTGCGGACATTTTGTAAAGTCTAAGCTAATTGTGATGATGCTCGAGCAATAAAATAGGAATTTGATGAGCGCGAATCAAATCAAAAGAAATGGAAGGTTTTATAATTAACATTTTATTGTATGTTACAATTATATGATTATATCTTTCATTCGGGAATCATTCTTTCTTTCTAAAGCTAATTGGCTTCAGGTTTTGGTTGTATACATACATATGTACATACCTACTTACATATATACACACCTACACCCACACGTACATGCAAACATATACATGTATATTAATTATGATTAGTTTTATCACATTTAGCGTAAAATAAGTTTTATTAATAGGGGTTTTTATATTTTAGTATAATAATTGTATGAGTATTATATTTACTTACTGTAGGTCCCTATTTAGAACTTGTACACATGATCAGAAATCGAACCTCAAACTTTTAGGCCTACAATTGATTTACAAACTGAGGTACCATGCCTCTACTTTATATATAGTAGAATCTCATAGAAGACTAACGCATCTATCATACAACAGTCTACCCCTTCTCCTTCCCTTTCCTGTGTCCTAGTCTCATCCACTCCTTCCTTACCCTCATGTCAGGCAATAATATATCAAAATATATCCATAAATTATATATTTACCACCTTTAAACGAAAATAAACAAAACATTTTTATTGCATCCAACTCGGATCAGACTTGTACTTAAATCGTCAGATAAAATAAATCAGTTTACCAAATCGTAAAATCAAAACGTATATTATTTAGTGATTTAAGGTCATTCTATAAATCAGCCTAAATAGATAAAGATAAATATATTTGTTGTACGTTGTAAAATAACTTAAATACATATTTATGTCAGATTCTATTTAGATACAGAAATAAATAAGATATTTTTCTTTTATAACTAATTTAATCAACAAAAATTTTAATGAATGAATGAATAAAAATATAGAATAAAAAACAAATATATACCGTTCCGTTCCATCCAACTTAGAGGTCGTGGGTTCGAATCCCTGTCCTAATCGGTCTTGTTTTCATTGAATATTTATTCAAAATATAAATAAGCTTAACATGGCTATTCATATTTTTAAATATATTCAAACTACAAAAGTTTGAAAATCTATTTAATAGGGAAAAACTTACCCTTCATTCAAGGGATTCAATATGTAGGGATGTTACGATGACCCACTTACTTGGATTACAACTGTTTCGATTGAAGGGTCCTAGATTCGATTCTGGTAACCAAATATACACAGGTGATATTTTCAGGTATGTAATATATAACTGTTGTAATCAGGTACCAGTAGGTATTTAGTTATATTTGTGAAACTCATCATAATAACGTTAACTTTTATTGATTCATATTTGATATCAAAATATATATTTATATAGGTTTTTATATAGTTTGAACTTATATATGGTTTCAGAAATAACATAAGATAAGAATTTCTTCCAGCTCTCAAATTTGCCAACGAAAAAAATTGTTGACGTTTAACTATTTTAAACAGATTGACTTCGACTTTTATTCAAAGAATAACGTCTGAAAAATCACTTATATTTTTTTAAATAGAGTTTAAGTATATAACATTTTGTATGGAATTTTATATTTAATTTATGTAAAGCTTTATTATTAAACCACCCCATTGGTAGAGTGGTTAGCGCAGACGTCTAATGTATAGCGGCGCAGCGGCCACGAGTTCGAATCCCGACATGAACAGGCAGGTATGTGATGTACATAGATGTCTGTATTTCTGGGTTTGGTCGTTAATTAAATATATTCTCAGTATGTATAATGTGTATCTCTATGTATTTGTATTATTGTCTAACATCCTTAACACAAGCAAATAATTTGCTTATTTAGGGGTTAGATCCATGTGTGTAATTTGTTCTATGGTATTATTATTATACGGGTACTATAAATTTTAAACTTTAAACTAATCCGATATTTTTATTTCTTAGCAGTAACCCTGTTCATTAAAAAGGATGTAGGTCTGTCTGTAACTAAGTTAATTATTCTACCTCTATAGGTTTAGGATTTGAAACCGATTTTAAAATATATTGAATTTGAATTGAATAAATAATAATAATAATGTCTGGAAAAATTACAAAAATAGTCAAGAATTTGAAACGTGTCAAAAATAATGTTTAAAATTAAAATGAAATTATACGATTGAGTTTAATATGTTAATAATAGTTTTATTTCAATTTAAAAACGTGATATTCGAGTGTAATACCTATATTATGTTTGTTTTAAAAAACTGTTTTTCTTTTTACTAATGGATAATTTCATGGATAAATGGATGAATGAATATTGAATGAGCGAATGAATGAAAATCTAAGAAAATAATGTTTTTTTATAAAACTGATTTAGATTGTTAAGAGATAGTTTCATGGATGAATGCATGAATGAATATTGAATGAACGAATGAATGAATATCTAAGATAATAATGTTTTTTAAAAAAAATATTCATTTGTTTCATGAATGTTAAATTGAATTAATATTAAATGAACGTATGAATGACAAATCTGAGACAAAATGTTTTTTTATGCAAATGATTCAGATTTTTAAGAGATAATTTCATGAATATTAAATGAACGATGATTATATTATTTAATCCTTCGTTTTATTTAATACTTGCGAATATAACAAATAACAAGTAAGTTAGTAATTAAGAAAACATTAATAAAACTATCCAGAGCTAGTTTGGGCCCTCATTTATATACACTTTGCTACACCCGGACTTGAAAGGTGGACCTTAATGCATTTTTTATGACCATGAAAAAAATAAGAAAAAATAAATGATAGAAGTAACAAATGTACCTATTTATAAATTATGATTAATTGGGTTTTAATTAGGCTTAGTTTTATCATATTTTGCTTAGGAAATTAAGTTTTATTAATAGGGGTTTATATATTTTAGTATAATATGAATTGTATGAATAATGTTAGCTTTTATATGATTATAATGTTGGTTTTGACTAGAAATAAAAATATCAGTTGTCGTTTTCACTAAAACATGTAATGTTTGTATAGAAGTTTATTTGACTAAATAAATAATTGTTATATTGGATACTAATTTGATCTGGAGTAGAGAATATACCTATTAATCGTCACCCAGGTAAGAGTGCAAAGGCGAAGGCAGTGTGTTATTGAGAAGTTAAGTTGTGTAACAGAACTAGTATGATAAAGTGTAACAGTGATTGTAAAGAGTTTAAATAGTAAACAGTTTAGTATGTTCGTGAGTATTATCATAAAGGGTTTAAAAAATAGAACAACTGTCATTGGTGATCCTTTGTACTTAGAGAATTCTATTTTTTTTTTGTGTATTTAGCACTTGTTTAAGTGATCAGAAATCGAACTTGAGACTTTTGGTCCCACAACTGAGTTACAAACTACGCTAACGTTACATATGTATCAATAATTATTTCCTTTTTCATCATATTAAAGTTCGAGGTCAACCTCTATTTATCTAGTGTGTAATAAAATTTATAGGTAAATGTAACAAAACAATATACCTACCTAAATATTTAAATTCATGTATTCTACTCAATAATAATTTTCTTCATTGTTTGCTAAATAAGATCTATTTATTACACATATACCTAACTACTTTTGATCGTAATAAGTAATTATAAAATTATCAGAAACAAAATGGCCGTACTATTTAATCAATAAAAACTGTCAATTAAATTTGTAGTGATAATTATATAATTATTAATAATATTATTATAAGGTATAATAACTCTATAGGAGAAAGAATCCAGTTAATTAAGAAACTTTTTTCATACAAGACCAAATAGAATTGGAAACGTCAAGTTGTCTATCCGTTGACGCCTCTTTTAAAAGCTACAATCACGAAAATATAGCCATCCTATTCTATCTTGTGGATTCTGTATCTTTTGTTTCGTTTACTAGGAACTGAGATGAAAAACGTCAATATATCATTTAGATGTGCTTTATATAGAATATTTAAATGATTTATATAAATGTGATGATAATAAAAAGTCTACACATTATTCAAAATGATAAATTCTTAAATGATATTTAAATGATTTATATAAATATTATAATAATTGTCATATTGTCCGCCATTTTGGGTGAAAAGTTCTCAAAAGTAAGACATTGGGGTAATTTTTTGGACGTTAAAATGATATTTTTGTTATTTCCTCGTATAATTGCTACGTCGAGACGGAAGGCAGATGCGTGGGACTTTTTTTTTTCAAATTTTACGTACAATTAGAGCGACCACTAAAACTACAAAGTTGGGCAAATCGGATTTAGATTTATAATTATTTTTTTAGCGTTTGTATTTGTAAGAAGATAGTTATTATATTATAAATTAAGAATACAAATAATACATAAAATAATATGTAAAGTACTATAAACATAAAATAATATGTTCCTAATTATGTTTTTCATGTATTTTTTGATATTCTCAAATAAAGAAAAATGTTGTTTACATACCTACCTACGGTTGTTAATTTATTTTTTTTCAATTCCATATTTGTTTAAAATCAATATTTCTTAATTGTTTGAAAAAAAAATTTCAGAAGAACAAATCCTTTCTTCCTTAACAAATATCATTTAACATAATTATAGACACGTATAGTTAAAAAACAAATTATATATATATAAAATGTCTCAAGTCCCCAGTGTCAGTGTTTCCTGGTGTCCAGTAATTCCTCATAATTCGAGGGTGCTCGGGTGCACACGATTGTAGATAACTGTGACATTTTATTTGCGAATTTAGAAATTCACCTTTACAATAATTATAACGAAATTCACTATCTTTAACATCTAAATAATATGTTTCAGATATTTTGAAGAAAATTAATAATAAAGGAAGATAATTATCAATTAAATTTACTTTAAAATAGTATATAGTATCAAGTATATAAGGTGTATTTATTTTAGTATTTATCTCATTTACATGCTATATATGTATCTATTAATTTCTTTGTTTCCTTGCCATTATTTTTCACTCCATCTTTGGTTTCTTCAGTCTTCTTCTCTTACAATATTCATTCCTAACTCTTCTTGTAACATTCCTTTGATTTCTTCATTACGATTACTTATTTTCTTTTCTATCACTTGTGTTAGAAATTAAAATATTGAGAAGTATATAGTACCTAGATATTATTATATGTATTAAAATATTACAACAAATACGAAATACATAAAAAAAGTAAGTAAATTTAATTTCTAAAAAGATAAGTTAAATAAATATACTTTACTTGGATGAAAGAAAACATTTCTTTGTGTGTATTCAAAAGAATACAAATACAATAGTACCTATTCGTATTCAACCCAAAACATAACAGAAGTCAATATCTCTCACAAGTCAAATATAGGTACATAGATTTATGACATAATACCTACTTAGTAGGAAGAAATATAAAAAACATTAAAAATAATTTTTTTACTTGTAGTTAGGTATAGTAATTAAAATGATTTTTTACGATAACCTTTTTGATTTTTTATACAATTTTATTATTTTATTTACTAAAATGATATAGAAAATAAAACATATCTCTTTGAGGAAATTCGCAATTATAATTCCACCCAATTGATAATCACTATTTTACATTTATATCAGCTTACTATAAATTTATTTTTAATATAGTCTACATAAACACATGTGATATCCGAACTAATAAGGAAATATATAAAAAGAAATTGAAACCGAATGTAGGTTCGATTCTTGATTGTTAAAGGTTTTCTCATTCTGTATTTAATTTAAACACGCACATTAATTAACAAACAATATCTTGATATAAAGTTTTTCTTTTAATCCGTTAATCCTATTAACAGCTAAATCACATAAACATTTTAGTAGACATTTTATCTTCCCGCCCAGATGCTCAGAAAACAAACCAACACCACCATTACAACCTTATTAAAAGGCAATAAAACTCAAAATTCCATAAGAAAATACTACTCAATTACAACCAACTAACATTGATCCGTGATATATTTACAAATCCCCCCGCGGTGTTCCTAAAAGCTTTTCCAAGTGGAGGGGGAGGAGGTCAATCACGCTGGTTGAGTACAGTGTGAAGAAGCTAAGAGGTGTATCGGTCCCCTCCGTTCCGTTCCGTGGTAGGCGGGGCCCATTGACACGCTTCACCGTTACAAGTGCTCCACGCATCGTCACGAGCTTACGTGTAAAGGGACGTTCTAAGTGCGACGAGATTCCATTTTCAAAAATTTATTGCGAACTATTTAATATAGTTTCTTTTTTAATGTGTCAGTGTTATTGACTGTATGTGTAAAGGTTTTGTTTTATATTTTAAATATAGGAACTTTTTGGACTTTTATTTGAAATTGGAATTCTTTTGAATTTATTTTAACGATGTTTTTTTCAATATTGAAGTATTAACGTCGTTTATCAAAAAAAGAAGTAAGTGGTTTTTTATTTATTATAATACTCAAATAGTATTAAATAAAATGTTATTATAATTTTAAAAGCGATATATTTCAATTTAAATATAATAATATTTAAAATATCATCGTATACTTGTTCTGATCTTGTATCTTTCTGAAAAAGACTTCAACGCGGGCAAGAGCTTCTTCAGTTCATCAATTATTTATAAAATACTAAGATATATTTTATAATACTTTTGTATACATAATTTATTAAAACAGTAAATAATCTTATTTATTGATTGATTAAACATTAATTATAAATTGACGGCTTTTTCTTATTTATTTCATATATAGTTTTAAAATACTATTTAATTATTTTTTTAACAAAACAAACGCATAAATAATTATATCAACAGAACTCTTTTATTTGTATCTGAAACCAAATATAAATATTTTTTGAAAGATGAAGAAATATATATTCACATATTACTTTACTTAACTACTATTAAGTAGGTATCTATTACATTTTTGTAATTACATAACTCGGTGAAATATTATAAGTGGCCAGATTAATATACAGTGAAAAATCTATATTAGAATATTGTACACATTTAATCTTATAAATCTAAAATAAAAAACACAAACGAAAATTTCATGATATGCCTACGCACTTAATAATTAAAAAACAATATCAAGAACATAATTGAAATAGTTTGAAATATTATTAATTTAACACTATTAATAAGTGGAAATAAATCTATTTTGAAGAATTTAACTCGCGTATAATTAATTAAATTTAAAATGTAAATCTAAAGGTGTGTCAGACACTTTCATCTCCGTGAACACGATTGCTGCAAAGCATTCGAAACATATATGGGGTTAAATTTTAAATGTGAATTTAAAAAATTATTGATTATACGCGAGTTAATTACGTAAAAATATTTTTATTTCAATGTGTAGTACTCGTGAAAGTCTTTGAAAATAACACGATTAATATGTTTAAAAATCTAAGTAGGTAAATACTATTTATTTATTTTGTATAGATTTTTATTTTCACGGAGCTAAGGACTGGCGAAATTCGCCTTATAGTATTTTATTTTCGAAGTATATAAAATACTAGGTTTTTCACGTAACTATCAAAATATAACATTTTTTTAGAACTTATAGCCTGAGAAAGAAACACATTACCAGTATTTAACACAGAAAGATAGATACAGAAAGAAAAAAAAATATTTGGAAATCATAACTAGTAAAAGAATAATAATATAATTAATAAAAAGAATTCAATATAGGTTATGCATAAAGATAATAAAAGAAGTTCTAATCTAATATAATTATGCAAAAGATAAAAAAGAGTTGGTTAGTATTAAAAAAAGATGTTAACTTCAAAACAGACATACATATATATTTAATATACTTTATAATAATGTAAGTAGATTTACAGTTTACTTTATAATTTAAATGTTGTTAAGTAATCCGTGGTTTCTGGGATAAGTGGGATCAAACAAAAACACTTCAATAAGGTTAATTATCTTGTAATACTGCGCTGATCCCAATTATATATTATATATTAGTATTTTTTTCCCTTCACACTTTCCAGTCTCACATCATCTCTACACAAACTCTCTCTTCAAAATTATATTTTACGCAACCCTTTTTTTTTTTTTTGTTTGTCTATACTGTTAGCCCTGTTGGCTATTACAGCATCACCGGGGGATTTACGCAGCCCATCCTAGTTTTTCAGCCTTCGTCTTTTGCATCCCACTTCCAATTCCTGCCTCCATCCTCATAATATGCCCATTCTTTTGACGACTTCCGTCTGTCACTGGTGATACTCCCAATCTTCTCTATATACATACACTAATTTCTTATCCCATCCCTTGTTAAAAATTCTTCTCAACATCTCTGTTGCATCCATCCTCTCTTTATCTCCTGTCTTCATATTCATCAATATATTTTTGTATATATATATATATAATTCTTCCTTTACTGAGTGACTGACAGACTGACCACGTTTAAACGAAACTACCGAACGCACAAACTGAATTTATATGAGTTTAGAGGAGTAGGCTAGCCCTAAGAGAGGCTTGGGGAATAAAGGGGATGAACTGATAATTATTTTCGCTTTAATGGGTTCCCTTGAAGTTTTATATGTATCTTTCTCCAGAAATAATATGTAACCGAACAAAACATAAGCAAAGTCGCGGGCGGAAAGCTATTAATTCTGTATTTATTATCAATATTTATTAATAACTTAGTCCGTTGCATGCGAAACTCTTGAAGTAGGTAGATTCAAAATTACAGATGCATGAAACAATAAGGATAATATTATATGCATTTATGTGTATTAAGACATTTAAACCCATAAATAACTTCTTGATCATGAGCCTACGGCCTGTTTGTGTAAAAAATATGGAATCTTACTCCTAAACCTTCAGGAGTTATGGAAGGTACACACGGACAGACATCCACGACGATTGTATAAAGTAGCTTTCCCTTAATAAACATCAATAGATTTATAGTTTTTCATCCTTAAACCTTTTGGAATATTTATTACATATATAATACACAACATATATTATATAAATTGTTCTGGTTATATTCAATTTAATACATAAATACATAGATAATGAAATAATCATAGAATTCAAGGACTAAAATCTTTAGACCTAAAAAACTTAATTTAAACACAGGGTAATACAATATGATTAATGATTATATAAATAAAGGGTTGAAATATTAAATCAGGGCGTGTTTAATGTAGATAAAAATAGTATTTTTAAGTTTGTTTTAAGGTGAGTAATAAAATATGAATGTTTGTTTTTCACACGCAAACGTAGAAACTAATATAAATGTAAGGATGGTTAAGTTTAAATGAAAATATGTAAATGGATATTCATTTAGTAGATTTTAATTTGTATTATTGATTAAAGGTATTTCTTATACTTTATTGTTAGTAACTATCGTATTTTTATGTAATAATCTTTAACATAGATAGGTTACATTAAACGATAGAAAAGAATTATATAATAATAATAATATCACAGGACAAATTACACACATTGATCTAACCCCAAAGTAAGCAAATTATTTGCTTGTGTTAAGGGTGTTAGACAACGATACAAACATATAGAAATACACATTATAAAATATACTGCAAATATATTTGATAAACCACCCTGATATCTATGTTCATTACATACATGCCTGTCCCTGTCGGGAAACGAACCTGAGGCCCGTTGCGCCGCCATACATTTGGCGTTTGCGCTTACCACTCGACCAACGGGGTGGTATAATGAAATCTTGGGCTTATATTATCAGTATAGTTATATTAGCGGTTTCGCCCTTATATGTTTAAAGTTAAAGTGAATAAATAATTTCAATTCGTCAAATTGTTCACTCGTTCATTAATTCGTTATATATTAAAAAAAACCCTGTTTCCGTTCGTGTTATTATCAAATAAATAACTTGTAAGTTAAAATTTAAACTTCGCAATAACATTGCATGACCGTTTTTGTCACTTTTAGGACTACAATTAATTTTGTGATTTATTCACGCTTTATATAACAAAAGAGTTTTTATTGTTTTATTATTACTTATTTTGTATTATTAGAAAACATAAATTACTAGTATTTTTAATCAGAATAAAAACTTCCTATCCTAGTTTCTAAAATCCTAGTTTCCAATTTCAACACTTTTGTTTAATTTATTATAAAATTATTATATTTTGAAACTATTAATTTTAAATAAAATTAAGTCCAAGTCTAAGTTTCTTTTTACAAGTCGTAAAAAAATAATATTACGTGAAATCAAATTCAATCAATTATACAAGAATTTAAACACAACGATTTCAATTCATTTATTTATAGTAATATTTTGTGACATTTCTTAAGATGGCCGTTTTACATAAAAATACGATAAATAATGTCATTATCAATCTGGTACAAATATTATTTCATTCATAAATGGTAATATGTAGAATTCTTTTATAATCTGATAAAATCAAGATTTGACAATAAAAATATTTAAATACCTATGTGAGGAAATACTTTTGCTATAATAATATTTAAATTATGTGTATTTGAATTCTTTATTATGTGGGTAGCTTTTTTATTATTGTTTCAAATATATAAATAACCTCATCCAATTTTTTTATCTGTGCAATGCTACTAGAAAAAGGTTATAACTGGAAGTCCGTTAAGGGTCAACAAAGATATAATCAACGGCCCTAATTAACGATAATTGTTGAATTTTACTGATAAACCTTATCACCAGGTATGGTATCACCACTCGACCACCCATGAGGTCACGTGGGATATTATTTGATAACGTAACTTTTTAACAACATAAATACCTAGCAATTGGCACCCAAAGCAGTGTCGTAAAAAAAAGTAAGTAACGTAAAATAAAACGCCAAAAGTAATAATCATTTTCTAACATACCTAACCTGTAAATTTTTAACATTATAGACTTATGATTTAAATAATATGACATTATCTGTATACTTTATACTTGCTATTACCACAATAATTGATCAAATGGGAATTCTTACAATACAGACATAACTTACAAAAAAATTAAACAAAAACATTGGACTAAATAAAATAAACATCAAAAAGCCCTTCAAAAATAAAAATCATTTGCTTGTATTATCCGACAATTTTAAATAAGTTTATAGGAATATTAATATTAACTATTACATCTAAAGTTATTTAAAGCAGGGGTGTTAAACTCGGGCCTCGCTCATCGCGTGCTACTAAACTATATAATGAGATGCTGATTTGATGTTTCGTTCTGAAATTTTCGCACCTTCCACCATCCCTGTAATTAGCTCGTAATAAAGCGAATTGAATCTTTAGTCACCCTCCCTCTTATGACATTATTGATATGTGCAAATGAGATGCAGATTTGGAAGCGTCATGTTCGAATACATAATTATTTTTGCAGTTAAGTAAATCGATTTTAAATTCTAATTCTATCGACATAAGGCTGTTAATTATTTTTACTTATATGAACAGATTTTTGTAAATATTTTTTCTGTATGTCAATGGTGTTAATTTGAATAAATGAGAAACTGAAGAGGTGTTAAAGTGGGTACTTAAGGGTCTTGACTGGGTAATTGTGGAAAAAAATGTAGCAACACATCCGATGCCACGAGCGTTTACAGCTGCTTAAGAATTTTCCACGAAACTGTTTGCAAATTAGTGTAGCCATTAAATAGGGGCTATTTATATAATAGGGAGATATTATTGTGGTAATAATGAAAAATTAGATCAATTTGTTAACGCGTTTTATATTTTAAAGTAATATGTCGATTTGCTGTAGCTTAAGAATGTATTTAGTTTCGTAATGATTTGTAATACTAGTTATTATGACGTGTCTAGAATAGTTTCATTATTTTATTTCAATATTAGACCTCTTTAAGGATAAGTAGAGAGTACAATATATATTTAAATAAACATTTAGAAAACAGATTTAAATATTAGGTTACATTATTATAATTTAAATAGTTTTTATTTTATAATTTAAAAATTGGTAAAATACGCATCAGTTTCTCGCGTCATTACTGTCACTAAAATTAAAATGGCCGACGTCAAATACAGTCTTCGTACATGATATTGTAATTTTATTGATCATTACACTGACTACATATAATTATCTTAATAATTTGGCTACTTAAGATGTGGTTATTTATAATAGAGATATTATTTTATAGTTTCTTACATATAATTCTATATAGCATGAATATTATAAGAGAAGAAGGAAAAAGAAGACTTGGATAGAGTGAGAAATAATGTGAAAGAAACATCTATGAAGACGTAAGAACGAACGAGATAAAAAATATTTAAGAGAAGGACAGTATGTCTACCATAGACATGTTTATATAATTATCTTTTATTTAAAAATCAAGTAAGTTCCGCAGAGAAGTTCCGGAATAGTGTTATCCAACATTATTAGGTTCATTCTGGAATAAGTATGTTCCGTAAAATATCTTGTTGGTGGAAGCCGCCGGTAACTTAAATTAGATTTCATATTTATTCTTTTTATGCTCAAGGTTTTTTTTATATATAAATAAGGTATATTTTTTTATATATAAATAATAATAAAAGAAGTATTAAATTCAAATAATTTAGGAATTATTAAAATTATCACATCTTTTAAAATTTTGCAGGCTTGGTAAATAATTGTTAAAAAACCTGGAAATATTAAGAAATTTATTTCTAAATTAAAGCACTGAACCCACCAGGTTACATTACATCAACTTGGCGGGTTACACATAAAAAAAGTTTAGTGACATCATAAACATAAACAGACATCGAACCATGGACTCTTTACAAAATAGAATATATTAAGTCCAATTATGAGAATAAATGAAAATAAAACTTAATATAAATACTGAATTATAATAAACTTGTGATATCAATGTCATGCGACACGAAAATGCAAATATGGTTGCCTTTTTGTGCAGTAAGTTACATTTGAAACGCTTTTAATTGGGTTTTTATTATTAAAATGAATTGTACTTGATTTATTATTAAGGAACTGTGGTTGTAAACTGATTGCTATAATAATTGTGTGAAAAATCATATTCAGCTGCCCATTTGGTTGATATTTTGATAGACAGTAAATCATAACTCTTTACGGTGTTGTCAAATAAAATAAAATTAACAGCTTTTGGTGGTATAAAACAATACTTATTTATTTGCCGTCAAAAATATTTAAGCCTTCGGGTTGGTTGATATTTTAAATTACCACCAATTAAAACTCTTTACGGTGCTGTCAAAACATTTTAAAAAATGTAAACCGTTTTAAACATAGAGAAGGGAAGCCTACCAAAAATGTTTCTATCGAAAATAAGGAGAAAGCAAATAAGGGTACCTATCAGTCTCTCTTTCTTACGTTTTTGATTATACAAAGATAAAGATGTTATAAACCAAAATCAGCTAATTTGTCAGCTAATCCGAACGTTCCAATATTCCTCTGGTTTTTAATAGTGCCGGATTAGTGACATTCTACTGTATATATATATATATATATACATACATATACACCCTAGCTACATATGTATTTTCATCTAGGTTATTATCCCCCTTTCAGGTCAGTGACTTCAACTGTGAGATCTAACTTTCCTAAATACGTTTCTTTCTGTGGGAGAGTAAACCCTAACTCCTGCCCTTCCTGGCTGTATTCTAGTCTCTCCTCCCTCCCCATTCCTCATGTCAGATGTTCCATCATCTTATTTAAAAAAAACTTTTAAGTAACATTCAAATGAAGTCTTACATTTTTTCTTTATTTGACATGTATGTTTGGGTTTATTGTACATAACTTCAAAAGTATATAATTAACAGGTTATTTTTTTCCTTTATATCATTATTTTGGTATAATATGTTTCTAAGATATTTTTAACATTAAACTGACTCGCACAATATTGACACCAAAATAAATGTAAGCAAGAGAAAGTGCTGCAATTATTTAAAATTATTATGTTATCAAAATCCAATATTAAACAAATAACATTTTCCAACCTACATTATATTAATTAAAATATAATATTAAACTAAACACTATTTCTTTATTATCTGAAAACATTATTTAGACCGTAGGAATCAAAAGAGACCGTTAGCCAGACTTTATAGAACGGTCTGGTCTGGTTCTGTTTCATAGATATAATATTATGAGAAAGAATATTTATTTAATACTTATTATATTATACTATTCGTATTAGTTTTTACAATATGGTATTATTATTTTCTGGTTTGTTCTTGTAGGTTTTATTGACGGATTTTTAATAGCTTATTGTAATTATAAAAGACGTCGGTATAATTAATAGAGAATATCAAAATAATTATAGCTTCATTATGTAACATAAAAGTTTTTTTGTAAAGTTATTAAATTATACTTCAAAACAGCAAAAAAGTCAACAAAACAGAAATGCCCATTGGAAATATAAAGATCATCAAAGAAATAAAATGATCTCCGAATTAAATTTATTATTTTTAGATATGATCAAAATAATAAACTTTTATATTTACAAATAAATAATTAAGTGTTCCATTTAAAAAAATCCAAAAATAGAAAAAATATCATCTTCAATTCATTCCATACTAAAAATGTAAAAACAAAAAAGTTTTTAATATCCATCTAAAGCGTTCAATTTTAAAAACTGGCTGGAAATAAAAATAGTTTTAATGAAATAAAGGTAAACGCACATTATTTTGTTTGTTCTGGGCGGAGGGTGGTCTCTGTGTGTGGTGATGCAAATGCCTCGCCACTTCTCGCTGCTATCTATATCTGGGTACACTTACACCGACCTGTAACACGTTCAAATAATTGGATTTTAAAATAGTTTTGTAGTAGGTTCGATTTTGGGTTATATATTATATAATGGTAATTTTATAATATTTTAAAATTGTTTGTATTTACATATGTTGTTCTACAGTATTGAATTAAACTTTTTAAATATTTTATCATCAATCATTTTACCAATATGTGAAATAACAACTTTTTATAAAATACTTTTATGAAGGAGTATGAAATTTGGCATTGTTAAAGTTTATAGCATTTTTATAAAATAATATTAGATTATATTAAACGAATGAAAAAACATTTATACACACTACAATAAAAAACTTTACACACACTACATCATTGTTTACGTTAACACTGTTAATACGATTATAAACATTAAAACTTAAAAATAAGATTAAATTTAGGCCATTAACTGACTACAGTATAAACAAAATATAATAAAACGTCATATTAAATAAAAATACTACCTATTTCATTGATAATAAAATTAATTAATTATATACTAAAAGTAAAAATCCAATAAAATTACAGTACGGTGTGACATCAACCGCCATTACTTCGAAACAAGCAAGTAAATGAAGATATATCCAGAACCAGTTACCACAGATTATAAATATATTAAATAAATCATCCAATTAATGATAATGTGCCTTTATGTCTTTAATTTACTATCTGTGGTAATTTGTATGTGTTGTCTCGAGAATTTTCAATCATGTATCTACATGTTCGAATTTCGAATTTTGGAATTTAGTTTAAATTTGTTTTAATGCTAATAATATTTGGGCGTGGTTTTAAATTGTTCCGCCTTCGTTTAAAAATGTCACTTATAATTGATTCAACATATTTCTGGTTATTTTTATTATCAATTTGAATGGTCTTGGATTTATATTAAAAATAAAAGAAATAATCTGGTTCATCTAAATTTGAATGAATCAGGTAAGAGACCGGCACGAGAAGGGATGCGAAACGATGTTTCGCTACTTTACTTATTATTTATAACTATTCTCAACTGGAATTGATAAATAAAATAAATTAATATTTATACTTAAATTATAGCAATGGCAAAGATTAAACTCAATATGAAACATAAAACAAAATGGCGTGAGTAGAAAATAAAGTCAAACAAAACCGAGATATTGTTAATAATCTTACATATTGGACATCTTCTACAAAAAAAAATCGAAGGTTATTTTTAACTAGACGTTACAATTCATCCAACTCACAATTCCAATTAAGTGAAGGAAAAACTAAATAATAAAAATATAATATGAAATTTGACTTAATAAAAACAAAAAGGTTAAATAAAAAAAAATACACTATAGGTACTAGAAATCACAGCGTCCCTAAATTAAAAAATCAGAATGTCATTACAAAATGGCGTCAGCAGAATAAAGTCACCCACACAATCTGAACACACCTCGGACAGACAAGTAGTTTAATTGACCGCTG
The DNA here is from genome assembly GCA_959347355.1 of Napeogenes inachia. NCBI lineage: Eukaryota > Metazoa > Arthropoda > Insecta > Lepidoptera > Nymphalidae > Napeogenes > Napeogenes inachia. Next base: position 7,836,527 of record OY365795.1, on the reverse strand, counting down.
GGAGGTCTCGAGGTGTTTATGCTAATCAATTCGGTAGTTTGTTTTTTACTCACAATCGGATCGGGACGTTATTTTTAAAGGGGTTCCGTTCCGTTTGTTCCTTTGCCCAGTTTCAATTCTATATTTCGAATTAAGAATTAGTTATTGATTGAATCTTAGTTATAAGAGTTATTTGAATTTAATAAAATATATTTGATTGCATGTTATTCAAAGGTATACATTTAAATTACGAAATAGAATTTTAACAGATTGTACAAAGAATTGTCAAATCAAATTAAATTCTTTTAAAAACTTAATTTTATATAAAGATCTCGATATAATATTAATTTTAGCTCAATTAATCCAAAAATATTTATTAAAGTTTATAAATAAAATAAAATTAATAGGTATACTGAACCCTTTTATCGTGAAAGGAGCTCCATTGACTATTTTTAAATCCGAGCGTATAATTTAGTTCTGTCGCCGTAATATCTTAATGTATTCTCCGGAAAAATTTAAGTTGTTTTTCTATTGACTTCATTAATAATGGCTTGTTATTATTTATTTAATAATAATTTGATTGATTTTAACAAATTTAAATTCAATTTAATCTAATCTAATTAATTAATATTTCACTAAATTAGTATATCCCATTCGGATCAATCCTTTAGTATTTTACAAATAACAGACCCGGCAGTCTTGTTATATACATAGGTACATATTATCATTTTTTTAGTATAAAAAAATAGTAGGTACCTACAATAATAAATATTTTTGTATGTATAAATTAAAAAAAGTTTTTGAAAATTTTTATTTTTAACGAAGCTGCAGTTTAAGACTAAATTTCTTTAAAAAATATACTTAAATATAAAAAAAAAATAACAAAACTTACGACATACATATATATATATATATTTATTAGATAATTGGCTTTTAGTGGTTTTTTATAGTAGATATAGTTCAATAACACCTTATCAGTTATAAATCGTAACAAAATTCAATTAGATCACCTTGACTTAGAAATACATATATTGATATATGTATGTCTTTAATGTACATTATACTAAACCAACAGTTTTGATTTTTAAGTTGACGCTGGACTCTTATTTTCATTTCTCTATCCATATTATTTTACCATTACCTTCTTAGTCAGTGCTGTGCACGTGTTTAATCAAAATACATTTTAATAAAAATACCTTCTTTGCGTTCGAAAAATCCGCATACCTGATTGGTTACGGATATCCCAACCAAGATGGTAATGGCCGGTATTATGTGAAACTATCCGGTGGCAAAAAAATTCGCTGCCAATTTAACACTACCCTCTAAAAAACCAAAGGCTGTCCTCATCGACGTAGTGGGACGCCACGGGATCGCTTACTTTTTATATGTCACGGTACGAAAACCTAATGTAAGATTATTATAATTATTTAAGAAATAATAATTCCTCAAAACTTTGAACTATAACAGATGAACTATGACCGGCTCTAATTATAACATTAACAATAATATTTATTAAATAATTTATTTAACGATAACTAAGTTGAGATGAAATCAAAAATAAAACAATAATATTAAAGTAAAACATTACACAATAAAATAATATAAATTGTTATAAAAGTTACGAAGGTTATTTTAGAATTATATTTATTTCTTCCTCAATAAAGTTAAATTTAAAATATGCGTTAAAATAACACGCAAGTGGGGTAAATTGTAGGTAAAATATTGTTTAGATACTGGCAACACTACAAAAAATATATTTTAAATGTATAGCAAAAAATCGCAATAGTGATGTGGGTGTAATATCGATAGACTATCTCCTTATATATGTGGATAATAACATATTGACGGTTTAAAGGCTATTTAGTCTAAACGACATGTTTCAGCTAACTAGAGTTACATATATATTATGTATGTCTTTATTGGAAAATGTATGAATTTTCTTTTTGAAATTGACTCTGTACTCTTCTTTTTATACCTCTGTCTATTGTTTTAAGTGGTACTAAGTTATATATATTTGGCATCACAAAAAATCACAAGTTTCGAATTATACATAACAGCATTTGGCAAATGTTAGACCAAACGACCTTGGAAAATCGATATCAAAAGTCCTTTATAAAAATATATATGTATATTTAAAAATATGCATATAATAAATTTGCAATAATAATGTGTAAATATATTTTATCGATTAAGTTTCTCCTAGTGCGTGTTGTAGTTGGTAAAGCGTCGTTTTGTCGTCTAATGTTATGCTAATACACCCTGTAATGATACGGTCGCCGCGGTCATGGGCACGAGCTTTATGGAATCATTCATATTTTATGATTTTTATTACCATAATCAGATAAAAAAATGTATATTAACTAAAGGAAAAAAAAATAAAATTCGTATTAAAAAAAATAGCTGTTCGTTGACTTACCTACTTACATCAATAAAAAAAAATCTATATATTTTTACGTTTTCATAAAAGTTTTCTTGGACTAATTTGGAAGTATATAAAAATATATAAAAATGTACACAGAAGTATAACATAATGATTTATCGATAATTTTATTAATTAGCGGCACAACACTATATCATCTTGATATGCAAAACGAAGCGTTATCAGATCAGTAACGAGTGAGCACGCTCTTGGTGACGAATTATTAGGCTTTTATATAATATTACTAATATATATATAATATATACATGTATATATACCTATATATGTATATATATACAAGTATATATTATATAAGTTGTGTAATATAATGTAAAGTTTATTTGCATTTATGCATATTCAAATTGTGAAAATATATAGTTATATTGGGAAACTTTTATTCACAAATTAATAAATATTGATAATTTATTTCGATATTTCGAATCATAAATATAAATAATATTCATAATATTTTAAAACATTTTATTTATTTATTAAACCATCTATAAGCTGAGCACAACACTAAGGCGTGTCGGTTAAGACTCAAAACTGATATTTGCGTGTAGCACAAATTTTATTTCATTTTTTTTATTTTCACGGTGATCGTAGCACTGATAACATCGATATCGATTTTCCTCCAACACGCACCTCACTTAAATTATTATTTAGTACCGCATCATAAGTACTTTTAATTTGAATAAATTATTTAACCAAAACAATGGCTGACAATCTTAACATGGCTATACATGTTTATAGATATTTTCAAACAATAATTTCGCTTGTTGCATTTTTTCAATGCTTATCCAAACTGCAAAGTTAGAAAGATTGGTTAGGGTTTTTAAAAGAAGCCTAATGACATCTATAAGGCTTCTTTTTACCACCAGATAAAGACGACGACACCGAGACGGGTAGCAATTCGGAAACTCAATTTGTAAAGCGAAGGAACGGTATCCCAGAGGTCGAGGGTTCGAATCCCTGCCCGTATCCGTTTATCTTTCATTCCATATTTTTCAAAAATTAAATAAACATAACATGGCTATATATATTAAATGATATTTTTAAAATAAAGATATCATGGTTTCAGTAATTCTTGAGATTACTTAAGATAAAAGCAATCTTTTATTGTTTTTGAAGAAACCTTTTTTAAATGTCGGCTACTGTTTTTAAAATGCCGCCTATGTTTTCGTGCTGAATTTATGGCGTTTTTAAAATTTAAGTGCTCTTAAGATTAGATAAAGGGTTTTGATATTTATTTTTTTTAAATCTATTTTCGTATACAGTTTAGAAGGTCGTCTATAAAGCATGTTATAAAATATTATATAATGTCACGTATAATTTATAAATAGTAACCTATACATATACACGACATATACTTATATAACTTATATTATATAAAACATAATACATATGAATACAATATAAAGTATAATAAATAAATAAAAAATATCATAAAAATAAAACCTAGGTACTTGGTATCAATACTTTTTTTATTTTTATATAAGTAAAATATTTAATCAATGACAGATGACTTTATTTTTTTTATTTGTTTCAGAACCAGCCCAAGGATGCCACATACAGGTAAGCATTAGTCCCACGCACGACGGCGAATATAAAAGCGCAATCCCTAATTCAAGATCGGATCCAAATCTTAATTAACTCAAACGACAGGCATTAAGCCGAAAGCTAAGACAAAACAAGAATTTACCTCACACATTGAAATCATAAGCGTTTCAAAGAAGCCCTATCGTTGGGACCATTACCGGTAATTAAAAGAATCGAGTCGAAAATCGAGATAATATCCGATTCGTATCGGCCCACCGCTAAGGCGACTCGGTCTCTAATTCATTATACGGCCATTTTACATTAGTGGTTACACTTGACACGCTAACCTCTTGATTTTTATTTTTGCTGTGACAGGTTAAAATATACACAATAAAAAGGTTTTCAAATTGGGTTTCCAATAATGCATTATAAATGTTAAAAAAATATATTTTTAATACAAACTATTTTTTTTTATGAATGTTAATAAGTTATTAGTATTAAATCGCGAGAGAATAAAAAAAATATATATATGAATAAAGAAATGGTCTTCACAAATATATTTTAGGTCATAAATAATAACTAACCAACATTATGACACTAAAAAACGGTATTTTAATGATAACCAATAAAAAGTTTTCTCTCCGTATACTTATTAAAGTATGTAATAATATTAAAATAGTTTGAAGTGCGAATAGTTTTGAATCAAGATCACACACGATGTTTCCGGCTTAACGAAAATTTAAATAATTTTATTAGTTTATTCTTGTTTTTCCACATATGATACTAATATAATTATTTTTATTAACACTTCAAGCTCTAAATAGTTAAAATACCATCTTTATATTCAATTATGGTATCTGTGTTTTTCTGCTTTTTCCATTTTGGTGTTAGGTTAATTTTGTTGTTAAAAAGTTATCAATGTACTTTTTTTTAACTTAAACCCAACTTAGTCGTGAGCGCTGTTGAAGAGATCGGGTATTTTTCTTACAAAAAAATCTTTGCAACAACAATTCGTCTCCAAGATATATTTTTTTGATTCAATTATAACATGCGTTTCATTAATAAAAAAAACACAAATGTCAAAAAAATCCGACTCTGAGCTTTTACAGGAATCAAACATTTTTCACTTTTATTAATAAAATTTTATATTTAAACATATTACCTACGTCCAAAAACCTACAGAAAACAAACACACACTTAAGATAAAGATCTATAATATTCTCCAATATTGTCATGTATAATAGTTTATTTTTAATTGAATACAAAATAACAAAAAAAAACCTGCTATTAGACTTATCCAATAAAATCACACTCAAATATGAATAAAATAATATGTATAAAAAACACAGATATTTTTTTCTATATTTGTTGAATATGTTTGTATTTTAAACATATAATGATAAAAATATTTTAATTGTAGTTTATATTTTCTTTAATATAAAAGCAAAAACTAAATGTATTATCTGTAACTAATCTTATAGTGAAGTTATTATTTTTCTTATATCAATATGTTCAATAACATATAAAATATATTGATGAAATATTTTAAGAAATGTTCCAATATGATGAAAAATATACGAAACAGATGATTTACACTCGAATTTCACAGATAAGATTTTTATTTGATATCCAAACTATATATTTTATAATTTTTAACAAATACAACATAAAAGAATTCAATAATTAAAAATATATTTAAATCAGTCTTATCCACATTAAATCTAAATCATCCGCTCCGTCATTTTAAATTTTCTAAATAAATGTTTACATCTCTGTTACACATATATCAAAAACTTTATACTTTTTTATTGATAATTAAAGTGGATACGTATCATGAATTTAAACAATACAATTTTATTTATGATAGAACTGTCCTTTTATATATGAAAAAATATAAATATTTTTATAAAAGTACAATTTACATAAAATCTAAGAAAATGTATATTATTATATTTATTATAATACATGATATAATTTTGTTATATTTATGTTCAACAATATAATATATAATAATTTCATTGTTAATAAATTATTAAAATTTATTTATTGATGGTTAGATAACGATCCATTTCATTATCATCCAAGCAAGTAACGCAATTTTTACACATGCATACAGTAAGATTGTCCATTCATTCATTCATTCAAATGAAAGAAAAATGTCGCTTAAATCATTCATTCGTTCAAAGATTATATCAGTAATTAAGGCCTAAAATCCTATTATCATTATCTTGTTAATCCATCAAGGGTTGATTAGATTAATTGATTGACTTATAAAATCAATAATAACACACATTTTATTAACACATAAAAGCAATATTTACGTAAACTCTCGAATTATCAGATCGTCCTTTAGTACCTACATCGGAATTGTCAAAAGAGATTCTCTTGATAACTTGTACATATTAACATAAACATGTTATCAATTTATACAAATAATGAGATACCTCTTTTAAATTATATTGTATTTAAATAAATAATTGTCACATCGACTTTGAAATAATAGACAAGAAACTAACTTAAAAAATTAAACCTTTATTTCTTTGACAACTTAGTTGTACTTAGTTGTTAAATATTATACACTAATTTTAATAACTATTGACATCGGCCTCCTCCAGACTCTTCCAGTGGTATCTATCCCTGGTTGACTTACTCCATACTTTAGGAAGATCATCCTCCCACCACTTGACCTGCCTGCCTCGAAGATGCTTTCTATCTCGAGGGTACCATACCGTTTTGGAACATTTTTCTATCTTGGATCTATTTCTAACATGTGACCAGTCCATCGCCACTTTAATTCTTTTCTTTTTTGGCAACATCGACCGCATTCTTTTGTTCTTTTCCTAATATTCGTGAGTCGGCATTTATCTTTTAATTTGAGTCCAAGCATGCTCCTTTTCGTACCATGTTGACAAACCTGTAATCTTTTGATACAGTTCTTTATTAGTGTCCAAGTCTGACATCCATAAGTATCGGCAAAATGCAGGTATTTAAAACTTTTCTTTTTTCCGTTGTTGATATGGATTTGTTTTTCATTACCTCTTTTGAATAATTGTTTAAAGTCATATAATTAAATTTATGTTAAAAAAAATAAGTTAAATAATTATTGACGTATAATTGGTAAGACTACATTCATCAATAATAAAATAAAAATCCACCGAAGTGCGAGTCGGATTGCCCACGAAGGGTTCCGTACAATTATTTATAAAAAACGCCGAATATTCATCTTGTTTTTTGGATGATATCTCTTAAATACTGATTATATTCTGTTTTTAGTATTTTTTTGTTATAGCGGAAATAGAAATACATTTAAACGTGAGTGATACGGTAGCTCTATTGGTAGAGCGACGAGATAGTTTACCAGGGGATTCAAATCCCTGCTTCGCTTCATTTTTCATTATATATTAATTTTAAATTTAAATAAACTTACATAGCAATACATATCTATAGATATTGGTAAACAGAAATACATCACACGTGGATATTTCAACTGGCTAGCTATCACGAGGTATAAACCTGGAGGTATTCATGAGGTACAGCCTGGAGTCAGAGAGACGGATAAAGAAGTCTTATTAATAGAGTTCCGTTTTAACCCTTTGGGTACCGAACCCTAAAATTAAATATTTTAATGCTTTCTGTTTCTTGTATAAAACAACTTAAAATCTTTAACATTATTATATCAAATCTCATTTCATTAATTATTTAAAAATGTATTGTATGGTAAAATTAAACAAACTGTCATGAGTTTCAGGTAGACTTTTATTTTGAAACAATTGTAAAAAAACAATTAACAATACAAAAGTTTCTAAACATGTATACAAATAACTAAAGTATCTGGTAATATTTATTATTTAACAGATTTTTAATAAATGCATATGAAAGTAAATAAAGTACTTTAAAAAAAAATTTTCTATCTTCCTGTCTATTTGTTCCGGATCATCTCTGATACACATGGACCGATTTTAATAGAAATTTCACTGACGGTTAACTGATGGTATAAGGAGTAATTTATCCTACGTTTATTTAAAAATTCCTCAAAAACTAAATACAATCCAATAAAATAGTAATATTTTTTATTATATAAAATTATTAGTTATATAATAATACTATTTCTTCACTGGTGTCATATACGGACACCACATTTGTTTAATCATACGATTTTTCAAGGAAAGATTATTATCTGGTAGTTCATGAGGTTGTAATATCTTTTTTGCTTTTGGTTTCAAGAATTTCATGTCCTCATAGTCAACCCCATGTGGTAACCATTTTACAGTAAAACCAGATCCTATAAGATATTTAAAAGATTTGTTAATATATTTTATTTTAAAATAAATAGTTTTTTATAATGTTCTTTGCATGTATAAGTATTGTGTTATTATACATAACTTATTTACAAATCATTAGTTTATTTACTTGTTAAGATCACCCCACACTTTAGCTTTTGACACCAAAAAGTGTTGTAATATTATTTACTAAGTATTATAATATGTTTTGTTTAAAACTTAAATAACATGTGTTCTATTAATCACGAAAATAAAAAATCCATTCATATTTTTTTTATTGTAATGAAAATAATCCAAAATGTCTTATCAGTTTATATATTAAAAAAGCGATATCTATAATGTTATATACATATTTGTTTTTAAAACCATAACATTTCCAATTTTAATTATAACATACAATAAATAAGAATAATAATAGTAATTAAGATCCGTTTATTTTAAAAATATGAATATACATATTCATATAAGTTAAAGCGAGACAAAAAATCTAGAAAGAGACAAACAACGCAATCTAACAGAGAAACGACGGCGAAGATCCAATTTACTAATTTATTCTTTCAAATAAAATGGCGTGAACATTCCATAGAGTTACTATAGATTGAGTAGGGAAGCCATAGGCATACACGAGTATCTAACAAATAATAAGAGTGGCGAAATGAGAGACCCATACTTATCTTTGTCTAATCACACATGAAAGAGAGAGACAGATAGTTAGGGTCATTTGCTTTCTCTTTTTTTAGATGAACATATTACTGACTTCCCTATTCAATGTCTAATAACTCTTTGCAATATTCTTACATATTAATAATGTTTACCACTCACTATCATAATTAGCAATTATATCTGGTCGTAGCGTCCCAACAGTATAAAACTTGAGTTTATCCACAGCAGCATGGTATTCCTCACAGCGGCATCTATCCATATTAAATATAATAACAAAATTAATAAATATTAGTAATTAAAACATCTGTCCTTTTTGTTGTCTATTAATCTGTAAACGTCACTTGTCAAAATTGCAAAGATGTTTTTTTCGAACTATAATATGTGCTTTCAATCAAAAAGTTTTTATTAACGATTTTGTTTTCAAAATTTTAAAGAGGTTGTGATTGTAATAAAAATGGTATGCGAGTTGAATCAAAAAAGATTTTAATCCCATTTTTAATTAAAGGTTAGGTATTTTCCTTCTTATTAAATATTGGTATCGTTTCTAAACCTTTCTCGAATGTTCTGGAAGCATCTAGAAAACGATACAGAAACGAATGTCAAGTATAACGATTTATTCTTATGGTAAAAGTAACTGACACTGCTTTAACAGAGGCATCAACATTTATCGTTTTTTTGTTAAGTATTTACACCGTAAATGATAAAATTGCTATAAAAGTCGTGAACGGAATAAAAATACAAAGACTTACACAAGTTTAAAGGATTAGGGATTCCGTATGCAATATATTTACCAAAGATTACTTCATCTTACATTCCAATTATATTATAAATAAAAATGTGAGTTTGTGTTTTTGTTACGTTCTTTTGTCTTAACTATATTATTGTAATTATGATACTCACACATTTCCAGGTTCCAAAGTACTGTTCTCTAAAAAGATAAAAGATGCTATTTTTACCCATACATCGCAAAAAATGTCACATAAAAATCCTGTAAGAGATAAAAAAACTGTTAACTCTACTATTTTCGTAACAAAAAACCAACTATTAAGAAATACAGAAGTCAAATTACAAGACTCCTTTATTTTGAAGTCGGTTAAAGCCTAAAAGGCTTTGTAATATGGGACCTTAATTCGCGGAAACAAAAATCTGCTCCCGTTCGCAATCGGGTTATAAAATCGGTCAAGAAATGTTAAGTTAGCCATAACTTGGTCGATATACGATCATATATAACCTTTTTACGATATTGTAAAATTCAAACCTTATGGTTCTTGAATAATAAAGTGTATAACCGCGATTTGGTTTACTTTGTTCATTATGCAAGTATCTGTAGCTAGTTGTTTTTTATTTATTTTATGTCACTGGTAAAACTTTTTATTTTTTTGTTTTTACTTTTTAGTATATGATGTTAATCATTTATTTAATAATATTTTTTTACTTATTTTTTTATTATTTTATGGAAATTAAAAAGGAGGTTTATTGTTTTTTGTTTAAACTTTTTGCTATATAGAAGCTGGCTATTAATTAAATTATAGGTTTTTTTTTAATTTTTTGTGCAAACTTATTGGTAAATAAGTTTGCACTGGCTGTTAATAAAAACATAGACCTTATTTTTATTAATTAAATTTAACCTTATGTAGTAATACTTGTATTCTACAAATTTATTCAGTTATTTGATCCATTTACCTTCTACTAAATCAAATATAGATACAGACATCTAAACTAAAATGTAACTTTATTATAATTAATCATAATAGTAACAATAAATTTAAGATAGTTTATATTGAAATACATATTTTTTATCATAACACTACAATTTGTTTATCAAGATTTTAAAAAGTCGTAAAACAAATGTTGTTGAGGCTGCCTGCAAGAGCTGGTAAACTAATAACAAATAAACCTGTATAATTAAAATGACAATATTTTTAACATTACATGGACACAAAAAAATGTTTTAAATGAATTATTTTAAAATACAATATATTTTAAAATACAGTGTGCTGTAAGGAGGTCTGCATTTAAGAGGTAACATATAAATATATAATTATATATTACCTCTTAAATGTAGACCTACTTATAGCATACTAGATCATAGTAATTATTAGTTATTATTAGTATAAGTCTATTCTTGTAGGTTTATAAGTCTGTGGTCAACATCTCATGAAGGTCTAAAGTTACTTATCATAATAATCTGAAAGGCTTTATTGAACACAGTTCAGGATTCATAAATAATTACAGATATAGAAAATATTTTAAACTAACCTATTATTAATAAAAATAATTAAATTATCATTATACTATATTTATGGTCATTTTTTTTTTGTATTTTTTTTTTTTGTGAATTCCGTTGGACGAAAAATAAAGATTTTTGAACTGTTTTGATTATTATCCTTTATCCTTTTTAAATAGTATTTTCTATTTTAAGGTATAACCAATATTTCTGTTATTTACATTGTTATTAAAATGCATATTATATGTAAAGTAGTCATTAAAGTAATAAAAGGTAATGTTTAAGATATTTTCCTGAAAACAAAAAAATATATATAGTCAATAAAAAAAAAAAAACAAATTATATAACAAAAGTGATATATAAAACCAATTAAGGATATCCATATAAAAAAATATTATAACTTTAATATATATGTATATAATATTTACTACGTTATAAAATTAACAAAACGCGTTTCCGCTGTTCAATAGCAGAGATTTTTATAGAGAAATATTAGTAATCAAATTAAAGAAATATATATTCTACATGTAGGCTATAGAGTTTAAATTCCTTTGATATCAAAACAGTCGTAAAGAACAGAAATTTGCAACCGTTCGAGTCCTGACAATGCCCGTGAAATGGACGGCGTTTATAAAGAAAAGTAATAAATACCAAATCACTGCGAACAAATTAGAACGTTAATTTTATAGCATTAAGGTCGTAAATCGTATAATTTGCGATGGTTTTATGGCTGTTCAATGGACACTTAACAGTAGCTCTTAACAGAGATGGATCTTGAAACAAATTAGACTTCAAAATTGTGTTTTTATAATTCAAGAAGAGTAAAAAAAAATATTTTTATTTTAATATTAGCTTTCAATATAAATTAAGGGAAACATAAAGAATAATAAAGGACATAAAAAGAAAAAAAAGAGAATAATAATTAAGAGCTCTATATATATTTCGGGTCACAGGTTTAATCTCCGGCTATAAAAAATAAATATAGAATGAAAACTCATTCATATAGGGACTGTTTATTAATTCAAATTAAATCAAATCAAATACTAAATCATCATATTTTAAAAGAAATTTTATAGAGCCTGCAATGCAGCAGCATTGTGGATTAATCTTGAACAATGCCCAGTGTTGGGTCATCTAAATAAATATAAATATAGTTTTAGTAGCAACATTTTTGAGATAAAGTAAATTCCTGTAATAGACTAAGCTGTAACACATTAAAAAACCTATAATAAAATATAATAAACATATAGGAAATTGAACAAAATAAACTGCTCTTTACAACTGTACAGTTAGCCAACATAAAAAAGCTAAATAACAGTTAGCCAACATATACAAAAGATAGATGTTTTAAATAAATATGAAATCAAGAAATCTCGTTGAGATTTATTCGATGGGGACCATCTCACAGGTCGTAGATTCAAATCGTGGGCTTATGCATTAATTTGCCACTCTACACTAATTTAAAATTTGGATAAAACTTAACATGGCTAAACATATATGGGTATAGGAGTAGAACAACTTTATAAAAGATAGGTTACTATTACTGTTATAAGCAGTTAGCCAGCGTACAAAATAGCGTAAAACAACAGCACAAATGTTAGACTGTTTTCGCTGCTGCTGCAATGAGCCGACACAAAAAGCTAAACGTCTATTACTGCGGCAACAGATAGGCAACATAAAAAAGATAGACTTCTATTACTGCTGCCACAATTAATTAACATTAAAAGCTAGACCTCTGTTATCACGGCCACAGTTAGGAAACTATGACTACGGCAAGGCAAAAAGCTATTCCTCTGTGACAGTTAGGCAACACAAAAAGCTAGACCTCCGTTACAGTTAGGCAACATAAAAAGCTGGACCTCTGTTACAGTTAGACAACACAAAAAATTAGACCATTATTACAGCGGCCACAGTTCGGCAACATAGAAAACTAGACTTCTATTTCTGCGGCCACAATTCGACAACATAAAAAAGCTAGACTGCTATACTATTGCTACAGTTAGCCAACATAAAAAAGCTAGCCTTAAACCCAAAGTTAACGTACGTAATAATGGTGATCAGGTAGAAATTGTTTTTGGCAATCAAATAAATATTAAGAGACAGGTGGAAGGTAAATAAGTCAATGTCCCTTTGTTACCAATTTGACAACCTAATGAGCATATATTATTATTTATCTGATATTGGCTTAGTTTCCGTTTTAGTTTTTTTATTCAAATTATTTTTTGTAGTTTTCATTTCGCTTACGATCTTTACATTATTTATTAACGAATTTCTTATCTTTATTAATTTATCATTTTTATATAAATCGCCTACGTGATATTTTTATTGTTTTTTTTTTTTTGTTATACATTATCTATTTTTATAAGAAACATATTCCAAAAAAAAAAATACTCGAAAATATATCCGGCATCAAACAAAACAATTTTAATTGATAGTTTTTAGTTAAATACCGCATCGCGTTTCCGGTTTCCAATGACAACTTTGTAAGTTTAAAAGATAATAAAAACCAGATTAAAAATATAGGTTCCCTTCCAGGGCAGGCAGGCGTGAACCAGTTGGGGGGCGTGTTTGTGAACGGTCGGCCCCTACCAGACGTGGTGAGGAAGAGGATCGTAGAGCTCGCGATTCTTGGGGTGAGACCCTGTGACATCAGCAGACAGCTGCTCGTGTCTCATGGCTGCGTCTCCAAGATACTCACCAGGTTCTACGAGACTGGATCTATTAGACCAGGATCCATCGGCGGGAGTAAGACTAAGGTTGGTGGAAATGTTTTTTTATGTAATTAATAATGAAATGGTTATATTTATTTAATGATATTTAGTCTTGAGTTATACTAGGTCCAAGTAGATTTTTTTTTTTTAATAATTTGTAAAAATGTACCAGTAATTATACAACAAATGTATTCTATCTATATAACAGTTAAACAGAAAAAAATTGTAATAAATGTATATATTATCGGACAAATATGCTCTATCTTGTCTTTAAGTATACTCTTCTTTGTGTACAAATATACTTACCAAGTATTCACGATATAATCACATAGGTTTAATGATAGTACACATATCATTTACGTCAAATAGCTTCCAACTCTATTGACAAGATCATTAAAGCTTCCTGAGTATCTCTAAGTACAATATTTACTAACATATGTATTAGAAACTATTAGCTGTATTGAAGTATTATTTATTAAATAACATTGTATGTAAATTATTGTTAAACATGGCTTCCGTTTATATGTTAATTATATATGTTTTAAACTATCATTTACTTTACTAGTGTAGGGATTATTAAAAATAATGCTTGCTTTCTTGTTATGTATTATAATTATTTTTTATAATAATAAATCTGTCTGTCTGTCAGTTTTATTTAAGAATTTTTAAAACATTTTTCGTTACTTTACTTATTCTTATTCAGGTAAAAATATGTCGGATATTGTTCAGGCCACAATAATAATATCGGAAATAAAAATAAATGTAAAAACAATAATTAGTTCTTTATAATAAATTAAAATAAAATAAAAATAAGAAATAAATAACCATAAATGTAACTTTTAAATAAATTTTAATTAAATCACACCTAATATATTTAATAATTTCGTAACATAAAAATTACAATTATATCAATAATTAAAAAAAATACTAATTAGCTTTGACCTTTAAGAACTCAAAGAAACTTTATAGATGTTCAAAAGTTCACGAAAACCACTAAAAGCTGATAAATCAGAATAAAAACAGAATAAACAGTGCAACCGCGTTATAAAACTGAATCGGTCGGGTCACGGCGGCTATCATTTGTAATTATATACTATAAAATCACAAGAGTTCGGCTTCTTGATGTAGGATTTCGATACGGTTGAACTGAGGTGAATCGGGTGGGTTCTGTATAATTTTTTATTATTTTTTTTTTTTGTAAGAAAAATATGATTTTTTGGAGATTTTTGTATCACTTTTGTAACATTTTTATATGAGAAAAAACAGTATTGTTGTAATTATTTTATGGTATCAGTTTTTTTCTTCTCACAAAAAAAAACATCTTAAAAATTGTCAATCAGATTTCTACATCATTATAATAAAAATGATCCAATTCCGAATTTTAGATCACATACGATTAAGAATTTCGAAAAAAAAAACAAATCTAGTAACTAAAAAAACTTTCATGAAACTTCCATACTCATCTCTAAAGATGTGAAAATCCCAACACTCATGGCTACAAATTCGGTACGCCAATAAAAGAGCCATTCCGAACCAAACGAACGCCGACCTCAGGAATTGATTAACAAAATACTTTGAATCACCGAACAGTTTTATTGTAGCTATTGAGAAAACTTAATTGACAACTAATCAACTGTTGCATCCACTTTTGATACATTTTTTTGGTAATAAAGTATCATGTACAGATTATTTTTAATATTTTATTATATATACATATATAAATATAAATTATTTTTAAATTCCACGATTCTTATTTCTTCATGTATATGGTATGTAAACAAAATATAAGTATGTGGAAAAAAAAAAAAAAATTTTTTTTACTAATTAGCTTGGACGAGAAATTTGCATATTTTTTTAAATTTTTTCAAGCCCACGCAAAGACTATACAGTTTCTTTTTACATTTATATCTACAATTATATATAAAACAATTTAATCTTCAAATAACTCAATAAAACATAATGACGAGTAACGGATTTTATATATTTTTAATAGCAATTATTGAACCTTCGATTCCATACCTAAGGTTGAAGGCACCTTGAATTAAGTATAAGAAAACTTTTTATGATGCATTTACTTTTGAATCACATCTTTGTTGAATCTGATTCAGGTGTTCGTCATATTTTTAATATTATTTTTACTACCAAATTTGATACAAACATAAACATACATATATTCTTTATTATATATGAAACATTATAATACAATAAAAATATGTTCGAAACTATCTTTATATGTTTAGCCAAATTGAAGTTATTATTTCTGTAAGGAATTGTAATATTTATATTTATTATATTATCATAATTATTACTATTATTACAAAACATCGTTTGATAAAAAAAAATGAAATATCATTATTTTTATTTTTTACAGATTAACAAAGTACTTGAAAATCTATAGACAAAAGGAAAAAATGTTGTGAACTTTTTTTTTCTTTTACTTATTTTTTTTTTCGTTTTAACTCTAAAATACTAAGTAATACTTTTAATATGTTGAAAGTTAATTAATGTTTTCTTATTTAACATAATTGTCTTATTGTCTTACCCCTATTTGTAATTTAAAAAATATGGTTGTCACTTCAAAGTTACATTTTTATTTATCGGTTTCTTAGAAAACCGTAAATTTAGAATTATTTATCGGTTTTTATATAAAATCGGACCTTAAGAGTTGAAATTATCAAACATGAATAGTAATACATTTCATACCAAAATTAAGTGTAATAAAAAAAATCCAATTATTCACAATACCGAGCGTATAATCGAAAAAATAATTTTAAATTGAAAAAGTATAACATATTTAAAAGTTATTGATCCGGATAAAGTCGTTTCAATTAACAAGTAGACAGTGGCGATTCGACTCGCAAGTAATATGTACTTGCGAGTCGAATCGCGACTGTGGGAGACCACGCACACACCACCACCAATAGAAATAACATATTACGTACAATTATACACGCCAATTTAGTATTTATTAAAATTAAAAAACGTACCATAATCGTCTGTTGTGTTTTATACGATATGCTTTTTCTAATCTTCATTACAGAAGCGATTAAGTATCGTTAAGCTTCTATTTGTTGTAATTTATAATTGAACCATCTTTTCTGTGAATATTTTTAATGTTCGTTGATTAAAATTTGAAGTTTTGGCGCCCATTTTGTAACTTTTGACGGTCTAATACTTCGTCAATGTCTGACAAATAATAAGGAGCAAGATGAGAACGATACTTATCTTTGTCTAATCACAAGCAAAAAGAAACAGATAGATAGCCTTATTTGCTTTCTCTTTTTTTTCGATGGACACATTTTAGTCTAGCTTGAATACGGAAGCTATAGGCAGAATACCTGTGCCTATGAGTGTTAGTGTCTTTCAAATAAAAAGAGGGGCAAGACGAGAACGATCTTATCTTTGTCTAACCACTTAAGCAAGAAAAAGAGACAGGTACATAACATCATTTGCTTTCCCTTTTTTTTCGATTGACTCATTTTAGAATGGCTTACGGTGAAGCAGCCAGCAGGGGCAACAGAATGAACAGAATAAATAAAATATGTGAAACAGAAACAAATTACAATACTGCAACATAAAATATTTTGAATGTCAGTGTTTGTAATTTTTGGAAATTAAGTCAAAGATGGATCTATATTTTAAGAACGGACCAATCATGATCTGGAAAATTATTTAAACTAATTTTTAATAAAATTTACAAGTTGCGATACGCAGATACCATTCACCATTGAGCAAGGGGATGTCTAAAACCAAATTGCAAATGGCCGTCGCTGACTTTATTTGCGTCGCTTGTAATTTGGCTGAACGCTAAGATATCTTAGTCAAGTGGCATTGACGCTATCCGAATAGAATAAAAGGATGGGTTTGACATATGATTAAGCTATACTATTGCTTACGTCGATTTAAAAATATGCACGCAGAGGTATAGGTGTTACATTTTGCGTTGAAATCACATTCGCCGTTCACTTTACGACTAAAGTTATGTTTTTTATGATCAATGGCCACTATTTATGGTCAAATTACGTTAATTAGAACCGACACCGCTTTATGGTCCTGAGGGCGGTTCGCTATTGACCACTTTCACACTAAATTTGTGTGCTCATTGGGAATCTATACTACTGTTCTTTTATTATCGTTATATAGATTCTTGGATATTTAGATGCTAAGTGGTAATATTTGAACTATATATATAGAATGTCAAATTTCTTCCAGTAGGTAACAATACGGTAGCTCAATTGGTAGAGCGACGGTACGGTTTTCTACAGGTGGCGGGTTCGAATCAATTTCAGATTTTTTTATTTATTTTAAATTAGCTTAAACATGTTTACAGATATTTTTAAACATTCCTTTGTCTATATTTGTGTTCCTATGGTCTAGAGTAAATAATATTTGGTTTTCCTAGGAATAATATAAAGGGTGGTTTTGTTATCAAATGCTTGATTTCATGTTATCCTTAATCAGCTCATCTTTTATTCAAACACGGATACGACAAAATAAATTATCAACAGATTGATATTTCTTTTGAGATAATAAACTGTTTTGACTAACAAAATATTTATTATATATATAAACATACAATGACGGCATCATCAGTTATATATTTTATTATAATATATCTTTTATTAATAATACAATAGGTAAAATAACTTGCCAAACTCCAAAAACTTTATATTTATTTAATTTACATATCATCTAGTTCTTATTATAATTATTTGATGTCGTTACAATATACTTATTTTATAAGACATTTTTTAGTATGTAGGTATATTCGGTATATTTTCGAATTATAGGTATTCGTTTTAACTTGAATACATTCGCAGGGGTCGCAGACTTGAATTCTATTCTATATTTTTTATTCTAACAAGGTTTTGATAACCACTCCACTCAAGATACATGGACCAAATTACATGTTTCATATAATAATAATATCACTGGACAAGTTACACAAACTGACCTAACCCCTAATTAAGCAAATTATTTGCTTGTATAAAGGGTGTTAGATCATACAAAGAAATACACATCATAAATACTTCAAATATATTTAATAAACTCAATAACCCGAAAATACAAACATTTACGATCATCTACGGTCGAGAATCGAATCCGAACCGCTTTGCGCCGCGATACGTTAGGCGTCTGCGCTAACCGCTCCACCAACAGCATGGTTATATAGTAAATATTAAATATAATAAAATAAATCTTACTTCTTATCTTATCTTAATAATATAAATGTTTGGATGGCTGGATTTTTGTTACTTAATCAAGCCAAAACTACTGAACGGATTTTGATGAAACAACGCAATATTGTAGCTTCTGTATCAAAATAATAACACATACATTATAGAAATATTTACTTTTGCACGTGGTTTTGCCTGTGACATAACAAAGGTTGTAACGCGATAACATAATTGTCGCGAGAGATCCTATTTTTAATCCTTTGATATACTGAATTTTACATAAGTATTTGTAAAAATCTTTCTTATTATCCAACGACTTTAGAAGGAGTGTTATGTCATTGAAATATACGTTATGTTAATAGAAATATAGCCAATTATGCCCTACAGTCTATACGGCTTAAAGGATTTTGACGTAAGAGGGTAGCCATAAAAATAGTACCTTACAGTCTCCGTAAACGAAGCCACGGGCAAAAGCTACTATAAAATATATTTTGCGAATATGAAAACAACTCCGTCAGCGTAACAAGTTCTGCCCAATTAGTAAGTTACCACGCACTTGCCAGGTTCATTTACCATGACTTTAGCAATACTTACTAAGTGTGAAATTTCTATCTTGCAATTATTATTTTGTACATAAAATGTATAAGATGCCAGTATATAATTAAACCAGCATTTATTTTAGAAACATCCAAAGATATATTAATTTAGTTTTTTAGCTCTTATGTTATTTCTCATCATCTTAACATTATTACTTTTACAAACATATTTTTTATATTTTTTAAGCTCTTTTTTGTCTTTATTTATGGCCGTATGCCATCTTTAATACTTTAATATATATTTTCTGTTTGACACTGTCCTCCTAAGCGGTGGACACATTTTTATGTTTTTTTGTGTATTTCAATATATTGAAGATTTTAGACAGTAGGTGGTAGGCGGTAAAGGTTTTCTTAATTTTCGCAGTTCAGGACAGAACAATGTTTTCAGGTTCGCTAGTTATGAATAGGTTTTAGAATATTTGGTATTTAGTAATTATGTTTTATTTTTTCATGTCATCCTACCTATTAAAATATCTTCTAATCTATTAAAACCAGCTATTATCATCGTCTTTATGGTAGCGAAACGGTAGCTCAATTGATAGAGCGACGAAACAGTTTTCCAGAAGTCACTGTTTCGAATTCTGTCGATACAATTTATTTAATCTACATTTATTTAAAAAATAGCAAAACAAACAATTTGAAACGGTAAATATGTCATAAAGCCATAAATGTCAGTTAAAAATCTTTTATTTGAACCTTGAACCCTCCAATTATATAAAGCACCCTTAATTTCCCGAAGCGTTATCTAAACATGATAATAGGGGGGTCAAAGAGTTCGGTCAGTTCATTTGTTCTATCTTTATTGGATCTGTGTGTAAACTGTTTAGGTTTCCGGAAGGATGTCTAACTTTTTTATTTTGGGAAAGGAGTTTTTATATGTGATTGTCATCACCGTGAATAATTCGAATTAATCTTATAAATAATTGAAATAATACTTTTAAAATTCGAATTAATTTTATAAGTAATTGAAATACAACTATATATTACAATTGAATACAATCTGTTGCCTTGGATGTAGTTGAAACTAATTTTGAATATTCTTAACCAATTGAGTCTATATATTTCCCGATATATTCTTGAAAATATGTTAATAATATAATATATAATAAATATTAATATTAATAATTTAATTCAATAACAATACAATGGTATTTTTGATAAAAAAATGACAATGATAAATATAATAATATAAATAAATACATCCAAAATACAATTATACATACAAATTTTGTAGACTAAGATTTATTTTGAAATTGTTGTGTGTTCTTTTAAAAAGGCTAGCCAAGTTGACAATTAAAAATAATCTCAATATAACAAATTCATTTATAACATAGCATATACATTGTGTACCTTTATATACCATAGATAATGTATATTATTAAAAGTTTTGAACAATAATTTAGTAAATAACATATTCTAAGTTAATACAACTCAATTATCCACAAAACGGTAGACAATGACAAATAGTTCACGATTCACATGAATTTATATTAGTATATTATTGAAAACTATGATAAGGATCAACGCAATGACATGCCAAAGTGACATTAACAGTAATGCCAACAAAATAACATGAATGTTAGTGTTTAATTGCGCAAGCAACACCGACAAGGGGCTTGTGTTGGCAACATTGACCTATTATTTAAATATTTAAATTGTGCTCTTTATTTGTAATTTTACAATTTGTAATGATTCATCGGGTTTTTCGACGCCATATTTGGTAGTTGATACTCATTAGTGATGTAGCAATTATCATTAGTGTCGTGCCAAGTATTATAGGAACATTATTGTTCTAACGATAAATAGTTTTTCATAATATTACCTATATACGTCAAAGCAATAACTATGTAAACAATAAAAAATTGATGATTTTATAAAACAAATGGACACTTCATGCATAACAAATTATAAAATACAGTAGTAACTTTATAATGGAATTTCGATTACTTTAATTCAAATTACATTATTATAAAATCGTTATTTATGTATCATTACACTAAAATAAAGCTATTGAGATAAAATAAGTTATATACATATATATAAATATATAGAATCGGATCCATCTCAGTAGACAGCCTATACAGGCAGGTACACCTATTGTACGCTGAAACTTAAAATTATTACATGAATTCTTATTAAACCTGATTAATTTAATTAATTATAGTTTAATTCACTATAAAATTTTAATCAGAACAAATAAAACAAAACCAATGTCAATTTTAACACAATTATAAAATATCATAGTAAATGACTCCTTAAAAAATCAAGGTAAAAAATAAATGTCGTTCCAAATTAGAATTAGCTTTTCGAATTTCGAACACAATTGTGGTAATTTGTATCAGTAATGGCGATGGTCAAGGCATGGGAGCAAGCACCTGTCAACCGTTGTCAACATTCACTGTTATCTCTTAATGCCTTAATAACCACATAGGGTTGTGACGTGGATTAAAAAATACAATTTTTTTATAGAAAATTTGTTGATTATTTAAAATATCAATTGAATACTTTTTGTTTAATAAATTCACTTATAATGCAAAGATATTAAAGCTGTTGTGACGTGGATTAAACATTACGATTTGTTTTTATTTTATTGATGACCAGTATTTTTTAAATATACATTACATATTTTTTTTATTTAAAATATTCAACAAATAATGCATAGATATCAAAGCTGTTGTGATTAGGATTACAAATTATATTTCCAGTTATTTTGTTAATGGCTACTGGCCACTGTATTTTAACTAAATACTCTTTGTCTAAAATGTTCAAATGGAACAAATAATGCATAGATATTAAAAATAGGTACATAATTCGATGACAGATTAAACCCTTCTATCTTGTCTATGTTTTTCCCCATAAAGTAATATGTTTTACTGTAATAAAGATGAGTAAACAGTTTTATAACCTATCATAATTACATGACGTATGGCCGTTAGCGTTCCCGTAAGTCCGATTTGCTCCGATATTCGCTTTATGGCTATCGTGGATTATATTGTCAATATTATTACTCGCCTCTTAATACCGTAAAGCTGTTCATAAAACATATTGAAAATTATGTGCTATCTAATATGTCGAGGTATTACAGGAGTTTTCTAAAATTTATCGCCATATTTTATGGTTTATTTATTGCTAGTTTTAAATATGTTGAGAAAGTCTTGATTTTATTTGATTGCAATATCCATAAATCTTATCCCAGGATACACTTATGAGACTATTTTCTCGAGATAAATAAATATGCGATATGATCCCATTTAAAGATCTATTGTATGGTTTGGATATTCATATTAACTATATTAAATATATATATTGGTCTGTGAATTGTCATGTCGTAGTTCTTATCTTGGGCTTAAGCTTTAAGATTTTCTATAGATTGTACAAACTCTATTATTGCTATAGATTTTGTTGCTAATACAAAGGACATATATATAGAACCCATTTTTTATTTTTTTAACACTGGACAAATTACACAAATTGATCTAACCTCTAACTAAGCAATTTATTAGCTTGTGTTAAGGGTGTTACACAACGATACAAATACATATAAATTAACATTATAAATACACATAATATTTTTAATAAACGACCAAATCCAGAAATATAGACATCTATCACAAAAAAAAAACATGTACAGAATCTTTAAAGAGAGAGTACCTATTATAAAAAAAAGCCGAAGCAATAAAACTCTCATCAAGTCTCTATCTCGAATAACAGTATCTATTTCTTATATTATAATAAATGGAAAGATAGAAAGCCGATGGAAAGATAGACTTTAAATCGATATAAACTAAGTGTAGCAAAAGAAAAAGATAGCTCAGTCACTGCAATGTTATAAAAGATGAATTGTCGATTACCTACATTTTTTTTAATTTAACCAAAATTCGAAAACTGAATATTGTAAGAGAGTCAATTACATTTATTTAATTAATTACATTGAATTCGAAATATTAATTGTTATTAAATTAGTTATTTTCTCTTTCAAAAAATTCGAAAGCTGAATATTATAAAAGATGAATTGTTATGACATTTGGTTTTTTTTTATTAAAACTGAAATCCATAGCCGAATATTAAGAGTCAGTATAAAAGAGTCATGCGTTTTTTTTTTATTTATCTCTATTCCAAATATAAGTTATATTTGGAACAGAGATAAATTAAATATAAGTTAAACAAATATAAGTTATATTATGAAATTTATTTAATTTATCTATATTTCAAATATAACTTATTTACATTTATTTATTTTAAATTAGCCAGGTTTCATCCTGTAAATTTGCAAGCACCGCAAGGTCACTCAAAGACCTTTCCGAACCCGGAACTCATAAACTGTAGGAACAAAAAACCTAGACACCTGCATTATCGCATTAAGCCAATATATATATAAATACATGTCGAATTAATATCGAATCAATGTATCATTAAAACGGGTCTCACGCCCCGGCAAATTATCTTTCACCCCATCAGGTGGAAAGTGTAATAGAAATCGGTAATAAGAAGCTCTAATCGTGCACGCGCTTCAGGACAGTTAGGTGCCATTTTGTTGAGCGGATTGTCTAGTGATGTGACATTTTGTTTTGTTTTTTTTTAAATATTTTATTTTCGATTTGTGATTTATAGCTGATGTCGTATTTTTTATTTTGTCAGCATCGGGCTTTCGGTACTTGCTTTTTTTATCTCAATTTAAATATATTTTTTTGGTTGATAACATCAGCGACTGCTATTTTAAGTTGTGGTGGTTTATCTGATATGCAAAATAACATACATTATGATTATAAAATATAATAAAATATTTTATTATCCATAAGAAAATTTACACATATTGCAACATATATCCCTACTACTTACATTATAATAAATACTATTTTCCCATTTCTATTATTATTAAAGCAGATGATACTCAGCCCCAATACTCATTATTATAAATATTCTTAATATATGATTTGTAATTTAATAACTATGCTAAAACATATATTATGTACACGTTGCTATAATATATACAAAAACACATAAAAAACCCTCAATAATTAATAACATTAAACTATACATTTTATCTAAAATAGCAAAACCATGCAAAGTACAGACCTATCACGCAAAAACCGATATTGGATGTGTCAAGTGATGATTGATGCGCACGCGCAAGAAGCGTTCTATACGGAACTCGTCACGCGGTGGCTACTGTTTCATAATCGAGGCTTCGTTTACCGTAAGGATAATATATGGATTATTTAAATATTTTAAATATTTAATAAGTTATTAAACTTTCGTGAACCATGATTATTATTAAATAAGTTATTACCCGGGTATCTTTATAATTTATTGGTAAATTTGGCCGACTAGTTTCTAACCGAAAAATATGTACGTTTGGTCATCGTACATAAACTGAACAAAAATAGGTAGGAACTATTGATTTCCAGTGACGATTATTATTTATTTAAAAAAACTGTCTCAGATGTGTCTGGTTAGTTGATACCTACCTACCTACCCAGGCCAACAAGCTACACCTCTTCTTTACGTAAGTATATGATTGCTGCAAAGCATTCGAAAAGGATCTTTAACTGTGCTTTATACGTGCAGGTAGACGGAAACATTTATGTACATAAATATAAACACACATATACGTACGTACATACTAATATAAGCACATACATACCTACATGCATGCACAGGTTAATTCTATAAAGCAGATTTATTTACATTTTTGAATAAATATACAATATAAAATGAAAAGGCCTCGAAATTGCGAATTTGTTAGAACTGAGTGACTGTCGCTCTGCTTATAGAACTACCGTATCGCTACCGACTTCGATGAATTTAACGTTCTATATACCTAGTCTTACCAAAAATATTGTAACAAAGATTTTTTTTAATTGATAATAACATTTATTACTTTTACAGTGTGTCAGTTTAATACACAAAAATAAAATAATTAGAACTATTAAAATCTTATTCGAAGTGATGTCCATTGGCTGCAATACAGTCCTTTAAACATTGAGGCCAGTTACCAATAGAAGCACGCGCTCTTTCCATGGGGAGATTTTTCACTGACAATCGTATGGATTGTTGTAGGGAGTCCAAAGTATCATGGCGCTTAGAGCACGCCGTACTCTCTAAAACTGATTAAGATCTTGACTAGACGACGGCCAGTCTTCAGCTCTGATGGAGTCCGAGACGTTCGTTTCCAACCAAGACTGCTGCTGCTGGATCGAGCTTTATAACCCAGCGCCGAGGCTTGCTGGAAGGACCATACTTGATTATTGAACTTGGTGTCATTAAGGGGCTTAACTACCTTTTCAAGAATGGTATCTTGATAACTTTTTCCCAAAAATATGGCTCAGTCACTCCTTCATAGCTAACACCCCACCAAACCATCACTGAAGTCTGATAATGCCCACGTTGCACTCTGTCGACTAATTGGGAAGCTTCCTTAGAGCTTTAAGAATAAATAAGGTCATTTTGTTTGTTACAATGTTGCTCAATTGTAAAAAAAATCTCATCCGTAAACAAAATTTTTCTGTGGCCTCCCTATGCCTACCGCTTCAGTAGTTGTTTCGATTTTACTACCCTATTCATCTTTAATTTATCTTAACTTAAAATTTGGATTAAAATGTTCACGGAGGTAGACAGAATAAAAAAAAATTTAACACAATAAAAAAATCTTTTTAATAATATTCAATATAGTTTTGACAAAATTACAAGTGAGAGGAATAATATTTTCAGTAAATCCTATAAACCGAAAGTTAGTAATACATCGTAAATAAAAACCATATAACAAAAAATAATCCAGTACATCCAATGAAATGTTGACATAGATCATTTACATCAATATCACCGCTTCAGATAAAACACTTGAAACCCCCAAAAATATTAAAAGATAATAATCGGTAGTTAATTTGAACAAGATAGAAACAACTCCAGCAGGGACTAATGAGGAAAGCCTGGACAAACAGCTGTCCAGGTGTTCTTTCTCATGCATTATATATTACTATGTTAACTACGTAATGAAAATTCCTATACTGATAAGATTTGGGTTTACGAAAGTATTAAGCAACTAATTTGAATTATAGTTTTTTATTATAACAAAAGAGGTATTTTATTTTTTGGTAATATTCTGTTTAATTATTAAGTATGTCATTGAAAAATCCTTAATATATTATTACCATTAAAGGTTTTCTAGTAAGCCACGATTATGTATAATCATTCACACTTTTTTAATTATACGGTTAAATAATTGATATAAGCCAACGGTGAATTTATAATTTTACTAACCGCAGAAGGCCACAAAATATTTTGACAGTTAAATTTCTGTACATCACTATAATAATAGTGTAACGCGCCCTTTAAAGAATAAAAGATAGCGCCAAAATTTAACATTCAATAGTATATCGATTCATCTAATGGCGTAATTACTAGTTTCCCGCCAAAATTGACGCCTTGTTCATTGTAGGTTCTTTATCACGCCACGAAAGCTACTATTTACACATTAACTTTGACAGGCTGTTAGGTTTTTTATAACGTGGGGATAAATAAAAAAATATTTGTAATGGATTCCCGAACATGTGGTTTTAAAACGTTTTTGTTTTTGATTGTTATACCGGGAGCTGAATAGCATGTATAAATTGTTTTAATAAAAATATATTAAAACCTGTATGTATCTTTAAATTTTAAATGAATATAGAAAAACTGATACGGGCAGGGATTCGAACCCATGACCTTTTAGAAATAGCAGTTTATTAGGTCGTGGGTTTGAATTCCTGCCCGTATCAATTAATTTTTTTATTCTACATTTATTTTAACACTCACCTTAGTTATTGCTAGAAAAATATCATTCGTGTGTCCTCAAAATAGTTTGTAGGTTTTTCATCACGCAAGGAAAAATTAAATTTGACAGCTAAAAAATATCAAATAAAGCTTTGAAAGTTGGTAAACCTGCACAAAACACAAAAAAACAAGTCAATTGAGCAATATGTGAAAGGAAATAAAAGATCCCTGTGTGGTATCTTGGTACAATGAAATCTTAATTGTGGCTTGACATTAAAAACAAATTACTTTTTACAACAGCTTAAATAAGACGTTCGGTAAACAAACGTACGGACTTACGTGATTATTATAGTCATTAAACTCGCAGCGCCATCTGCTATGATAATTGTAATTTTGTACGCAATTCTTGAATGTTGCCATCCGTGAAGGATTGTCTTGATTGATTTTGTTTTAATCTCTTTTAATTATAAAAAGTTTAGTTTTTATTCAGTTTCCTCAGAAGTGGACGTGGTAATTATTATCTTCATTGAATTACAGTTTAAAATATTAATCATTTATATAATATAAAAACAAAATCAATCAAGTGCGAGTCTACAAAACAGCAAAAAAATCACATTTGTTATATGGAAGCCCCCTTAAATAATAAATTATTTTTAAATAAATTATTTATTTTTAAAGTGAATATGTAACTAAATACTGTAAATATTTTAAGCGTACATCATCTATGAAGTTTTCAATTGTCTAACTATAACGATTCATGAGATATAGACTATTGACAGCCAGAGAAATAACCTAGTCTCAATAATACGGTTCATTAAAAATCATCAACTTTCGATTTAAAAAAAAAACTGGAAAAAAGATTAAAACATATCTGTCTCTTTCCAGCAAGTGGCAACACCAACAGTGGTTAAGAAGATATTACGTTTGAAGCAGGAAAACCCAGGCATGTTCGCGTGGGAGATAAGAGAGAGACTGTTGAGTGCGAGAGTGTGTGAACCTCACTCCATACCATCAGTGTCCTCAGTCAACAGGATACTAAGGAACAGCGGACTGGCCTGGAATGAAGATGAAGCTAGACATGGTGAGTGAGATTGGGATATTTCTTTTTTAATTTAAAATATTTTTGAAATAAGATTAATATATGCCAACATCGTATTTTTTTTAATTTAGAATGTTTTCAAAAAAACCTAATAGATGTCACCTGCGTCCTGATAAAGACGAATATATTATATATTATTCTTAATTCACCGAAGCGATGCGGTAGCTCAACTGGTAGAGCTAAGGGACGGTTTCCCCGAGGTCGCGGTTTCAAATATCTTATCGGTTTATGTTTCGTTCTCTCTCGCTTAACATGTTTATAGATATTTTCAAACAATAGAATATTTAACTGCTAACATTGATAGTAGTTACTTATTCGATAATAGTTCAAATTATTTATTGTTTATTTATTCCTTTTTCAAAATCTCTTTTCAATGATAGTTAAACTGTTTGTAAAATGTTTTCAAATTAAAAAAATGTTTTTCTATGTTTGTTCGAAATAAATTTGATTATTTCCATATTTAACTTTAATAGGCAAGATATTAAAGTTAAATATGGAAATAATATGCGTATATTTTTATACTTTTGTTTTGTAAATACCAAAGTAAAATACACAAGAATGCTTCTTTCACAATTTAAAATAAAAGTTATACCTATTTTATATTTCAACCAATTTATAGCCCTTAAATCATTTAGGTTGTCTTTACTAAGGAAATAACCAAATCTAGAATAAACATTCAATGTAAACAAATATTAATTATTAAATATGGATCTGGCTTAAATATTTATCATATTGAAGTTAAGTAAAGGAATTCGGAAATAATAGAAGAATTGAAAATCATTACGTTCTTGATTGTTTAAACTTTAAGAATAATACCTATTTCATATTATTGATATTGTAAGTTTACTTACTGTAAATGGCCAAGTTTACGACATAACAGAATACCGGATACGTTCTTACTTACGGAAAAGAGGTTGAACGAAACCGAATAATTATTTCAACTTTGTATGATTTATAAATAAATCTTCTTTAAGATTAAGTCACTCGTTCAATAGTCACACAAAAATAATAGTTTATAATAACACACTCGTAGGATTTAAATACACACACACATAGATAAATATACACACACAAATGCTCTTTTAAACGTATATTACAAATAACCTACATTTCCACCATCTAAGTGTTTTTAATAATGTTTACATAAATTTAACTTTCATAGTAGACCATTAAAACTTTATTACTTTATTACATTATAAATGTAGTAAAAAACAGTCCTTATTCCAATATATTTACGTTATACAATTGTGTATTTAGGTACACAGCCAGGTGATGCGAAGTAAATAAAACCATATCTTTAAATGACTTCAATCGACACACTGACATTATTGTCTATATATTTTAAAACCTAATTTTAAAAAGGCATACAAAGCTTTATTCAGACCAAATATTTAAACTAAGAAGGTTAGGTTTATAGCTTGACTAAACTGAAATGTTATCTGAATGTTGGTAGTATGTATAAAAGTTTTAACATTTGATTGGAGAAAACAGAATTAGATTCACGCTACAAATTAAAAATCGCCTTTTATCGCATAATTTATAATTACATAAATAGTTTCCTAACATACAATGCCTAGTAGAAGCGGTAAAATAAGGCATTAATATTTAATAATAAGTTTTCTTTCTTCTTTTTAAATTTTCAGTCCAACTAAGGTCACTAAAACTATAAGAAAGTAACCGGTATTACATACACAGTAATAATAAACCAGGAACTAATTTCAAAATGCTGTACTTTAAATACAAATAACCTTATAAAAATCTCACCTGCTCATTATCATTTAATTAATTATACATTCATTTGAATTAATTACAATCATTATTATTAACACCAATAACCACAAATTTATAATAAAGTATTAAGGAGGTTTTAATGGAATTTATATATATTATATAATATGTACTTATTTATTTGAACCTACGTGTTTAACAAAGGTTTATTAAAAAAACCCTTAATTACAAGATATAAAAATTACTGAATCGTAACGTGCGTGCACATTAATGGATAACAAAAATAATATTCACGGTGTAATCGGTTATAGCCCTTATTTCTTTTTGGTATAATCCATAATTTTAGTCGTGTGTATTTTATTTGTCAAACAGATAATCAGTTGACACTTTCCTCGTAAAAAAATGGTTACGTAATTAAGCAATGAAATTCAATGATTTGGACGAACATTTATAAAAAAGATAAAAAAAATCCGTCTTAAATGTGTAAAGATTAATTATAGTCGTTTTGACTTATGTAAATATATAACATCTAATGAAATACTTTTAACATATGATACATATTCGACATTTTTTATATTAAATTAAACACGAAAAATTATAGCAATTACATTATTAATTTTGACATATTATTATTTTATTGCAGAATCATTCCCGCCATCTGAGCTACAACCAAACATGACGGACTATATGTCAATGAAAACGTCATTACCGCCAATTCAACCTACAACACCATACTTCGCACATACAGCCGTCAGAGTCCCCCCGCCTACAGAACCACATGCTTACGACCGCAGACTTGCAACATCGTGGTTGCTAGCAAACCAAGTCCAAGCACAAGGTCTCCTCAAACCTTACCCAATATCCCCATGGCAAAGAGTTATGATGCCTTATCCAGATTCAAAAAACTTTACACCATACGCCCTAAACCTGCACAGTGAACTGCTTAATAGAATCAATCCAGAAGAAGTAAAATCAGAAACCTCAGAACACATATCCGTTGAAGCCAGCGACGATAGCACAGACAAACCAGAAGACCAAGAACAGAAAACCGATAAGGAAAAGAAAAAAAACCCTTATTCTATAGAGGAATTGCTAAAAAAACCGGATAAAATAGTTAATACAAATCCGATTGGGTTCCAGAACTTTCTTCGTCAACCAAGTGGTAGCATGGTTGAATATAACCAAGAGAAGACCAGTGACAGAAGTTCTCCAGCCAGTTACTGCTCCATCCAAAGCGGCTCCAATGATGGCTTCGATTCAACAAGTTCAGAAATAAAGGCAGGAAATTGATTAGTCGAAATTCGTTTAAAAACATTAAATAGATATTGCCATATTTTAAATTGTATTTGATATTAGGTGTTAATTTAGTCAAAGTAACTTTATTAAAAATAAATTATTGTACATGTATTTCCTTATGTAGTAATAATTTAATTAATGCAATATTTATAATTTAGTTATTCATTGGTATATTGTTTGAATGTAACCGTAACAAACCAAGGTACCAGTTCTGGCAGTTCAACTGGTAGCTCGATTTGCAGTAGACTGCAGTTTTAATTATGCAGCCTTATGCCATAAATCAATATTAATTAAAATATATTAATTTAGTTTTTTTTTATATGTATAGCAGTATGTAACATGATTCTGTGATATTGTACAATATTAACCCGTGAATATAAAATGAGATTCAATATCTGTAAATAGATTAAAAATAGTATTAACTGCTTAGATTAATTTCGTTAACATAGTTTAGTATTTAATTGTGCTATGTTGAAAGCGATAACAAATATTTGTTAATATTAGAATGCCATATATTAAATGTGTACACTAGAAGTATGGAGCACAATAAACCAAATAGTAAAAGACTTATCTTATTTCATTATTTCTTACATTTTTTACGTCTTTGCTAATATTTTATACATACTGGCCGGTAACAAAAATATAACAATAAAAAGATATACAAAGCTAAATAGGTCGTAAATATTTTAGTAAACCTAATTAAAGCAAGAGAAATAAAATAAACTCGAAACAAATTAACGAAATTTCGAATACATGTTATCATGACTTAACGAAAGCTGACAAAAAAACAAAGGTTTCATTACAATGTGAGTGCAATATTAACTCATAGGTCCTTGAGGCACGAAGGAGCTGATTAAAAAAACAATTTCAATAATAACACATTCTCAGCATTTATTGCTCTGTAATTGCAAGATGCAAATACGTTAGTAATAGAAGTATTATGGTAATATATAGAAAGCTAGGTTATTAATGCTAAAGTTCAGCCCCACGTGTAGGCTTGCCATCTTTCCGGCTTTAACCGGATATGTTTAGGTTTTTCAGCTCGTGTCCGGCTAAATTTTTCTCTGTCTGGCCTGTACGGAAACAAAATGCTAAGATGATTTACACATTGTGTAATTTAAAAATCACGTTTCACGAATTTTACAACATGATTTCCAAAGACGTTTGGGATAAACCGGTGAAAAAGGAAAAATATAGAAAATTGTCATTTAGGGAAAAATATCCGGCCTAATATGGCGCAAAGTCAGGCATTATATTTTAGAAGATGGCAACCCTACCCACGTGCCTTAGTTACGATACGGTATGATTACTGATGAATACTAATGAGTCTTGAAACTTTTAACTATTTTTCAAGTACGAACACATAGTCTTGATACAATGAAAACAATATTTAATACTTCTCATATTATTAATGTAGTAATTGTTTTTTTAGGGTTTAGTGCCGGAAGGGTAAACTGTAACAGAAGCATATTACTAAGAAACTAGCGTATTACTAAGACTTCGCTGTCCGTCTGTCTGTCTCCAGGATGTATGTCATAAACCATGATAGCTAGACAACTTAAATTTTCAATGATAATGTATTTTTGTTGCCTTTATAACAAAAAATAATAAAAACAAACTAAAATATGAATATATGAAAGGGGCTCCCATACAACAAACGTTATTTTTCTTTTTATTAAAGGCAACAGATAGACGCTTGTAATATGCACATTTTTTTATATACATATTCACTTTAAAAATAAATAATTAAATCCAAAAAAAATAAATATTGATTTTGTTGTAATAACTACAACTAACGTGATTTTTTTGCCGTTTTTTAGATGTAATTGTAAAGGCAGGTTTTTTTGTTATGAAGTGTAAAATAAGATAAATCACAAACTAACTCCCATTTCTCTTTTACCGAAAAAGTATGGAGCTTATTTATATTCTTCAATTCTCCGAACTTTAATTGAAATTAGAAAATATTAAGCATTCGTTTTTCAGCCAGTTATGGATTAACTTTAGTGAAATGTACACATTTATATAATAAATAAATTTAAACTAAACAAAAAACCTAAAATTGCCCCATTGGAAAAAAGCATTCTTTCTTAGTTATCCTTTCTCTACTACCGGAAAAAAAGTTATTTTTTATATTAATTATTGGTAAGTTTATTGATAAAATAGTCTAATTTAATCTACTATATACTTCAAACTATATTTCAGTACAATATTACAAAACTTAACGTAATAAATTGATTTTTTTAAAAACTCCCAAACGAAAAGACCTCTAAAATAATAAAAATAATATTATTATGTACTTATTGAAGTCGTTGCATCGGGGAACCGTTGTACGTACATTGACGATGGTGTCTATTTTACAAAGTTAATCATTGAGGATTTAAATTTTAAACTATACGATTCGATATCGTAATTTCTTTTTTGGCCTTGGTAATGTACTTGCATTTTAATTTCTTCCTTTATTAAGCGGACCCCCGACGCAATGACTTCAATAATTTCAATAATATTATTTTTATGCTTTTTAGACTTTTGAAAATATCTTTAAACATGTATATCGAACCCGCGACTACTGGGAAACCGTCCCGTCGCTCTACCAACTGAGCTACCGTATCGCTGTCCGCCTCGGTGAATTAAGCATTCTATATGTGATCGTCTTTATCGGGACGGTGGTGACATCTTATTAGGTTTCTTTTGAAAATCCTAACCAACGTTTCTAACTTTGCAGTATAGATAAACATTGAAAAGATGCCACTACCGAAATTAATGTTTGAAAATATCTTTAAACATGTATAGCCACGTTTTCATACATATTTTCACTTGTATAAGTATTTTTATCAATATTGCATAAGAACATTCCACCCGCACCAATAAAACCTCAATATCTTGGAAACGACTGTGTATTTCGACCAAATATAGCTAAGAACCATCTCGACGAACCAGACTTTCGATAAAAAAAAAACTGCTGTCAAATCCGTCCACGCTTTTGGCTACTAGAATGCCACAGACAGACACAGAGATACATAGATCGACAGGTCAAAAACAGGCCTCTTTTTGAGTTGGGGGTTAAAATATAGTGGACATGAAAGAGTTCGGTTAGTTTACAAAATATTTCCACTACTTTCTAGACTTACCTGTATTGTATAAATAAAAGTTATGTAAAACAACACAAATAGTTATAAATTTGATGTACCTATTTAATGGAGGAAAAACTTACTTTTAATGCGAAAGCGGTATAAATGGTGGAATTCAGTTTTCCTAGAAGACAAAGTTAATGCAAATTTACAATGTGACCTTCACATTGCCGATTAAATATTAAAATATATATAGCTGATTCATGATTGGGTAGTCAATGTAATTCCGCTGCATATGCTATGAAAAATTTGATCGCTCACTTAGTGTTCTTCCTCCTACCAAGTTAATTTATAATAGTTACTTTCAAAATCCTGCATTTTAAATGCATAATATCATATGGTATCCAAATCTGAAGCAATGCAGATGATACAAGTACCAGTTTCGTTTTACACAAGAAAGCTATTCGTACATTTTCAATCTGGGCTCTGGTAATCTTTTCTAGATAGGATTAAGCAAATAGTACTTTTATGCAAATCTTTAACCAGTAACTAGAAATAAGGTTAATTTTAAATGAAGCATAGAGATATACACAAAATAAGCTATCGTTACTCGATTAAAAAACTTGACTTAGTCTTTTATGGATTCAGAAAATTCAAGTTTTCCACCTTAGGAACGTTTGTATGCTTACAGATACTACAGTATTGCCGAATATTCAGAGGATGATGCATTATGGGTATTAAAAAACTGCTGCTTACATACTTTAAGATTGATTATAATGTATTAACGTAATTTAGGCATTAGTTATGGCTTTAAAACAACATAAGACTAGTCCGCAGGCTTCGGTCGCCAGCTTTTCTCAGGGAGTGCAGTAAACTTATAGTCGCTTTGGCAATGAAAAATATTTTGTATACTTGCTTTCTTTAAAAAATCTTTGTCTTCAAGTTATGTATTATATTAGTACGAAACGAAACACGATTATTTTTAACATTTTTTTTTAGTTATAGAACGCTTTTTTGCTGTCGATATGACATATGATAATGACAATTGACATTAAAACATAAGTTTTAACTCAAAACAGCTGTGTTGGACTTTGGAGATGAAATCTAAATAATAAATACTCAAGAATAATATCAATAGCGAATAACAAAATTTTAAATATTGATTACGAAACAAGAACATTTTTTATTTAACAAATAATTTAATTCATGTGTCATAAAATGGACACTGACAATTTAACAAAACAGGTAATTTGTCCTGTGTTATTATTATTAACTAAAGTTATTACTTAAAATTCTGTCTAATACTTTAAAAACATATAATCTGATGTTAGTAATGGACTATACATGGAATATTATATTAATCATTTAATACTAAGCAAGTACTTGATCTATTTAATTTTAGATAGAAGAAGTGGAAGCCCTAAGTTCGATCTACGGCAGTGACTGGAGTACTGACAGTGAGGAAACCAGATCATACAGCATAAAAGTGAGGGATAATAAAAATGAAGTCATTCTATATGTTACCATGACCGATGGTTATCCCAGCAAGTCTCCACCAAAATATGAGTTATCAGCACCTTGGATGGATAGGAAGGCAAAAGAGAATTTACATTATTGTTTGGATGAAATTTATTTGTAAGGATTATACTTTAAATTATATGAGTGATATGATATTTATAAGAAGCTAATTAAACTTGTACCAACAACTCTTGTGTATAATGTTGTAAAAGTCATGGATATCATAAAAATAAAAAAATATTTATATACTACTGTTAATATATTTTAGAGAATGTTTAGGAGAAACCGTTATATTCCAATGGGTAGAAAAAATCAGAGAAATCTTACAAACAATAAAACCTATTAAAGTTGAAAAAGAAGATCAAAGTGCTTTTATAGATACAATAGATTTATCACAGGTTTGTATTTGATTATTATTCATTACATAGCTTGTTTTGAGTCAGTTGTTAAAAAAAGGAAATAGTTAAATTTTCTGTAATTATTAAAGTTATATAAATAATAAAAATATTTAAGTTGGTTTAATATAATTTAAAATGTAAAATTTATCAAGGCACTACAACAGCCTAGTTGTCAGAGCAACAACAGTATCCCACTGTAGTCAAGAGGATGCAATTTTGCATAAAAATTGCAATTAATGTATTAACTTATTTAAGCCTTATATGGTTATCATCAATTTCCTATAAAAAATATACTATCTTGTAATATTAATAGTACATTATATATATATTTTAATTTCAGTTAGATATTAAGTGTCCTGAAATAACCCATGGTGAAGTAATTATTGATAGAAAGAGTTCTTTTCAAGGGCATGCAGCGGAAGTACATAGTGTTGATGATGTTAAGTAAGTTGTGAGTTAATTTCTGTTTATATTTTTGCTTTTTAAATATTTTTTTTGAAAATACTATTATTATTTATTATCTTGACACTTTCAAGATTTTTTTGCTGAAAGAAATGTCTAATAATATTTACTTTTTATTGTATTTTCCAAAAATACTAGTTATATCTATTTTTTTTGCTTTCTCAATTTCAGTGCAGTTCTAGCAAAACTAAAACAAAACAAGAAAATTCAACACGCCACCCACAACATGTATGCATATAGAATAGTAAGAGGAAAAGACAATCTGACAATACAGGACTGTGATGATGATGGAGAAAGTCATGCTGGGGGTCGGATGCTGCATCTCCTGAATATTTTGGAACAGAAGAATACACTTGTTGTTGTGTCTAGATGGTAATTGATCAGTTTCAAAATTAAAACAACAGATGGCGCTAACTGTTTTTTGTTCATATTAACTAATATGAACAAAAAAACAGTTTGCCATTGCCAAGATATATAACTATATATCTTCTATTTATATGGGTTTTATAAAATATGTTGGTTTATTTCATTGAAAATATAGGTCAGGAGTAATGAGTAGTAATTGAGATTTACTTTAAACTATTGTTTATATACATACCAAAACTTATTTACAAAGTAGGTACTAAGATAAGAAGACCAGTCAGTAGTAGGAATTAATATATTGTAATGAATATTGTTTATAAACAAGATCTAATTATATATAAACGTAAATAATAAAGTATATTATACATATACTATAAACTGTTTATGTTCCAGGTATGGTGGTATTCAGCTAGGTCCAGATAGATTTCGACACATCAACAATGCTACGCGACAGGTCATTCAACAAGCAGGGTTGTTGAGGAAATGATATTTATAATACAACAATCCTTTTTATAGTTATTGGTTTATAAGTTGTACATATTGTTGGGAAGTCTATCACATTATTGATTACGTCTTGACATTGGCAGATTTTTTTTTATTTCGCGTTTTACAGACTTACAATAACTATATGATGTTATTTGAATTTATTGATGTTCCTTTATCATACAAACATTTTAACAACATGTATAATAATATTGTCAATAACTTATACTTTTGGTTTCTTAAATAGTCAATATGCTGTAACTGCAACATTATTCAAATAGACCATTTTTATACATGAAAACTTAATATAGGCCATTTTTTTTTATTATCTTGAACCTGAAGAAAACAACTATTGCTTGAATAAAAATGTATTAATGCAAAATTATACCCATAAAAAAACTGAACCTAAGGTTAAAATTATAAAAATATATTTATTAAATATGATAACACTATAAATATTTTAAATTACAAAATTAACATTAAAAATGAGTTTTGGCTTGAGTAAACTAATCATAATCCACCGTAATTTTTAAGAAGTATAACATGCTATTAATTTATTACTTAATCGACAATAATAAGTTTAATTTTATACATTTGAAATAATTTTGGTTAAGTTAAACTAAAATTATATAAATAGCAGAAATGTATGTAGTTTTTATATACAAACACATTGTTATAAAAAAATAGATATATTTTAATACATATAAATAAAAAAATTACAAAAATAAATAGTAAAACTTTGAACTCCCTCCTATCCTATTCTTTTCCATCCCTCCCTTTTCCTCAAGGGAGGAACTACCTTTCTGAAGTAGATGTTCATAAACTATAGTAACTAATAGAATCTACAATTTATATATTATCTACCTTAAAACTATGCAGTTATTTTAAAAATAAAACAAAATATCTGTATATATTAATTACATATATTTCTTAATATTTAAATAACACTACCATGATTTGTACTATTTTTTATTTCTTAAATTGTTCTCAGCTGTTTTTACTGTTATGCATTTTCTGTCCATGAATTTGAGGAGATCCTAAAATGAAACTCATAATTAATTTAAAAATACAGATATTTCATCATAAGATGTAAAGAAAATACTACACTACTATTTTTATATGAAGCTATGTTCAAAAACGAATTGTTTGTAATGTTATTGTTAGATGGCACTGTTTTAAATATATATTCTTGTAGATACATACCTTTGGGTTGTACTTATGACCCGAGTTGACTAAATCTTTATGTATAATATCAATATTTACTGGTTCGTATCGTAGTATTGCTTCTTTTAATAACCTTCTACAAGAGACATAGTTGTGGAAAGCTATGTGTAGTGGCACTCTACATGAGGGTACCTAAAAAATACCATATGTTTATTTTTAAACTTGATTGGTATATTTTAACCAATAACATGTAATTTAAATCTATAAATTAATTGTATATCTTTGTTATTATATTAATGTTTTAGTTATATAATACCTTAGCCTTTTCTCGATTCTGAAAAACCCATTCCATTGGATCACATTCAATATTTTTTAAATCTGGTGTTTCTTTTGTAACAATAAATATATCATTTTCTTTATTTACAGCAGATCCAAAATCGAGACACTTTTTAGGTGACTTAGAATTATTTTTTGGGGATAATTTTTTATTTCTTTTTAGTCTTTTTGATGGACCTTCATCTGGAGAACCGCTTTCTATTACTGGATGTGTCTGATTGTAGACATATGTTAAGAGTTGGATAGCTGTAAAGATAAAACACAACATACTTGACTTGCAAATTAATAAAAGTTATAAAACAATAAAAACATCATTAAAAAATATATCTAACCTCTTTTTCTTTTGAATGGTTTGATACCATACTTTTCTAACGCTTCGTTTCTTTCAGGCGACGTCATTGATTCGTAATCCGCCATTGGAGTTACTTCCCGCGTTTTTATAATATATTCATTATTTTTGGGAGTTTGTATAATTACATCTCCAATATCCCTGTTTCTTTTTATTGGGGTATTTTGCTCTGAATTATTCTTCTCCTTTATTGGACTTAAAGGTACATTAACTGTAGGCACGTAGCTATCGCTAAGAGATCGGTTTAAAGCTACACGATTTTCAAAATCGATATTAATATTTTCATGTATTGAATGATGTATAGAATAATTTAATTCTTTATCAGAAATTTCGAACACTTCAGAGTTTATGCTAGGATTTGATCTATTAACATCGTCTTTTTCACTACTATTATTTTCAGGAATATTCTTGGATACATTTTTATATTCTGATGTAATTTCATCAAACATTTCGTCATAATCTATAGAAATATTATTTATTTTACCTAACTTGCTGTTATTTTTATGTACATAAAAACATCCGGTTGCAATATTTCTTTCACTAATTTCTTCAGTTGCTTGTGTTAAGTCTATTTTGTCATCTTCATTATTTTCCTCAACAAAATCACTATTATCTGCTATATTTTCAACACTTAAAATACTATTGTTTTGTTTATCAACAGTACCAACATTATTATCGAAATTTTCTAATACACTGTCATTTTTGCATGAAGTCCCAGGACAGTTTATCCTATAATTTTCTTCAGTCATATCAAACGACTTTTCTGATTCTTGTGTTAAATCAATATTTTCATTATTAATGTCATTAACAAATGACACACTTTTTAATGATATTATATCATTATCCTTCTCATTATTAGTCAAAACACCAGAATTGGGCTCTAATGTCTCCCATCTAAAATAATCATACATAAACTCAGGATTATTTCGTAAATCTTCGCTCGATGCTGAAACTTGAGTTAAATCAATATTTATATCTTCATGATTATTATACTCAAAATCCACATTTTCAATATTATTTTCTGAATTTGCAGAATGTCCTTCCATTGTTTTATTGTTTCTTATGTTATCAGATTCACTAGGTTTTCCATTGTTCATTACATCTTTGGTACTTTCTTCATTACTTAGTACTATAGGTTCTTGTAAATCAATACTTACATTTACATTTGTGAATTCAGTATTATCATATATAATTGTATCATCTAATTCTAAAGAAGCATTGTTTTTTGCACTATCCTCATCCATTTTCGGTGAACAGTAAACTTGTGTAAGGTCCACCAATTCGACATTCTTTACTTTATTATCATTGTTTTTACCTGAACTTGATACAACTTCAATAATACTATTATTTGAATTTACATCTATACATTCTGTAATATCCATAAGGTTATTAGATTTTCTTTTAGTAATATTCTTGGTAACATTTAAATTACTATAGGTATTGGTAGCACATTCCGTCAAATCCATAAAAATTGAACTACAATTGTCATGTTTAGAAATGATATCTCTAGTGCCGTTAAGATTTTTATCTTCTATTATAGAGCATACCTTATTTGTATCTTTGGTGTCATTAAGATTTTTGTCTTCTATAATAGAGCACATCTCATTTGTATCTATTATTTTGCAATTATTTTTATCTACTATAATAGAGCATATCTCATTTGTATTTATTATACTGCAGTTATTTTTATTTTCTATTATAGAGCACACTTCATTTGTATCCATTGAATGGCAATTATTTTTATCTTTCATTATAAATGATACTTCATCATCAAACAAATCTGGTGAAGCACTACGAAATTGTCGTGAATTTAAATCCTCTAAATCAATTACTTGTAACGATTTTAGTGAATTATCCTTCAAACTGTTATCTTTTATAAGATCAACATATTCAATATTTTCGTTTGTAGAACTACATTTTTCACTATCTTGAATGTCACTTACTTGAACTTCTGTAACTTCATTGGGGTCCAACAATTCTGAAATTTGACTTTCATTATTTGTTGAATTATTAGAACATGATGGTTTTGGGTTTTTGGTGCAATTATAATCTTTAGAATCAGCTATTATACTTTTATTTATGCTTTGTTTGCTAGTTAGAATATTTTGTGCCATATGTACAGAACCACTGAGTACATTATCCAATTCAACTTGCGAATATTCCATGGTTTCAAAATTAATATCATTACGCATTACTTTAGGACTCGCAGGACGGCCAGGGATTTCACACCAGTCTCTCAGAAAACAAGTCTTATGTTTAGGTTTGTCAATTAAATTACTGACATAGAAAGTCTCGTCATTTTTAACAAGGTTGTACGGAATATTTGTAGCTTTGTAAAATATTGTATTCTTCATGTAGCTGCATTCTTTATTTACATTGGTTGAATTGCAGATGTTGTTGGCCAAAACCTGGGAATATTTATTGGAAATTTCCTGTTGCCTTTCAACACTAGATATTTGGAGAAGTTTTGGATTTTTTGTATATTTCTTTCGTTTATTTGTTAATATAGATAATATTTTTGTATTATTCACTTTGAAACCATATTCTTGCAGGGTTGTTCTGATTTTTGCTGACCGCTCTTGAAGCGACAGTTGTTTATTTTCTATTTTAATATCTTTGGAGGAAGATTGAATGTCATTGTGAGATTTGGATAGTGCTATTGCTAGTTGTAACTTTTCTGCATCAACATCAACTCCACTTTGTTTACAAACCTGATCAAAATCTTGGCTATATGATACTAGTTCATTTTTTTTTATTAAAGATCTTATATCTTTTTGACCTTTGGAATGTTTTAATTTCTTTAGGTTATTTTTTTTTTCTTTTGGGTCAACCTTAGGGCCCGTCTTTATTCGTTTTTTCTTTTGAAAGTCAGCAAAACTGTCTTCCATTGCTGCTTTTACAAAATATTTGCTGACAACTTTGCGTGCACTGGCAATAAGTAAAAAACAGTTTGGTCATTACATTATTTATTTACACAATCTTTACATCTAATCGACCCACCTATTGCATTTTTTGTTCATTTTATTTGTCTGGGAGGTCTACTCTGCTTTCTTCTTCCAAAAGATTTCTTATTGCATCACCAGATCTATTTGGCATGCCGAGAGCAATCATTTGCTTCCTCTCAACTTCAGAGATAGGATCCTCGTAAAAAGGGTCCAAAGCTTTCCTAATACTCTTTGTTATTCCTGAAAATCTGATAAAGAAATGACTTGTATAACCTAGACTTCAATATATAGTATATCGTCAATTTCAATTTATACTCACTGGTAAAATACACCGACTAGTAGGCCGACACCGAGAACAGTCGCACTAATAATATTCCCTGTCTTAGCAGCTGGAGTTCCACTTAAAGATCGAGGTTTCCATTTTGAGGAATCTACACCAATCGCCATTATAATGACATCTGTCACTTTACAGTACTCTGTGTCGGTCGATACATTGAACTTGTCAAACAACTTTTTTTTAACTGATTTGGGAAGTAAATTATAGGTGAGATAAAAATTAAAATTAACTGTTTGTAAATAAACGAGTTAGCTCATTATATTTGGAGTGGTTTGTGCTTTGAATTTGATTGTAAGATTCTTGTTATTTTATGTTCATTATTATTTTGTTGTAATAACTCTCTGCTCTCACTTACCTATATAAGTGATTAAAATAAATCCTGCTTAAGAAGCTTCCATTCCCAATCCCATGCCGATAGTTATATAATTGTATGTATATAAGAGTTTTGATCGTAGACTGCTTTTGACACAATCTTAATCTGTCAGTTCGATCATCAGCTGTCGTGGTTAAATGGAAATTAAACGTTAAAATTAAACGAAATAAATAAAACGTTAAACGTTGAGGGTTTGCTTTCCTTTGTGTTTTCACCATTTGGTTCATATTTATGTAAATTTATTAAATGCAATAAAATTAAAATTTAATTAAAAATTATATAAATATACATTATGTAATAACATGCGATTGCCTGATAAATTTCGAATCGCCCTGCTCATTTTCCATTCTTCGTTGTGTCATTTATATCCTACTTGACGTTGGCAAAATATTTTGTGGCCTGTAGACGCAACTAAAAGCCATTTCAAAATAAAGAAGAAGAAATAAATATTGAACTTTGAAGGAATATAATATATTTGGTTTTAAGTAAAATATCTTGGATATACATACACCAAAAATGTCTCTATTACAAGAACTGCAGTACAAAGAATACAAGGAATTATGCTCTTTTAATATAGAACAATGTCAGGTTATTGCAACTTTGGCAAATTTAAAGTAAGGGGTATACTTTCTTACTAAAGAGTTTTTAACCTTACCTTATTACTTCAAGCAAAATAATAATGATATTAGTAATCTTAGCCTGTTTTATAACCATAGATTATTATTATTTTGTTTCAGCATTACATTTAACAACACGGTG
This sequence comes from Napeogenes inachia, assembly GCA_959347355.1. Taxonomy (NCBI): domain Eukaryota; kingdom Metazoa; phylum Arthropoda; class Insecta; order Lepidoptera; family Nymphalidae; genus Napeogenes; species Napeogenes inachia. The sequence continues at coordinate 7,792,506 of OY365795.1, read as the reverse complement.
AACCCAGGAGAGTTCTTAGTAAAATATCTAGATCGTCAAGGTTGTTCTTTATCCCAATACAAAAATTACTTAAATAAAGCTCTTAACACAAAAACAGTCACAACATATTACAAACCTCAATCCAAGGTGGCAATATTGATAGCAAATAATAAATATGATCATTTAAGTAAATTGGTGACTCCATCCATTGACTGTGATTCTCTAGCATCTAACTTAAAGATGTTAGGTTTTATTTCTATTGTTGTTAAGAATACCACAAGCAAGGACTTGAAAAATATCTTAGTTGAGATATTCAAACTTATACCCGAGGATTCTTATTGTAAGAATACTTAACATTATTGAAACAAACAAAATATGTGATCTATCATTTATAACAATATATACTAAGTTTTGTATAAACTAAAATGTTAATATGAAATATCCCTTTTTAAAAAAATAATGTAATCAAGACACTATTTCAGGTTTTATCTTTTATGCCGGACATGGATGTGAATTATGTAATACAAAATGCATCTTAAGTATAAATTGTCCCACAGAGAATATTGAATACAGTCACTGTATCACAGAGAACTGGCTGTTGAGAGAGGTTGCTGTTTGTAAACCAGAGCTGGGTGTTCTAATAATGGATATGTGTAGAAAAAAATTAGATAGGTTGGGATTTTTTATGAATATACAAGCCTGGTCTTATAATATAATGTCCAAGGGACAGATCGCAGGCGATATTTACTTTTCACAAAACAAATATATAAATAATGTTGGTCACTTCCAAACTAATTTTTAAGATTAATTTTGGTGGAAACAGACAGATTCCTTTTAATACTTATAATAACTATTTTTAACTTTGTACGGTACATGGTTAGGGGCGTTCAAGTATTACGTAATGCAATTTTGGTGAAGGTCGGAGGAGTGGGTTTTGTAAAATGTTATGATGCTTTTCATACATCGAACAACGCCTTAGTATCAATGTTTTTTTAAATACTTAAAAAACTGGAATCAGTGCTGCCAACACCTGAAAATTTTTCCCCCTAAATGTAGTCTCGAAAACCCCTAAAAACCCCTATACTACAAACTACAAAAATTTAACAAATAAAATATATGGATTTTTTACTATCATTTAAATTTTACATATTAAACTTAACTTATAACATTCTTCTTGAAATTAACATGATGTTTTTAACAAAATAATTTTAATTTAATGTTACTAGTCGAATGTCAATAAACAAAATCGGTCAGCAGTTACTAGTTACTTATACTTAGTTGTATGAAAATTATACCGATAATACGGTTTTTTTTCAAATATTTATCGAAATTTAAAAAACCCCTAAATATTTTGTCCCCCTAAAAACCCCGGAACGCTTAATTTACCCCTAAATTTAGGGGGAAAACCCTTAAGTTGGCTACACTGACTGGAATATAAATAGGCAAAATGGCAACCTTTTTCGTTGGTTTCGGGGGACTCCCTTGGACGTCTTTTTTATTTTCTTTACCCAACTTGTTTGTTTACCCAACTTATTTACGTTTGTTTTACGGGGAATTCAGCGACTGTATTTGCACAAACTTATTTATGGCTTAGGTAAAAATGGTAATTTGGTTGATACCTAACTTTGATGGAGTGAGGGAAGGGGGGGGGGGAACGTTACGGCGCTTTACATGAGGGGGAGGGTGGGTGAAGATTGAAGGATCAAAAGTTTCAAAAATTGCGTTACTTAATTCTTGAAAGATTTGATTCTTGATTTGATTTGATCGTAGAGCCCCCTGTGATAAGGAGACTTATCACAAGGGGCTTTACGATCAAATACATTTCTTAAACTGTACCATTTATGTGAGCTGAGCATGAGCTTTAATCATTTACAGAGAAAAAAATCCAAAAATATTCTCCCATATGTCAAACCTAGAGGAATACGCAATTCACAGTAATTTAATAATAAGTTATTCAACACAAGCTTCTGAATCAGCGTACGAAGTCTTACAAATAGAGCATTCAGAGAGCTTTGATATAGAGGTTACGTATGAATTGAAAAGTGGAGATACCGACAAAATTGTGCCGTGTGCAAGTCAGTATGTAAATGTATTGTGTACACGGTTGTTTGATAATTATGATATAAATACGTTACTGGATAAGGTTCATGGAGGTATGTTGTCCTCTTTTATAGCTTAATATTATTTCTATTATTAAATTCTTCGAAATTAGGAAAAATATCTATACATTGATCTTAATAAGTATCCAATCTTTGATATGTGATGATAGAAAGAAATAGATGTACATACAAGATAATATAAAAATTTGTCTGTGATTTATCATACTTTTCATATTAAATGTTAGTGATATATTTTTTCAGATGTGGAAAACTCAATTAAAAAGCAAAGACCTATTAAAGTGCAGTGTGGAGTTGCCAAACGATCTCTTTATGATCCCATAAAAGGTATATAATAATACTATATTTACAATTTACATAATTGATAAATTAAAAAATATATATATAAATTATAACTTTGTAGGTGACCACATAGACCTTCTTCAAAAGCTGAAGGATTTTTTACAAGAATATCAAAAGAAAAATATATTATATTTTGTAATCTAAATTGTTAAAAGTACTGTTTGTATAATAAAGATTCTTAATAAAAAAAAATATTTTTAATATATAAATGTCTTAAAAAAATATCAATTTATAAATAATGAAAATAAGTTATAATAAAACAACAAACACAAACTTAACTGCTTTTATTGTTCTTATACATATGCTTCAATATAAAATATGTATATTTAATGTGATTTCTTTACAAGGGCGTGGGGTTGAAAGTGGTTTACAATATTGACCCACCAGCTATCTTCAACTCCTTTAGTAAATTCTCTTATAAATCTGTAGTTAAGGATAAAAATATTGTCTTGATACTCGGGCTGCACTCTGAAATTTAGAGGTAAAATATATTTTTCATGATTATTCCAACATATTTGTTTACAATTGTTGATAGATTTATAGATAAATTTACATAGATTCGTAGATAATCTACAAATTTAAAACATTCATATAATTTTTGTATTATTTGATAATTTTCTTCATATCTACAAATAATAAATATCTATTGCCACTTTTGGTTGATATTTATTTATTTATGGAGTTTAAACAAAGCTAAAGTATCTATAAGACCAAGTTATTGAAGAAAACATTTAAGAACACATACCCTAATGTTATAGGTGTAATATCTCTACTCTCTTGCATCTGTTTCAATCCTCGGAGCACATGATAACACATAGTTATCTCAACCCAGCGTTTGTCTGCATCATCAAACATCACTCCTACCTATAAGATTGGTAATATTTAATTGTTTAGTCTAAAAATAAACATATGTAGTGATATGTATGGAAGCAACTAATTCTGGGTAACAATTACAACTTGAAAGTTAGTGTCACACTTGACAAATAAGACTGGTTAACAATTACATCTTAAACAATAGTGTCACCTGGTAAGGAAAAGCATAAAAGATATCATCCTTATTAATAGACAGCATTTGTCTTTGTGAAACTGATAGTTTAGAGACAGCTGCCTTCAGTTTCTCTATAGCTTCTTTATCCACAAGACCATCTAGTGATTTAAAGTCACTTTTCTGAAGCCCATCTGAAACAACCTGATATAATATGTTTGTTACTAACAATATGACTATGTTATATTGAAATGGATATACCATGGTATTCATATTAGTCAAAACACTAAGATTCATTTTATGAAGAATAACATTTTTCATTGAAATGCCAATGGATTGATATTTTTGTGGTAAAACAAGCCTAAATGCTATTTGGCTTTCTGCTGGTAGTTTCAAAAAATAACAAAACACTACGAAATTCAGACTTCGGAAAATTTATTGAAAATCCAAATTATGTAATGTTTGACAATTACAATTATCACAAACCTCTACAGCAAGTTTGGAAGCCTCTATAAATTCATGCAAATTAAATTCCGATTCAAAATACGGTCTGATAATGAAGTTTGCGAACATCCAGTTTTTAATGAATTTTAAAAACGACGGCCACATTATTGGAGGGAACTCCATCAATTGCGGTAACTTTCTTGTCTCTGTTTTCTGTTCGCAATAATTTCGTCGTGGTATAACAGGACATACTGAGGTTATAGGAGTTTGTAAATATTTGTACGAAACTCTGTCACATAACCTAAATGTCCGATTTGTCAAGATTGTTCTAACAACTAAATTCATATTTGTAATTTCAAATCAAAATGTATTTAAAGAAATACAAACAAACAGCGAGACATGTAATACTATTATAATTATAAATTAATAATATACAACAACATTAGTGATTCGATTACTCCTTTTTTTTTGGTTTTTACAATGTCAAATGTCAATTGTCAGTTGTCTACAGTGCTGCCACTTGCTAGTTTGGTTTCACAACATAGTAGAAATCATCACTGGTAGGGTTCTTTTTAAATTAACAACAGTTTTTAAGATGAACCATTAATCTTATTCAGCAAAACGAGTAAATTCCAAAATATATATATTACAATTTGTTTCTCGCCAATGGCTCTCACTATTATCAAAAAAATATAAACTCACTCAACATCAATATCTAAAAAAGTGTAATGGGGACAAATTAAACAAAAACATGTATGAACCCAAAAAATGGCATGTGGTAAATTAATAACATTTATTGCAATAGTTATCTTTAGGGTAGACATATCTTACATTTACTCGATGGATGACAGCTATATTCATGAGTTATTTCGATGTTATTAGTTTAGTTCAGAGTTAGATGCTACCATTAATGAAAAATAGCATTTTAAACACAAATGTTACTTTAAAACTTAAATATATACATCCAGAGAGAGTTTCATTAACTTGAATTTAAGTTTTTTATCTGGGTAATTTATTAAGCTTAATTGTAATGTAAATTTTACTAACCTAAAGACATTACGCAATTTACAATACCGAATACAATATTTGAGTTTTTTCAATACCGCCAGCGCCCTCTTTTACTGTGCTCCTGACCAAAGGGCGGAAACACCCCTTTCCATCAACGGAAAAGTCTTACTACAAGAAGATTATATCATTACTTCAATAAAAGAAGTATTTAAATAACTGTTTTAACAATAAACAATGGTAGTATTGACAAATACAAGACCGCTTTCAGCTAACATTTAATAATGAGTCTCTTTATATATTACAACATCAACCACAATAGCATTTGAGGTTATTAAACAAGAATATTAAAGTGAAATTACACTTGATCAAGGCGGCAATGCCGTGTCATAAACAAAAGATAATTGTATTCAATGTAAAATAAAAGTATTAGTTTAGAACAAATATAGCAATGATAGCTGTTAATTTATTTTATATTATTTAACTTTATTTTAAAAGAAAATATCGAACTAGTGAAGAAATATATATAACTAGTGGAATGATTTGCAACTAAAATGTATTATCCTGTTATCGAAGAGGCCAATAGATGGCGCTGTTTTCCTAATTTAAGAAATTTGTTATTGAACAAAAGGTTAACGAATAAATTTCAAAAATGTTCCATAGAAATGACTTGTCATATTTATGGGAAAAGGGGTTAAAAAAATATATGCAGTTATGTATATATATATGGAGAATTATATATCTAATATATGTATATAAATATGGAGAATCCTCTTCAGTCCGGTATTAGTTATCACTTCTCAGTGAATACATAGGTGAGGGGAAAAGCAGTTATTTCAAGCTCTTTTTGCAATATATGTGTCCATATGTTGTGAATTTAGTTCCTTTTATATCATAATATTTGTTGTAATTTTTATAGTTGAAATATTAAAACTTTACTTGAATAATTTGATAAATTTATTTGGAGTTACTAACTGTTACTAATTTTCGCTAGCACTCTTTAATTGAATTCTTATTTGTTATCCCGTATGAATTATGAATGTGACTGAAATAATACTATGAATAATTGATACCTTATAAATACGTAGAAAAGAGTATCTATAGAGCTTCTTGGCGGTTCTTTTCATTGGATATACCTTTTAAAAGTTCTGTGTATCCCTTTTTTTTAAATAAAAAACTGTAACATTGAAACAATTAAAAAATATATCACGATTTTGTTGTAAAAAGGTGGTAGGTAACATTGGGTGAGGTTCCCTATTTTTTTGAATGTGTATTGTTTAATGTTTTATTCCTACTGGCTTTGATCCAATGAGTTATGACTGTGAAACTAATTTAGTAAAAAAGCGTAAATAGTCATTGTTGAGTATTGTTGTCGACAATTTACGATAGTACAGAGTACCAACGCCATTGTTGGTATAAAGTTTCTCGTTATTCCCATGAAACTTTATATGTATTCAGTATTACGAATGATCTTGTTTTATTATCTGTGGTATTATGTAATCTGTTGCGAATTGGAACTTGCAATAAGCGAGGGACGGTTCATAGTGGAGAGACGCAATGAGAATAAATCTTGGTCGTTTTGCAAGTAATCTGTAAACTAAGCCTAGTTGATCATTGATAACAATACGAGAGATTTAATTAGGTATAATAAAGAATAAAGTATTTTTTTTTATTTTGTAGCTTTTTTTTATTTACAAAGATATTCGGAGAGGCTTCGAGTTAAAAAGGAAATCTTATTGTAAATAAACATAATTTCTGTGCTAATTATTGTACAATATCATTTTTATTGAATATCTTATCTAAAGGGAATTAATTGGTTTAAATTATAGTAATATTATGTAAGTATTGTTTTAATGCTTGCAATTAATAATTACAATTATACCGTCATTATAATAAATAGTATAACCTTGAAGGACGTTGCATAACCGAGCTAAAAATCAAAAAGTTTTAAGGGAGAATACTTTTAGATGGCAGTTAAAATTTAAAAACTAAACTAATTGACCGTCACAAGTTAACCTTGAAATTTGATTTTGCATTATTTCCAAGTAAATGAAGGAACACAAAAACGTGGGAACATTTGTTTATGAAAACAAAAAGTTTTAATGTCGTGGTCACGATCTTGAGAAGTGTTAAGGTTATTAATAAATATTATAATTATAGGCATATGTTGAAGTTCAGAACACTAGTTTATTTTGACTTTACAATAGTCGTATCTGGGTACTTCCATGCTTTAAAATTATTAAGTTAGTGGAAGAAAGTATTTATTGAATTTTGATTTTGTACTATAATATATAAAATATATGGGGTGTACCTCTGGGTGGTAACGGTGCGTGTGAAAATAATCTCGAGGCGTCGGACTCAGGAGTAGATGGAAACTGTTGGTGTTTGAGCGAGTGAATAAGTAGCCTTGTATTGGAAACTAAGTTTTGCCCGCGACTTGGCCCTCGTTTACCTACTTCAGTTATCAGGAAAGCGTATATTTGAATTAACCCCGAATATAAACAACAGTCTTTACCAGTAAAAAGAAAAATTACATACAAAAATACCCCTCTAATTTACCCCTTTAGGAGAGAATTTTGTCCATTTCACCTAAACAGATCGTTCTTATTTCTAATCATGACCCTGTATACAAATTGTTATACTGTTAAGTCCAGAAATGAGAATTTTTTACCCCCCCAAAGGGATGAATTTCTGAAAATCCTTTTTTTGTGACCATTTACATCATAAAAAAAACCTTTGTACCAAATTTTAAGTATCTAAGTACAAGTTGCTTTGATATCTAAGTCAGTCAATTTTGCCTTTAATAAATTAAGATGACAGCACATCAATACAGAATTTCTCTAACGGAAAAATGAAGTTTTTTATAATATCACAGAAGATTGAAGATCAGAAGTCAGATTATAATTTTAAGTGTTGAATACTAATTTGGTTATTTGAATTATGACGAAATCTAAAAAACACCAATAATTAAGATATTTGAAATGTTTTCAATATATTGAAACATATATTTTTTATATTTACAAAATTTTTGAATATTTATATACCTATTTTATTATTATTATTAATATGAATTCTTTGAATAACTTCTATCATTGGTTGAATAACATTAAGAATGCTTAAGACTAACGTCTTATTGCCTTGGAAAAACCCAACACAGATTTCAATAATATTATTAAAATGAAACTATTGCACTGTTTATAAGCTGATCCAGCGATCTTTATCGGGACGAAGGACGAAGGACGAATGACGGAATTTAGAAATACATTACATATTGTAAAGAAGTCACAACCAATATTTATATTTTATTTTATAATTAGATTTTTTTTTAACTTTTTGGGACAAATTATATCAATGTTCCTAACTTTGCAGTATAGACGTTTGAAAGTTGCCACAAACGAAATTAATGTTTGAAAATTGTAGTAATATTTAAAATTATATAAGGACAGATGGCTAATTATTTTTATAGCAAAGTTGAAGTTGGCAATAATTAGTTTATATGTTAGTTTTGTGAAGCTCATGTAGTTGGTTTCTATGCGATCTCGCTGATGCATCTTCTCCGGAACTACTAAACTAATTGTTACTGGGTCTTTTTTATTTATTAGCAGCATTATCATCGATGGTTTAGCAACAAAAAAATCAGTGATTGGTTATGTACTTAAGGAATAATCACGGAAAAACAAAATTTCACGAATGTACGAATAAAATCGTTGAATCTCTGCTCAACTAACAGTCAAAATGGCTGTCAATCTAGTTAATAATTTAGTAGTTAGAACTAGATAGCTTAAGATATTGTTAATTCTATTACATTCTGTCTAGAGATCATTGGACATTTCCATATATATCATATTTTTCTTATATTATTCGGCAATGGGTTATTTAACGTTACGTTTGATTTTAATTAGGTTAGTTAAATATTTTTCTAACGATAAAAAAAAACGGTTAGTTCAACATACCTAAACATTTTTCTATTTTTATTTGTATTTTATTTTTGTAATATTTGACAATAAAATGATGTTCATAAACACCCTGAAAATTTCGCGCACTTAGTATTTTTTTTTGGAATTCTATATGACTCTGGCTTTCAAAACTCAATCTTAATCAAGGAGGGAAAAAGGAGGCAGAGAGGTGACCTCCTCTGGAAAGGGAGATCTGAGAATGAGAGATGAGAATGTCGCTCAAAGCTGCATTAAACAAGTCAAAGACCCTGAAAACACTTCTGTAATTTTTTACATCCGTCTGACATTGAGCATTGTCTTGTAACATAGGAATTCACTCGTTTATTACTTATTATTTCACTCACAAGGCAAGGTAATTTAATTATAACGTCATAACTACATCATAGTTATGACGCAATAATATCATTATGTATAATTCATAATATAGTTTTAATTTATATAACATTTACGTAAAAAGATGACCTTGTCATTACGTAACAATATATTACAGATATCATAAAAGGTAAACGTAACATGTGCAATGAGAGACATATGAGAGATTTACCTACCGTCATTTACCGTCGTTTAATTCCGTTTTTAACCCCCAACTCAAAAAGAGGGGTGTTATAAGTTTGACCTGTCAACCTGTGTATCTGTGTGTCTGTGTGGACGTAAACGGATTTGATTGCGGTTTTTTTTTAATTGAAAGCCTGGTTCGTCAAGATAGTTCTTAGCTATATTTAGTCGAAGTAGAAGCAGTCGTCTCCAAGAAATTGAGGTTTTATTGGTGTTGGTGAAAGGTTCTTATGGAATATTGATAGAAATACTTAAGCAAGTGAAAAATTGTGTGTCCGTAGGTTCGTTTAGCACGATAATGAAACCACTCACATAACTTTAAAAAGCAGAAAAAGAAATTAAATAATAATTTAAGTACACCCAATACAAAAGGAAAGAATAAAAATAATATTATTATTTACCGCTTGATAAAGGAAGAAATTAAAATGCAAGTAGGTAAGTTACTAAGGCAAATAAAGAAATTACGATATCAAATCGCATAATCTAAACTCTAAATCCTCAATGATTAACTTCGTAAAATGGACACCATTGTCAACGTACCTACGTACAACGTTCTCCCGACGCAACGACTTCAATAAGTACATAATTTTATTATTTTTATTCTTTTTAAAGGTCTTTTTGTATCGGGAGGTTTTTAATTTCTTTTAATCTATTTTTTATTGGAAGAAATGTGACCTCTCTATGACCTGTTTGTTATGTCAAATCAAGGTCATGTTACGAATTTATTCGTTTCTATAGTATCAAGTAGTTAGTAGACAGTTCTCACGTTAAAAATGGTGTAACGGAATTATAGACTATAATTATAGATATAACTATATTAACTGACATTCGATAATTTTCCAATATTATTAATATTGTTCGTTTATTAAACGGGCTTGTTAGAATTTTATTACCTCGCATAATTGTACGTACCTATAAAGTTGTTTTATAATAATTATTAGTACATATATTGTCCTGGTCAAACAGCTGCTTCCCGCGACTTCACCTGTACTTGAGGGTTTGAAATTCGTTAAAAATGTTAGAACACTTGTAAATTTGCTATTAGAGTTGCCACCTTTACTATATTATATAGGATCTTACTGTATTTTGGTCAACTGTATATTATAGAAAAATCCAAAACCTCCAAATTAGAAGTTAAACTAAAATTCGCAAAAAAATAATTTAATATCAAATCAATATTCCAATAAAAAAATAATTTGCCAATTTTCAAAGGCGTTACGAAAGATTGAGCAGGTTTACCAAACTTCTAAATCGATGAGTGATTGGGAAATTGGTATACATTTATTAAATTATTATAAATCTTACTAAACTAATATTACGTCATAGTAACGTACGTAAATATCGTCATTTGTTTTTCTGCGATATAAATGTATACTAACTAACTAAGCCATGACGAACAACATGACAAATCCTACTGATTGTCTAAACATATAAATAAAATTGAAGTGTGTGTTTGTAACTACAAATAAACTTTTTACTTATTTATCTGTAAGTATATACGGTGCTTATATTATATTTTTTTAAATTTTTGTCTGTGAGTTTGTGCCCACTAATCTCTAAAACGATTGGAACCATTTTAACAAGACCTTATGTTATAAGGATTAACTTCGGTATCTTTTATTTTAGAAATTTATATAAAATAAAAAAAAAATAAACAGTATCTAAATGCAGTAACTAATGCAGAAATAGTTATTTTTTTTTTATTAAAAAAAAATATTATTATTTTCTTGGCGGTAACAATATTGTTTATTTCATAATAGTTAGGGATAATAATCATTTTAAAATATTCTACTTAAGTCAAGCACAGGAGCTGAGTCTTAAGAATGAAGTTATTATAACCTTTAGGTGTTACCTACTTACTAGTTTAAAGACCGCCAACTTTTTTTTTATAATTAAAGAAACATTAAAGAACAATGAATAAATATAACCTCTATTTTGTATTCGTTTTTAATAAGTATATGTCAACTCTTAATTCTTATTAAACTTGTCATTTGTCATATTTTTCCTTTTTTTTTAATTAAGATTGTGTGTGTGAATATAGTACTTGTATTTAATGTTATGTTAAATACATTAAGTATACTATTATTTTATATATATCTTTGTCGTGATGAAATTTACGACATTAATTCTTATGACACAATTGATTGGTATGTATTAAACCTAATTGGACACATAGACAATGTAATAAATAAATGGCTTACAGATTATCAATTATGTAGGAAAGAAAACATGATATAACTATTGGTAATTTATACCAATTACTTTTTTATTATAAATAACATAAAAAAACACTAGACTATAATTATAATAATTTATTTATCACTCACACTACCGACGGTTTTGTATACACACCAGCAAGTAATATTAAACCGGAATTTCTTTCTGTTATTAGAAATGCGAACTCTTTGTTGGCTTCAAATCTCTGTCCTAATATTCTGTCCTCCAAACCTACCACTGTGGAAGCCGCTGCAACTGTCCCTTCTTCAGTCACCTCCACCTCAACCGTTTGAATGGTTTTCGATACAAACAGCGGGCTGTCTGACACACCGGGTAATTCCGCCTTTTCCCGGTCAAATATATTGGTTATACCACCATATTGCAGCGGCTTCAGCAAATCAAGCTGAGAAGAGATCTTGAAACGTGGTATATAACAGTCAATTGAAGAAAAATCTTCATTTGAATCGTACTTCATCATCCACTCCAAGGGCTGTGTAGCTAAATTTTCTAGCATTTTCTTTATAGGAACTCCATCGAATGGAAGAAGAATGAGCATTGAGAATTGCTCAGACTTACCATATGTCATTTCTAAGACCTGGGCCCCGATAGAGTTGGCATCGTAGATATTATGTGGTGCCTTATGGTACATCATATTTACTACCCCTATGGTTTTTCCTTGGTAATTATAAAAGTCCTCTTCTTTCGTCTGTGTGCTATCGAAAGGGTAGGTCCAGCTGGCTTTGAAATATAAAGCATCTACCAGAATAAGTCTTAAGCTATCAAGGAGTTCAGGTCTCACTGCTTCCCGGATTCTCCCTTCCGTAGCGACGCATATATAATAATTTATATCATCCGCCAATTTGGTAGTATTCGTCGGATCAACAGAATATACATCTGTGCCGTAGTATGTCGCAGATTCGCAAAATTCTGGATGAACTTTGAGGGTGCGATCTGTAAACATAGCAGTCTTTCCATTTAACACGACATCTTTATCTCTACTCTGCAATAAATTAAGTACACTGGAGTGTAACGCTTGAGTAGACCGCAGATCTTTAGGTAATCTCAATTCCCTCATTAATTCCAAGAACGTTTCTCCAGCAGATCCTTCCGCAAGCAGCGAGAAGATACTCCATACTGATAACGGAGATATCGCTACGTTACTTTTACCAATACTATCTTGGTAAGAGAATGTATTGTCTAGAAGTTTCAATGTGAACTGGTTGATAGGATTGAAGTCGATGCCGGCTAAATTGTCGGTCGGAGCGCCCGTGACAATAGTAACAAGAATTACGACCTTCCACATAATGCGCGAGTGGTTGGCTCAGAGTTCAAAGCAACACTGATATAACATAAGGCGGTTCTACCAATTTCAATGGGATTTCTCATTTATAATGAATATTTAAGTAACGCGTGTAGTTCGTGGTGAGTAAGGTATGCGCGGTTGTGGAAAATACTGGTATTTATGGGATGGTATCAATGTTCTCGTGGGTATGGAATTGATTGGATGCAGGCTCATCATTAACTATAAACCGATTACGGTTCAATTAAAATATTTATTATAACAAGCGTGGAATATTTTGAATTCGCTAATAACTTACACAGATCGCGTTTCTGATAATTCCGGACAATACATAATAAACAAAAAGATGTGATAAAAAAGACAAAAAAGATACGCAATATAAAGATAAATAAAAAGATAAACGTTGCATATAAATTAAGCCATCAATGCTAAATGCAGTGCAATAATAATATAAATAATAAATAATTGGTTGTTATTAAAAATAGAATATGTATTTAACAAGAATTATTATATATCAATTTTTTTGTATTTTTATTGAGAATTGAAATTTAACGAGTTTCGATCGTTAAATAATTGTGATAATGCATTATAAATAACAACGATTTATAATTATTTAAATTAAATATATAAAAAAAAACAAATATCGACCTATGTAATACCTATAGGATTGTAAATTTCGCAAGATTTAGCCCATCTCCATACACCATTGTTTCTCGAGGCGAGGTTGGGTCGTATTCTTTTCCGCTTATTTTGTATGTGCGGAAGTGAGATGGCCTCATTATATTGTAGTTTGAATTGGGTTAGGGATTTTTTGCGATGTAATAGGTCTTACGATTTTGTACCTATTACAATAATTATTGACCCGGTTTTTAGTCTGTTAAAAGTAAAAAATATAAGGATAATTATTGAATACTTCGATAGGTATAATAGTGTGATTCGAATAGAAAATATCCTTTACAATTTGAAATATAACAGTAATTTTTTTAATAAGAACCTCCTTACACAAGTTTTAAATCAAAAGGACGTCAGGAAACACTGATAAAAGTGGACAAATGTCTTTTAATAATATCTTCTTTCCTTATTTTTTTTTAAATATAGACAGTATTGGAATTTTGACAATTTATAAAATTTTGTCTTCCTGTGCAAAAAATATTATCTGTGTCATTTTAACATAATTAATTCCTTACCTGTCAATCCATTATCGTTTTAGGTTATCTCCAGTATTTGTAAACAAATATTTTTTTCATTGTGACATGTTACATGCGGGCCTGTAATTTAATTTCAATCACTTAATATCTAGTTGTCAGGCAACCGTTTAGCTCATAGATGTTTTATTCAGTCATTGGCCTTACCTGAAGGTCTTTTTAGTGCAATATTATAAATGTTTTTAATTTGGTTGAGTTTGATTTGATGTGGTTTGGTTTGAGAACAGAAATAGAGTTACAAAGAAGATAGGTTTCTGTTATCTTATCTTATCTTACTTCTTACTAATATACAACTGGGAATGTTTGGATGTGTGGATAGATGGATGTTTGTTATTCAATCACACTGAACCTACTGAACGGATTTTGATAAAACTTATATTGTAGCTTATTTAACGGAATAACATATAGGCTATAGAAATACCAATTTTTTCACGTGGTTCTGCCTGTGACATAGATTGTACACAACATAGATTGTAGCGTGATTACGCAATTGACACGGGAGACCCTGTTTTTAATCGTTTGGTTCCCTGAATTTTACATAAGTATGTAAATAGAAATATAACCATGTATTTGTATATAGGGAACAGCAACAGTCTAGACGGCTTTTGACGTATAGTATCAGTAGATAGCGCAAGTGACACTGGGTATATTAAAAAAAAAGGAAAATGGTGGAAAATATACCCTTCATATTTTTTTAATGACACCAAAAAGTCATCCAAAAAGCAATCTAAGCAGTATGTATATTTTTAAATATACCTATAAATATATTTTTAAGTCCCTAGTATGTACTTAAATATGTATGTACTTATAAAAAAAAAACGGTAAACCGTTTGATCACAGCTATGTCATCCAAATGTTTCTTTTTCAATTGTTTTCATTCGAAAACGTTATTTTATAATTATTCTATAAATATAACATTTTGCACCATCATTCTCCACTGCTCAAATGAATGTTTACGTAATTTCTATGAGATGAAAGAACGTGCTAAATAAGCTGTGACATGTATTTAATTCTAGGCATTACAATTGTTTAAACCAGATATAATAGCTTAGTGAGAAATAACGTTATTCATAATAAGGATAAATCATTTAAAATCTAGTCGCATACTTAAGGACAATAGTATTTTATTTATAACTAGCTGTTGCCCGCGACTCAGTCCACGTCGACGGCAAAAATAATAAAAATTTAGCTTATATAACAACCTGTATAAACCATTCTTTGGTTAAAAGAGGAACTCCCGTGGCAATTACGTTATGACAGACAAAACCACATGCAAAAGTTAGTAATTAGTATTAGTTAGTAGTTATTATCTATAGCCCTTGTTTTATTCTGGGACATAAGCTTCAACATTACCAAGTTTAATCAAAACCCGTTCAGTAGTGTGGGCGTGATTGAGTAACAAACATCCATCCATCCAAACATCCAATCTTTCGCCTTTATACAAATAGTATATATATTTATTCTGCCTTTATTTTAATCTGTGGTTTTGTTTTTATTGTTCATTTGTTTGTGCCATATTGTATAATTTTTTTATTATACTCTAAGGATTCATGTAGAAATTTAATTAAAAAAAATAATAAGAATTCAAAGTATATGTCAAATTCACGTATTTCACGCTATTTAATACTACGAAAGCCCGATTACGACGTTATAACTAATTTAGTAATCTACCACAGTAATAAAACGCAGGATAAGGTACTCAAAGATCAAATCGACAATCACTATTCACACCTGCAGAGCTTCCGCTCTCAAACGACTATGACACGATAATTAATAAACCTAACACTTGCTTACTAATTTATAGGAGTTGATGCCTACTAATTATTTAGAAATACCCTCGACTCTAACACGGCCTCTCCTGACAGGAGGTCGTCCTCGACCTCTATCTTTTAATCCTGAAGTTTTATTTTTAAAACTACCAATGAAGCCAAAAATGTTCCAAAAATGTTGTCTCCAAATGAGACCTAAGGCTACGTAGTAAATTCTTCTGGACTCCTGTGTACTGGGTGTGCTGGGTCGTAACCCATCACCGACACGAAGGATTACGAGACTCAGCAGCGCCAGCTCCGACCAGCAGCGCCAGCCCCGACCAGCAGCGCCAGCCCCGACCAGCAGCGCCAGCTCCGACCAGCAGCGCCAGCTCTGACCAGCAGCGCCAGCTCCAACCAGCAGCAGCGCCAGCTCCAACCAGCAGCAGCGCCAGCTCCAACCAGCAGCAGCCTCAACAGCAAGAAAAAGAACTTCTCAGTTTCCTTTTTTTTTATAAATCTTCCAGTTGACCCAGACCCAGGTTGAGGAGAGGTGCTTGTAAGATGGTCATTACTGGTAAGGGATAGTCTTCAACTGCCCCGTTCATCATCATTATCGTCCGGTTCTACTCGCCCATCCTGATTATCACAAAAACAACTGAAAACTCTCTAAACAATAGGCATAAAGTAAATTTGAGATATCAATTTAAGTTTTTAATAAAAATTTAGGAGATATCGTTGCTCTCGGCGCAAGCGTGCACTCAAGCGTCCTCAAGCGACGATTTCAAAATTGTGTCTTTAGTGTTTAAAGAGATGGAATGTAACCATTTGTACATGTTGTTCGATTGGTAAGATTCCGGACTCTTACCACTCGATAGATTGTGATATTAAATAAAACTATATGTAGCATAGCACTCATTACCGTAGTGTACCCATAGTAGTACCCATTCCCACGATGCATTTAGCTAGCAGCTCCGTAAGCCAGCAGCGCCTTCAGCTAGCAGCGCCGTCAGCCGGCAGCGTCGTTAGCCAGCAGCACCGTCAGCCCTCAGGCCCGTCAGCCAGTATCGTAGGGCGACGAACGCCATAGTATTGCGACGAACGCTAAGGTACGGCGACGAACGCCAAGCATATTTGCCTGAGTGTGTCAAAGCACACGATACCTCTCCAATTTAGGCGACACACGCCAAGGTACGGCGACGAACGCCAAGCATATTTGCCTGAGTGTCAAAGCACACGATACCTCTCCACTTTAGGCGACACACGCCAAGGTACGGCGACGAACGCCAAGCATATTTGCCTGAGTGTCAAAGCACACGATACCTCTCCACTTTAGGCGACACACGCCAAGGTACGGCGACGAACGCCAAGCATATTTGCCTGAGTGTCAAAGCACACGATACCTCTCCACTTTAGGCGACACACGCCAAGGTACGGCGACGAACGCCAAGCACATTTGCCTGAGTGTCTAAGCACACGATACCTTTCCACAACAGTCGATTATCGGTAGGGTACAGCGACGAACGCCAGGCTCTGAACCTGTGTGTGTGTGACACATATACCAAAAACAAGGATTAAGTATGCCCACGATACCTTTCCACAACAGTCGATTATCGGTAGGGTACAGCGACGAACGCCAGGCTCTGAACCTGTGTGTGTGTGACACATATACCAAAAACAAGGATTAAGTATGCACACGATACCTTTCCACAACAGTCGATTATCGGTAGGGTACAGCGACGAACGCCAGGCTCTGAACCTGTGTGTGTGTGACACATATACCAAAAACAAGGATTAAGTATGCACACGATACCTTTCTACAACAGTCGATTATCGGTAGGAGATAGAAACGTTTTTAAATTTCAGTCTATTTATGAGTTTATGACTCTTTGTATTAAGTAGGCCAACTAGTCCTTTATCCCACTTCTGATCTAAGGATTCATGTAGAAATTTAATTAAAAAAAATAATAAGAATTCAAAGTATATGTCAAATTCACGTATTTCACGCTATTTAATACTACGAAAGCCCGATTACGACGTTATAACTAATTTAGTAATCTACCACAGTAATAAAACGCAGGATAAGGTACTCAAAGATCAAATCGACAATCACTATTCACACCTGCAGAGCTTCCGCTCTCAAACGACTATGACACGATAATTAATAAACCTAACACTTGCTTACTAATTTATAGGAGTTGATGCCTACTAATTATTTAGAAATACCCTCGACTCTAACAATACATAATATATGTAATTTTAAACAGTGACTGTAAAGTTATTATTAAAGTATAATTATTACAAAAAAAACAGTTGCAATAATATCTTTTGCATCTTTTTATTGAGATTTACTTATAATTTTGCAACATCCACAGCAAATAGTACAGTTATAATCTATGGTTAACTGTCATTGTTGTAGACGGTTTTGTCTTTACTATTACATGACCAATTACGACCTAGATAGTTATTTTTATCTTCAAAGACAAATATATCTTTATATTGATGCTTAACAATTCTTTTGTTTAAATATTTAATTGCTTTGATTTAAATGAATAAGGAGGATATTAATCTCTACTTTTTGATACACCTCTTACAATTACTGCTCTATTAGCGGCTGAAAGGAAATAAAATATAATTCTAGAATCTGATAATAGGATCATATGTTGGGTACAATTGTAAATTACCCACTTATAAGTTTCATCGAAATCTATTCTGTAGAAGCATATTTTTATCAGGAAAACATGTTATGCATTTTAAATTTATGCATTTAGAAAATAACACATTGTCTCAAATATATTCTCCTCGAATATTTCGCAATTCCTAAGTGGAAAATATTTTCTTATTCAGTATTATTTGTATATGTATACAATAGAGCCGAAGTCTATGAAAATGTTCAGGATGGAACCCGTTGGAAAAAGAAGAAAACAACAAAAATATAAAGAAAAAAAAAATTACGGGTGAGGGTGAGTTTTAAGGGTTAAAAACGGCCTATCACAACTTCCGGCAAAACTACAAGTCTTATGAACAAAAAAAAGATCGGCTAAGTTATAGGTAGTAAAAAGACCAATAACTTATCTGTAAATTCAAAAGTTTTCCTATCACAATTTTTTTTCGTCACGAATTATTTATCGGCTCTGTACTAATAATATTTTTAAGTTTTTAACCCCTGACTAAAAAGAGGGATGTCTGTCTGTGGCAATGCAGCGACCAAACGCGTGGATGGATTGGATTGCGGTTTTTTTTAATCGAAAGCTATGTTCGTCGAGATGGTTCTTAGCTATAATTGGCCGAAATAGAAATAGTCATCTCCAAGATATTGAAGTTTTATGGTGAAAGGTTCTTACTCAATAATTAGCTATTCCCAGTGGCTACGCCCTCGCTATATAAGAAAAAAAGCCTTGTTGTGTAGACAAAAAGGTTTTTACACTAATTAACTCAGGTAAAGTACTTTATCAGGGATAGCTGTTGCCCGTGACTGCGTTCACGTAGACTTTAAAAAATATATTTATGTGGCTTATGATCGTAGACATAAAGAGTGACGGGCAACAGCTAGTGATAATATAAATCCCTCCATCATAGTGTAATTAGTGATTGTAAATCATTTTAACTATCAATGTTTATATTTATTAATATTTGTAGGTATAAACAAATGTCAAATATGTAAAAGTCTTGAATCATGTTACTTAATTAATTTATAATTTATTATATTGTCGAAATTTTCACGCGGAAAATAAGATTTTTCTCGTATTAAATATAACCTGTGTTCATCAGAGGGATAATGTAGGATTCTAAACGTAAAGTATTTTATTAAATCGGTCCAGTAGGTTTCGGAGCCTATTCAATTCAAACAAATAAACAAACTAATGCGAAAAGATTTTTTAAATCGGTAGTAGTTTAAGAGCCTATTCAATTCAAACAAAAAAACAAATTTTTCCTCCTTATAATATTAGGATAGATTAATAGAAATTCTTAAACAATTGAAAATTTGTGCGTCTGTAGGTTCATTTGGTACAATTAAGAAACTAGTAACATAACTTTAAAAAGCAGAAAAAAAAATATATAAAAAACCCCCGATACAAAAAGACCTCTAAAAAGAATAAAAATAATATGATTTATGCTTATTGCGTCGGAGGCCCGCTTAATAAAGGAAGAAATTAAAATGCAAGTAAGTTACTAAGGTAAATAAAGAAATTAGGTAGGTATGATATCGAATCGTATAGTCCAAATCTTCAATGATTAACTTCGTAAAATAGACGGTCCTCCGATCGCGACGCATGACTTCAATAAGCATAAATAATATTATTTTTATTATTTTTAGAGGTCTTTTTGTATCGGGGGTTTTTATTTTTATTTATTTTAAATTAGTTATGTAGAAAAGTTGAAATTCTGCAGCGCCATCTAGTGGCGAGTTACATCATAGGAAATAACATAACATTTTTCATGTTTTGTTTTGATAATGAGAGTTGTCGAACAATGTTGTACGCCCATCCTTGAGTTGTTTCAATGAAAAAAAATAATTGTTTTCCAACCGAAATATAATGTAACACATAGGTAGTATTTCAACATTAAGTCCTCCTCTTAATATAAATTATATGGAAGTATTTATTAACAATAATAAAACGATTTTCCTTATAATAAATAGTGGTAAAGGTTCCTAGTTAATTAATTTCAATGAAAACAAGTTTTGTATTTTAAATTCAATTTTATTTATTTTAACGCTATCTATGCACAACTTGTGAAACTAAGGGAGGAATAAATTAACTTTGGTTTTAGTAAGAGCGATTTGCCGCCACTGGATGTCGCACCGAATAATTATGTTCTATTCCGTTAGAAAAACGTGAATACATTCGTTTAGACTTTCGAACTAAAAATAATTTTTAATTAATATAACTGCTGGAGTTTATTTTTAATATCTTGCTTACATTGTCACACAGGTAATGATACTAATTGTTTCGACGTTTGGAATGAAATATTATATATATATATATATACGTTATAATAATATCTATGTGTAATGACTCTTTTCCCTTTGAATAATATTACGATAGATTTAATCAAACTTGAGACGTTTCTCGAGTCGAATTATAAGTTCTATCAACATTAAGCTTCTAGGTGATACTTGGTTAATATTATAAGATTTACAATTTAATAGAAAAGCTTAAATTTAAAAGCGTTATTTCTAATAATATAAAGCTAGCTTCATAGCATGTTTTCTCTACAATAATATAATCTGTAGGTAGGGCTACCAACTTTTTTAATATTTTTAAATGTTTCAAAGCTTGTTTGATAATCAATATTAATAAAATTTAAACAAAGGAACGATTCGTTTCTAATAAAAATTTTTGACGCTCTATTTCTCTCTCCTGGAAACTTCATTTTTTTACAATTCATAGCTCACCTATCACATGCAGCTAACTATACTTTTCTCTAAAAATTCTTTAACATTATTAATTTATTTTTAAGTCTCCTTAAGTCGGAAATAAAAGTATATTTTCATATACTTTACTTGCATGCAAAAGTATAAAGTATAATTACCGATATGTTATTATAAAGTATGGTTGCCAACCCTATATATAAGTCGGTTATTGTAAGACGTAAAATAATAACCTATATACAACAATAAACCTATTGCGTTATAACAGATGTTATCACTGTATATAGAATAACCATTTGTGGTTAATTAATTATATATTGTTATGATTTAATTATTGCCAAGTGGAAATTCACGAACAGTATTTCGTAAAGATTTACTAAATGGAATACTCATTTAATATCATTCTGTTTTTTGTTTGGAAATGTATGAGAGTTAATTTCCATTGAAACTTCTGTTTATTGTGGTACATTTTTGGAGTATTTTAAAGTTGAAGGAGTTTTTAATTCGATAATTTTGCCAGATGTAATTTTTATGTTCAGTATTTTTTTCTAGAAAACTAAATATAAGGATTAAAATTGACCCGATTACATTATTGTTAACAGAAAGATAAAAGCTCGGAGTACTAAAATGATTTGCATTTTTTACAACACCGGTTTCTGTGTATCCTGAAATTTTACAGACATATAAATAACTAATACAAAGTTCTGGTTACAATACAAAGAATTGACCTGTTTGGAAAAATGTCGATTCAAATCCATAATCATCAGTTCATCATTTTTCAGCAGGCAGGGTTCATAACTACTACACCAACGAAACTAAACAACTAAATAGTACTTCTATATATTTGTTACTACATATATAGTTTAAAACATTAAATGATAAAAAAAATAATTAAAAACCCCCAATATTAAAAGAATAAAAATAATATTATTATGTACTTATTTAAGTCGTTGCGTCGGGGGACGAAGCTTCGTCTTATATTTAATAATCTTCATGGTTCACGAGTTTAATTATTTTTTCTTTTTAGAGATCTTTTTGTATCGGGGGTTTTTTAATTTTTATATTTATTAATATTCGTATATACCTATATGAAAAAGTCTTGAATCATGTTACTTAATACATTTATAATTTATTACATTGTCGAAATTTTCACGAGGATCCTTATTTTTTCTCGTATTACATTTAACCTATGTTCATCAGAGGGATAATGTAGGATTCTAAAGGTAAAATATTTTATTAAATCGGTCCAGTAGTTTCGGAGCCTATTCAATTCAAACAAACAAACAATCAAATCTTTCCTCTTTATAACATTAGTAATGATGATGATTATAAAATATAGCTTATGTTTATCAGGGATAATGTAGGATTCTAATGGTATTTTTTTTTAATTGGTCATCTAAATTGGAAGAAATTAAAATGCAAGTATGTTACCAAGGCAAATAAAATACAATTAAGATATCGAATTTTATAGTCTAAGTCTTCAATGATTAACTTCGTAAAATAGACACCATCGTCAACATACGTACAACGGTCCCTGACGCAACGACTTCAATAAGTACATAATAATATTTTTTTTAATCTTTTTAGAGGTCTTTTTGGATCGGGGGTTTTTAAAATTTTTAATTTATATTAATACGCTTTTATTAGCTTGGGTTGTATGTATCTATGTATGTAACGGAATCTTCGAGCTTAATTTTCACCAGGTTCCAGCGATCCGATTAAATTGAAACTTTGCACACGTATCAAGGACCGATGACAATGCAATAATTTGATAAAAGTTTCCCAAAAAAAAAAAAAAAAAAATAATAAAAAAAAAAAAAATGAAGAATAGTTTAAAAAATTAAAAAAACACGCTTTTATTGCTAACCGAACTAAAAACAAAATAAATATTAATTTAATAAATAAATATTAATTTTATTGGAAGAGATACAATAAAGTGGCCATAGATGCCTTTAGGCCTAAACATTCGATTTAGGCTTGTAAATTTTATAATATATATATATATATATATATATATATATATATATATATATATAAATATGGCTTCAATAACTGCACATATATTTCTTAAGATAAATAACAACATTGTTACAAATTCTCAATTTACGCATTACTCTTGTTGGTGAGCATTTGCGCGACCGTAAAGGCATCCTGCAGTTGCTAAGACTAATGTGCCAAACAATACGCGATTTTTTTAGGAAACCCTGTCAGGGACCCGTCTGCAAAGATACTGAAGGTCAGAAAAAGGTTGCAAGACTGTCCTGCCAAAAAAGACTGAAAAAGTAATTGAACTTGACAGAACTGAAACAAATATATCTGCACTAAGTTTGCAAGATTGTACTGTAGAGACTGCGCATATGTAAGCAATGATATGACTGATTCATAAAACTAATTTGTAATTTTATTTGTAGTCTTATTAAATGTGATTTACATGTATCCTAATTATTAATATTTTAGAAAAAAAGTTTATATTTGGTTCAAGTTTTGTGACTTTAAAGCAAAGGTTGTTATTTTTGTTAATATTTTGTTCCACTATCATAAAAAAAATATTAAAAAGAAAGTTTTACTTCAAGTTCTTTTTACTCATACATGACCACTTAAACTATAGTCGTTTTATCCAATTACAGCCATATATTAGTAAATTTCTCGTAATTATTGAAATTATGACGATTTTCTTCACGGGTCTCCTGGACCCAACCCTACTATCGTTGTAACATATTTTAACTGTGCTGACGCCGGGTTAATGAATTAGACTTATTCCTAAGAGACTTCAACAGTAGAAGTACTAAGGGTCTATTGACAACTTAACGACGTCAATCTGGATTTTTCCATTAATTGGGAAGTAAAACTAACCACAATGATGAAAGTAAGTCCCATTGAACCGTGAAGGCGATTGGTTTCGGATCAATGCCCGTTGATCGATCATACGGAGACCACTGAGTGATTCTTTCTAAAAAAATCTAAGTAATGAAATGATTTCTCAATTTATGAGTTTGTCACAGACTAAAAAATAAAAAATAAACAATAGTTTAAAAAACTAAAAAAAACACGCTTTTATTGCTAACCGAACTAAAAACTAGAAAATAATTTTTAATGACAAAGAGTATAAAATTACAGTAGTAGAAGATCGAACAATTAATCATAGTGAATCGCCTTAATATAAAATTATAATAAAATTTAAGTTATAAACAGAATAATTCAATTCTGAGTAAAAAGCGTGGGGTGCTCGATATTTAAGGTATTACAATCATTCTATTAGCAACTATCTATGAGAGGATAGTTAAGAATCACAGTAAAATGCACCCCACGATTTTTACTCAGAATTGAATTATTCTGTTAATAACTTAAATTTTATTATAATTTTATATTAAGGCGATTCACTATGATCAATTGTTCGATCTTCTACTACTGTAATTTTATACTCTTTGTCATTAAAAATTATTTTCTAGTTTTTAGTTCGGTTAGCAATAAAAGCGTGTTTTTTTTAGTTTTTTAAACTATTGTTTATTTTTACCTAAGCACCGCTGGCGAAGCGGCTGGGCAAAGCTACTTACAAATTTTAACTTTTGATTACTCAACTACTTATAAGATTAAACAAAATATTTGTAAATACCACATTTGCGATCATGAAACATTCAAACACTTTATTTTACGTTACTGTGACCTCTAATTGATATCGAGCATGTCATTTTCACGTAATGTTAATACTCAATATCAGTGGGACGTAATAATGCCATACAAGTATTTATTGAGCAACTATCGTACAGATTTAGTATAAATAATGTATATGATATATTATGTATGTGAACTAAATGATGCATTAAAACATCATAATCATTTTAATATAAAAGCTCATGTTACACAATTTTTATCTCATTAAAACAAACAAAATGAATCATTAAACCAACTAAAACAAAGCTAACAAAATGGCGTCGGGGCGGAAACGGAAGACCCATACAATTAATTATCCCGCCATAATAACCCGCCTCATTAAACCGCGAAGTGAAAAGCGGACAGTTCAAAATGTCTTCCTTACATTAAAAATGCATTGCGATTTTAATGTTGTTTTATATTATTAAAAAAAAAGACGGCTATATGTTTTATGCATCTTAAAAATATGTAATAATATTATATCTTACTAGTTTTTGCCGAAAGGCGTATGTAAATCTGTGGGTTGAAATGTTTTTCGTTAGTCAAACTAACTTTTGCCTACAATTAGCATCGCCCCAAAGAATAACCCATAAATGAGTAAACCGTATCATTTTCATTCTATAGATACGATATCAATAATTTTTATTCGATAGATAGATTAATAGTCCAAATATCTTTTTTGCATTGAGATATTTTGGCTTCGCTAATAATTTTCATTATTCCAATTTTCATATTAAACCTTGTAATTTTAAAATGATGCCAAAATAAAACAAGAGCAGACACTGTTCGTAACAAAACAGTTAGTTAAACAATATTTAAATGGTAATCTTAGTCTGTTAAATTTGTTTGATAATAATAATATGTAAATTCTCCATAATCCCAAGGAGTTAGATTGTTTTGATAAAAAACGTGAATTGTAAGACAACAAACGATTTACGATATATTAGAAGTCTCGTCACACGCACGTAGTCAATAGCGACAATCACCTCATTCTCGTCACGTCCAAGGAATCGAACCGGTGACCGGATTTATTTTTCATTCCGCCGTGTCACTTGATAAATTGAATACATAGTAAATTGGGAATGTTTGTACTCATAATATTTATAGAAAAGTTTCTATTTGAATTATTTTTTACGTTTCAGTAATCGTAATGAAGTTACTTTTTTGTGGATTTTTTTTCCTTTAGATTTATAATTGTAAAGTTAGTAATTATGGAAAACATATGGCATTTTTTTCGAACTCCTGTCAATAAATATCAGCAATTGATAATAGCGGCGTAACAACAAAATATGCAGAGGAGTCTACTTTAATTTACTCTTGGTAGAGCGACGAGACGGTTTGGTTGCGGATTCGAAACCCTGCCGATACCGGTTGATTTTATATGCATTTAAGATTCAAATCTCTACGGCTAATTTAAATGAGAGCAAATTGTCTATCAAGTTTTTTATTTGGACCAAGATCTATAAAACATTTATCGTTTCACACTTTCAACTTGTAATATCTTTTCATAATAGACAAAAAAGTGAAGACTATTTCATAAATAGGTAGCACCGGATCCGGTAAGCTCTTAATAATGTCGGGTGCGCCAGATTACCGGATCCGTTTTTCCGGATTGTAACCCCTATGCGAAGTACATAATGCGTAGTACATAATGCGTAGTACATAATGCGTAGTACATAATGCGTAGAACATAATGCGTAGTACATAATGCGTAGTACATAATGCGTAGCACATAATGCGTAGCACAAAATGCGTAACACATAATGCGTAGTACATAATGCATAGTATATAATGCGTAGCACATAATGCGTAGTACATAATGCTTAATACGTTATGCCTAGCTTATAATGCATAGTTAAATCATCCAGAAGATTATTCAAATTCCTTTCATGAGAATTAATATTCATTAATTTATTGAACCCCACTGAATTGTAGAAAAAATAAGTATCATAAAAATTATTAAAATCTTTAATGGATTTGTACTAAAAGCAGCACTTTTTAAACTAAATGTAGAGCACAAATAACCACGACTAGTCAAGCAGAGAAACAAGTTGTACAAATGTAAAAATGCATTAACTTTTAATAACATACAATTATAAGTTTTTTACTGATCTATGATTACAGCGTGTTCGGACTTTTTGGTACTCTTATGACGATGTACAGTTTAATATGTTTAATATTTAGAAAAACTACTAGCATTGGCTAAATCCAATCAATGATTGAATTGAATTCAATAATTAATGTTTAAATTGTTGTATATATTCCTGAACTGCTGTTAGAAATTATGTACCTACAGATATTACAAGTATATCATAATATAGTATTATATATAATTACTATATTACGTACTTGTGGATCTTTGTTACAACTATTGCTTATATCTGAAGTGTGAATATATCTTGTTAAATAGATATAGGGTTGTCAAATTAATATTATCAATATTTTAGATTAAACCTATAATATTTTTTGTAACAAAAAACTATATTTTACAATAGAACATTTACTTGTCTAATTCTTAAATAATAAAACTGTTATTAATAAATAAATAATAATGGATATATTAATAAAGAGTAGTTTGTATTTTTTATAATAACTGTAGTCACAAGCAAAATATTAATGACTGTATACAGAGTTATTCGTAATTAATTGGTCAACTCTTGCAGGCAGCCTCTCTACATCAATGAAGATAACATTAGTCCCACGACTTTCATAAAATTGAAAGTTTAAAAAATCTTTGTTTCCTATATAAAATTTATTTGTAGCCTCTGAACTGGTATTAACTCAGAGTGTAAGTATAGTGCCCGAGCGGTGACCTTTTAAGTACTTCTTACAAAATACAGAGTAATAAGTAAAAGAGGGAGCAAAAATAGAACAAATGTGGTTCAGATTGATGTAGAGAGACTGCCTGCTAGAGGTGGTCCATTATTTACAAATAACCCTACATAATGTACAAGACCCTAGTATCTATAACATTTAAAGAACATACATACATAGTATTTATTAAACATATGAAGTTACTTTGCTACTACTATTACTAAGAATGTAATGATTATATGCATTTTCATTAGGTATTTAGTTTTCATTGTTCGTTAAGGCTCTAATCACGGTGAGTAGAAGGACGAGACCCTTTGTACATGATGCACTTTGAAGATTCAATATATCTTGTACATATGTATAATGTAGGTAATCACAAAAACAATTAAAAGTTATTCGTTTTATGTATACTAGTACATTTTAAACGACTTGTTTTTTATGTATTTATATACCTAGTAATAAAGAAGGATTTTATTGAAATCGTTTTATATTTTACATAGTATTTTTTTATAACCCAAAGGATGTCACTTTTAACTTAACTTATATTAGTAAAAATATTAATAATATATATATTTTTTAATACAAATAATTTACACAAATAGGTTCTTTTAAGAATAAGTAAGATTATCCCTGTGCCAGAAGCGTTCGTTCTTCTATACCAACATAAATTATGGCACACTTAAGACATATTTCGTGACTCTAGACCCTTTCTTAATCTTTTAATTAATCAATAAAAATCTCTAAATAAATAAAGGCGTTTTATCATGCATACATAGGAACTTACATATTGATTAAAGTTACGTATTTTACTTAAGTGTTTTACTTGTATTCAGGGTCAAAAAAGGTGTTAGCAGTTATCAAAATTGTTATCGGTCACGGTCGCCGAGGAACTGCCGAAAGTTTAATCATAATAATACACAGTTTTGTTAGTTCTTTAAGTAGATATCTTGTTTAAATAAGGTACAACTTAGAACGAACTAAAGTTATTTATTTATTGTTGTCTATTTTCCATAAGGAATCTTCTTAAGATATTTCGACAACTTGTTGTAGCTTTTCTTGTCTTTAAATCTACGTCGCTATTATTATTATATTTCTTCTTTTAATCTGTCTGCATATCTGTTAGTCACATCTATCGTAGATTTCTGTTTGTCTCTAAAGTTTATTTTATTATAATCTGCATAAATATGATTGAAATTAATGATTTATTCTGAAATTTATGGCGTATACATATAAATTTAACTTGGTATTTTGAGATTCAGGCCATCAATAAAACGGTAATTTGAGAAGTACGGGATTAAATCTAAGTTTAAATCTGGGGTAATTAAAATGAATGTAGCAGTTTCAATTTAATTTATTTACATCTTAAAATAAGTTAGTTGTAGACTAAAAAACTTCACTGGTTTCTGTGTTGCATATTTGTTATATTTATAAGTGTTATGTAATTGTTTGTTTCCCTTGAAAATAAATAAAATAAAAATCAATAAATACATTCGAGTAGACGGAGAGCTAGTGTTCAATAAGTACCTACAATAATATGTGTATATATATTGAAACATAATTAGATTACAGCAATCAAGTAATTTATTAACAGAATAACTGTCGGTACCCAAAACGATTTTTATTTCGTATTTATTAACTTCTTTTTTGTGTTTGTTGTTAAATATTATTTTGTATTTATAAAACAAGCTTCTAGAAATTTAATCCTCATAAAGCTTTTAATAGCAAGCTTCGGAATATTTGAATATTTGGAATATTTGGATTCAAATTGTGTGGACGATTCGAGTGTGGAAGATAATATAACCTAGCTATATGCAAATATGACTCTTATGATACAAGACACATGGCCTAGTTTCGTGAACATATAGGTTTATCTACAAGTGGTGAGCATTTCGTTCTATGGCCAGCAATACAATTATACTGTGTGGCATTCAAGCTGACAATTTAAAACGGACTGTTAATATTGGATACATATATATACATATATATATTTAATAATAAATATATTATTTACTTAATTTAGTTAGTAATCTTGTAATGTTGCTAAATTTTTCTTCTAAATCTTGCTAAATTTTAACAAAATAAAGGGACTTATTACATAATATTAGAATTTTATTAATATTATCAAAATAAAATAACATTAGATTTTTTTATAATCCTGGTAATATTAACACTACATTGGAAATTTCAATGTTTATTCTTTGTAAATATATTAGAGACGACTGTTTGTAATACGATTAAACATAACTAAGAACAATCTCGACGAGCCAGGGTTTAGAATTAAAAAAAACCGCAATCAAATCCATCCACACGTTTTGTTGCTATGCCACAGACATACACACAGATGTATAGATACACACTTCAAACTCATAACACCCCTCTTTTTGGGTCGGGGGTTAGAAACAAGCTGCAGAGTTATAAAATAAAACTTACAATATCGATATATTTATATAGAAAACACCATTAAAAATAAAAAGTATTTAAAACAAAATATATTACAAACGTTATTATTATTATTATAAATATAACTTAAAATAACAATAATACTTACGTCAATGCCAGCTCACTCCATAATTTCTCGAGGGATGCAACTAGCGGTGCAATAACTCTTTTAGGGTTGGTACAATATATGTTTAAGTTAATATTTATATTAATAGCTTTTATTAATTAATTAATAATTTGTTATGGTAACCACTGTGTTTTGCATGTTTAGTAACTGAATATTTTTTATTAATTAAATTACATTTATGATGATTGTAACTAATAACTAAAATTAAATTGAATAATCATAAAAAGTACAACAAAATAGTTAATGAACTCAAATCTTGTATTATTCAAATATTTGACAACCCTACATGACGTGAACAAGAGATACTCGGACTTCAATGTAGATCGCCTAGGGAAAACATCGATATCTAGATCATAGCTAACATTGCCTTATCAATGTACTTGTATTACTGAATATAGACATCGATATAATATGAATTACTAGCTGTTGCCTGCGACTCCGTCCACGTGTTTATTTACAAACAATGTTTTTATCTTTCTAAATTTTTTTAATTTTCCGCTAAGAAAATTATAAAATGTATCCTACGTTACTTCTAATACCTCAAAATGAAGGTGTACAAAGTTTCATAATGATCGGTTTAGTAGTTTTATCTCAAACCGCGAGGGTTTGACATCTCTTTTATTAATATTATATATCGATTTACAGACGAAGATCATTCAATAGATAATCAATTTATGATTAAAATAATGATATTTAATATTACGTAAATATCATTATTTTCATTTAAGTTTACTAATTAATTATTAAAATAAATTGTATTAACTTTTTAATATGCGATTGTGATTGGCTAATGTAATCGTTTTTGTTACTTTAGATTATTGTCATGTTTAGTAACTAAATTGTAAATTAAAGTGTTTAAATAATTTATGATCAATTAATAATTAATTATAGTATTGCAATAACTAATATGTAAAAAAAACTATTTATTATTGAGACCTGGAATTGTAATGTTAGGACAACTTCATGTTGTTGAGTTATATTGATTTATTGCTATGGCGGGAGATGATTTAGAGAATATAATGAAGTAGTATTGGGAGCTGAATATAATCATTACTCGAGTAGTCAGACAGTTTGAATCTCTTTGAAACGTTGTAACGCTGCCCGTTGAATAAACGAAGCCATAATTAGTTGTGTAGTTGTGAGGTTTTATTTTGAAGACTTTAAGCAAATATATATATACATTAATCCTATGAATGTTCCTACGAATTTTAATTTAAAGAAAAATAATAAAAATTCTTAGAATATTGTTGTAACATTCAACATTTTTACAGGTTCAGTGTTTGAATCGGAAACGCAGACTCTCTAGTGGAGATACTGGACAATGCCTAAATTTTTGACAGTTGATCATTAAGCTACATTGAAGTATAAAAAGAAGGAGTCTTGGATAAAATATTATTGATAGAGAGAGGGTGATATCATTCAGGAATTGTCTGTTTTATTCTCTAAATCTAGTCATGTTCGATATGTTTATTTAACTAATTAATAAAGTGTACTAACAATTGTAGTTATTTTAATCATATTGAGAGAACCCACACTGCTTGAGGAACTATTGCTTGCCCACAAACATGAATTCTCATGAAATATGAGACGATAATACCCACTGATGTTGCCGCCTGTCCTTGACGCGTGTTTTATTTATATTTAAAGGAGGATGAACAGTCCTACAGAGCCTACCGTAAGAGCTGTATGTATATCTGGTGCATACTAGGACATAGTCTTTGCGCGCTGTTTTTGATCGTATCAATCTGGAAATACTCTCTATGTACATTTAAATAAATATAGAATGAAAAATAAACCGATACAGACAGGGATTCGAACCCGCGACTACTGGGAAACCGTCCCGTCGCTCTACCAACTGAGCTACCGTCCCGTCAGCCTCCGTGAATTAAGCATTCTATATGTGTTCGTCTTTATCGGGACGGTGGTACATCACATCACATCTCTATGTACATTTCACATTCCGGTGGTTCGTACAGACCCTCTAGGGGTCTGTTGAAGAGTGCTATGCATGCCGGTTATAGAGAACGTATATATGTATGTATTAATTTTAATAAGGGAATAGGTCTTTGAACACAACCAGTGTCAAATACGGCAGAAGGCGTATAAATATGATATTCTCTGTGCATGAGGTATAAGATACAAATAAATCTTCGGATATAAATTTAAAAAGCTTTGAACATAATTGTTTATTGGAGTCGCCTGCTTTGTGTAGGAAAGTTGTTAGAGACCTCTTTACGATGTAGATCATCTTAAAATGTAGCCAAGTTACTTTTACGATACAAGGTTACGAAGACACTTAACTTA
Source organism: Napeogenes inachia (assembly GCA_959347355.1). Classification (NCBI taxonomy): domain Eukaryota; kingdom Metazoa; phylum Arthropoda; class Insecta; order Lepidoptera; family Nymphalidae; genus Napeogenes; species Napeogenes inachia. Next base: position 7,759,944 of record OY365795.1, on the reverse strand, counting down.
AGTTTCTACTTTATTTAATGTTACAAATTTATTGTGATTTCAATTGACTGAAGTTCAAAACTTGTTAATTAAGTTAAGAATAATAAATGGTTACTAAGATACAGTACTGTTTTATTTATTAATGTTGACGAATAAGCTAAAACGATAGACCACTTTTAATGATACACTAAATAATAAATGATAACGCTTTTCCATGAATATCTGCGCTATATAATCATCAAAGTATTTAATCTTCTTCAGGAGTGACGAAGAAGATCCTTAAAATATTGTATTTAATAATTACTAATCTATTTAAGTAACTATGTCTTATCACACCACATAATGAATAATAAGAAATGGTTTTAATTTGATAATGACTATTAATTTCTCTTTTGGTGATAGTAGTGACTGCGCCACTGCTGTTGCCGAAGTGATGCTGCAGGGAATGCATATAATTATTCAAAATTCTCTACTGCCAAACGGCAGCAAATCGCAACCCATGTTCAATATATGTGTTAGTGCAGTGTCTACATGCAATCATTAATAAGGATCTGAAGTTTAGAGTTCTAAAGAGAAAATATAACTGTGCCTGAAGTCATACTCTCCTACTCTTTAAATGGCAAATTGCTAAAGTCTAAATATGTCGTCAAAGTCTAAATTGGTGAACAGCTGGCAAGCTGCATGGTCAGTACAAGTAAGTTTGGGGCATTCTCAATAGCTGCCCTTGGCAACTTTTATCACTCCTTCCTTCTTTTATTGCATATAAGAACAAAACTTTGGACAAACAGGAAAAACAGGTCTACCATCTCGCAGTTTAAGAGTTCTATGTCGGACATTGTGTATAACAAAAATCCATACGGCGAACCATTTCAAATCCATTAATCTTGGCCAACGAATGACTGTTGTTAACTCATTTAACTAAGCTTTCTTATAAACTTTCACAATTAAATTTTTGGACGCAACTAATTATAAAATTCGGACCTCACCATTTCAACTAATTCATACTAGGAGTCATCAATCTAAAAGTTTGTCGTGGAACGGTTTGTACTTAATTTTTATTAGATTTACCGTATTAAGATGATTTACTAAATCTATACATATAATAAAATTGTCACTGATCGACTTCTGTACATGGAAAATAGTAAAAAAAACATAATGGGAGGTCTTTATAACACCAATAGAATTCAAAACAATGGTTTTTAATTGTATCTGTTTTTATGAAAGTCTGTATATGTATGTCTGGATATGTTTGAAGCTTTGAAACATTGAAGGTTTATAGTTTATACATTGGTATGTACAAAAACTATGCTTTATCGAAATCGAAATCTACGCGACCGCAGTCGCAGGCAAAGCAGCAGTAATAAATAAATATATGCAGTACAGAATTGCTGCAATTTTGCCGCGCCATGATAAGTACCTCGTTTGTGGCGCTATTTTTCTAAACATACACTAAGTGTTGATATAAGTTTTTCAGGAAAACTTTATATTGACTTCGGGGAATTCATTGTAATCTTTAAATATTAAAACAGTTTCACTTTATAAAGTTTATTGATATAAATAAATCGATTTGAAACAATTACTTATATAATTAGTAATCATAATTGAAAATAACCATGATGACGTTGATTGTTTTTCATTTTCAGAAAATAGTTTTTCAATAGAATTAATTTAAGAATCAAAAATTTTTTGACTAAGCCTAAGAGAAATATATTAACAACATCAAGTACATGTCTTCTCTGTCATCTTTATAAGTCTATTTTATTTAATCAGAATCGAAGAAATAACGAGTTAATTACCAAAAGCAATCCAATTGAGAAGTTAAATCAAAACATACATATTTTCTATGATAATAATGAATATTCAGTTAGGCACCAACTCTGAATAATACTGAGATTGAAGCTTGGTTAGAACTAATGATATTCAAGAAGTTTCTTGATTACTTTGTAACTTTGTAATGTATTAGAAAATAAACACCAGCTGGATAACAAAACTATATCTAAAGTTTATTATAAAAGAGAGTAAATAAAGTTATGAATTATTAGTACCAGGAATCAACATTAATTATTATAGAAACTCAATAGAAATTCAATTTTACTACGATTATTGTAATTCTAACAATAATTATTAAACAAAATTTTGTGTCGATACATAATATGTTTTTTGATGATGCGCGGCACGTTTTTTTGTTAAAAAGTTACCTAAATATTACGAGATGATTAAGTTTGATAATTCTCTTAAAGATCTTAAAAAAATAATATAACGTTTTATAAAAATAATGAGTTATAAAGTATTTCAAAGATGACGAGAAAATCGAATATTAAAGTCACGTCTACATTGAGTAGCAACTTAAAATGTAATGAGATCTCTTAAAGATACGGAAAAGCTTGAAAACATAGAGGCGTTCGAACGATGTAGTATCCAGTCAACACTGTTTCATTAAAATGATACAGCAATTCCTATGGGTACACTGATAGTATTATATGTATAGTATTCATTATAGATTCCGTCAGAGAATATGTTACGAAAACTAGCAAGCTATGACCTAGATATCTAGATGGGCTATCTATAATATAATCTTATGTAATGTCATGCAGAATTGTGAGACGAGGCTTAAATGCAACTTATTCTTATTATCCTTGTTTCTGTTTCAATAATATACTTACACTTAAATCGGAGAAGTAATTTCTATTTTATAGGTTATAGCTATAACTGGATAAAACAGTTCCAAAAATCAATCTAATTATCTGATCTAATTATTTAGAAACTATTTAAAAATGTATCATTTTACACATTATTGATATATTTTGAATACTTAATGTAATCATGTTGTTACTACATCTATATTATATATTACCTAATATATATATTATATATAATAATATGTATATTACATAATATATATATTATTTGTAATAATATATTATATATTATGTACTATTTCAAGATGAAATAACAATTACAGTACATATAATGTTGTGGTGTCGGTTGGCAGCCGGAATATATTAATTAGCTTTTGTGGTATTCATAATATCCATTATAATTTAAAGTATTTTATTTAAATAAATCAGTAATAAGTCTTTTTTTACTATTAAAATAAGCCTACTTAGTTAATCATTATTAAAAAACTAGTGCATTATGATTTGTGTTAACAAAAATATCATTTAATATGTAAACAACATAATTGTTTCAAATCTTCCGCGCCATGTTACATTTCCCGTGATATTCGTATGATAAGACTTCCTCGTTTTCTGAAACGTATTTGTAAAACGTAAACATATTATGTAACTTTATATTCGACGGTGACAGTTATAAATATGAGAGTTTGTGAGAATGAAAAGACTTACGTATTTTCAGTTTCGAACTTATCTGCTTTTTGTTCTATTTTTAAACGTTCATAATAATAAAAAATGTTTTTGTTTTGATTGGCTGTTAGTGTGTTATCCAATTCTATAAATAATAATATAGATTAAAATAAATGCTAAGCATATTTTAAGTCAAGATATTTAATAATCTGTATTCAAGTTTACATAATTACAAATCGAAGTTAGAGGAAGAAGATACATTCATCTAAACGTAGTCATTTACAAATAAAGTATGCTGCATTATGAATTTACTATATTATTATTAACAATTCAATAAAAACAACTGGTATATTATATATTTGAATTTGATATAATATATAATAAACGACGTTCACTCAAATGTTTGAGAGAGAAGAAGAACATGTGACTCTTAGCTATGATATGGTATATTTCATAAAAAACTTCAAAAACTATTTATAAAAGAAGTTTTCTAAATAAAAGTTTAAAAGAAGCGCTTCGAGCATATCATGAGGAAATTGAATAATAAAGTCACGCTGTCTGTGTAGGAAATTAGTTTGAGACCTCTTTACGATAAATAACATCTTACGATAAAGAGGTATCTTGGTGGATACAAGGTTAAGAGAGAGTTTAAAAAAAAAATGTAATGCAATATTTTTTTTTGTAGACGACTTAACACGATCATGATTATTAGCGATTATTAAAAATATTACTTTGTGGCTTTTTACATTATTGGTACAAAAGAAGTTTTATCATATGCTATAATATTGTGTTTGTGATAAAAGTTTTTGGTGAAGAGTATGTATTTATTTACGCAATCCTAACTTATCAACCACATATTTTAAAAAGGTCTTTATTTGTATTTTAATTTCATACTTTATAGATACAACAAGAACTATATCTACAACACAATTGCCACAATTTTCCAGCGCCATGATGCATTTCCCGCGATACGTCATGTTACGATAAGGCTGGCTCGTTTGTGGCGCAGTATTTACAAAACTAGCACAAAGTGTTGATATAATGTTATTGTAACAACAAATAACTTAGCTTTAATTTTTCTTTGGAGATATTTTTACAATGTTTTTTTTTTATAAATGTGGGTTTTATTTTCAAAATTAACAAAGAAGACCTATTTAGAAGTTAAAACAAACAAACATTTATAATTAGGTAACATGTAGGTATCTATACATATAATAAAATTGTGGGACTGTAGGACTTTTATAAGACCAAGAGACCCCAATGAGAGAAAACAGTGGTTTTTCATTTTGTCAGTTTATCTGTATCTCTGTATGTTAATCTCAAAAAGGGCTTAACAAATTTTAATTCATTTCGGGAATATATGTTAATGTTCTTCACTTAACATTCAGTGTTTATTTCATCTAAATCGGTTAAGAAATAAAAAAATATGTCAATTTATGTCAATCACGATTACGTGATTGAGAGAATGAAATTTGAATGATATTTATTAAATATCATTCAAATTTCATTCTAAACGTGCAATAAATCCTTAGGGTCTGATATTGAAAATACAATATATATATATATATGACTGAATAACGGTTAGTTTTTAATTTTCATTAAACATTCTTTACTCTATCCAAAAATGTATCTTTATACATATAAAAAAAAAAATAAAAATAATAAAATTTAACAGTTTTATACTGCAGATAAATGTACTAAAAGCTAAAAAATAATTTCATGGATACAGTCATGGGTACCAATATGTATACATTGTTATTTTTGAAAATAAAGTAACTCGTAACCTACTCACTTTCTGGAAATATCTATGGTCACATAAATTCCTAAAAATGCAATATACATTTATGTGAACACCTATGACAAAAGATGTAATTTTTGAAATATACAAATTTTATACATATGCATTGAATAAACTAAAATACAATCGTGTAAATAAAATGTAAATATATATTGAAGGCATAGTTTTGGAGATTAAATGGTGTTAGGGTCATTTTTCTGGCAGAGATAGTTACAATTTTTATATTCTCAACCCATAATAATATTTTTGTTGATCTATACCATTCTAGAAGATATGAATATTCCATCAATGTGAGACATAAGATACTACCGCGCTACAGTTACTATTTGAAGTTAAAAATTAACGGTTCAACAACAAATAACCAAGTTCGGTTTATAATTCAAGATCATATCATAGCGAGTACCGAAAAGAAGACGTAAATTACAAGCACGTATTTTGAGTGATAAATCTGATTAAATATGCTTTTAAGTAAAAAAATACCTTTTGGTCGAATCTTCTTAAATACATTTACATAAAAAAACGTAAATGTAAAAATTTACTACTACGTAATAGTTAATATAATTCAAAGTCATAAAATAAAATCAAAGTTAATACGTCAATATTAATAATACAATTTAAAGTCATAAAAAAAAATCGTACTTTAACGATAATTGAATTTTTTTAAAATTCCAAACCCCAATATTGATATATTTAAAAATATCGATATATCGAAAACCCTATAAATGAGTAATTTATTCACTAAATGAAAAAAAAATGTTTTCTTATAGGTCACTACGCACACGCAAGTTACACAACTTGAATTAACATTCCATGCTTTTTCTGTTTCTTTCTGTTTTTATTTTTGAAATTTTTGATTTGGGTGTACAATAAATATTATTATTATTAATTTAAGAAAACTAATAACGAATAAATATTTTAACAGTTTATTACATCTCCCTTCATTCATTTTTACTTTAAATAAATATATATTGCATACATTTTGTTTTAAACACTAAAGTTAGAAGTGAAGTTGCGCACAAATTGCGTTCTATTCAGTTGTGAAATTACTGCGGTCACTCACCAAGCTATAAATGTTAACATAATTACAGAGATCGAAGTGAATAGATTTTACCAAATTAACTATTGTTAATAATAATGATAAAAACTATTGCTTATAGTAATAGATCGTTGTTTTAAACCATGTTAAAATCTGACATCAGGCTCAAAATCAAATATGTAATCTCATTTCGACTTTTATTTCAACATTTAGTTTCATCCACCATCGATAATAATGAATATTGATTAATTTATTATGTTTTTATTCGTTCGTTCTCTTTCTTTTATAGTATCTGTTTAATTAGGTTCGAATAAAACATTTTTTTTTACCCGACCCAAAAAGAAGGGAGTTTGTCCTATGTATCTGTGTATCGGGTTGCGTCGGAGGATCATTGGATATATACATCATAGTTAATGCTATCGTGTTATATATATTTTTAAATACATTAATACTATTGTATTTACAGATCAAAATTTATATATTTCTAAATTTAAATGATTAGTAATAGTGATCTCAACAAACCGTAAAAGACCGTAAGATGCCTGGATCAAGACAAGAAATGGGCGGAGTCAACAAAAGTTCTAAATATGGATATCATCGGAAATGGAGAATCTATGGAGAAGTGGAAATAGGTAAAATAAGTTTATTCCCAGTCATAAAATATTACACTTAAATCCTAAACACTAGTGCACTGATAGCAGTTTTTAGATTAGTTTTCTGTATTTACTTAGCATGTAAAGATGTGGAGTGATCTTAAAAATAACACAAAGCGAAAAGCAGCTGGAGATCATAAGGTTGCAGTTGATACAGGGGACCACGAAATAAACTCGTGTTGCAGGACTTGAAACCTCGGATTCTCAATATTTTTAGAAGCCAGACTTTTGCAGGTGTGAATGGAAATTGAAGAAGTTGATCCAATGGAATGCCTAATATATATGGCAACTTTACTCATTTGTGATATAATTTAGTCTCATTTTAAGTCTACTAGATTTAGACTAGAAATTGTAAATTCAAGATTTTTGATGTTTTAATAATTGATTATGGTTTTTGAATATGTATTTTTTTAAATTTTTATTTCGTTCATTATATGATTACGTTTGAGTCCCCCAGGGTTGTACCAATTAAAATTTCACCCATTAGAAACTGAACCAAATGTACCATACTCCATATTGAAACATGTAAGTTGTAATTTTATAGATATTTATTTATGTAACCTGTTTTTTCATACAAAAAGTTATTAGAATGCTTTATAAGACAATACTAAGTTTAATTATAAATCTTCAAACATTTTTCATAGATCTCTCTGTTCAGAAATACATTTATGTGTTTATTATTATATTAATAATACAAGATTAAATACTTTCTAGCACACCGAGATGGCACGGAACACCTTGTTCCTCTGGAAGTAGGAGGTTCCGAAGCCACACATCTCCTCGAGCTGCCCAAGGCACATGTGTGTCGTCTCCCTCTTATCCTTGGCGCTTCGCTTCGCGACGTAGCGGACCTCGCAACTCGCATGTGCATGCTGCTACGCGGCTGTGCTACACCAGCTAAAATAGTTGGCGCAATCTTTTTACCTAATATTTATTCTGTTCTATTTTATTATATGTTACATACATATTCTTTTCAATTATAAAACCATTAGAATTTAGGGTAATAATAATAAATATTTGTTTCAATCCTTAATTTATTATAAAAAAACATCTCCTGGACAGTGACAGTTTATAAATGTAAAAAAATAATTTTATGATTAATTATTTAAATATATACAAGTCTATCTAGTCTCTATAACTTAAATAATATTTCCCTTTTGTAATAACAATATTTGGAGACCTCTTAAGAGAAAAATCTAGAACTCTTAAGTAGAAATAAGTTCACACAATCATTGGAAAAATTAAGCCACTATGATTAATGACATAATGACATAACATTAATGAGATTAATGATACTAACCGCTATTTCAGTGGTAGTGTGTTCGAATCTCAAAGAGATATATTTTTTTCACAAATGATTATTTTAAGTTTGGATATACTTTATGTCAGTTATTTAAATATTTGTAATATCGCCAGGGAGAGATAAATCATTCCGATAATATAAATACATATTATCCAAACTGTTGAGGTACTCTGTCAAATATTTCGATGGCCGTATTAAGTCTCGCAATGTATGCAGCATATCTCACATTGACGAAACACTGCTCCCTTTGCCCTATATTTGAGATGTTTCCGAAGTAATCTTCAATGAAGTCTAAATAGTTCTTGCCTGAAGCGCTGTAATCTGATACAATATTTTTGGTCACAATACATTTAATTATACAAAAGTTCTTATTAATTATACAAATTACTAAATTACGGCCTATGTTCAATGTGTGTGTTGGTAGTTGCTACTTGCGATAATTAATAAGGATCTTTATTTCTTTTTAATAATCTATATTTCTTTTCTTGAATAAAAATTACATTTTACATAAACTGAGGCCTAAACCCTCTTTTAAGCATATGTAATGCTTGTATTAGAGGGTTTAGCTCTTCCATAGCAATTGTTAATGTAAGCCATTTTAAAAACAAACAAGCGAAATATAAATTTTATTAAACTTATTCTATAATATACAAAAAGCGAGCAGGCTGTATATGCGTGTGTTTTGTGTGTGTGTGTGTGTGTGTGCGTGTGTGTGTAGTGTTTATTGTTTATGGCACCCAGGATCTGAAGTTTAGAATTCGAATTAGAAGTTTTATGTACTTTTATTGCATTTAAAGAATAATTCCCGGGCGGACATGGCAAAGAGATAGCTAATCTTTTTGCCTAAAACTATGTACAAAGTGAAAAGATACCGCCAACCATCTCGTGGTTTAGGAGTTCAACGACGAACATTGTGTATAACAAACATCCATAGGACGAACCATTCCAAATTCATTAATCTTGATCAAGGAATGACTGTTGTTAACGTAGTTAACTGAACTTTCTTATAAACTTTCACAATTAGATTTTTGACCCAACTAATAATAAAATTCAGACCTCACCATTTAAACTAATTTATACTAAGAGTCATCAATCTAAAAGTTTGTCTTGGAATCGGTTTGTCCCTTCATTTCTATTATATACCTTATTATGATGATTCACTTACTTATAAAATGTATTCTTACATGTACTTAAACATTCAATTTAAATTATTTTTGATATCGTTGTTTTGTAATTACATTATTTACTATGCATATTACATAATGGCTTATCATATTACATAATGGCTTATCATAGCATAGAACATAAATAACTATGACGAAAATAAATAAATATATATATATATATATGTACTACAGAATTGATACAATTTTTCCGCGCCTTGATAAGTACCTCCTTTGTGGCGTTACTAGTATTTTTCCAAACTTACACAAATTTTTACAAAAACTGTAAATTGACTCCGGAGATTTCACAGTAAGCGTTTATTAATAACGCCGTTTATTTTTAAATATTTTAACAATTACTTTTATAATTAAGAATCATTATTGATAAGAGACGTCTAAGTTAAAATATCTGGGATAGCGTTCATTATTTTTTAATTTAATTATCATTCCAATTTCCAAAGTTCAAAAAAAAGATTACAAATTACTTAGCTAAGCCAAAGAATATTAATATTTTCGAAGTTAGTAAGGTTTCTAAGCTAATAACGATATAAATGTCATCACTATCATCATCAATCCTCTGCCCTTTCACCAAAAATCTTCTTAGAAGCTCTGATATTTCTTTTTCGAGACTTTATCTTCTTCATTGAGAAATTAAATCAAAACATTTATATTTTCTATGATAATAATGAATATTCAAGTAGAACCAACTCTGAATAATACGGAGATTGAAGCTTCGTTAGAAGGAATGATATTCAAGAAGTTTCTTGAATACGTTGTAACTTTGTAATGTATTAGAAAATAAACACTAGCTGCATCAGAAAACTCTATCTAAAATTGATTATAAAGAGAGTAAATAAAGTTATGAATTATTAGTAACAGGAATCACGCTCGTCTTCACTGTCTACACTCTTCTCCACTACCTAACCAAATTTGGAAAGAACCTACTAATGCTTAAAGGTGCTTGTTCTACAAAGGCTTAGGTCTTTAAGTAGGTTATAGAGAGATTTTGCTTTTATACCTCTCGCTCCCACTTCTGCCGCGTACAAGCTAGCTATAAATTTATTCCTGGACAGTTCGTTGGTCAGTTCGTAATACTTATAAAGTTTAAATGTGTGATCCCTGGGGATGACTGTTTCCCAGGGCAACAGGGCAATAACCTACTATATACTATGTATATTAGTACCTGCAATATATGTATAGTTAAAATTTAAAAACATTTTGTATCGATACGGCATTTTGTATGTTTATGAATGACGCGCAACAGAAACATGATTCTTTAGAAGTTACTTAAATATTACGCGATAATTCAGTTTGGTTTTCTTAAATATCATTTAAAGTTATCATCATGTTTTATAAATAAGGAACTATTATAAACTATTTGAAATATGACGGTAAAATTGTATATTGAAGTCACGTCTGGAAGTAAGAATGAATTGATACCCCTTAAAGTTATAAAGCAGCTTGTAACTTAGAGGCTTACGATCTATTAAGGACCTTGTCAAGACGACTTCATTAAAATTATATAGCAAATAGTCCAATGGGTATTCTGATATTTATTATGTACAGTATTCGTTATGGATTCTATCACAAAATATGTTGCGAAAGCTAGCACACCATGACCTAAATATCTAGATAGGCTATCTATAATTTAGTCCAACAGTCTATTGTTATGTCAAGTAGAGTTTTGAGAATAGGCGTAGTTAAAATTTCATTGTCCTTGTTTCTTACCAAATCGCTTAGAATTACTTGTTTCTTACCAAATCGCTATAGAATCATGTTTCAATAATATGCTTATACTTAAATTAAACAAGTAATTTTATACAACTATAAGGGTACAATATATTTAAGACAATAAAATCTTTTACTACCTGTATCCTGGACCTTAATCTTGTATCACTATAACTGCATATAAAATTCAAAACATTAACCTATCCATGTGATCAAGTTTTTTAGAAACTTGTATAAAAATATATAGACATTCTTGATATTTTTGAATACTCAGGGCAATCCTACAGTTACTAATATATATTACATATTAATTCTTATTTCGAGACAAAATAAATATCAAAGTACATATCATGTTGTTGTTTCGATTGACAGTCTGAGTATTTTATTTTAATTCTTTAAGTAGACAAGTAGTAAGATAGCTTTTTAATATAAAAAAACATAATTTCTTTCAATATTAAAAAAACATAATTTCTTAATCAGTATTATTAAAATTGTCTCTTATGATTTGTATTTGAAAATTATAAATTTATATGAAAACATCAGAATCGTTTCCTTTTTTCTTCGTCATATTACATTTCCCGTGATACGTCACGTATGATAAGGAGTCTTCGTTTTCTCAGACTTATTTTTAAAACGTAAATATATTATGTAATTTTATATTCGACGCTGACAGTTATAAACGTGAAAATAAAGTTGTATGGTCATTCTAGAAGTTATGTTTTTATCCAATCTTCATTTCTAGATTCAATCAACGACTATAATAAAATAAATTGTTCTTGTTTGATTGGCGTTTGTCATCCAATCCTATAAATAATAATATAAATTTACATACATACTAAGCCTATTATAGTCAAATTATTAAATAATCTGTGTTCAAGTTCACATATACAAATAAAATATGCTGCATTATAGATTTTCAGTATTATAATTATTAACAAATTTATTAAATATATATATAGGTTAAAACAATTTGTATATTATCTATTTGGACTTAAATTACAAAAGTTCACTCGAAATTTAGAGAGAATAGAAGAACATTTGACTTTTGGCCATAGCATAGTATATACTCACAAAATACTTAAAAAACTATTTATAAAAGAAGTTTCTTAAATAAAATTTTCAAAGTAGCGCTTCGAGCATATCTCGAGGAAATTGAATATTGAAGTCGCGCCTGCCTGTGTATAAGGAAATTTGTTTGTGACCTCTTTACTATAAAGAACATCTTAAGAAATAGCGGAGTATCTTGGTTGACACAAGGTGAAGAAAATATTTAAAAATAAAACAAACGAACCATAACATAGTATTGTAAATGGCTTTGACTGAACTTAAACAATGTGCAGTAATTGTATGTTTTTGTACATTGACAAGTTAACACGATCATGATTATTAGTGATTATTAAAAATATTTCTTTAGTTACTTTCAACAATACAATTATCCATCTAATATATTTCCATACTAATAAGTAGATTGATTTATTTGTTATGACATGCTAGGTCTTTTTTTCTGGTAAAAAGTTTGTTATTGTATGCATTTACTCAAGCAATTCAAACTAATCCACTAAATATTTTGAAAGGGTAATTAATTGTCTTTAACCTTCACATTTTATAGATTTAACACTTTCTTATAAATACGTGAATTATCTGCAGATATAAGAAAGTATTTATATTATAAGAAAGTATACTCGTAGATACTGACATAAATTTACAATTAAGATAATTTTTCCATGAGGTTATATTAACTTTTTAGTTCCAAGGCTTTAATACTGTATAGGTTGAGATTATTCCGGTTATAATATTTTATCTATTTTTGCAAAGAAATTTAAATTACTATGATCACAACAAGAACTATATCTATAACACAATTGCCACAATTTTCCAGCGCCATGATGCATTTCCCGCGATACGTCATGTTACGATAAGGCTGGCTCGTTTGTGGCGCAGTATTTACAAAACTAGCACAAAGTGTTGATGTACTGTTATTGTAATAACAAATAACTTAGCTTTATTTTTTCTATGAAGTTAATATTTGAATATGAATGTGGGTTTTTGTTTTCTAATATAACAAGAGACATTTTTAAGAAATTTAAACTGAGTAATAATAATAAAGTGATAAATAAAATTGAATACTACTTTTATAAAAAAAATACTTCTGGTTGAATTTTCATAAATACTTTTACGTAATACTTTTACGTGTAGACCGTAAGAATTTTCATAAATACTTTTACGTAATACTTTTACGTGTAACCACTCTTTATCAAATATTAATAAACTTTAAAGTAACAAGTAAAATCAAGTTAATATGTTAATACATCAGTAAACTAAACGGTTTAAAAAGACGACCTTTATATACTTTTCACCTTAAAACCATTTATATCTCTTCAATCTATTTCACTCACACACGACATGTCTGTACGTGACGGTACTAATTGTCGTCTATAATCTATTCAGTTGTGAAATTGCGTACGTCGCGTCGGTCAACTAACAGATTTCATTCACTGTTTGTTATGTCACCTCAATTTAGTTGAGTGTGTGAATAAAATATACTTATTATTTAGTTGTTTTTATGCGTGTTTAGTTACAAAAAATTCGCAGTTTCTTTACAGTTGAAAATGTTAGTAGATTTAAATATTACATATTTTATTAATTATCATGCGTTTAAATTTTGGACTTTAACTCAAATTAATAATTATATATTTTTATATGTACATAGACATACTTTATGTTTGTAATTATATCATAGGCTTATATACCTGTTCCTTTTTCACAGCAATAGAGAGTAATGTTGCAGGAAGTCTCCTCTGTACCAGGCAGGATACCTCGGTCTGACCTCCTGATCATTCAGATGACTACGGACTAACGCCTCATCTTGTTTTAACAATTATAAAGCTATCGATTAGACTTATTAAATGCTGGAGATGTAATAGATGCCCCAAAATAGTCGATATTATGATTTATATTGATTGCTACAAACAAACAGATGGCACTACATAAAATTTTACGTATCTAGTGTTTTTCACCTGAGATTATTTACTTATAAAAATAGAAATAGAATAAAAAGATAGAACAAGGCTCATGAAAGTAGAAATTTCTAGAAATTGATAACAACTTTGTCTTCAATGTTTCATGTTTCATATTATTCTATTATTTCCGATGTATAATATACTCGGATTCTGATTATTCAAACGACTTGTTGTGGCATGACAAGAATAGCTCAATCATAACTAATGTTATTGTATTCAATATTATATTCTGTGAGGTTATCTTTTATAATGTAAAGCCTCAGACGACAAACATTAAAGTTGGCATACACTTTGCCAGGAGTACAGAAAAGTGCTGTTATCGGACAAACATATTTTAGATGGCTTGTTGAGGGCTAGGTTAAAGTAAACTCGTTAGCTAACTGAAGGATACTTAATTTTTTTTTTCGTTAAAAAACACAAAATTTGATTATAAAACAATGAATGTAATAACGCCTTTGAACCAACGACTGTTCGTTTTTAGAACAAATTTATTGCAAAAGTTGCGACGTTTCGACCGTCAATTTCGGTCATTTTCAAGCTACAAAAGATAATATACATTGATAAGTTTCCTTTCTTTACAATACATAAATTTCAACAAAACAAACTAAAAACAAAAATTATACCTTAAATTCTAGTATTGCTCATTATCACGGTCGACTAGTATCAGTTTCGTCTGACAACAATCTATAAGAAAAAAAGGTCAAGAATGAGGTTATGTTTATACATCAATAACGAAAAAACTTGTTATAGTTCAAAACATACCTCTTTCTTTCTTTAACCTCACTTTCGTTGAGAAGTATACACAAGTTTTTACAGGTGTTATCTTGTTGTCAGATTTTATCATAATAACTTAAAAAGTAACAATTAATATAATAATAACAATCACTGTGTGTCGGCGTTGACAGACGACAAGCCAATATGTTTCGTTTTAATGTTGGTAACACGCACTATGTGTCATTTGATGAGCGGTAAATACACATTATTCAACTTGTCGGTCTTTTGTAGCTTGAAAATGACCGAAATTGACGGTCGAAACGTCGCAACTTTTGCAATAAATTTGTTCTAAAAACGAACAGTCGTTGGTTCAAAGGCGTTATTACATTCATTGTTTTATAATTTGAATTGAAAAACACCAACGTTATTAGAGTCAATATATATATACAAAATTTGATATTTAAAAATTATTTGAAAATAGTTGTCATAAGCTAGCAAGTTTAATATTACTGTTATTTGAGAGGATACTATATTATTTAATTAATATCCAGTGTTCATAATTCATGTCGTTTAAATTCCACACAGCGTTGTTCACCAATTGTTAGTGACAATGTCGAGTACATTACGAGTATGAACGCAAAATTGTCATGTTACTTTGAATATAAGACCAATAACTATACATTGTGGTTTCGTTATAAGACAGTCCCCTATTTCGTACTGTATCTTGCACATTTGATACGACTAGATCATTAACTAAATATGTAATATTCAAATAATTTTTAAAAACAAAGTCTAAAATAGATGTCGCCATCTTTCTCCCGAGGTTTCATTAAATTTTGAAGAAACATTTCTGTAATTAAGAGACATCTATCGTGATATTAAATGATCAAGTGTTTTGTATGTTAGAAATTGTAATTGTCAAAATTGTTTTAATGTTTAATTTTTAAGTTATTGTCCGATGGGTGGTAACTTTGCCGGTGACATGATGTTATAGTTTTTAATCCATGCATGGCGTTATGTTTAATTATCATTAATAATGTATGAACATGAAATTGAGGCTTATGGCTTAAGCCATATAAGAGCCTTGACTATTTATTATAGTATTAGTTATATATTAGTCCTTTATTAAATGCCCTATCCCACGCGATTGCTTCGTTTGCAAAATTTGAATCAAATGATGTCATATTCAAATGCACTTATATAAAAAACTTAAATGTGTAACTAATGAAGCTGTAATAATTTCCGTAAATAAAACCATGCATATGATATGTTATTTTATTTATCTCTAAGAGAGATATTAAGCTCCTCTTAATAATATACATTTTCCGATTTGTCAACTTGCAAGAAGAATGTACTATGATAAGAATACAATGTATGTTTTGTTCTTGTTATTATTCCAAACATGTTTTGAAACTCTGTCAGCAATTAAACTAAATTAAATTAAGTATTGATGCTCTCAATATATCTACAGTGAAACAGTATTCATAATTAAATGAATTATATTAAATGTCATTATATTATTAGAATGCATACTAAATTGTGACTATAACTTATAATGATATACGTGTATTCAATAATACAATACGGAAAGAGCAGCTCACTTCATAATTTCTCCAGGGATGAAACTAGCAGTGCAATAATTCTAGTAAGGCTGTTAGAATATATAAATAAATATTTATTGACGTCTGATGTGACATTATTATTTTGTTAAAATTAATGATTTAATAATTTTTTAGAGCAACATAACATTTTGATATGTTTAAATATCAAAAGTGATAAAAACAATGAAATAAATATTGATTCCTTGCAATTTTTGACAACCCTGCATCAATTTGTCAAGAGATATTCGAACTGCATTGTAAATCAGGTTGGGGGAGTCTCGATATCTAGATCATAACAGAGAACTGGCTATGAAAACTAAATCATACAAAACATAAACATATTTAAATCGTCTGAGTTCTAATCATTATCATCATGTCCTTTCTGACAAACCTGAACCATTATTTTTTGTTACAGTCAAGTCAAGTTTGTTACTCTCAAAGAGACTGCCATGCTATTATTACTGAATCCCGATAGAGCTACATCAATTAAGTTTCATTAATTTTTATGAGTTTGATTAGAAAAGATAAAATTTCCATGTGGTTCCACATTAAATAAATATATTGTCTGAAGCGATTTTAGTATTTCTTTTATTTTTATATAAATGAGTAACATAAGTCAATCTTTAAAACAATTTTTTTTCTTAAAATACATAACTTAAAATAATTGTAATTTTTATTAAGATTGAAACTTCGTTAGAATTAATAATATCCCAGAAGTTTCTCGACTATGGTGTAACTTTATAATGTATTAGCAAACGAACAGCAGCTGAATAACGAAACTTTAAGTAACTCGATGTGAACTTGATATTTTAAACATTATGTTAATAAAATGGTGAGTTTTTTAATCCAGAAACACATCCTTTTAAAATAACAATAATTATTATGAATATTTACTTTGACCTTTATCATCGACAGATGGTTTATTTACATATTTATACCCAGTATATTTATATATAAAAAAAAACTAATATTTTATTATATAGCCTCTGTAATAGACATAAAACCGTGTATTGAATCTAAGTATAACTAACTGTGCTAAAAGTATTCATTATCTTGATATTTTTTTTTACACTCAGTATTGCACTCAGTATTATTATATTGTAATTAAAGTTACTGTAATATAATACATATTTAGTCCAATTTCAGTGTAAAATAACAATGAAAATACATATTATAATGTTGTGGTGTCGGTTTGGAAGCCGGAATAAAATGTATTAATTAGCTTATGTGGTCCTCAAAAGATACGTTTTACATTCATATATGTGATTTTAATTAAATTATTCTGTTATTTTAAATATCAATGAACTTTTTATTTTATTTTTACTAAACTAGTGTATTATAATTTATATTGGCAAAATAGAAATGAAATTGTAAACAACAAAATTTTCGCCATTTTCCGCGCCATGTTGTATTTCCCGCGACATGTCATTTATAAAGAGAGATAAAGCGACCTCGTTTCCTAAGCTGTATTTCTAAAAGGTAAACATGTTGTGTTTTTTTTTGACGTCAACTATTATAAATACAAAACTTTTTGGGATACATATATGAAAGTATGGGTGCCTAATACTTTTGCAGGCAAAACTACGATGCAATTTTGTTTGGCGGTATATAAAGATGACGATGCTTCTTAGCATTTCATGGATTCACCGTACAGGTGCCGGGTCCATCGCGTTGCAAGGAGAAGAGTGCAAACAATGCCTGGGACTTGCGACACAGGGGTAGGCTTAAGGGACCCCTTTATGACGCGCAAACACCACCGTATACACGCCTCTCCTTACCTAACCAAATTTGGTAAGAACCTACTAATGCTGCCTTTGAAACACGTTCCAAAAATTAACCGATGCTAGTTCTAGAAAGGCCAATGTCCTTAACTCAGCTATAGAAAGATTTTGCTGTTATACCTCTCGCTTCCATTTCTATTTCCCATTTCTAATGTGTGAGCCCTGGGGATGTTCGTTTCCTAGGGCACAGTGAGCTCCAGAAGTATCACGAGCCTTAGATATTTAGAATACAGGAATAAGTCCGGTCTTATATATGGGGCAAATTTTTGGTGGGTTGGGTAATATTTGGTGGGTTCCCGACTTGTTGGGTTCGACGTTAGGTCCCCTGCTTTGAGTGGGTTTTAGTGGGGCCCGGCTTGCTGTGCGCAGTTTGACCAATGCCGCTGTATCCGCTGGGTCGTATCGAGAGTCTACTCTTCTAGTGGGCCTGACCGGTGGTCTCCTCTCGGGGAGGCTACCGCGGTGGGGCTGGACAAGGTCCATGATGGACGAGTTGGGTTTTACACCTGATTCCCTGAGACCGAGTCCGGCCAGGAGGGGGTCTCGGCCCCCTTCAGACGAAGCAGGCTTGGGTGGGGGGAAGGGGATCCCTCCACAATCTTTCAAGTCTGCGCAAAAGGGATTGGTGCTCCTCGTTGCGGGGTGCCCTCTCCATGGATTACGTCGGGGCATCGTGGGGAGAGCGAAAGCGATCCCGTAGTGACGCATTATGACGGCGGCGGCAATCGTCAGGTTTAGTGAGTAGGAGTCTCACATAACCACCTCCATCATCCCTTGGATGGAGGTGTGTATCCATGAGAATTCCTGACGTTAAAAAAAAATAAAAAAAATAAATAAAAAAAAATAAAAGGCTAGCTTCGTCTAGTGTCTTGAGGGTTACTGACATTGTCGTTTTTCGGAATGAGGACAAAAATGGCTTTTCCGAATGACGTCGGTATTTGCTTTTTGACCGGATTTTACAATACATATTTAAAAAGATGTTTATGGATCTACGTACACTTTTTATAAACTATATAAAGGATACCATACGGACCTGGTGTTGATTTAGATGGTTTAATTTTAATTATTATTGTATTCCTCAATTTTGTCTTAGTTTTGAGTCCCAGGTTTGTCTTGTTATGGATCCTCATAATATAGTTTTTGATTTTCTGGCACTTCGTATGTGCTTTTGTAATGGTCTTAAATTTGCGCGTTAGTCAAGAGGAGCTTAACTCTTTCATGGATGAAAATGTTTTTTGAGTATTTAAAAGGACTTTTATAAAAATAAAAGTCTATTTCATGCTTTATCCGATCAAACCTATCACGATTTTTTGATTTGATATGCCTTTGATTAGTTAAGGAGTGGATCTCAACGTCCTATATCGTTGGTAACTAAGTTTATTATCGCATACGCTTTGGCTCTACAAAGTTAATTTATAGGTTCTTTATTTTCTCCCTCATTTTCGATTTAAAACCGTTTTAATTATTTTGTGATCATAAAGATTCCTAGGTGGATAGTGCTCATCAAAGTAGTCGTAAATAGTATTTTGGAAAGTTTCTACCTGCGCAATATAAGCTGTATATTTTAGTAAATTAAAGCTATTTCTTATAAAAAATATTGTGTAAGTATTTTTGTTTAGAATAAGTGTACAAGGAAAAATAGGTCGACAAGGGTAGAAATTTATATTTGGAATCGCAGGGAAACTGGCTGAGTTTAAATAACCTTTGACCTTTGACTATCATTATTAATGAAAATCAAAATAAGTAATGGTGACAAGATGCTTTTCTGCACTATAATAATAATAATAATAATAATATCTCAGGACAAAATTACGCACATTTATCTAACCCCTGAGTAAGCAAATTATTTGCTTGAGTTAAGGGTGGATAACTAAATATATTCGAAATAATGGCTTACAGATAAGACAGAGACATTCTCACGGCATGCTCAAAGACGTGATGCACGGAGATTATGCTCTGAGTTCGCTATGTTTCAAGCTCTTTAATAAGCACACTAAACTTTCAAAACTAGTCGGACAAAATTCCGTAATCATTGACGTAAATACATCCAAACCAATACATCCAATATATAACAAGCAATTTTTTTTGTAATATGATGTGTTT
The DNA here is from genome assembly GCA_959347355.1 of Napeogenes inachia. Lineage (NCBI taxonomy): Eukaryota > Metazoa > Arthropoda > Insecta > Lepidoptera > Nymphalidae > Napeogenes > Napeogenes inachia. The sequence continues at coordinate 7,739,763 of OY365795.1, read as the reverse complement.
ATAATATAAAATTTGTGATAGTGGTAAAATTAATAATATTAATTTATATATATGCCTGAAATTAGTTCACTGAACAATTTCCGCAATTTCTCAACTCAATAGAGAACCATTTGTGATGTCACAAGCAGATATTATGTTATATGCTGAATTATAAAATGGACGAGACATAAATGTTTTAATGAACAAATTAATGTAGTTTTCATAAAAAAAAAATATGTCAAGATTCAAATATATTTTAGTACTTGTAAGATTCAAATTAGTCAACATTTTACTAAACAGGGGGAGAAAGTTTCTTTAAGTAGCTGTAAAAAGTCTTGTAAACATATTGATAATTCATACATAAAACCATATTAGCAGCCCAATACCTACTTATTTAAAAGTTAATAAAATAAATCAACCTCATCCAATTTTCGGGCTCCATGTCATATAGTACGTGCTTGAATGCCACACATAATTATTACAACCACAGAGTGATATGTTGCTGACTTGTAGATCAAAACTAAATTACATCTAGGTAAAAACTAGGTCATCTGTCTCGTAAAGTACGATTGCTTTTTATTGAATTTAAGGTTATTTATTCTATATTTATTCTATTATTGTGTAATAGTGTGAATCTTTTTTAATCCTCAGAGATGCAACATTATTAATAACTAAAACTTTATTAATCTAAAATTTCTATCGCCTATAGTACTGCCTACAATCAAATGTACGGTGTTTTCGTTTGTCACTTTATACAAAAAATTAAAGAAAGATAAACGTTGAGGTTATTTTATTCTAGTAATCAATTTCAAACTAAAATTAACGGAATAATATACACTCCACATGCTAATACACTCCACTAAGTATAATATAATAGGAGATATAATACTTAATCATATGAAAAGTGGTATCTCAGAATAATTACATTTATATATTTAATATCCCTTACAATTAATTATATTTCAAAACTTTGTTCATCATGAATTATATATTTTTGGACAAACGGAAGGAACGTTAAGGAAAATTTTCCCTAAATAGTAACTTTATGCATCCAATTACACTGGTATAACAGAATCCTAACTATTTCAAAGTTTGTTGTCCTCGTATTTGATAGGTACCTACTTCGTAAATATTAAAAAGGTAAGTCACAATTGATTCAACTTTATTTTAAAATAACATAGTTTTTCGGTAGTATTAAGTCTAAGACTGTATTGAATCTAGTTAATTCTATTATAGTATTGTATTTGTGTGACATAGAAATATAAATTACTATGGCAACAACGCATCAATATATATACAAAAAGAATGACACATTTCAGCGCCACGTTGCAATTTCCCTGATACGTCATGTTACGATAAGATGTCCTCATTTCTGGCGCTGTATTTCCGAGCGTATTATTAATTTATGCATTTTTTAAGAGTCTAAATATCTTTGTTTTAAATAAACATCTATGATAAATTTATGAATTTAATACTAATTTTATATTAATCAGATTATATTAGACACAATAACTTGAATAATTATTTGAAATTATAATTCTTATCTATAATTGTTTACTTTAATTTTTTTTTAAATTTTATTTTAAAATCTTTATCTGTAACAGTAACTAAAAATCACACCAACTTAGTGTTTTTTTATATAATAAAATGCAATTAAACATCCACTAAAATTTCACTCATAATTCTAGGGATAAGTAAAATATTTTGGGATCTATCAAAAGAATTAAATATATGTTGTATTTTATCACTTATTATAGATAAAATACTTATATAATCGTAAGTAAAGACGTAGATATTAGGAGGAATTGTTGGGTTGATATCTCGGAAACGGACAGTAGTACGTAGTGTTCTAGACAGTAGTGTTCTATATGTATGGATGATCCCGAAAACACAAATTAAACGTTTACGTTAATTTACGTAAAAATATGTTAGGGTTTTAATTGTTATCTTTGTTTTCATAGCATTCCAATATATATATGTTTTGGCAAATTGGCTTTATCATATGGAATTCCCATCTCATTAAGAAAACATGACAACATTGCTGTGATAAATATTATGTAGAGAAGATAAGAACCATCAAGTTAAAATAATTATTTACAATCATTTGGTCTAACTTTCTAGTTATTTCTTGTTCAAAAGAAAATGTTTTTATAGTCAAAAAATATCTTAAGATTAAGAAATTCATAACAACATTTATAGGGTGGGCCAAAATTTTTTTTGCAAATAATAATACCTTGATTTCTCAAAAACCGTGAGAGTGAAGAGCGTGCGGGTTACGAGGAATTGTGCGTTGCTTAATGCAATTTGCAAGAACTATTCTGGGACAAAATTTGCATTTGGACCTTAAACTACACCTATATAAGCTTCCAATTGTGCAGGAGATTAAATTGAATGATTACATTTAATTCTTTCAATTTAATTAAAATTATTAACTTCCACTATGCTGGTGCGATTCTCTAACCTTGAGAATGTATTGCTTACAGACGAGGCTTCCTTAATGGTCCTATCAATGTTGATATAAATAAACACAATCAGCGATATTGGAGCACGAAAAACCATCGCCTTAAACATCAAGTCTTTTCATTCATCTAAAACTTACCGCCCCGTCGCGTTGGTCGAGTGGTTAGCGCAGACGCCTAATGTGTCACGGCGCAATGGGGCTCGGGTTCGATTCTCGGCAGAGATAGGCATTTATGTGATGAGCATAGATGTCTGTGTTTCTAGGTTTGGTCGTTTATTAAATATATTCTCAGTATTTATATGTGTATTTCTATGTATTTGTATCGTTGTTTAACACCCTTAACACAAGCAAATGATTTGCCTACAGTGCAGGGGTTGGATCAATGTGTGTAATTTGTCCTGTGATATTATGTCCGTATCAGTTGCCGTATCCGTAAAGGGTATAATCGATATTTCTTTGAAAATAATCAAAGAATTAAAGAAATTACGTAAGTGTGAATTCAGTAGAATAAATGAAGATATTGGAAGAGTTTTGACACCACAGTTACTTGAATTTGAATACACCTGCGACTGTATCCGAATAAAAGGCAAATGTCTACGCGGAAATAGCCGCGATTCCTCGTAGCATGTGTCAGCGAGTTTTCTAAAGCCTACGTAGTCGATTGCAGAAGTGGCACCGACGAGACGCAGCACATTTCGATTATATAATTTTTATAAAAATAACTGCAATAAATGTTTATTACGTTAAATAAAACATACACAAAATAACATTTGCAATTTTATTTCTATTCATGTTTCAAATGTGCTAAAAATTATGGCTACTTAAAACTACGATTGCTAAGGTTTTTTAAATTTGTTGGTTACGAGTTCATCGTTGTTAATGAATTACAAAAAATATAAACTAAAATTAAATATAAATATTTGAAAAATACAAAAAAATATGTGTGTGTGTATTAGTGTACACATGTAAAAAGTGAAACTTCTTTATGACATGTAAATATAATTCACATTTTCTTTTAAATGTGACGTATAAATAAAGATGGCGCGTAACAGATGAACGTCATAATTTTCATTAATATTAATTAATTAAAACGTAAGAAGTGAATCGACTGTTTCTGACTTATAATATTCTCTATATAATCTGGAATTTATTTATTAGTTTCAATAGCAAGTCCATAAAATCGTATTGTCCAGTATGTAATTACAATTCATTATAAAGGATAATTGGTGATTACTTTGCAGCCATTATTGACCATTGCACTAACAGAAAGTAAGTTTCCAGCGAGTTCAGGTATGTACAAAACATCTCTTACCTGTATTCTGTTCTCAATATTACCATGTAGAACTAGATTAATTTTTCCAATTCCTTTCACAGGCAGTGAGGTGTTATTAGCCACAGTAATGGTAGAAACTGGTGGACTTTTGACATCATACATCCAGTCGCTGCGGTTGGTCATGTGCATTGAAGCCCCGGAGTCCACATACCATTTATCATTTTCGGTTGCTACATTAGAAGCTGTAAATGCTGCTACATAGCCTTTATCTTCACTTTTACTAGTAGTTTTCTTCTGTGTCCGACAATTTTTACTTAGGTGACCATATTTGTTACAAGTATAACATCTTGGGCCTTTAGGTTTCTCATAATTCTTTTTTTCAAAATATTTCTTCTTAGTTGAGTAAAAAGCAGTAGTTTCAGAACTCTGAACTTCTTGTAGTAGTTTAGTTTTGATATTATCTGCACTGATTTTTACTCCTGAGCTTTCTATGGCCATAATCATTGGTTTGTAAATTTCCGGCAAACCTGCTAACATCAGAGTGCCCAGCCATTCGTCATCAACAGTAAATCCTATATTTCTTAATTTATGTGCTGACGTCATAATTTTGTTAACATAATCCTCGACACTCTTGGAGGTTTCTAGTGTTGTAGTGATGAGATCTTTTAACAAAGCAACTTTCCGTGTCAAACCATTGTCGTCAAATGCTCGTTCCAGATTCAACCAGACTTCTTTTGCTGTTTTTGTATCCTGTATATGAACGTAATTGATGGCGTCCACCAACAAAATCAGTTTTGACTTGGCTTTGACATCTTTCCCGCCATCGACTTTTCCATCCAATATGCATTGCCAAAGATCTTCATGCTCTAAATATGCTTTTGTTGCAAACTTCCAATTAGCATAATTATCCCGTCCAACGAGTTTTTCAATGTGAAATACCGAATTTACAGACATTTTTCACAATTTACAGTATAGGTTAACTTTCAGTATGACACGCCGCTTTTAATCGGTAGAATTTACTGTCTATTTTCACTAAACGGACTTTTCACTTTATTATTCCGAGTAATCACATATTTGAGACGCAACCACGCTCTGCTACCATTGAGGATAATTGGTGATTACTTTGCAGCCATTACTTACAAATTTACCTACCGGAAAGAAAGCTCTTCCTTGCAAATGGATATTTAAAACAAAAACCGATGAAACTGGAGCTGTGAACAGACATAAAGCTAGACTTGTTATAAAAGGTTATAAACAGAAAAAAGGTGTTGATTATAACGAGATTTACTCACCAGTAGTTAGATACACATCTGTAAGATACCTCATTGCATTGGCAGCAAAATACAACTTGGATATAGACCAAATGGATGCCATAACGGCCTTCTTGCAAGGAGACTTGGAAAATGAAATCTATATGACACAACCAGAGTTATATGAAGAAGGTACAAAAGTATGATTGTTACAAAAGTCTATTTATAGTTTAAAGCAAGCCAGCCGGCAGTGGAATTTAAAGTTGGATGGTGTATTACAGAAAATTGGCCTAACTAGATCAAAAATAGATCCCTGTATTTATTATTATATCAAACAACCTACTATGATATTTGTAGCGGTATGGGTTGATGATCTCATTATTTTTACAAACAATAAAAATTTGAAGTCTGAGATTAAAGAAAAATTGAAGAAAGAATTTTATATGAAAGATCTAGGAGAAGCAAAACAATTTATAGGTATAAATATCAGTAGAGATTGCAAAGAAGGAAAAATAATGCTTGATCAAATAAACTATATTATGGAAATATTGGATCGATTTGGCATGGCAGAATCACGAAGAGTAGAGATGTTGAATTTTTGGAGAATGTGAAGAAGAATGATAATATATACTTACCTTGTGAAATTAACAGCTCTATAGACATCTCACCATCAGCTATGTTACCAGCAGTAACACCTAAGACAGAAATTACAAACACAGGTATTAATGAGAGCTCTGAAGAATATGCAACTGATACAGATAATGACGAAGACTACATTCCACAAAAATTTACAAAAGATTTATCTCAAAGCACCATCACCTTACGGTCAAGGAACAAGCTTGGAGAGACAGATAAAGGTTCTAAACCCAGTTATTTTTGTCCTATTAAGAATCCCCGAGATCCAGATTCAGTTAAGGAAGCCCTATCCTCTGATAATGCTGAAAATTGGAAAATTGCAATGGATGAAGAATTTCAATCATTAATAAGAAACAACACTTGGATATTTACCAGTAATGGGAGATTCCTATATTCTGCATTATTAGAAAATAACTTGTACACACTTAATGTTGAGAGAGAAATAAATGCTAACCTTAGTTTATCTGATATTTCAAATGATGTTGTCCTATGGCACCGACGCATGGGACATTTAAATTTCTCAGATGTGAACCGATTGCCAGAATGCACAGAAGGAGTGAGCTTGACAGACAGAGTAAAAGTACCAGTGACTTGTACCACCTGCATACAGGGAAAACAGGCGAGACTGCCCTTCAACCACACAGGATCCAGAGCAACAGCACTACTCGAGGTGATACATTCTGATTTATGTGGTCCGATGGAGACACAGTCCCTTGGAGGAATGAGATACTTCATTACTTTTGTGGATGATTACTCCCGATTAGTCTCTGTATATTTCCTAAAAGACAAGCTCAATATTTTAAATGCATTCAAAGATTTTCACAAGAAAGCAGAAAATGAATGTAATAAGAAAATTAAAATTATTCGTACTGATAATGGTCTAGAATACTCTAACAAAGATTTTGAGTATTACTTAAGTCAGTATGGCATAAAACACCAAACAAGCACGCCATACACACCTCAACAAAACGGACTAGCCGAAAGAATGAATCGTACCTTAGTTGAGAGAGCAAAGTGCATGTTATTAGATACAAAATTATCCAAACCATTCTGGACTGAGGCGACTGCTACTGCGGCGTACATCATCAACCGCTCGCCTACTACATCTTTAAATAAAAGAACTCCCTATGAACTGTGGACAGGCAAGCTGCCTAATTTATCCAACATTAAAATCTTTGGTTCCGAAGTCATAATGCAAGTTCCTAAGGAAAAGCGAAAGAAATGGGACCCGAAATCACAAAGAATGATCTTTGTTGGTTATTGCGATAATACCAAAGGATATCGTCTTGCTGAACCTAAAACAAACACATTATTTAATTATAAAACTCTAATCCGATAATTTTATTTTTGGTTAATGTAAATTGTGTTTTGTAATCCACATACTTGTCATTTTTAGTATTTCCATAGCAACATGGTGTAAAAGAGATGAAGCTATACGAAAAAGCTGGCGCGTAACGGAAAAATTGTCACACGTAACGAAAAAATGTTACACTAAATTTTTTTCCAACCCCGATAAAGAAGTTTCACTTCAAAAGAAAAAAAAAAAATCAAAATAATTAATATCAGGAATAAAAACTCTATTTACTTTGTATATTTATATTTAAAATTTATTGCATATATCTTATTTTATCTCTCTAACTGTTTTGATGAGATACATTGTATTAAATATTTTAAAACAAATTTTGTGATTTGAACTGATTGACCTGTCATTTGTCATACGATATATTATCATTATTTATGTATTTAATAATTAATAAAAAAATAGTAAGTGGAAAAAAAAGCCATAAAACTTTGCTCAACTGAATAATTCGAGATATTTACATGTTTAAGGTCGAAAATTAATTGAACTAATAAGGTGGAAAATATAATAAATACGAAATAAAGGAAGTGATAATAATATTAATTACAAAGGATTCAATCAGTATCTAATGAGTTGGGTACTACCAATAAAATTTGACCTGCTATACAAAATAACACACCAAATAACAAACATAATAATATAATAATATAGTATATTTTTTTATAAAAATGTCAAAGATCAGAGACAAGATAAAGATTAGTTATATTTGTTTTCATATAAAAGCACACGAACCCATTTTAACCTTAGTCTGAAGTAATCAATAGAATGGAATAGACTAATATTATCTCATATATTAAAAATGAGTCGTTTATTTCTATTGATTTTATTTGCCGTCAGCTGCACTTCTCAAGGAGGTTAGTTGAATATTTTTATATTTAGTAGAAATAAAAGCAGTCTCCAATTGATATCTTATTAGTGCTGGTGAATGTTAATAGTTAAAACATAAGCAAAGGAAAATCAGTGTGTTCGTAGCTTCTTTTAGTGCAATATAAAACCAGAAATACAACTTTAAAAAGCAACAAAAATGAAAAAAAAGAAATCTGAATGCATGTAAGTTATCTAGGCCAAAAACGAAATAGCAATATCTTACTAAAACTTCTTAAATTAATAATAATAATAATTATATTATTTTTATCGTTTTTGAAGAGGGGGTTTAAATATTTATTTTTTTCGATTCTGATTTCTGAAAATGTTTTTTGTTGCTTAGATTCTCAAATCTTTAAATAAAACCGATCTAAAAAAACTCAGGTATTGACAGTTTTTTTTAATATATTTTTGTTTAGTATCTGAGTATTTATAGAGATTTTATGATAAGTTAGTTCAGAAATTAACTTATAATGGACGTTTCCCTCGGACAAACATTTAGTTAGCAATATTATTTATAAATAATGTAATAGAAACATACGTAATTGAAAAACGAGATTTTTGGAAAAAAAGTTTATAATAATATTAGCTTTAATAATGTTTATATACATAATGATATTTGCTTTAATAGTGATTATATTAGCTTTAATAATTGTACGGGCTATAAAAAGGATATTGTAAATAACATTAAATTTGACTATCACAGAAGACTGACCGTGACAATAAAGGAATATTCATATTTCACAAATCATAAAACTTTATTTTTTCTTTTAACTTATAAATATATAGTATTTACCCCATAAGTGTGTAAGTGTGTGCTCACCTTAGCCTGATCCATGAGCCGGTATACAATATAATTAATTGGCGAATTTAACTCCAAAAAAATTCGTCAAACTGACCATTACTCAATTAATTCTACCGTATCAAGTTTTTAAGACGCGTACAAACAGACAGGAAGAAAAAATTATAATAACAATTACTTTCACAAATAGTTTTGAATTATATGCAATTACGATTTCGCAGATTGCTGTCAAAATATAGAAAAACTACCGCATCCCACGTCTGGTTGTTGCGGTGTTCAACTTGGAAACGACGATTTTCAAAATAGTAAGTATAAACATAAAACATCCATGAATCCGTAAAAGCTGTAAGGTAAATCCTAACCAGATTAACCATTTAATTTGAAACCTGTAAATATAAGTTCTGGAATTAGGATCTAGTAATAAATAACCTATTATGAATTACGTGCCACATTTTCAAGGTGGAAAACAAATTTAATAAATAACACTATACCTAAAAGAATTACAGAAAATTAAGTTACACAAGTAAATCCTAGTATTATATTACTAGGATTTTTACACGATATATTTAATATTTTGCACTGTTGTCTAGTCTGCGATCTCACAACAACTTACAAAACTGAATAAGTTTGGAAACACTTTTTCGGCGGCGATAGTTATTTCTTATCCATAACCATATTGCATAATATCCATAAGCGTATGCCACCGTTGACGAAAATTCTTTGATAACCTACCTACTATGTAAAATATTATAAATATTATATTGTTTTAAACGGGTACAATACTGTAATATTGTAGGCGGAGACGCTGCTGACAACCAATTTCCATGGCTTGCCTTACTAGAGAGTGAGACCTCCGATATGTCTTTTACTGGCGTCCTCATCAGCTCCAGACATGTCCTGACTACATCTCAAGTTGATCTTTTTTCATTGTGAGTGTTTCCTTATGACTTAAAAATGTGCTATGGAGGTAAGATTGTTAATGTTAGTATTGTAGCTAGTGGCCACCATTAATGTAGTTTAAACTTATTTCGAATTATTACTCGTACCCAAAAATCCTAACTTTAACAAGTGTTTTTCTTATTTTTTTTTTAATAGACAATTTTATTTAGAGCACTAATGCCAAGGTTAAACTACAAAATAGGAGATGTGAATAAATTTGTATTTTAAAATTGCTAACAATTTCACAATACTTAATTTGGTAGACATCACATGTAAAGAATATCAATAAATCCTCAGAAGAATCAAATAAAGGAAAGTATAAAAGCTAACCGAATAAACATAATCACAATATTATTTTCCAAACAGTGATCAGGTGCGTCTTGGGGTATTTAAACGAAACCAAACTGACAACGATGCTGCTGTTTCAATAGATTTAGTCAGTATGCAGTCTAATGGAAATATTGGTGTTATCTTGCTTGCTCAGAATGCCCCTTACAATGGTAAGTTTAATCAACTATAAATATATCCGAGAGTAGTAAAAGTTGAGCGGGAAATGTTATATTAGAAATTTTTAGTAACCTGCTTTTTTTCATTTTATTACACTTTGATTTGATTGAATAATTAAATGAGGCATGAATAAATGTTATATAAAGCGATTAACAAGTTATTGTGGTATAATTATTAATGTTATTTCATTTCAAATATCGCACAGAATATATTCGTCCGATATGTTTACCAACGAGCGAGTTTCTGGACTCAACACCATATAAGTATCGCTTTACAAATGCCGGCTGGAGCAAACGCAGAATCTCAAATTATGAAAGTGTCGATGTCAAGCATTATGTGACATTACCACATGTTAGACGAAGGGTAATGATATATGAAATGCTAGAAGTGTTCATAAATTGATAAACAAAGATTTTTTTCAAACGGTTTTTATATTTTCCAGAAATGTCAAGATGCCTACGATTATAAAAGTTATCCAATAGTAATCTCTGATTACGACATATGTGCTGGCGGCTGTGACATCTCTTACCTGTCAATCACTTGTAAAGAAAATGGAGGTGGCCCACTTATGATTAAAGAAAACGGTCGATACAGTTTACTTGGTATTACCACTGCTGGTAGTCACCGCTGCGGTATTCAAGCTGTGCCTGATGTGTTCACAAAAATATATCCGTACCTGTCATTTATAAAAACAGCTGCCGCCGATTTACTGAGGCAATCTTTAAATCCATTTGGTTTTAAATAATTTGACTCGTCTTGTAAATTTGATTCACACATAATATTTTCTTAATATTGTTTAAATATTGTTAACTAACAAACTAATTAATGTTATAATAAATACATACAATTATTTTTCTCCTGTAATTGTAAAGAGTATACTTGAACTGCAGAATTAAAAAAGGTAGAAAAAGAGATAATAAAAATGATTAATGTCTACCTAGGCTGCTTAGATGTCTTTTTGTGTTATGTTAAGGTTCGTTTTGAGGATTTCATACTCAAAAGATATTTACCCTATTAAGAGTTCCCTGTCCGTCTGTTTGTCTCCAGACTGTATCTCATGATGCGTGAGCAAGACAGTTGAAAATTTTAAGCGTGATGTATTTCTGTTCCCACTGTAACAACAGATATTAAAATAGAAATAAGATTAATATTTGAAGGAGCTCTCGTACAATATTTTATTTTGCTTGATATTAAGAACGACAACAGGTACACGGTTGGAATATTCACAGAATATTTAGTTATATATAAACTTAAAAAAAGGGAGGCTCTCATACAAAGGTATTTTTTTCTGTTTTTATGTATAATGGTATCATGATATTATTAACGATTATCTATGATAGATGGGAGTGGAAACACTACGTTAAGCTATTACGATATCTGCTTCTTTGGAAGAGGTCGCCGGCTGTTCAAGACCATTGTCTGTGCTCATTTCATATTTAATTAATTATTCAATATACCACATATACATGGGTATTTTGTAAGTACTGGAATAACAATCTAACAAAATTTTTCAAATCGTAATGCCCATGCGATATTTTAAATGTTTCAATCAAGTCTCCACGTTTTTTGCGATCTTTCATGGTTGTCAATTTAAATACTCTTAACTTTTCATCGTATAGTTTATTTCTTTAAGTTTTTGGAACTTTTGAGAATCTATGTTGTACCTCTCCAATATTTCAATGTATCTTTTAAAATTGGGACTCCAGATTTGAAAGGCGTACTTCAAGATAGGCATTACAAAGGAGTTGTAAATTTTTAACATCATGTCAGGTGTCAGATGTCCAAAAGCTTATTTTATAAGATAAACAAAGCTATTAGCTTTTTTAGTTATAGCTGCAATGTGGTGATCCCATTTGAGGTTTTCAGTGATATGCACTCGTAAGTCAAATTGATTGACTTGTCAATTCACTGACTTTTCAGTGTATCCCTTCTTTTTCATAAGACTTATGGCGGTTCCGGGTTCCGATATGCAATACGATGCATTTGACTACATTAATCTTAAGAAGCCACTCTTTTGATCATTTTGCTATTTGTAATAAGTCAGACTGAAGATGCGCGTATGCAATGAGTGGATTTGCAAAAATCTCTGTGTCGTCAGAAAATGTAATTACTTTATGTAAAGTAAGTACATTTACTTTGTATACCACACTTGTCAAGCTTACGGGCCTATAGTTGTAACTTGTTTTCTTTGTTGATATATTCCGAAACATAGAGACACGGATCCAAAGTATAGCCGATTCAGTGGTAAGCATATTTTAGCGCAGTCGCTGTTGCACTTCTTTATGAAGTTCATCTAATATTTTCATGATAGATAATAAATAGCTCGGCCATTGTTGATTTACAGCTATCACGTTTAAATATACAACACGAGTTATCAATTCACAAGCTCTCATTTCTGTTGATGATAATTCATGGCAGTGACCACATATTAGGCCACTGTCAGGAATGTGACACAGATTTCTTGTTGTCACTTGGTTGTTCATAACATTTTGAACATGTTTTGCCTTTAGGACTCATTTTCAATTTCTTGAATAAAAGGTACTGCTATGATAATTATAATAGTAATTTGCTTTTGTTATGGCAACACAGTTACCTATGGTCAAAAGCAAATCAATGAGGTAATTTTATTGACAGATGGGAAAAGACAAATTAATGAGGGTAGGAGCGACAATACGCAAGACGTTGTGAATTTATATTAGAAATAAAAACCTTGTTTCTTGTGATTCTTCCAAAATAATTTAGATTATTTATATTTTATAGTGTGTATTATACTTTGAAAACGGTTCCACTGCAAAATTCACACTTATTCTAATTAATTTACCAAACATCGAGAGCACTAGAGTACACACAAAACAAATGGAAATCCATTTTCCATTACTATTTTTTTTTATAAGTTATAGTCCAAACTTACATTATAATACCTCAGAATTTTACTAATTAGTTAGTAAATTACTTATTTCAGAATTAAGTCTCTGAAAACAATATAAAAAAAATAAACAAAATTGTTCCATTGAAATTTTAGTCTTCATAAGAACACACTGGAAAAAATCATTATGGAATCAGAATTAATTGGAGAGCTATCGGGATTTGCTAATGATAGCATGGCGTCCTTAAAAATGGTTGTAATTTAATTTAACGTATATTTCTGTCAATCACGTAGCTATTGTTGTAAGGTATTATAAATGTACTGTACGGACGTTTCAGATATTTGAAACTACAATTTAATCCAATATCTCTTAGATTATCATCTTTTTGTTTTGTTTTTATTATATATTCACGCACAAAAAAATAAATAAAACGTAAACAGATCTTATTTCCCCGTCATGTTGCATGGCTTACGATATTTCATATATGGAAAAGACTTCGTTTCTTTAATATTTCTATATAAATTGTTTATTTATGTGAAAAGTGTTTTGATGAATAGAATTTTTAAAATTAGATTTCAATGTAATTTGTATTGTTTTAATACCAAAATCCTATTGGACGGAGTGGCGAATAACTTCTAAGTTATTGTAAAATTATTGTAGCTTATATTTGTTATTCAAATTGATTATATATTTTAAGTTCAGTTAACGCTTAATATTCAAATTCAAATTCAAAAACTTTATTTATGCCAGACACTGCTTAGGTACATGGTAAAAAAAAAAGAAACACAATAAAAAAAAAACAAAATAATAATAATAATAAAACAATATAAAAAAAAACATAAAATACAATACACAATTTATAACAATAACATTTTTCACAGCAGTGTACCGACACAAAAAGGTAGATCACTCAGCCTATGTTGAAACCGAAGGACGCTTAGCGTCCACCGAGATCCAACGCTGATTTTCAGTGACCGCCTAAGATAGTATATCAGCAACAGTGCAGCTACAATTGAAAAGTTGATAAAGTGTAAGAATAGAGTCTATAATAATATGTAACATAATATGTCGTCGCGTAGTCTTGACGAAAAACGTAAATTTATATTAGAAATATAAGTTATGTATATAAGTATATAAGTTATGTTTTGGTATATAATTGGTATTTGGTATATAATATATTTGGTATATAACATATTAAGAATAAGTCTGTACTGACAGATGGTCGCATTGAAAGTCAATACATGTTTGTAAAACTATTAATAAACTTAACATTTTAAATATTCTAGTCTAAATCAATTGTAAGTTATTTTTATTTTGACGTGACAACGTCTTAAATTAGGTTAAGCTGGGAGTCACTTATGAAAAAGTGTAACGCCCGGTAACGTAACGATGAGTCACACACACATAGAATGCCTTGCGTCTCTCTCCCACTCAAACATGATCGGTCCGCCGAGCAATGTTTTGATTTTCAAATTGATTCTTTAAAATTACAAATATTAAGAAAAAGTGGCAGATATAAGAAAACTTGATTTAAAATGTGTTGAGCAAGAATTTTAACATCTAATTTAAGTAAATGTTTTAATTTTCAACTTCATTATTTACAATTACAAATTTTAATTAATTTCAAATTTATTTAGCAAAAATTTGAACCTTCGATCTGAATAAGTGTTTTGATTTTCAAATTAATTCTTTAAAATTAAAAATATTAAAATATATAAAATCAGAAGTGACGTCACATAACATTATCTGTACTTATTATTATTTAATATGTAGGCCAGTACATGTGACCATACTTGGTAGACACAATTGGAAATAGTATTTTTTTATAACTGAAAAAAATAAATATATAAAATACTGGTAGCAAACAATAACTTCAATGATCGATATCTCCGCAACTAATTGATGTATCGAAAAAGTCTGTAAATAAATTTTGTAAAAAATAATAACATCAATAGTATAATATAAAATAAATAATATATAAAATGATTTTACGTGACAACGTCTTCATCGTCCTATCCTCAACAAAATCACTCAAATTATTAAAATATTGTGCAATTTAATAATATTCATATCAATAAATATTCTACCGAGAAAAAGACGTTGTCACGTAAATCTTCGCCCGTAAAACCGACTTTACAGGCAACCATATTTTTATATATAATTTTAAGCATTGTTTTATGAGATTCTTAACTCAGTTGTTAATATGTAAAGAACGAAAATGATTTAGTTGCGTATTGGCGCCAAAACACGTCTGAGGCTAACCGTATAAAAGGTTTCAGTCTTTACACAACGTCTTGAATTCTGTTATCGCTTGTGATCGTGAACGATGTTAATCAATTGTGTAGTTTCATTATATGAACGAACAATTATGTGTAGTGTGTATGTAAAACAACTAGTGAAATCGTTGTTGTTGTTGCCTCATAAAAACCAAAATATAAACTTAAAGTGATTTTGTGGTGTGGACTAAAGTATTAGATTATAAATCAGTTTCAGTAATTAGTATCAATTCAACTGAAAGGTGTATAATGAGCATTCATTGAAATCCAACAGCAATGCGAGTTTTTTTAATAATACCCACTAATTTTAATAATTTTACATTTTAAAAAATAATTCAGTAATATTTTCAAATTAAATTATCCTAATATAATAATATAATAATGTACGTTATTAAAAATATGTATTGTACGTTACAACATTTTCTAAAAGATTACCTAAGCTTGTATCGACCATAAACTCAGCTATATCGTAAGATGTTCTACATTGTAAAGAGGTCTAAAACAAATTTCCTACACGGTAGGAGTAACTTCAATATTCAATTTTCTCGTAATACACTCGAAGCGCTTGTTTTAAACTGAAAAGTGGAAACCTTCTTTAGATTTTTATATATAGTTTTTGGGTATTTATATTATTGCAGAAACTTATATGTTCTTCTCCTTCAATAAAATTTCGGTATAACAATTTTTATTATTTATATTCAAATAAAAATATTACATACAATTATTACGACATTACATTAGAGTATATTATATCTAAGTGTGATCGTGTTAAGAATTTAATTTATTTCCGTAACTTTAGCGTAATATTGGCGAAATTGAGCACACTATGTTTTGATTAGTAGATATTTTTTTTTAACAAATATATTTTTTTATATGGTGGGAAAAGAACACATACTTTACCGGACGGTCACATGGCATTGGATTTTTGAAAATTTTTAAGGTGTAGATACTTTGCTATCTTTCAGAAATAGGGAAAGTTTCAGAATTCTAAGTTCTACATGGAGAGGTAAGGAAATGTTTGTGCATCTAATCGTCTATCTATCCATCCAAAAGCTACTTAACTTCGATCTTCTATGAGTTTGTAGTGTTATCCAGAGTCGAAACTGCAGTCTACTAACTACACTTTAGAACCATACTCTACCAATTAAAAACAAACACGAGCATATAACTCTGTAAGTACAAAATATAGTTTGGTGTGGGAGTCCATAACTTTCCTGTTACTCTCTACCGGCGTGTTACTTTTGATTATATCTTTGTAGCTCCAGAACTTATTCCATGTGTTTCTTATTCTATACCACAGGCCTCGTTCCTGTTTTTGAATCCGATCTGTTTTCCAAAGTAGACATATAGGTCGACATAATAACCCATAGGGATTCGTTTACTATGATGATGTATTTTTAAATCTGTTTGACTTGATTTTAGTCTTCGATAGATTATCACTCTCTCTCTAATAATCTCTAAGCCTAATTGTTGGCTGGCTATGTTGAGAGATTCGATTATTTATTCTAGTTTGTCGCTGGTTTCTGATAAAAGAACTAGATAATCTGCAAATCTTAAATAAATCATTTCTGTTCTTAAACAAATCAGTTAAAATCTGGGATAACCAGATTTTTAGTCAGTAACTTTTCGAATCTAGTTAATTCAGAGTAGATGCGGATTTCGGCATCGAAATAATGCAATACTGAATAGTGTTCAATTTAAATGTTGGGAAATGTCAAAAGAATTAATAATTCCAATGTCAGTCTGCTCAATGGAAGCAGATGAAATAATCAAGAACTTGGCTGAGATGTCCAAAAAAGGATAGCACAGAAGCTACCTGTGTCTTAAGCTTAGGAGTAAGGTAATGTTTACCTTAAGACAAAAATAAAGAATTACTAACTAAATTGTTAGTATCAATTAAATAAATCTTGTCATTATATGCTGATATAGTATGAGGTGTGGTGTTCAGGTTATATCTATGAATATTTTCCGCTTCTGGCAGGGTTTTACAGTAGGAGAATGTAAAAAAAATATTTGACTTATGTCAAGATTATAGCTATTAATAAATTTATATCTTACGATCCTTTGCATCAGAGCTATAAGGGTACTGAAGGAGAACAAAAAGTAAGAGCTGACTGTCCTAATAAGTAAGAATTCAAAATTGAGCCCATAAAAACTTTAATGGGAATTCCTTAATAGTATTAGAGTTCAGTTATAAATAATTCGAAAAGGACTAATTTTAAAATTCTAAAATACACTGTAAAATAAAAAAATCAGGTAAATGTTAATTATAAAAAACAAAGTAAAACACATTAATAATAATTGATTGTTTTTTTAATAAATTGTGTTTCCTGTAAGTTTTCTTAATTTTATTACCATAATATTTTTTTTACAACTTTTAATCGAATTCCATTCAGAAGCTAGTATTTGTTTACTACATAACAAAGTTTCAACAAAGTGTAAAGTTTTCTTGTTTATCATTCATTGTTTCGAAGTTTCAATCTAAGTTATAATCAGTGTTGATTTTGTCGAAATATTTATTATATGTTTAATTTCATAATTTATTAAATGGTTTAATAAGGAAAAAAGATTTTATAATTTCAATGTTTTTGTAGTTATGTTGTCATTAAGTTTTTCGAGTGTTGTAAATTGTAGCAATTGTCTCGTCTTATCATAATTTGTTTTTTTGTGCGTTTTATATATGCTGTATATGTATATATATGCTATACTTATTATATTATTATACTTATAGAAAGCATTTCCTGATACTTCTAGTACTATCACAACTTATTGTGATAGTACTAGAAGTATCAGGAAATGCTTTCTATAAACATATTGAAGAATCTTAAATTCCTGTTTTTTCTCATTTACATTTATAGGTAACAACATAATATATATATATATATATATATATATATATAAGATATTTTATATGTATATAAAATTAAGACAATTCAAGTCAATTAAGACTTTGTCAACAGTATCAAATTTAGTAAAGTACTTTTATTTATACCACAGATTTTAAAGCCAAGAGCTGCCACGAAGTTTCGGCTGCCGAGGTCCCCCCACAGATGGCTCATTTATGGCGAACGTCACAAGATGTCCATTACCCACAGTCCTACTATGCAGAACCCTCCTCAGCTTGACATTCAGACCCGTGTTCTGCTTGGGCAGGATTAACAGAGCCTGCTCCACATTTTCCACCTAACTAGTAGGCAGTAAGGTCACGGCGATGCTCGGTCACTTTATTCCATTCTGTATTTATTCAAAATAAAAATCCAACTTTGTTTTTGTTTATTCCTATTGTTTGACTTTTGAAATTATAATGCTAACGACTTAATAGTTAAACTAACTATAGTTTTGTTTTCATAAGCTACTCCAACAAAAGTATGTTATGCTATATGTTTGTATGTTGATAAACGCTAACCACGTAACATAATCAGGCAGAATTCCGTAAACTGACCAACGTCACAGCATCCCCACCTATCGCTGGAATGCATCATATTTCTGGTATTTTGTTTTGAAATTTGGCTTAATATATGTATTGGTTTGGTAAATACAGCGGGAAAACTTTAATAATTAATACATACAGAAATATGAGACGTTAGATTTTATCCAGACATTAATTCTGCTACACTGAAACAACTCTACGCAACTAGTATATAGTTTAGTAAATAACAAACTCTGATGTAGTGCGAATACTGTCCTTTGTATTAAAAAAATACTTATTATTAATTTATTAGTAATAGTAATTGATGAATACTCATTTCCTTAAATAAAATAAATATCTTAGCACAAAATACTATTATCATTATCAATATCAATACCAATACTATTAAACCGAGTAAATTCAAATTATAATCTGTAACGTAACGAGCGAACCGAGGTGGCCCGTCAGCGTCAGCTAGGGTCAGAGCACGAATTGGATATAGGTCTCTGCCGGTAAAACGATGGGTTCTCAAAAGTTATGTACGAATGGCCTGAACAACAACAAGTACTTACAGTTTAGGGCTTGCAGCTATTCAGACCAGGCACCCGACGATCTTCAATGTCTTATTCTCAAAGTTCAGGGGGTAGGTGGCACGTGGTGGCACCGCCAATTATGATATTGCTGGATATCACCTATACACTTACGTTCACCGATCACAATAACTCCTCGGCCAAGGAAGACGTTAAATTACACTAGGAAGCACAAATCTTCAAAGAAATTAAATGTTTTGCGGTTTTTGCAACAGACGATTGAATTGTTCGCGCGACGACGCGATCACCATTTTCGAATGAATTGTCCGCCAATCACCCGATACTGTATGCTCTGTTCGAGCCTTGCTATTGGTCAGACCAATGACGCGCGCGAGTTTTAAATTAAGAATACCTTAAGCGAATAGCGAACATACCGCCCACCAAAATACAGCTGGTGTTTTCCGGATTAAGTTAGAATAATGTTAAACTTATCAAATAGATGTATGAAATTAAAATTAAATGCTACGTTACGATAAATACAAGCTAGATATATAAATAAATACGAAAATCAATAATTAATATATGTAAACTTAAGATTCTACAGGAAGAGGACATAATTTGACTAAGGGTCTTTTAATGACACTTTCTTTTGTTTTAATAGTGGCCACTCTGATAATACCATCAGGGCCCGAATGTAATTCGAGAACTCTTCCTAAAGACCAGTGTAAAGGTGTACGATTATCGTCTTTGATAACTACTACAGAATTAACATTTAGGGGTTTACACGATTTCGTCCATTTTGAACGTTGTGTTAATGAGTTTAAATATTCGTTTTTCCATCGCATCCAAAAATTCTGAAGGAAAGATTGAATGAGCTGCCAACGATTTAATCGATGTAATTTAATATTATAATAGTCAGAGTCTGGAACAGTTGTTAGCGGTTCTTGAGTAAGGAAATGGCCTGGGGTTAGAACGTGGAGATCATTTGGATCTGCACTTAACGGATACAAAGGCCTCGAATTTAAAACTGCTTCGATCTGTACAAACAAAGTGGTAAGTTCTTCGAACGTTAACACTTGATTGCCAACAATTCGATATAAATGAGTCTTCGCAGCCTTAATTTGAATCTCCCACACACCACCGAAATGGGGAGCAGAAGGAGGATTAAATTGAAATTCAATATTTTCAGTTTGCGAAGCTGATTTAAACAACGATAAATAATTGCTGGCACCGATAAAGTTTGTACCACAATCGGCATGGATTACGGAGCAACGTCTTCGACGTCCTATGAAGCGACGCAAGGCTGCCAAAAAACCGTCGGCCGACAATGACGAAACTAATTCAAGATGAACAGCTTTCGTAGCTAAACAAACGAATAAACAAAGATATGCTTTGTCTATCTTGCCTCCACGGTAGACACCAAGTTTGATGCGAAAAGGACCGCCAAAGTCAACTCCCACTATAGAAAAGGGTTTGATCTGGTTTACACGATACGATGGAAGATCACTCATAAAAGGTTGTAACGGTTGAGGTTGTGTTCTAAAACACCGTATACATTTAGAAAGACAACGACGAATAGCGCGTTTGGCAGATAAAATCCAAAAACGTTGTAGTAGTAAATATTGAGTAGTATTGTGTCCAGTATGACAGTGTTTACGATGTACTGATTCTATTAATTTAGTAGTAAACATGTGAGAACTAGGTACAAGAATAGGATGTCGCTGCTCAAATTCTAAACCTGAACGAGAAATACGACCGCCCACCCTGAGAATATCCTCTTCGTCTAAAAACGGGTTCAGTTTACGAATAGGCTTCGGTAAAGATTGATTTGATTGTAGGCGTTGCATTTCGATTGCAAAAGATGACTTCTGAACAAACTTAACGATTAATAGTAAAGAGTTGTAATTATCATTTTCGGTTAGTATAGATGTTTGTTTTCGGTTACGAGGATTTTTTAAATACAATATAAAGCGTTTAACATATGAAACAATCCGAATAATTTTGTCAAGAGATGAAAATCGATTCAATAAGTATTCGATTGGAGAATCTATAGGACGGTTGTCATTTTTCACCACCATGGCGGATCGACGTTCTTCAGTTCGTACGGTAACCTCTTCGTCATCAGTAGGAGAAGGAAATTTCATTGACCTTGACCAATCGTCAGAAGAACTGGATAGCCAAGATGGTCCCGACCACCATAACGAGTTATGTAGTAGATCGTTTGGTTGTTGATCACGAGAACAAATATCTGCTGGGTTGTTAGCTGAGGTGACATGGCGCCAACATTCTGTAGGAAAATTGTCTTGGATATGGCTAACACGGTTAGCCACGAATGTAGTCCATCGCGACGAATGCGAACGAAGCCAAGACAAAACTACTGTTGAATCGCTCCACAGATTAATCGAGTTTAAAACAACTTTGGTTCCAAACGTATCGAGAACGAATCGAAAAAGATCAGTAAGCAACACAGCTGCACAAAGCTCCAAACGAGGTATAGAAATTTTCTTAAGAGGAGCAACACGAGTTTTTGCACATAACAAACGAACTTCAACAATGCCGTCATGTCCAGTTATGCGTAAATAAATAACAGCCCCATAAGCTATTTCCGAACTATCACAAAAACCGTGAAGTTCATAAGCTTGAGCAGAATCGGTCATGAGCCGACGAGGTATTCGCAGGTTCTTTAAAATAGGTACCTGGTCACACAGAGATGACCATTCGTTAGTTATCTCTTGGGGAGGACGTTCATCCCAAGAAATTCCCAAAATCCAAAGTTTCTGCATAAGGCATTTGGCTTTAATTGTAAGTGGAGATAAAAAACCTAATGGATCGAAAATTTTGGCAATTTCACTTAAAATTATCCGTTTAGTACAAATACGATTTGGCGATTTAATGTCAAATAAAAAGATATCAGTGACTGGGTTCCATTTGAGACCGAGCACTTTCAGAGTTGAAGGGTGACCATCTGAAAACGATTTTAAATCAAGAAGACATTCCTCTTGACTAAGATCAGAAAGTAAAGCAGGTTCGTTACTGGCCCATTTTCGTAATAAAAAATGGCCTAACGAAAAAAGTTTAATGATTTGTGATTTAGCTTCGAAAGCATCTCCCAAAGTATCACAACCGGTGATTACGTCATCAATATAAATGTCTCGGGACAAAATTTGTTTTGCAAGAGGAAAAGAATCACCTTCGTCCTTTATTAGTTGTTGTATAGTTCTACAAGCTAAAAATGGAGCAGAGGAAACGCCATAGGTGACGGTGTTTAAACGATATTCTTGCAAAACCTTCTCCGGAGTAGATCTCCAAAAGATACGTTGATAATTCTTATGGTCGTCTAAAACCTCTATTTGCCTATACATTTGACGAATATCAGCCATAAAAACTATAGCAGGGAAACGAAAATTTAGAAGGACTTCAAAAATATTTGACTGAAGCTTAGGTCCCGTCAATAAAGTGTCATTTAGTGATTTACCATTTATATCCTTAGCGGAAGCGTCAAACACGACACGTAATTTAGTTGTAGCGGCATCAGGCTTGATAATGCAATGATGTGGTATATAATATTTGCCTTTATCCAGCTCCTTACCTTTCACTAACGTCATATGACCAGCTGTCTCATATTCTTCCATGAACTCTGAATATAAATGTCGTAGATTGGAATCACGAGTCAGACGCCTTTCGACTGCTTTAAAACGTCTTAGCGCGATATCACGAGAACCTTCGAATTCTGGTTCCACACCTTCTTTGAAAGGCAAGGAGACCACGTATCGTCCTATCGAATCACGATAGTGACTGGTGACATAATTTTGTTCACAAGACTGTTCGTCCGGTGTAAGAGATGAAGCACAAGGAACGCTGTCAACCTCCCAGAAACGTTCAATAGTCTCAGTCAAATTATTTGATGTCGAGGAAATAAGTAACGATGAAGAAATAAGTGGCGTTCTTCCTAACAAAAGCCACCCAAACACAGAATTAAAAGCTAGTGGCTGATTAGTCTTACCCTTTATGTGTTCGTCGAGAAGACATTCAGCGAACATATCTGCACCCAGCAAGATATCGATAGGACCAGGTACATCGAAACCTGGATCCGCTAGCGGCAACGAATTAATGTGTGAGCAACCAGCAGTATTAATCTTAGCTATCGGCTGTTCACCACAAATATTAGAAAGAATGTATAAATCGATGTCGAATAAATAACGAGTGTTTGATGCAATAGAACAAGATACTTTATCAGTGATTTCAGCAGCAGTACCATCCAAGCCGCTCACATTTGTTTCACATTGAACTGGTATTAAGTTTAAATGTTGTACTGCCTTGCGAGTAATGAAATGACTCTGGCTCCCAGAATCAAATAGGGCACGAAAAGAATGATATTCACCATCAGCGCCTAAAACTTGAATAATCGCGGTAGCAAGAAGCACGGTAGTATTCACAGAAGCGCACAAGGTGCTGTTAGCTCCTTTGGTAACAAGAGATACCGCCTGCGAATTTTCCATTTTTGAATTAGAAATAATACAATAATTATCAGCGCGATCCTTGTGTATTAAGGAGTGATGTTTATGTTTACACTTTAAACAACGAAAAATAGAATTACAATCCTTTAATTTATGTGATTGTTTAAGACAATTAAAACACCACTTTCTTTCATTTGCAATAGACATGCGTTCGTCCACAGATTTAGCCAAAAAAGATTTGCATTGTGTTATAGAATGTGCTTCAGAACAGAATGAACACTTGCGAATATGGTTCATAGAACCCTTAGACCGTTGTTGATTATCGGTTAGCAAAACATGAGAAACGTTGGAACGTTTTACATAAGTAGATGAAGTTCTAGAATTTTCTTTAATTGAAGTAACCTTCGAATTCGAAGATTCATTAAAATGACTATCCCTAAGAAGCGCTTCACATTTCGAATGTAAAAATAATTTTAATTGTAAATATTGGGGAAATTCTGAATCACAAAATTTCTCTTCAAAGTCACGACGTAATTTAGGTTCTAATTTTGATAAAATTAAATAAACAATAATAAAATCCCATTGTTCCACCGGTAAATTTAATTTTCGTAAAATACTTAAGTTTTCATCTATACTATCTAAAGAACGTCGAAACTCGTTTAGGTTTTGACTTTTAAAAGTGATATTCAATAAATCCTTCCAACAAGTGAAAGCTAGTTCTCTCTTATTTTGATAACGCGCAATTAATGCTGCATATGCATCTGAGTAGTATTCACCTGCGACAGGATACACACGGATAAGAGCTAACGGATCGCCGCTTAAAGAAGAAACCAAGTAATGAAACTTCTCAATGCTAGAAAGAGATGGGCAATTATGAATCAATGCATTGAATGTATCTATAAATTCAGGCCACTTTTTAATACTTCCTGAAAATAGTGGTAGCTGTATCTTCGGTAATCTGACGCGTGATAACGTTGATTTATTATGAAAATCGCTTAAAGAGTTATTTATAGTTTCGGGAGAATTTAAATTATTTTTTGACAAACTACGGTGTATCGTCTTAACTTGGAAATCTAAATCATCGAAACCAATGCGTACAGCATCATCAACATCGACATCATCCTCTTCTAAAAGAACTAAAATTGAATAATGTGAATCTTCAAATTCGGATACAATTTTTTTAATCTGGTCGCAATATGAAAAGAAAAGATCGCAATGAGTTTCATCGCTTCGCGCTAATTTACCTACTTCTAATGCCTTTGACATACGATTAATAGCAATTGTTCGTTTTCGACGTAAAGAAGGTAAATCATGGACAGTATAATGATCGACTTCTGAATATTTAGATTTAGATTTACTCGCAGAACTTAACTTACGAATAGTACGCTTTGGATGAAAAGACATTTTATAAATGAATTTACAAAAGATCAAGAAACAACAAAATAATAATAGTTGTTATAACGCTAACGAGGTAAACAAATATAAGTATGAAAATAAATAGGTAATATAATAATTTGTGCTTTAGGCAGTTCGCCGACGGTCGCTATTTGAATGAGTCACACAGAGCGTCTCGACAACCGATATAACGCGGCTAGCTTGAGTTGAAGTATACGGTACACGGAATACAACTTCCTTAAATGGGTTGGTTAATACAAACCTAAACAACGGTTTCTTAATATTATTTATGTTAAAATAATTAAGTAAGGTTTAAATTGTTTGTAGATTGATGAATATTGCAGCCGTTAATAAAAATGAAACACTTCGCAATTTAAAAGGATAGGCGGAGACCTCGGCACGACGACCGGCGATCCGACCTGGCTGTAGCCGCAAACCGATGGCCGGGAATCGATGGCAGCGGCTGCGGCCGCGGCTGCTTCCCTTCTTCGGTCTGCGGCCAGGGAAGGCCGTAAACTCCTCTCTGGGAGGAGGCGCTCCTCTATCCCCCGGAACCGGGCGTTAAGCATAACGCCCACCGAATCGATAACGGAGCGCTTCAACTCCTCGAGGTGGTTCGCCTCCGACGAGGGCATCCCTGAGACCGCGGCTTTGGCCGCAGATGCCCTCATCTCGGCGATTTCCTTCCTGTGGGCCTTGAGCTCCACCTTCAGCGCCTCGACCTCCCTGTGGAGACGCGCGTTATCCTCGCGGATACGGCGCGTCTCCTCCGGCTCGCTGCGGCTGGCCAAGGCTCTGACGATGTCGAGCATGCTGCTCGACTCGTCCCTGAGGGCCTTGACAACCGTGCCCTTTAGGTTTCCGGACTTACGGGTCCACTCGTAAATGGCGTGCGAGTGTCGCGCGGCGGCTGCACTCAGCTCCTCGGCGCTTAGAGTCGATGGGTCTGGCACAGGTTGCACCTCCAAGGAAGTGTCTTCCTCGGTGCCCGGCGCACTCCTGGCCGTACCCGCCGTCTTCCGGGAGGCCTGGCGTTGAAGCTTCCGCTCAAATGCAGCCTCTTCCGCCTTCATGTTCAGGGCTCGCAGCTCTGCTTTCGCCCTTGCGAGCCCTGAACCGCGCGTGCTTGGAGTGGAGCGTCCACGACGAGCGGTGTTGCATTTGGAAAACGCAACACCAAGCTCCGAGTCGCTACCGGACGCTTCACTCTGCAAGCGAGAGACCTCTGATAGAGGGCCTCGCTTGCGCCGCACACACACCTCCTGATCTGACCCGTCAGTCAGATCACAGCCGAAAGCCAATCGGAGTCCAATAGGATTGCCAAAGTCATACAGCTCTTCCGCGTCCAAGTCGATAATCTCCAATTCATTAGGTAAATCAGAGTCCAAAGAGAATGCCGGGTCGTCGTCGTGACACATCGCTGTGCCACGCTTCACATTATTTTTGTTTGTGCAGGTCGATGTGGAGGCGACCTGCGCAGGTACTCCTGCTCCAAGACGGTTTGTGCCCCCCCCGTAGTACGAGGGGCAGACGGCATCCGAGGATGCCGTGAGGGATTGTACGGCTGAGCCGACACCCTCCCGGGGACCATTTTCCAAACCATCGTTGTCCATATTTTCCTTTTAGGGGTGAGGTCCCCATAACACAGAACATAAAACACAAACACACATAAGACGAAACATAACAAAAACGACGCAGACTAAACGGGACAAACGAACACAAAACACAAACTGTCGGCCATGGACCGGGCACTGACACCCCCATGACCGACCCCCAGGGTGATTTTTTATAGAGGTTTTCTTCCTCGCAGCCAGACGAACAAAGATTGTCCGTCCAGCCCTCGTTCCCGCTCAGTGCGGGCTTACGAGATTGTGTGGCAGTGCAATGCTCGCCCCGAAAGGCGAGCAGCCACACTTGCTAGTAGCTGTCCGCGCCGGCCGAAGCCGGTGCCCCCCATATCTGGGGGGACCTCCCCTATCCGCAACCCGGGGGACGCGCCAGATGGCGGCACTAGCGACCGCACACTGGTGTACGAATGGCCTGAACAACAACAAGTACTTACAGTTTAGGGCTTGCAGCTATTCAGACCAGGCACCCGACGATCTTCAATGTCTTATTCTCAAAGTTCAGGGGGTAGGTGGCACGTGGTGGCACCGCCAATTATGATATTGCTGGATATCACCTATACACTTACGTTCACCGATCACAATAACTCCTCGGCCAAGGAAGACGTTAATTACACTAAGAAGCACAAATCTTCAAAGAAATTAAATGTTTTGCGGTTTTTGCAACAGACGATTGAATTGTTCGCGCGACGACGCGATCACCATTTTCGAATGAATTGTCCGCCAATCACCCGATACTGTATGCTCTGTTCGAGCCTTGCTATTGGTCAGACCAATGACGCGCGCGAGTTTTAAATTAAGAATAAGTTAAGCGAATAGCGAACATAATCAATATCAAGTTTTTAAGAGGACGCCATGCTTCCATACCTCTCCAATTAACTCTGTTTTCATAATGATTTTTTCCAGTGTGTCCTTATAAAGACTTAAGTTTCAGAGTGATATAATTCTAGCCAATATTAAAAAAGAATAATATTACTATGCAAAAGGTTCCTGGTCATGAAGTTAACATGTTTAAAATAGTCACAATTGGTTTGAAAGTTGCTTTATTAGAAAATGAAAACGTCTATCAAAATAATTTCAGTACACATTTTTTTGAAGTTTTTTTTAGTTTACTGATTTATAAAGAAAATAGTTAGGTAATCCTTATTAGTGATAAAAAAACCTTAAAACTTTTTTATTTTTTACTTGCCTACAATCTCTAGGTCAATATGCTATTGCAACTCCAAAGAATTAAACCTCTCGCAGACCACTGGATTATCAGTAGCGGTTCGTCGTTACAAGAAGTCAAATGGTAGAAGATGAGTATGAGAACTATATCATGAAGCTAGGGATATGGCAGATCAGGATAACGTAGAACTGTGCAACGCTTATCGCAGGGTCCACTAAGTTCGGCCCTACCTTGGACTGGAATCGTTTCTCTCAATCCCCAGGAATCCGCTTCTTGATGTGAAGTTCGTATGAGATAGATCGAGTGGAATGTTCCAAACAACGTGCCTGGTTTTCCAGCACCTGGAAAATCAGGCTGAACTGGGGGCCAAAAGCTGTTTCGTCTTCAACGTTTGCAGCCAAATTCGAGACAAGGTTGGGACCGCCTTTTCAAGGTGGAAAGGTGGGTCACCCATAAATTCTTGTCACTGTCGGGATGCTACACGGGATGATTTTTGGGAACAAAAATGTGAAACCTGAAACTGTTTATTTTTTTATTCCTTGAACTTCGTGGGGTTTGTCCAAATTTTGGCCTTACTTTTTGTGTACGTCGCAAAGAAACCAAGTGGTTTCCTAAAGTAAAATTAAGTACATGATAGGAAAGCAGCACTTGCATTTTATAGGTTTAATTCGATTTGTTTTTTTTGTGTAAAAACATAGAATACACTGAATTTTATAAAGTGCTATCTTATTGTTTTGTGCAGTTAATGTACTTTGTTAAAGCTAATTTATCTCAAACAGATAATAAAGCTTTATGATTACCCTTGCTCATATTTCGATGTTCATATTCAAACAAGAACATCGATAGGGGAATGCACGCCATGACCTAGATATCGAGACCGTCCCTAGGCGATCTACATTGAAGCACGAATATCTCTTGTTACCTTGATGTAGGGTTGTCAAATATTTCAATGTAACATTGTTTTTTTATTCTACCACTTTACTATTGTAAAGTCTTACATGTAATGATGTGTTACGATTTTTTATAATTACATATTGATATTTCTTGTCCTACCCTTAATACGATGTTTAGAAAAAAGTTCGCAAGTTATAAATAATAATGAATAACTATAACTAAATAACGATAATGAAATGGTAATGTGTTGCAGGATTTCTTTAATAATTGACTCGTATATTGCAGAACCTTGCGAAATTTATTGCGGCTAGTTGCCATCCCTGGAGAAACGTTGAAGTGAGCTCGTCTTGTACGTATTAGTTAGAATTGTTGTTAGTAATAATAAACATTGAATATGCATTTTGATAATATAATAATAATAATATCAACATTTATAATATATTTTGTATTCATTAAATTATCAACCTTTTGCCTTTTTGATTACTAATTTAATAATTACTTAATCTCAAATAGCCAAAATATAATTAGATAAGTTCAAAAATGGTTTTTAATTCACTGGAATAGTGTATATAATATTATTTATTTACACTATTCAAGCAAAATAATTTGCCTACTTAGGAGTCAGATGAATTTATGTAATTTATCCTGAGATTATTGTTATTGTTAAATATAGTCCTAAAATTTATTTTGAGTAATGCTGCTACCATTATTCATTATCAGTCTTCACATAATACAACAGTAATAAGTAGATGTTCAAATCATTATGAAAATAGACATAATTGCGATCGCAGTATACAAACATAAAATATAGTTATATACATATGGTATGTACTTCTGTGGCAGCTAAAAGTGTTTAATGGAAGGTAAAGTATATTATTAACAAGTTATCATCAAGACCAGTGAAGCAAGTTTAAGTTATAGAGAGATAAGATAACAAATGTATTATAAGTTAAATTTATATATATATATATATATATATATATATATATATATATGTATGTATATATATATATACAATTCAACTGTATTTTTAATCGCATCCGCACTGAATAAAAAAAAACAATATAACATACAACAATATACAATATATATATAAATTAAATGTTATGGTTATATTGTTTTTAATACGCTTTTATTAGCTTGGGTTGTATGTATCTATGTATGTAACGGAATCTTCGAGCTTAATTTTCACCAGGTTCCAGCGATCCGATTAAATTGAAACTTTGCACACGTATCAAGGACCGATGACAATGCAATAATTTGATAAAAGTTTCCCAAAAAAAAAAAAAATAAAAAAAAAATAAAAAAAATAAAGAATAGTTTAAAAAACTAAAAAAACACGCTTTTATTGCTAACCGAACTAAAAACTAGAAAATATTTTTTATGACTAATAAATAATATTAATTTAATAAATAAATATTAATTTTATTGGAAGAGATACAATAAAGTGGCCATAGATGCCTTTAGGCCTAAACATTCGATTTAGGCTTGTAAATTTTATAATATATATATATAAATATGGCTTCAATAACTGCACATATATTTCTTAAGATAAATAACAACATTGTTACAAATTCTCAATTTACGCATTACTCTTGTTGGTGAGCATTTGCGCGACCGTAAAGGCATCCTGCAGTTGCTAAGACTAATGTGCCAAACAATACGCGATTTTTTTAGGAAACCCTGTCAGGGACCCGTCTGCAAAGATACTGAAGGTCAGAAAAAGGTTGCAAGACTGTCCTGCCAAAAAAGACTGAAAAAGTAATTGAACTTGACGGAACTGAAACAAATATATCTGCACTAAGTTTGCAATATTGTACTGTAGAGACTGCGCATATGTAAGCAATGATATGACTGATTCATAAAACTAATTTGTAATTTTATTTGTAGTCTTATTAAATGTGATTTACATGTATCCTAATTATTAATATTTTAGAAAAAAAGTTTATATTTGGTTCAAGTTTTGTGACTTTAAAGCAAAGGTTGTTATTTTTGTTAATATTTTGTTCCACTATCATAAAAAAAATATTAAAAAGAAAGTTTTACTTCAAGTTCTTTTTACTCATACATGACCACTTAAACTATAGTCGTTTTATCCAATTACAGCCATATATTAGTAAATTTCTCGTAATTATTGAAATTATGACGATTTTCTTCACGGGTCTCCTGGACCCAACCCTACTATCGTTGTAACATATTTTAACTGTGCTGACGCCGGGTTAATGAATTAGACTTATTCCTAAGAGACTTCAACAGTAGAAGTACTAAGGGTCTATTGACAACTTAACGACGTCAATCTGGATTTTTCCATTAATTGGGAGGTAAAACTAACCACAATGATGAAAGTAAGTCCCATTGAACCGTGAAGGCGATTGGTTTCGGATCAATGCCCGTTGATCGATCATACGGAGACCACTGAGTGATTCTTTCTAAAAAAATCTAAGTAATGAAATGATTTCTCAATTTATGAGTTTGTCACAGACTAAAAAATAAAAAATAAACAATAGTTTAAAAAACTAAAAAAAACACGCTTTTATTGCTAACCGAACTAAAAACTAGAAAATAATTTTTAATGACAAAGAGTATAAAATTACAGTAGTAGAAGATCGAACAATTAATCATAGTGAATCGCCTTAATATAAAATTATAATAAAATTTAAGTTATAAACAGAATAATTCAATTCTGAGTAAAAAGCGTGGGGTGCTCGATATTTAAGGTATTACAATCATTCTATTAGCAACTATCTATGAGAGGATAGTTAAGAATCACAGTAAAATGCACCCCACGATTTTTACTCAGAATTGAATTATTCTGTTTATAACTTAAATTTTATTATAATTTTATATTAAGGCGATTCACTATGATTAATTGTTCGATCTTCTACTACTGTAATTTTATACTCTTTGTCATTAAAAATTATTTTCTAGTTTTTAGTTCGGTTAGCAATAAAAGCGTGTTTTTTTTAGTTTTTTAAACTATTGTTTATTTTTTATTCAGTGCGGATGCGATTAAAAATACGGCCACCTCATGTGCCTGTACTAAGGGTCTTAAATGGACACACGGACGAGGATGGCCATATGCTCTCTTTGTTAAATATCCTCATGAATATACATACTGATTAATACAAGGTCAGTGTCGTCATCGCGCGGGGATCGCCTAAACGTTTCCTAGTGACAATACTTGCAAACTAACGTGTCTGTCACTACAATTTAGTAGATCAGAATGTCTTTTTAATTATCCTATCTTCCTATCCTATTCTCTTTTAGGTGGCTTTGCGTCATTTCGACAATGTTAGAGCCTGTCTTGCTGCTATTGGTGAGGTGAAACTACAAGAGCTGGATATTTTTATACCAAGCAGTGCCAATGGGCGGTAAATCACCGCCAACATTTTATGCCTTTTACTGGTTCGAATCATCGGGCTTTAGAATAGTTTTTTTTTTCTCTCAACTCGACTTTAACTGACCATGCGTTTGCAATCTGAAAATGTGTTTACATTGCATTCCCTCCTCCACATTTTTTTACATTTGCTATCTATATTTTTTTATTTTTATTTATCTATATTTTTTACAGAGAAACTGTATAAAATTTTGTGTTAAAAACTAAATTAAATGCGAGGACACATTATGAATGTTGAATATGAGATTTTAAAGTATATTTATTCTTTAGGAATTTTGATAATATTAAACATTAAATATGAAACTAGCACTGATATGAAATATACTTAAATTAAATTTAATAATATTGTAATAGTGAATTACTGAGATTGAATTGGACTGCGTACCACGTAATTTTACAATTGAATAGACGACAATTTAACTTCACGTGCAGATATTTCATCTGCTACTAAATTGAAACGCTGTAAATCGTTTTGTGATGAATGACATAAATTGGTTGGTTTTTTTTAAATCATTGAGGACACTATTAAATCACAATTTTACATAATAAATGTAACATCTCAAATATTTCAGACCTTTTAAGTAACATTTATACTTAACATTATGTATGTTTTTAATATTATTTGATTACTAAATAAAAAATAGTCTGTCACTTTATGTGCAATAGAGTGCAATAGATAATAAATGGAATTATGAATAAATAAATAAATGATATTATGGTTAGGATCCTTTTTATGAATATTCAAGATTAACCTGCATGTAAAGAACATTGTGACAAATACTGAGAAATAAATAATGTAATGTTGCCAGTTTTGGTGTATATAATATAATAATAATAATAATATCAGAAAAAAACCACTCGACTAACGGGGCGGTTATATATATATATATATATATATATATATATATATATATAGTATTCTCTTACTAGTATTCGTATTGTATTTTATATGTTACAAAATTAATAACAGAGTGAGGCTTTGAGGATACTATAATTTCTTACTCACTCTACTGTAATGTCCATATTCAGTCATACAAGTACATTGATAAGGCATTGCACGCTATGATCTAGATATTAAGGTTCTCCCTAGGCGATCTACATTGAAGTCCTAGTATCTCTTGTTCATTTCATGTAGGGTTGTCAAATAATTAAATAAAACAAGATTGGAAATAAGTAAAACGATTTTTTACTACTTCCCATATAGAAGCTCGTATTTATAATGTTTACGATTTTTTAAAGTAAGGCTTAATGATTCGAACTTTTAATTTAAATTTATTTATAAGTCACCATAATCAACATTATTATCATCCTTAATAAATTTATGTTAAAGATAATGATTTCCAATTCAATGAAACAAATTAATCATGGTATTAAATTTATAAAATAATAATTAATTAATTGTATTAAAACTTGGCACGGAGATAAATATTAACGTGTAAAATGTAACAACCCTAAAAGAGTTATTGCACAGTTGTTAGTTGCATCCCTCGAGAAATTATGGAGTTATCTGGCATTGAAGTAAGTATTATTATTATTTTAAGTTATATTTATAATAATATAACATTTATAATATATTTTGTATTAAATAACTTATACAATTTAATTCTTATTTGATAATGAATTTAATAATTATTTATACTACATTTTTCTAATTATTGGAATAGTAAATAATATTACTATTTTAATTTATTATATTCTGTTCAGAGTATTTTCCTCGTACACAGTTGACAAATATAAAAATTTGTAATTAACTATTAACTTAACATCTTTAAAGATACAACATAACGTAAGGGTTAAATTAAACGTTTATGGATTATTATAATTCTTGTAGTCGTGCCCTTTATTTCGATTATTAAGTGCTTTATATTTTTAATGGTATTTTTTATAAAAATATTTCGACTTTTTATCTTCTAACTCTGTAGCTTGTTTTTACAAAATGTAGACTAGATCACTAAAGTTCTTGAATAACATTTATTCCAACAAAGTTTCAATCTCAGTAATAAAAGGAATTAGTTTTTTCAAGAACTTTGCTGCCAGGATTCATTATCATTCTTCACATAATGCTTCAGTAATAAGTAGATGCACAAATCATTATGAAAACAGAGTTAATTGAAGAAGTATCGGAATGCACTAATGACGTCATGACGTTCTTTATAACTTTATAAAAGATGCTTAAATTTTATTTTATCAGTATTGACAGTATCTGTATCATTTAGAGATGTTTAATATAAGCTACATATACAGGGTTATTTGTAATTAATTGACCACCTTATGGAGGCAGCCTCTCTGCGTCAATCCCAACAACATTTGTACTACGACTTTTTAAAATTAACCGTTTTAAAAAAATATTTTTTCCTCACAAAATTGATATGTTGCCTCTGAAAATACGTAAAACAAATGTTGTTGGGATTGATGTAGACAGTCTGCCTACAGGGGGTGGCCAATTAATTACGAGTAACCCTGTATACATAATTTACTAGTTGTCCTTAAGATTGACAAAGCAGCATAATTGTTATGGAAATATAGTCATAGATTAAAAAAAATATAATTTGAGTTAGTAAGTTATAAAACGAATGAAGACAAATTATTAAATAATAAATGAAAAACAGACTTACATATATGTATTTTAAATTAATAAATTTAGGGTGAAAAAGCACCTAGTGATTGTAATTGTTGATCTATGATACATGGTGTATGAGTTTTATATGATGATTATTTACCAGTCTTTATTCTATTTAGTTAAAGATAGCGTGATGTGTCAGTTTTTTCACACCAACCTATTATACGTCCCTTCAGAGAAATATATTTAATATTAACATTACAATATTATTAATTAAATTAAGTTATTGTTTTGTAAATATATAAGTAATGTATAGCTAAATAATTTATTTATTATTAAATGTATTGTAAGCAACATTAACAGTCCGTTTTAAATTATCAGCTTGAATACTACACAGTATAATTGTATTGCTGGCCATAGAACAAAATGCTCACCACTTGTAGATAAAACTATATGTTCACGAAACTGGGTCATGTTACTTCAGACATAAGAGCCGTATTTCTTTATAGCTATGGTTATGCTATCCGGCACATTCAAATTGTCCACACAATTTGAATCCAAACATTCCTGATATTAAAATATTCCAAAACTTACTATTAAAAAAGATTACATTTTTAAGAGATCTGTTTATATTAGGTGGGGGGAAATGTAACTTGGAAAAAACATTTTTTTATCAAAGTTGTATCTATGCTTATTTATAGTATATAGGTATCATCTTGTTCGATAACATCTTGTGGGTAGTGACAAAATTCCGATACTGTAGATATTTTAGGACTTTGGATTAAAAAAACGAGACGAGTAGCTCTTGATGTTAACCCGACAGATTCTAAAGAATTCTGTTGAGACTGAAACAGGTAGATATTGGGTGCAAAAGGTGCAAAGTCAGGGTTATACGTTAGATGCATTAATACCTCCCAGATAAACTCTCGTATTTTTTGTTGAGTGGCTATAGATATGTAAGATGTAGCGTTATTGTAATGAAAGACAACCTTCCTATTTATCAATTCTGGCCGCTTTCTTTCAAGTTCTGGCTTTAAACACATCACCTGTCTGCATACAAGATCCAAATCCATGTTTCGGCCTGGCGTAGCCTGCCTGACTGGTAAAAGCTCACAATGAACAATGCTCTTTCAATCATTCCATACACACAACATCACCTTATTGGGCGTTAAACTGGGTTTGCCACAGTCTGTGAAACCTGACCAACCTTTTCCGGTAGTTATTCACCAGTTATCTCTTTAAAAACGGGTCAGTATCATTCCGTCTCAGTAAAGAACTGCAAAGAGTACACGGTTCATTAGGTTCCTTTCAGTGAGCTCGTGTGGCACCCAAGTATCTAGATATTTGTGAACCCAGATTTTTTAAAATGGGTCAAAACTATTTTGTGGGTAACCTCCAGTTCTCCAGCTATTTCGTACTGACATGCTGATCTTGGTCTAGTTTTAAAAATTTTGTCTATTTATTTTTTAACAAGGCAACAAGACTGAGTTGCATATTTGACACCAAAATTCCCGGATTAAAAACGCTTAAACCAACATTGTGCTAGTCTTATCGATACTGCATGAGGTCTATAAACATCACAATTTTTTTCACTTTTTTCCTTGTAATAAAACTTTTGAAGTTCTCCAATTTCTCTAATAGATTCTCTCATTTTGACAGAAAAATAGCGGGAAACAACATATTACTTAATTGTTTCGATAACGTTTGTTACGATTGCGACATATGTAGACACAATAAAAGCAAAATAAAGTTGTCGAAATATCTTTCGGAGGCTCATTATAGAAAGAAGGACAACCAGCTATAAATAATTTTAGTTTATTTCAAGCAATGGACCTTATTAAAATAAGATACAATTTAATTTCGAAGTTTGAGAGTTAGTTCTATGTCGTGGAGGTCTCAAACAAATTTCTTACATCAGACAGTTGTGACTTCATTACTTAATTTCCCTGTGTGACGCTTAAAGCGCTTGGTTTTAAAGTTGTCTAGCCACACGTACTTTTAACTTTTTCATTACTTCGAGAAGGCGAAGGAACTAACCATTGACAATGGTTATATATTTTACGAAGTTTTCGGAGCTAAAAGTTGTCGGGTTTTTATCAATTTTTTTATATATTTTTTCGATGGTCGATGGTTAAAAACTATAATTTTTAACATGGACAAAAATAAAGTATCGTTATATGAAAGTACAACTTATTAAAATAAATATAATTTATATTGAAGTTATAAAATAATAAAAGAAATTTCACATTTGCAAAAAGAAAAATTAAAATATCAATGCTGTAGGCAGGTACAATATGACTAAAGAATGATTTTTTCCACAAATAAGGATAACTTCTTGTGAATATTTTTTGTAAATTCAATTTATCCAGTGACACGGCGGAATGAAAAATAAATCCGGTCACCAGTTCGATTCCTGGGACGTGACGAGAATGAGGCGTTTGCCTCTATTGACTACGTGTGTGTGACGAGACTTCTAATATATCGTAAATGGTTTGCCTCGTACTATTACAATTTTCTGTTTTTATTTAACAATCTAACTCTTACAGATTACGGAAAATAATTGTGTTTGATATTTCTAATACAATCCTTCTAGTAGTTTAGATATCATTATAAGGAGGCCTTTCTTCAGCTCCATTATCTCAACATTCTTAAATCTTAAACAGATGTCGTATTAATATATGACTGTTGTTTTATTTTATTTCGTATTAATTGTTTTTTTTTAAAGCCGTTACTTTTTATAGTGATCCAGTCCATTAGATTAGAAGTGGTTTGGCGGGGAGCGTCGTCAGTAGTGAACTGATCTCTACTTCATACTGATGAAGTAAATACATTATCTCTAGTATATTCGTATGTACCTTCTTGATATCATGTAAGAAAAGATATCTGAAATACTTTTTTGCATGTGTCTATCTGTGTAACTAAACGTCATCAAATTTCAAATCTGTAAAATTAGGGTTCGAACAGATATACTTATATAATAAATTTATTATACCAACTGGTGAGATATATGTAAAATGTCCAGTACTAAAATAAATGTATCTTAATCGACCAACTGACTTCGAACGAGCGAAGTTAAACACAATAGCTGTTGGACATTAGACAGCATCAGACTTAGATTGAGATAGTTAATCTTAGTATACTACATGTATTTTAAATATTAATGGGAGTATTCATTTTTACATTAAACTGACCTTCTCATTAAACACGCAGAAAGAAGAATCATTAAATTTTTTCATCTGAAAACCACAATACAGGAATCCGTTATGTTAGAATATTTATTAGTTTAACATCACAATGAAACAATATCAAAGTCACATTATTCATAAGTCTTCACAAGACGTACGGGGAAAAATCATTATGGCTTCAGAACTAATTGGAGTGGCATCGGAATTTGTTAATGATAGCATGGCGTCCTCTTAAAAACTTGATGTTGGTCCTGATTTAACTCAGTTACGTTGCTTTCGTCATAATTATTTAATTTAATTTGTTTGTTGTTTTTTTTTTAATTTGAATTAAGATTGAATATTAGAATTAGAATTACAAGAATCGTTCGATCGACTTTTATTTTATACTTAAACAATATTTGTTCTATTACAATTTTATTTGACAAGAAATTAATGACTTAAACAAATAATAATGCTGGAATTAATATCAGTATTGGTCAGTAGTTCCGCAATAAGGTTCCGAGCGTATTGTATGCAAAAAATAAACATATATATATATATGTTGTTGTCTTCGTTTTAACAGTATTCTAACATGTTTATGTTTTGAAATACGGTTTAGGGAAAGAGCTCGCCTTAGCGGGAAACGCAACATGGCGCGAACAAATAGAAGCAATGCTGTTTTATTCGTTCTGAAATTTATATTTGAGATTCGTGATAATAAAAAATTAATCAAGTGGCATGTATTTGATTCGAAACATCTGGTTAGCAACATTTACACCTTCCTATTTATTTTTATATATTATAATAAAAAAGAATAATGAATTTGGATTATTATTATGATTCAAAATTAAATTTATAATTTTTGGTATTTAGTTTTAAATTAAAAATATTTGTTAAATAAAAAACACACTGTTCGATTGAAAACCCTTAAAAAAATTAAGAAATTCTCTTTACTCTCAATCTATTATAGAATATTTGTTTGAGTCATTAATTTCTTATTAATAATGATCCTATTACCTACATCTCTACTTACGATTGTAAGCATTTTATACATAGTTCAAAAGATATTTGCCACGATAACAATTATAGGACCTAGGTATTGTTAGATTTTCTTTAAATATGTTAATAAAAAACTTTTCTATGTTTATTACAATTGTAAAATAAATACATATATACAAATAAATGTTTCTTAATTTACTAACTTTAGTGCGAACGAGCGAAGTTAAACTATCTACATTGTGATAGTTAATCTGACTATGTGTGACAAATAAATGTTATAATTTTTACTTAAAATGCACCTTCTTGAATTGAATCGACTTATTATTTCCAAAAATCCCTTTTTTGGAAATTCCTAAAAATATATAAAAAAAATTATCATGCCACAAAATTGATTAACTTAATCACATTGAAATTTCAGTAGAATCAGATTCCAGTCAACACATTGGAAAAATACATTGTAGAATCGGAGTTAATTGGAGAGGTATCGGGATTTGCAAATGATACCATTGCGTCCTATAAAAAACTCGATGTTGGTTACGAATTAATGTATGTATTTCTGTCAATTATAGGACTTTAGTTATAAGTTATATCTTTTGTTATAGTTATAGACCTAGTTATAGTTATATATTGAAATTATTTAAGAAAATGGATGTTGCTTACATAGTAGTCTAATGTTACATTTATATACTTTAATAATATGATTATAATTAAATAGTGATGTCAATTTATTTTTAAAGATTCCATTGCAATATATTTTTAATTTGCAGAATACTTATTTTTCATTATTAACCTAAATTATATGAGCTATGGGTTTTTATATTTAATTCATATATTTGAGAAAAATTAAATAATGAAAACAAAACATTAGGTATTTTAAAAGATATTCGTCGGTCGCAGGTAGTAATACTTGTTAAGTTATATTGTACTCTTAAAATTGTCGAATTTAATATTATAAAAACTGAACTTAAATAAACTTTTTATTGCATGAAAGGGGAGTCTTAGATCTTGGTTTTAAGATTACAATAAATTTTGCCAGATCCTACTAACTTCAAGTTTATATTTAAAGATCATTTAAAATTTTAAAGGTATTTATAAAACGCAAATAATAACATATGAATGAAAAAATAAACAAACATGACTAGGATAAATATGAATATTAAGGTATGAACACTATTTTTACCTCGGTCTAGAAACACTGAACTGTGAAGACCAAGCGAGGGTAGTTGCGGAAACTCAGTAGTGAGTTGAGTAAATAACAATGATTCCTTTACAACGTTTGGTCGTTTCCGAGTAAATCAAGAAACAAGAAAGTATCTAAACTTGCAAACAAGTGGCTTTAAGTGTTTTAAAATATAGATTTTTTCGATATTTATAGTTAATGACAAGTAACAACTAAACTATGTGTTATATTTTCATATCACATCATACATCATAAACAATGAGTTCTATTTAATAAAAACTATTCATTTTAGTAAAATGAACTACAATCCAATTGATTTTATATTTAGTCGCAACCTCGAGCAAGGTCGTGTTATCTCACAGGTGGTTACTGCGGACACCAAAGAGCTAGCATGTCCGTTTACAATAATAATACATCATTATGTACTTAAATTAAGGTTTATATGTATCTGAAGTTTTATATTTATTATTTATATTCTGAGTTCATACAGCACAAATAATTATTTAAAAATATGTATTATCCGTTATATTCTTTTTAAATATTTTTTTTAGTCTTATATTGACTGTAAGATTCAGCTATATCCTAAGATATTCTACTTGTAAAGAAGTCTCGAACAAATTTTCTGCACAAGGCAAGGGTGACTTCAATATTCAATTTTCTTGTAATACGTTCAAAGCGCTTGTTCTTTAACTGCACATATAGCTTCTTTACAGTTTTATAAATGTTTTAGAAGTATCGATACTTTTGAAGAAACTTAAACGCTCTTCTTCTTCCATGGACTTTCGATGTGACATCTTTTATGGTTGTTTTTTTTCTGTTATATAATATAAGGATGGAAAACGAGCCTGCGGGTCACTTGATGTACAATGATAATGGCCGTCGATAGTCCCTAGCAGTATTCGAGGAATTACAAGAGCATTGCTGTCCTTTAAGGAGGGAGTAAGCACTCTTTTTGAAAATACTCATTGCGTATGGATCTGAAAACATCGCCAAAGGGAGTTCTTTCCACATATGGGGAGGTTCGTAGTAGGAAGTTCCTTGAAAATTGGAGTATTGGACTATTAAACGTATGCTTCCAGATGGTAGGGGTGGAATTTAAGGCGGTAACGTCCAGTGCAATAGTGGAAATCGGTGGCAGGAATTCGGAACCCTCTCCTTTGTAAATGCTGTATAATAGGCATAAACATGCGATATATCTCCGCAACGCGGAAAGATCATGCGTTTCACAAACGCTGGGTGTCCGATAACTATAGCGATTCGTTGATGAATGGGTCAAAGTGTAGAAGCTGATACAACGGCGATCCTGACCAGGGACGAGAACAGAGTGGCCAAACTTGTGCTTTATAAAGCATTAGTCTTTGGTTGGTCAAGAAGTAATGTCTCGGTCTTCTGATTACTTCTCGTTTCTTCGAGGCCAACTTGGCCTTACTCTCCTGGTGACCGCAGTACTCAAAATCACTTGATATTTGTAGATCCAGTACTCGATACTTATGGAAACTGATGTGGAAAAACCGCGTGGATATTATCACACTTCGATGCGGAGAAGGACATCATCGGCGAAGTGAAACAGCTACCTTACATCGATAGAGAAAATCTATCCTAGATGAGGTACTGTCATTCCACCCTGGTAACGTCCATCAACCAGGAATTACTGTGCACATATCGGAATCCCTTATAGGTGGCGTCTGCCTTATGCCTTAGAGAAGTAGGAAATTAGTGCAGTCCTTAATAATGCTAAATTACACAGGATCGTAAATGTCCTGATCCCAGCCCTCTATTTAGTCCACCCTCAAGATGAAGACGACATTGTCTAACGAGGGTTATGGATCAGGTGAAGAGTCAGGGATACTTACCATACCTTACCATACTTACCAAGCATATGGACTCCCGTTTGGTTCCATTTTTATAATTAATACAAGGAGAGGGCAACAATATAACATTACAGGATATAATACATCTATAAAAGACAGAAACTTTGCTATTGTGGAAACCCACCTCGTGATAGGTGAAAAAATAAAAAAAACAATAGGACGTTACAATAATGTTTCGGTATGACAACGTTAATCAGATAAAAATCAGAAAGAAAATAAATTGATATATTATATTTTTTTTAAATAAACACTTTATTACATAAAAATATAATATAAAAAAAATATTACCGTGCAAAAGGCTCACTCACATAGTTTTTAAGATACCTACTAACAGACTACTTTTTGTACCTACCATCTCATATTTGAATATATTTTGCAATCTACAAATATATACTAAAAGAGAAAAGTGCACGGGCGACATGTCCGTGCATAAAAGTCGAAGATTATAAAAAATAATATGGTTGCCTGTAAAGTCGGTTTTACGGGCGAAGATTTACGTGACCACGTCTTTTTCTCGGTAGAATATTTATTGATATGAATATTATTAAATTGCACAATATTTTAATAATTTGAGTGATTTTGTTGAGGATAGGACGATGAAGACGTTGTCACGTAAAATCATTTTATATATTATTTATTTTATGTTATATTATTGATGTTATTATTTTTTACAAAATTTATTTACAGACTTTTTCGATACATCAATTAGTTGCGGAGATATCGATCATTGAAGTTATTGTTTGCTACCAGTATTTTATATATATATTTTTTTCAGTTATAAAAAAATACTATTTCCAATTGTGTCTACCAAGTATGATCACATGTACTGGCCTACATATTAAATAATAATAAGTACAGATAATGTTATTTGACGTCACTTCTGATTTTATATATTTTAATATTTTTAATTTTAAACAATTAATTTGAAAATCAAAACACTTATTCAGATCGAAGGTTCAAATTTTTGCTAAATAAATTTGAAATTAATTAAAATTTGTAATTGTAAATAATGAAGTTGAAAATTAAAACATTTACTTAAATTAGATGTTAAAATTCTTGCTCAACACATTTTAAATCAAGTTTTCTTATATCTGCCACTTTTTCTTAATATTTGTAATTTTAAAGAATCAATTTGAAAATCAAAACATTGCTCGGCGGACCGATCATGTTTGAGTGGGAGAGAGACGCAAGGCATTCTATGTGTGTGTGACTCATCGTTACGTTACCGGGCGTTACACTTTTTCATAAGTGACTCCCAGCTTAACCTAATTTAAGACGTTGTCACGTCAAAAAAAATAACTAATTTATTATATACACTTCAAAATAATTTTTGTAACACAAACATTTATTATTTAATAATAATCAAATTATTTCTCTCTTTTATACTTTATTGTAGGTCATCTAGAAAGCTCTCGATATTTAGGTCAGAGCGAGCACTGCCTTAGCGATGAATGAAGGACCGTATACATTGTAAAAGTGCATATGATCTACACAATTCTTATTAGTAGTAATAACACTATGTAAGAAGTACCGGCCGTTGATAGCTAATACTCCCCGGACTTCAGAGTCATAGTACATAATAGGGACACAGCCACACATTCAACCAGACATATAATCATAGCATCAAAACCTTCCCTCATTAATAGATATTTAAGACTTATGTGCATAATTAAATAGTACTATTTAATTATACACATACATATATATTTATATAATTATGAATTTATAAATGGTGCCATATTTATACCATCTTTACATTTCCTTATATCAACTACGAGACCCGGCTATATTGTAAGATTTTCTATATCGTAAAGAGTTCTCAAACAAATTTCCTACATAAGGCAGACGCGACTTCAATACTCAATTTCCTCGTGATACGCTTCAAGCGCTTGTTTTAAGCTTTTCAAGAAACGTTCTTTAAACTCTTATAAATATTTCGTACAGTATTTTTATGAAGTAATATTTCCATAAAACGATAAAATGGTATCGTCAGATCACAGGTTCAATACTTTTTGTTTAAAAGTTTATTATATATCTGTTTTTATAATATACGGAACATATTGCTTGATTTATTTAATTATTAAAATAACTAACGTTATCTGTGCTTATACATATACGTTAATAAGAAATTATATTTTCCATAAGGTTTATATAAAGTAAATAAAAACATTTCTTAGCAACGAAAATATTAAATATTTTGCTTTAAACTGAAATTATTAAAAAAGTAATGATGTAATTAAAATTTTGTTTACCTTACTTAGGTTATATAATCCTAATCCAATTTACCAAGAGATATTCAGACTTCAATGTAGATATCTAGGTCGAAGTGTGCATTGCCTTAAAGGAAATGTAGCAAATATGAGCAACAGTTGTAACAAATTTCCACAACTACATAATACAGTTGCAAAGCATTCAAAACGTCGGGTTAGATTTAAAATATAAAAAAAATAATTCATTATACGCAAGTTAAATCCCTAAAAATAGTTTAATTCTACAATTAATGTAACATCAAATTTCTTATAACATTTCTGAAATACTGTGTCTTACAGAAATGTTATTGTTATCATTTATATTAATGGTATGTTACATCAATATAAAAAAAAATAGTCAGTCACCAGTTTATATTTTTGAATATAGAACACAGGTCACTTGAACTTACTTATGAACTTACGTCACATACCAACATAGTGGCCTAGTTTTAATAAGTATATTAGTTTGATCTCCA
The DNA here is from genome assembly GCA_959347355.1 of Napeogenes inachia. Classification (NCBI taxonomy): domain Eukaryota; kingdom Metazoa; phylum Arthropoda; class Insecta; order Lepidoptera; family Nymphalidae; genus Napeogenes; species Napeogenes inachia. The sequence goes on along the minus strand of OY365795.1, from coordinate 7,695,175 downwards.
TTTTAGCAACAAATCATTGTGTGGTTAAAATAATTATGTGTGGCATTCAAGCACATACCATATGACCTGGGGCCTGAAATTAGGATAGGGTTCATTTGTTTAATTACTGTAGCGTAAGTATATGGCCAGTATTATAGTTTTCTAGTTAAACCGTCACTTGTGTAATGTTAGGAATTATTAATAGGTTTATTTAGAACTTATCGTAGTTACTTAGAAAAATTTGCTTACTCTGTTTTGCAAAATATTGATTATTTTGAATTTTGGAAATACGATAGAAATTTTTTTTAATTATTAAAATTAGCGAAATTACATCGATATAAAACTCGTCATTTGTTCGTAAAGAGATTTATTTCTTGTCCATTTTATATTTCAGCATATAACATAATATCTGTTAGTGACATCACAAATCTCTATTGAGTTGAGAAATTAAGGAAATTGTTTAGTGAACTCATTTCAGGCATATATATAAATAAATAGTAGAATATTTTATTACTAATACTATTTATATTTTATATTAATTCTTGACATATTATTATTATTGCTTGTAATATATATAGTACATATATATGCTATAAATATTGTCTGACTAGTTACGAACATTTGGGGTGCTCATTAATGAGCTCGAAACATGACAAAGTCAGAGCATATTCTGTGTGCATCACGTCTTTTCTTTGAACATGACGTGAGAACAGTAGCTTTGGGTAGGATGAAGTGTCGTGTTCAGAAGTCTCGGAGGTGTTTGTCATTAGTTGCTTTAAGAAATCCGATTTGACGCTTTGTTTATTTTATTATAGGTGAGCCATTGCTAGAAAAGTTTGAAATACTTCGTATATATTCAGTGATCTACATGTTACATATACAAGCAATCTTATGTACACCCTGGACGTCTAGTTTGCTTTTTTCTTTCGTGGACCTTAATATTGAACGTCACTACTGTTTTTTGTTCAATACGTTACTAATTGGAACGTAATAAGTTTTATATTCTATTAGTGACACGTGGTTATTTATAAGTAAATAAGTAAAACACCATTCCACTAATATAGAGTTGTAAGTTTTTCATTTACTAGTGTTAGGATTCGCCGCCACTTGTATTCCATTGGTTCTGGCTGCGTGGTGGTGCTTTCTGTAATAATTATTAAGCGACATTCAATTGTTCATTTTACTATAATATTACGTGTTAGAATGTTACATTACAATCGGATTCTTTTCGCATGGTCTAGATTGCTTTTTATATGCATCGTTAAGGTTATATTTTTATAAAATTTTAAGATTGATGTTTGTGAAACAGTGATCACAACAAAAAAAATATCCCGCAGAGTTTGTTGTGTGGTTTTTCTCAGACCAGGATTCTTTGGGAACCCTTGTAGCTTTAACATTAAGTTGGAAAGGGCTTTTACAGAAGTTCTTATTACGATAAATCTGGTATCGAAGTAGGCCCTCCTGACACTTCCATTTTGACGACAAGTGATCACTGATAATGATTCAAAGTGAAAACGATAAAAATAAATAATTATACTTTATGAATAAAACTTTATTCATGAATAAAAACTCCGAATGGATTCTAAACGAATCGGACTAAACTCCGATATAACTGACCGATAAATAATTAAATAAAAATTATCATAGAATCAGATACAAAAAATACAAATCAAATCGGCCAAGTGCGAATGGGACTCGTCGACGAAGTTTTCCGTAGATATTATTTAGAAAAAAAAAATCACTTTCGTATAGGAGTTCCCTTAAATATGTTATACATATCTTTTGTTTTAAAGTGAATATATAACTAAATATTCCGTAAATATTGCAAGTGCCTACATTTTGATTTTTTTAAATGGAGCAAAAGAACTACGTTTTTGTTGTAAGCTTTTGATGTATTTATCTTATTTTTTGAGTAATTAATTGGTTTTGCACTTGCTTTCACGGAAGCCGCATTCGTTGACGAACCGTTCTCTTGTTGGTGCAAAGTGTATGAGATGGTATGCTGCGAAATCAAATTGATCATTTGTTATCGGTTCAGTGTTGCGCATTAACAGCTTCACCAGGGTTAAGATGTTCATGGTACACCACCATTTTTTTTAAGACTATAAAATAATAATATTATTTGTACAATGACTTTATTTATATTAAATGTCATACCAACCAATGAAAAAAATATTAAGGCTCTTTCACAACAAATCTTTCTTACTGATACATTTGTCTCTTGCATCTTTCATTTCATAGTATAGCTGGTATATATAAACATGTATTAATACACTAACGCAAAAATCGTGTAGTAGTTTTGCCTGAAAAATTTGTAAGCATCTATCCTTCTCAATAAACAATTGTATTAATAATAGTCGTTTTTCAATAGAGAATTACACAACACGTTTACGTTTTAGAAATACGGCTTAGGGAACGAGGTCGCCTTATCATACATGACATACATGAAAATGGAGAAAATTTGGTTGCTTATATTCTCATTTCTATTTCTGCGAATATAAATTATAATACACTACTTTAATAATAATATAAAAAAAAAAAACATTCTTGATTTTAAAAAGAATAATTTAATTTCAAACCACAAATATGAATTTCAAAGTTATATTTTGAACACTACAAAAGCTAATTAATATATTATATTCCGGATGCCAACAACAACTTCATAATATGAACACTTAATTTTATTACATATATATACTGAAATTGGACTTATTATGTATTATTATTATATCTAACTACAATACGATTTTACCAAATGTAAAAAAAATTTCAACGTTCTTTTAGTTTTTAAGTCTTGGTTGTTATAGACCAGTCTTTCCCAAAGTGGGCGATAACGCCCCCTTGTGGGCGCTGGAACCCTAAAGGGGGGTGGTAAGAGACCGAGAAAGATTTGGGGGGCGCTGGTGTCATTTAGGGGGGCGATAGATGATTTGTAACTTTATCTTATTCTTATTTGAAAATTCACTAAAAATAATATCCTTCTACTACACAACATCCATTTATTAATGTTTTTAAATTTTAAATAAATGTAAAATGAAAAATACATGGTTACCGAAACACATCTCTTCTAGATACAGTTTCCCACAAGTCGCAAATTCGTATCTTTGCCCGTATCGATTTATTTTTCATCTATATTTAATACAAAGAATACACTTTTAGTAGTTATACAAGTTTATAATTATTTATACACCATTAATATTCTAGTTTATTGTATAAATAAAACTTGACAATATATTAAATTAACCTTATAATATATAATTAAAATGGCACGAGCTCGAGATGAAGCGACGCGAGATATCGGAAAATGTCTTTGCTTCAGAAATTTAGGGCACGCTGCTTTGTCGTTATACAGCAGTCAGTCCATACCATCCAAACTCGGACTTACCCTAATAACCTTTGACGAAACTCGTGATTGCCTTCGACGTCTGAAGAACGGAAAAATGGTACGACCTGACGATCTTCGGATAGAAGCTTGAATATCGCTTAGCTCTGTTGGTACGACCACACCAACAGCCATAAGACCGAAACGAAACGCTTACTGACCTTTTTAACCACATTTTGAACACTGCAAAGATGCCTAAGCAGTGGTTTTATTAAACCTATTTACAAGGGAAAAGGTTCAAGACTGTGGTAATTATAAGGGCATTAAGCTTATGAGTCATGAGCCATGAAGATCTTCGTGCACATGAGGGACCTCAGGCTCCGCCAAAAGTGCACTGTCTCTGAGTCTCAATGTGGATTTCAGCCAAGATCGAGTACTATAGACGCTATTTTTGTCTTCAGAACTCTGATGGAAGTTTACAGAAAAAAAAGAGCTCTGCGCGTAACTTTTTTAAATTTGCAGTAGGCTTTTGGCTGTGTGCCTCGTCAGTGTATCTGGTGGACATTGTGATTTAAAGAAATCCATCCATCCTTACATTGAGACTATCAGAGACATGTACCACGACTCCTATGGTTAGGACCTCCGTTGGCGACACCAAAACCCTTCCAGATAACAGTAGTGGTTCTCCAGGGCTCAGCCCTGTGTCCGTTCTTATTCACTCTCGGGTCACATCCAAGACCAGTCTCCATGGTTGATGATGTATGCCGATGAAATAGCACTCATTGGCTTTAACTTATTCAGGGTCACCTATAAGCGTCTTTGCTCGCCTCTCATTTGAGTTCAGAACCGCAAGATGAGACTTTACGGCACCAGTATATATGTGTACTTTACAGTACAGTACTTTACACACACGACCGAATTTGTGCTTTGTATAGTACAAGTAGCTGTCCCGGTGTAAAGTACTGTCGGACCTTTGCAAGACCGGCAAGCTGTCCTGCTGCTGATTTTGCTCTGGACTCAATGAACCGACCAAAGTTGAAGTTCTTCAAGCCTAACAACTGAAGCCGATCACTATATTCCCAGGATACTCTGAAAAGTAGGAGCCAAGGTGAAAGGGCTCCTTATAGCGTTGAACAGACACGTCTGCGTTTTGGTGGCATTGAAATTGAAAAGATTAGCGGAATGCGGAAACTGCCTGGAGTTTGTCATTTAAACGTTGCACCATGGCTTCTCTTTCGGACTGTACTAAATCTCTACTAGTTCGAGAACTTGGCAGATATCTTTCTACAACTGTGTTCTCATCTGATACCCATACCCATAGATACCAGGCTTCAGCTGATCGTTAATGTACAGCAGATAAAGGGTTGCAGAAAAACCGGACCAAACGGAGCTGGAGCGTAAGTTAAACCTATGAAAGGGTACGCTTGAGAACGGTGGTCTTAAACTAAATATATCGAAGACCGAGTACATGGCTTGCAGGAGCCCAGACTCAACTACTATCCATACAGGTCCTGAGCCAGCCGTTAAGTTGGTAAAGTTCAGGTAACCTAGATTTGTTATGCACGAGCCTGGAGGCATCGATTACGATTCCCAAGGCTGGATAAGCGCTGCCTGGACTGGTGTAGTCTGTAATCACAGAAAAAGATATAAATAAATAATTATACTTTATTTCATGAATAAAAGCTCCGAATGGGTTCTAAACGAATCGGACTAAAGTCCGATATAACTGACCGATAAATAATTAAATAAAAATTATCATAGTTCATACAAAGGTAAGATACAAAAAATACAAATCAAATCGGCCAAGTGCGAGTCGGACTCGTTTACGAAGGTTTCCTTAGGTATTATTTAGAAAAAAAAAACACTTTAGTATAGGAGTCCCCTTAAATATGTTATATCTTTAGTTTTAAAGTGAATGTTTAACTACATATTCCGTAAATATTGCCAGTGCCTACCTTTTGCTTTTTTAAAATGGAGCAAAAGAACTACGTTTTTGTTGTTAGCCTTTGATATATTTATCTTATATTTTGAGTAATTAATTGGTTCTGCACTTACTTTCACGGAAGCTGCATTCGTATTGACGAACAGTTCTCTTGTTGGTACAAATTGTATAAGATGGTATACTGCAAGATCAAATTGGCCATTTGCTATCGGTAGTGTTACGTATAAACAGTTTCACCAGGGTTAAGATGTTCATGACCCAATACTGGTACAAGATTCGACATTTTTAAGACTATAAAATAATATTGTTGTTTGTACAATGACTTTATTTATATTAAATGTGTTTGACAACCAATAAAAAAAATATTAAGTCTCTTTCACAACAAATCTTTCTTACCGATACATTTGTTTCTTGCATCTTTCATTTCATAGTAATATACCTGGTATATATAAATATGTATTAATACACTAACGCAAAAAACGTGTGGTAGTTTTGCCTGATAAATTTGTAAGCATCTATCCTTCTCAATAAACAATTGTATTAATAATAGTCGTTTTTCAATAGAGAATTACACAACACGTTTACGTTTTAGAAATACGGCTTAGGGAACGAGGTCGCCTTATCATACATGACATACATGAAAATGGAGAAAATTTGGTTGCTTATATTCTCATTTCTATTTCTGCGAATATAAATTATAATACACTACTTTAATAATAATATAAAAAAAAAAAACATTCTTGATTTTAAAAAGAATAATTTAATTTCAAACCACAAATATGAATTTCAAAGTTATATTTTGAACACTACAAAAGCTAATTAATATATTATATTCCGGATGCCAACAACAACTTCATAATATGAACACTTAATTTTATTACATATATATACTGAAATTGGACTTATTATGTATTATTATTATATCTAACTACAATACGATTTTACCAAATGTAAAAAAAATTTCAACGTTCTTTTAGTTTTTAAGTCTTGGTTGTTATAGACCAGTCTTTCCCAAAGTGGGCGATAACGCCCCCTTGTGGGCGCTGGAACCCTAAAGGGGGGTGGTAAGAGACCGAGAAAGATTTGGGGGGCGCTGGTGTCATTTAGGGGGGCGATAGATGATTTGTAACTTTATCTTATTCTTATTTGAAAATTCACTAAAAATAATATCCTTCTACTACACAACATCCATTTATTAATGTTTTTAAATTTTAAATAAATGTAAAATGAAAAATACATGGTTACCGAAACACATCTCTTCTAGATACAGTTTCCCACAAGTCGCAAATTCGTATCTTTGCCCGTATCGATTTATTTTTCATCTATATTTAATACAAAGAATACACTTTTAGTAGTTATACAAGTTTATAATTATTTATACACCATTAATATTCTAGTTTATTGTATAAATAAAACTTGACAATATATTAAATTAACCTTATAATATATAATTAAAATGGCACGAGCTCGAGATGAAGCGACGCGAGATATCGGAAAATGTCTTTGCTTCAGAAATTTAGGGCACGCTGCTTTGTCGTTATACAGCAGTCAGTCCATACCATCCAAACTCGGACTTACCCTAATAACCTTTGACGAAACTCGTGATTGCCTTCGACGTCTGAAGAACGGAAAAATGGTACGACCTGACGATCTTCGGATAGAAGCTTGAATATCGCTTAGCTCTGTTGGTACGACCACACCAACAGCCATAAGACCGAAACGAAACGCTTACTGACCTTTTTAACCACATTTTGAACACTGCAAAGATGCCTAAGCAGTGGTTTTATTAAACCTATTTACAAGGGAAAAGGTTCAAGACTGTGGTAATTATAAGGGCATTAAGCTTATGAGTCATGAGCCATGAAGATCTTCGTGCACATGAGGGACCTCAGGCTCCGCCAAAAGTGCACTGTCTCTGAGTCTCAATGTGGATTTCAGCCAAGATCGAGTACTATAGACGCTATTTTTGTCTTCAGAACTCTGATGGAAGTTTACAGAAAAAAAAGAGCTCTGCGCGTAACTTTTTTAAATTTGCAGTAGGCTTTTGGCTGTGTGCCTCGTCAGTGTATCTGGTGGACATTGTGATTTAAAGAAATCCATCCATCCTTACATTGAGACTATCAGAGACATGTACCACGACTCCTATGGTTAGGACCTCCGTTGGCGACACCAAAACCCTTCCAGATAACAGTAGTGGTTCTCCAGGGCTCAGCCCTGTGTCCGTTCTTATTCACTCTCGGGTCACATCCAAGACCAGTCTCCATGGTTGATGATGTATGCCGATGAAATAGCACTCATTGGCTTTAACTTATTCAGGGTCACCTATAAGCGTCTTTGCTCGCCTCTCATTTGAGTTCAGAACCGCAAGATGAGACTTTACGGCACCAGTATATATGTGTACTTTACAGTACAGTACTTTACACACACGACCGAATTTGTGCTTTGTATAGTACAAGTAGCTGTCCCGGTGTAAAGTACTGTCGGACCTTTGCAAGACCGGCAAGCTGTCCTGCTGCTGATTTTGCTCTGGACTCAATGAACCGACCAAAGTTGAAGTTCTTCAAGCCTAACAACTGAAGCCGATCACTATATTCCCAGGATACTCTGAAAAGTAGGAGCCAAGGTGAAAGGGCTCCTTATAGCGTTGAACAGACACGTCTGCGTTTTGGTGGCATTGAAATTGAAAAGATTAGCGGAATGCGGAAACTGCCTGGAGTTTGTCATTTAAACGTTGCACCATGGCTTCTCTTTCGGACTGTACTAAATCTCTACTAGTTCGAGAACTTGGCAGATATCTTTCTACAACTGTGTTCTCATCTGATACCCATACCCATAGATACCAGGCTTCAGCTGATCGTTAATGTACAGCAGATAAAGGGTTGCAGAAAAACCGGACCAAACGGAGCTGGAGCGTAAGTTAAACCTATGAAAGGGTACGCTTGAGAACGGTGGTCTTAAACTAAATATATCGAAGACCGAGTACATGGCTTGCAGGAGCCCAGACTCAACTACTATCCATACAGGTCCTGAGCCAGCCGTTAAGTTGGTAAAGTTCAGGTAACCTAGATTTGTTATGCACGAGCCTGGAGGCATCGATTACGATTCCCAAGGCTGGATAAGCGCTGCCTGGACTGGTGTAGTCTGTAATCACAGAATATCGCCTAAAATCAAGGGCTGATCAAAAGGAGCGTCATCCGACCGGTTCTTATATACGGCAGCGAATGTTTGCCAGTACCATTTCGGCACACACAGGAAATTCAAGTCACGGAAATGACTGACCGAATGACGAGGGAGGAAATGATGCTGAATTGGATGTGCGGCGTTACGCGGTCTGACCACATACGTAAAATATTATGTCTATGAAATATGTCGGATGGAAAAGCCTTGATATATCTGTTCCTGGAGTGAGATCTCCCGGACGTACAAGGAAGTGCTGGATGGATGTCGAAGATCGTGCAAAGTGGAGTAGGTTGATCAGGAAGACAGACCATGATATACGTCAGGATGAAAACCAGGAAGATGAAGAAGAAAACTTTTAATTGTGAAAAATTTGTATTACTATTGATCAATCTTAACTGTTGTTATTTTTTTATAAAAGATGCTTTTTATTTTGAAAAGTTTATTTTTATTGCTCAATATTAAATGCAATTTTTTAATCAAAAATATTTTTAATATTGTAAGGTTGCACTATTATTGCTTTTTCTGGTAAGATGACTTATCTTACCAGAAAGTAAACGAATTTAATCTGTTATTCAAGTTTTTAAGATTAAAAAAATTGGGGGGCGTTACAAAATAACTGACTTTCAAAGTGGGCGTTGGGCGAAAGAAGTTTGGGAACCTCTGTTATAGACTAATTATAACAAACCAGAGAATGAAATTTATTCGATATTATTTTAAAACAGAACAGAAACAGTTTTTACAAAAGATGGAAATTTTAATGAGGGTATTTAGAAGAGAAGATGGAAGAGACACGGTGAATGGAACAGTGAGCAGGTTTATTAGCAATAATATTCTTTGTGTGTGTGTGTGTGCACATATTGTATGTTAGAACAGACAATGTCCTAACGAGGTCTCAATACTATTTCCTACTCATAACAGACGTGACTTTAATATTCAATTTCCTCATCGTACTTTTAAATCGTTTGTTGATCTTCTATATTTATATAACATTGTCAAGTTGTTTATTGATTATTAATTATTTTCTGTCTATTTTATTAAGTTCTGATATTATTAGTAGCTTTTAAAATTTCAGTTAAAATAATACAAATATATATTTTTTTAATATACAATGTTAAACCCTAATTAGTAATAATTAATCAGCAATCTGTATAATGTCGATAGTAAAGATCGATGTAAAAATATTAATAAAAACTATTGTTATCTTAATAAGATGTGTTTCCAAAAAAAAACTCACCATTTTATTAACATAATGTTTAAAATATCAAGTTCACATCCAGTTACTTAGAGTTTCGTTATTCAGCTGCTGTTCGTTTGCTAATACATTATAAAGTTACACCATTGCATAGTCGAGAAACTTCTGGAATATTATTAATTCTAACGAAGTTTCAATCTTAATAAAAATCACAGTTATGTTATTAATTATTATTAAAAAACTTTTAACGTTATAAATGTATTTTTTAAAAAGCTTGTTCTGTGTTATTTTAGTAAATTCATTTACATAAAAATAAAATAAACACTTAAATCGTTGCGGACAAGATATTTAATATTTTCCATTTGAAATTTTATCTTTTCTAATCAAACTCATAAAAATATTTATGAAATTTATTTGATGTAGCTCTATCGGGATTCAGCAATGATTGCATGGCGGTCTCTTTGAGAGTAACAAACTTGACTTGACTGTAACAAAGAATAATGGTTCAGGTTTGTCAGTGGGACTTGATGATTATGATTTGAACTCAGACAGTTTAAATTTTATTATATCATGCTGCGTTTAATCTTGTCATTGCCCGTAATTATAAGCTGTATAAATTAAAAATGAAACATCAAAACAATATCCACAATTTTGATTTCCAACACACAAAACTCTTAAATCATTTTATATCACGATAGAAGTTTCTTAATAACGAAAATGTTTCTTGAATACTTAAGGAAACCACGCGAGAAAGATAGCAAGATCTATTCCAACGCTCTTAGAAAATATTGTAGAAATACTTTTCTTCGACTTTAAATCGTATTTAGATTACATTACTCTTTCAATGGTGTGAATGTGTATGTATATAATATATAACATTATCTTTATCATTATATGAAACGACAACTTAATTTCATACGACTCAAAAATACTTATTTTATTTATCAATATTATTTTCATATTTTTTAGAGGTCTTTTTGTATCTGAGGTTTTTTAAATTTATAATTTTATATTTTTTAAACAGAGTACTTTATAACCATTAAAAATCATATGATTCATTGAACACTATCAAAATATGACCATGTAAACTTGAGGAATTCTGAGCTACACAATCAACGTTATTTTGAACATCAACTTGCAGGTCTGATTTATAAAAAAATCCGCTTTAAATGCTAAATAATATGTATAAGACATTTAGTTAGCTACATGCATTAACAAAATTTTCAATTCTGAACATCCACAACAACCATTTTTGAGGCGGTTCGCACCGTTCCATACCAGAGTGCGAGGGCCGACCGTGCCGCCTCAAACGCTAGGACCCTATATAATACCCTGTAATATCTTCAACCCTGTAATATCTTCAAAAATATTCATTTAAATAACATGCTTAAAAGAGCTATATTGTTCCATATGCAATGTAAAATGTATTTAAGGCAATTAATTAGATAAAGATGAATGCTTCGTAAATAAGTCATTATTTCTAGTAAAAAGTAAAGGATAAAAATTGGGTTATCCCTAAGAGATAAACATATACCATCGCGGACTTTCTTGTAGAACTTTTATGTTATACAATACTTAGTACATTATTTTGATCTATCTCGTAGAGTTCAGCGAGTGTTTGCAATATAAGCGCAAAACTTTTCAACAAACAAAGAATTTCGGGATTAACTACGGAACGGAACTACAATGAATAGTTATTGGTCTTACTTTAAAATTTTATGACAATTTTACGTTCATACATTGCAGTGTCACCAAAGATTAGTAGTGTGGAATTTAAACGACGTGAATTATGAACACTGAATATTAATTAAATAATATAGTATTCTCTACAACAATAGTAAATAATATCCCCTATATAGAACTACTATATCCATTTCATTAAAATAAACATGTTTAAAGTAGGATGATTTTTTTTAATTAAAGAAAAAAATAAAGTTAAAACAAAGCATCTAACATTACTTTTTTCTGGTACTTTTCTGTACCCTTGATGAAGTGAGAATTCATATTATAACAGACAACCGCACTATTGTGCACTAATGCATATATAACATTAATTATGATTGAGCTATTCATATCACACTGCAACAAGCCTTTTTAATAATCAGAATATATAATATATCGAAAATAATGGGTTAATTCGAAAAAATTAAGACCAGCTTCATCCATGTCTAGAAATTCCTACTTTATGATCCTTGTTCTATTTTTCTATTCTAGTTTTATTTCTACTTTTATGAGTAAACAATCTCGGGTGATACACACGGAATACGTGGAAGTTTATGTAGTGCCATCTTTTTGTTTCATCTCTGTTTGTAGAAATAAATATAGATCATAATATCGACTATTTTCGGGCATCTACTATATTTCCTAATAATAAGCCACTTTCACTTAATAAGCCTAACCGAGAGGCTTAATATTTGTTAAAACAAGATGATGCTTTATAGCTGATAGTTGGGACGGTGTGAGAGCCTGTTAATGCGTTATTCCCTAATCTTCCGAGTGGTCCCTCCTGCATCATTATTTTCTATGCCTGTGAAAAAGCAACATAAGCTTATCCTTAACTTACTTACATACTCTAGACTTATAGACAGAGATTTGAGAGGATGATAATTACTAAAAACATAACAGTTAAACTAGACAATTACTAACATTTTCAACTGTAAAGAAACTGCGGAGTTTTTGTAACTAAAGAAAGAAGCATAAAAACAACTAAATAATAAGTATATTTTATTCACAAACAGTGAATGAAATCTGTTAGTTGACCGACGCGACGTACGCAATTTCACAACTGAATAGACGACAATTAGTACCGTCACGTACAGACATGTCGTGTGTGAGTGAAATAGATTGAAGAGATATAAATGGTTTTAAGGTGAAAAGTATATAAAGATCGTCTTTTTAAACCGTTTAATATACTGATGTGTTAACATATTAACTAGATTTTATTATATGACTTTAAATTATATTATTAATACTATATTTTTATTATTTATTACATAGTGGTCAACTTTTATATTTACTTTTTTTTTGTAAATGTATTTAGGAAGATTTGACCAAAAAATATTTTTTTTATGTAAAAGCCTATTAAATCTGACTCATCCCTTTTTTAATTTGTGTTCCTTTAATGTATGTTCTCTTTTCGTATATTATTGTTTCTGAACTCTATTTTATAATATGTACTTGAATTATAAATTAAACTTGGTTATTTTTTATTGAACTGTTAACATATAACTATATGTAGCGACTGTAGTGCGTAGCGACTGTAGTGCTTAGCGACTGTAGTGCTTAGCGACTGTAGTGCTTAGCGACTGTAGTGCTTAGCGACTGTAGTGCTTAGCGACTGTAGTGCTTAGCGACTGTAGTGCTTAGCGACTGTAGTGCTAAGCGAATTGTATTAAATCTTTGCTCAAAAATTACCCCTTATAACTATTTATCTTCAACATTGTTTTCATTATATGTTTATTGTTCGCTTATATTGGTATTATCCCCGAAATCTCTTTTCTATAAAAAAATTTAGATATCGCTGAAATATTATACGAAAGCAAATTATTAAAATTTCTTAAAAGCGATGAATAATATTATATTATACAAACATTAAATTAATGTGGTTTTCAGTTTGTGTTCCAGCTAAAGATTTAAAAAGTAGCAGATTTAATTAAAAATGTGAAGTTATTTTTATTAAAACAAGTTACGACTAATGTTGCCTGATTAAATAAATTTGTTTGTTTAAATTTCCTAAAATGTCTTCTATGTTAACTTAGTAAAATAAAATCCACAATCATATTGAAAGATTGTAAAAATGACGTCGAAAAAAAAATTAAAGCTAAGTTATTTGTTGTTACAATAACAGTATATCAACACTTTGTGCTAGTTTTGTAAATACTGCGCCACAAACGAGCCAGCCTTTTCGTAACATGACGTATCGCGGGAAATGCATCATGGCGCTGGAAAATTGTGGCAATTGTGTTGTAGATATAGTTCTTGTTGTGGTCATAGCAATTTAAATTTCTTTGCAAAAATAGATAAAATATTGTGACTGGAAAAATCTCAACCAATACAGTATTAAAGTCTTAGAACTAAAAAGTTAATATAACGTAAAAACGTAACGAGAAAAATTCTGTTAATTGTAAATATATATGAGTACCTACAAGAATATATTTTATAAGTACGTGACTTATCTTCTTAATCATTGTTTCTATAAAATATGAAATTGAAGGGCAATAAAAGACCTTTTCTAAATATGTGGTCGATAAGTTAGGATTGCATGAATAAATATATATATTACTTACTCTTCACAATCATCACGTGGATGATAAAACTGTTTTTGTACAAGTAATAAAAGAAGTAACTCAATCTACTTATTAATAAGCATTTATTATATTATTATTAAATGTGTATTTGTATGTTTGAAAAATCATCGCCAATAATCATAACTGCGCTAACTTTTATCATCAACAAAAAAACAATACAAAACATAACACCTTGATACGTTTCGTTAGTTATTTTTTATAAAACTTTTTTTTAACCTTGTATCCACCAAGATACTCCTCTTTATCGTAAGATGTTATTTATCGTAAAGAGGTCTCAAACTAATTTCCTACACAGACAGCGTGACTTTATTATTCAATTTCCTCGTGATATGCTCGAAGCGCTTCTTTTAAACCTTTTTAGAAAACTTTGTTTATAAATAGTTTTGAAGTTATCTCTTAGCTATAACATGTGACTCTTCCCATGTTCTTCTTTTCTCTCAAACATTCAAATGAACGTTTTATCATTTAAATTCAAACATATATATTTTAGTTTTCTTATTTTAAGGAGTATTCATTCTGTATAGAATATGCCATCCTCATAGTACTACACTCGTATATTCACAGTTATACATTTATATTTTCTATCTTAATAATTTATTATAAGTGTGACATCTGTCTTCGCTTGATACCTTTAATAACTATCTTATACAATGCTCTCGCAACATCAGAAGTTGGAAAAGCTAGAACACTATTGCGCATACTCATTTCTAAATTTAAATTAAACTTTTCGGTCTCGTTTCGAACACATTCCATCATAACATGAATAAGCATTTTCCACTACACCACATTCTAAACAATTTGGTGAACGTTGTATATAAGATAACTAAAACTATTTAAAGGGATGTGTTCGGAACGAAGCCGAAGGCTACAACGATATTATTCCTGCTCATATTGGCTCTCTCTATCCAGGTAAACATAAGAGGTTCTGTTTGTATAGTCTTAATCCAGAAGCCCTTGTAAAGAGATCGTTCATCAAAAAATGCCGCCAAAAAACATCATGCCGACGTAAAAACGTAATTCTTGAAGCAAATTGATTACTTGATTATTTTCAAAAGATTTGTATTTTAACCAAAATTTTGCTGCCAAAAAAGTCGTTTTAATTTAATAAGTCGACTTAAATATGCTTAGCATTTTTTTTTATTTATAAAAATAATATTTATAGAATTGGATGACAAACTAACAGCCAATCAAATAAAGAAAAATTTTTATTATTATGGTCATTAGTTGAATACTTCTAGATATCTAAAATTTAAAAATATC
This sequence comes from Napeogenes inachia, assembly GCA_959347355.1. Lineage (NCBI taxonomy): Eukaryota > Metazoa > Arthropoda > Insecta > Lepidoptera > Nymphalidae > Napeogenes > Napeogenes inachia. The sequence goes on along the minus strand of OY365795.1, from coordinate 7,679,993 downwards.
AACATAACATAAAAATAACACATAACTTTTAGAAATATGCTTAAAATGACATATATAAAAAATTTTCTAACATTAATTTCGGTTGTAGCATCTTTTCATTGTTTATCTAAACTGCAAAGTTATAGACATTAGTTAGGATTTTTGGAAGAAGCCTAATAGATGTCACCACCGTCGCGATAACGACGATCATATATAGAATTCTTAATTCATTGGTAGTGATACTGTAGCTCAATTGATATAATCACGGGAGGGTTTCCCAGAGGTCGCGGGTTCGAATACTTGCCCTTATCGGTTTATTTTTGCTAGGCAACATATCATGGGAAATATATTCTGTTGTTAACATTTAAAAATCTAATTTTGCGACTACAATTAATAATTATTTTAAAAATAATCAAGAAACTATGTTTTTTTTTAATAATAATAAAGCCGATCTTCTACTTAATTAATTAAAACAAAATTAAATCCATAATGTATATTGTGAGCACCACAAAAGCTAATTAATATATTCCGGCTGTCAACCGAAACCACAACATTACAATATGTACTTTAATTGTTATTTTATACTGAAATTTGAATTAATATATAATATATTATAGTAGCTGTACTAACAACATGATTTCACTAAGTAATCAAACTATATCAGTAATGTATAAAATGATTTTTTTCTGAAGAGTTTCTAAATAATAAGATAATATAATTTTACTTTGATTCATCAAAGATTGGTGTTGGAAACTTATTTATCCATTTATACTTAAAACTTACACAGTGTCACTTGGTACTGGTAGGTTATTAAAGATTTTATTGCTTTACATATATTGTGTCGTTAGAAGCAACAAGCAATTTTTCATTCTATATTTATACAAATTTAAAAAACATAGTAACTATCTCTATACCTAGATTTAAGAAAACTACACCTAGTTACAACTAGAAAACTACACCTACACTAACTATACCTAGTTGTAAGAAATTATATTTGGTTATTATAGAATATAGATAGTCTATCTAGATATCTAGGTCATAGCTTGCTGGCTCTTGTAACATATTCTCTGACATAATCTATAACGAATACTGTATATATTGTATAATCAGTGTACCCATAGCAATTTTTTTTGTATAATTTTAATACAGCCATCTTGTCTCGGACTTATATCGATCCTTAGTCTTTGCATTACAAGCTGTTCTATAACTTAAAGAGATCTTATTTCATTTTTACTTTCCTGCAGACGTGACTTCAATATTCAATATTCATATATTTCATTCATATATTTCTGGTCATCTTTGAAAGAAAATATAGCTATTTTATTTTTATAAAATATGATGTTAATTTTGAACGATCCTTTAGGGAAGCATCATAATAAATTATGTCGTAATATTTCAGTAATTTTCGAACGAAAAAAACATGTTTGTAAACTGTAAACATATCTATGGACAAAAAATGTTGTTTAATAATTATTGTTATTATATTGCAAGTAATATATATAACTTAATATAGCTATACTAATTAAGTTTGTATTCCGGAAACAATCATTATTATTACAATAACCTTAGTAATATTAAATGTTCCTATAATAATTAATGTTGATTCCTGTTACTAATAATTCACAACTTTATTTACTCTCTTTTATAATCAACTTTAGATAGAGTTTTGTTATGCAGCTAGTGTTTATTTTCTAATACATCACAAAGTTACAACGTAATCAAGAAACTTCTTGCATATCATTACTTCTAACGAAGCTTCAATCTCAGTATTATTCAGAGTTGGTATTCTCTGAATATTTGTATTATCATAGAAAATATGAATGTTTTAATTTTACTTCTTAATTGGAATGCTGTTGGTTATAAATTCGTCATTCTTTTGGTTCTGATTCTTCTAAAATAGACTCATAATGAATAAATATTTTTAAAATTGAAGAATCAGGGCTCCTAAGAAGTACAATATGGTTAGGTTAGTTAGGATAGTGATGATATTTATATTGCTATTAGTTTAGAAGTATATTACTAATAATTTTTTCTTTGGCCTAGTAAAATATTATTTTAAATTTATATACATAAAGAATGAAAAATAAATCGATACGGGCAGGGATACCGTATACGGTAGCTCAGTTGGTAGAGCGACGGGACGTTTTCCCAGTAGTCGCGGGTTCGAATCCCTGCCCGTATCGGTTTATTTTTCATTCTTTATTTATATAAATTTAAATAAGCTTAACATGGCTATACATGTTTAAAGATATTTTCAAACAAATATTATTTTAATCTTATTTTTTTTCATTGGAAAAGTGAACTGTTAATCGAAATGGTATAAGTAACGTCATGTCAATTTATAAGGCAGGGAAGAACACACTCCTAGAGGTCGCAGTGGAGATGTGAAAGAAAAACACTGGAGGACTTGTGAAATATCCCGTGACAGTATGAGATATTCCATTGATTCTTTTAATGATAACAATTTGAATCCTGGCCTATACTTGTTTTGAATATGCAAATATTACGTTTACCAACAAATTATTGATGCCACATAGGATAGTATGGACTCGAATTTGTGCTCGTATAATAATATCATAACTGCTAGATGGCTCTTAATAATTATTATGAATATAAAATATTTACAAATTATAAAAATCCGTTTGAATTATACTAAAGTTATTATGACAAATGACAGCAGCCCTTCAAGAAAGATCCATTTAGACTCCATTGAAGATTACTTAAGAAACATCTTAAATATAGGTCAAAGAGTGCCGTGTTGGATGCCGGAAATGTGAGATATGCAGCATACATTGCGAGACCGAACAGGGCCATCGAAATATTTGACATAGTATCAACTAAGTATCTTAACAGTTAGGGTAATATATATCTACATTATCGAAATGGTTATTCGGGATATTACTAATATTTTCATAACTGACACAAAGTACATCCAAACTTAAAATAATCATCTGTGAAAAAAAAAGCCGTGTAAGATTCGAACCCACGACCATTGAAACAGCGGTTAGTATTATTAACTACTATTGATCAGATTAATTGGCTTAATGATATTTTGAACCTATATTTACTTAAACTAGAAAGTATTAAAACAATAGTTAATTAGATAAATTCTGTAGTTCTGTTAACAATTATAGTTTGGTGAGTGGCCGCAGTAATTTCACAACTGAATAGAACGCAATTTGAGGCAACTTCACTTGCAATTTGTGTTCAATACAAAATGTATAGTGCATACATTTTGTATACAATATTTGATATGTAAAGAATGAAGGGAGATGCAATGAACTGTTAACTGTAAATATTATAATTATAAATGTAAAGTGTAACTGCCGTTGGCAATCCTTTAATATTTATATTATTATATATAAAAAGAATGAAGAAATCAATAACTATGCAAAAGAACTCTATCATATAATTTTTAAGGTTCCTAACAAACTCCTTTTTTGATTATTTTAAAATCTCCAATCTCAATTTTAAGAAATATATGTTAACACTGAAAAAATGTACGGGCGACGTGTCCCTGGATAAAAGTTGAAATCATTAAAAAAACAAATTTCACAGGTAAGGCCCTAATGGTGTAACTTTAATTACAAAAAACTTTTGAAATGGAGCTGTATGAGTCAGGTTCGAAAAATCTGTAAATAGAGTTAATTGGAGAGGCATCGGAAGTCATTAATGACGTCATAGCGTCCTCTTTAGAACCCGTTGATATTGATTATAATGAGGAGTCTGATGACATCGGTTACAGGCGTTGTTTTATATGGTGGGTAAATTGCAATGCTTTTATCTTTATACATGTATATCCGAATCAGTACGTGTGTGTACGTGTATGTATGTCTACTTATAAACGGTTGCTTTTTTTTTAATTTAGTAATTGGCGTAGCGTAAAATCCGAGTGCAGGATTTTAGGTTTCTTATTTTATTTTTATTCTGTGTGAGAAATTTGATTTCTTATTCATGTTTTATAAATAAATATAAATCTGGAGTTTTATGTATGGCTGCCAATCATGGGCACTAACCCAGAAAATGACAAGCAAACTCGCAACATGCCAATATGCTATGGAAAGAAGCATGTTGAGTGTTAAAAAATCAGACAAACTGAGAAACTGCTTCATTAGGAACAAAACAAAAACCATAGACATAACGTTGAAAATAAAAAGGCTCAAATGGAGATGGGCAGGACATATGATAAGAGGCCATGATAAATGGAGTAAGAAAATAACAGGATGGTATCCTAGAGAAGGTAAGAGAAAAAGAGGCAGACCACAGAAAAGGTGGGATGATGATATTAGGGAAGTAGCAGGAGTAACGTGGAACAGAGTCGCGCAGGAAAGAAAAGAATGGAAAAGGTTGGAGGAGGCCTTTGCCGATTGGCAAACAAATCTACAAAAAGTGAATAAACGGCAAATATTAGAATATTAGATTAAATAAGTGTATTTTGTAATGAAATTGTAGATCTGAATAAAAGGCTATTATTATTATTATTATTATTAAATCTGGAGTTTTAAACATTAATTTTTCTATTGAAAGCTATAAGTGTATTTTGTAAGTTATAAGTTATATTTGTATGTTTACGGTGAAATTGTTTTAGTTTATTATTAACTAATTGAATGCCTTTAATCAAGCGCCTCTCAAATTTCATTGAGCAAATTAAAAGTTTTAATAATCATGAATATTCAAATTCCACATTGATTATTAGTGGGTTTGAAACCTCATTAGTATTAATGATATTCAAGAAGTTTCCCGACTGCGATAGGACTTTGTAATTAATCAATCAAACACTGTCAATATTATGAAATTATATATTTATTTATTACTTTGTTAATTTAATTTTTGTTTCCTTAATACAAACTCATTGTCGTTGGAAAGCTATTTAAGAAAAAATAAACTTCAATATTTACTTTCCGTCATTACTCGCTAGATGGCGCTGAAATTTTCTGCATCGCGGTATCAAAATACTTACGTCTGTATACATAGGAAGACGTTTTCACTAACTCTACATTACGGGTGGATCTCTTCTGAGATCCACTTCCCGGGTTCGATTAACTATTTTTGGAAGGTTTCTATGCTCAATTGCATATAGGAACTTTAAAATTGTTACAATAATATCTAACTTATATCATAAGACACAAAAGGCTAGACACTCGCGATTTCAATCTTAGTCTTAAATAGGTTGTAGGATATTTTAAATCAGAATATCTTGATCCGGTACATAATAAAATATACTTAGTATTTACACACGACAGAAATCGTTTCTACTACTGGGATATCAGAATTTAAAACCCTAGCTGATATTTAGCTGGCCGTGGGAACGGAGGTTAATGACCTTTGACTTAACTTGAAAGGTCATGACATGACTTTCTAGATAAACTATATTTATTCAATCAATCAAGTATATTTAACCAATTATAGTTAATTAATCAATAGATTAATTATATCTGAATATAGTATATACAGGATCTGTTTAAATTCAAACAGATTTAAATTTCAGTAAAAAGATTTAAGTGTATTTGGTAAAAAAAAATAAAATATCGGATGTAGTAATTTAAAAGCATGAAAGGCTCTGTGATTGTATTTTATTTTGTCAGCCACACTTCATACAGAAAACGTTGCCAAGTAAAACTCAGGTGCATTTAACGCATCAGACTTGAATTGTTCATACGTTGCCAAATTTAAAAGGTGCCAAATTAAACTTTTATATATACATATACTAAAATGTTTGTAGGAGACTCTACCAAAGTCATGATAATTTACTTTTATCAGTTAATGAAATTATTTGATATACTGAAATGTTAATGTTCTAAAATACGAATATTATGTGATTATTATTATACTTGAATATAGGCCTTGTTATAATAAATATAATTAAAGAAGTTTCCTGTTATAACTTCAGTAATTCAGCAAACAAGCGTTCGTGGAAAATTCTAAAACAATTTTGAAGAGCGAAAATAATAAACAATTAAATTAATAGACCATTGTGGTTGTTCTAAGAAATCCCGTCTTTGTAAATCAGACTTACTACTATATAAGTGATTTCAATATTAAAAAAAAAGTTTATATTTAGATATTTTAAGTGCGCTATATATTATGTAAAAGTTTGACTTAGACGTAATAATTCGTACACTCAAATCATATAGTTATTCTACATAGATTGGGGAAGCCCGTCTAAAATATATCCAGCTAATAAAAAAGAGTAAGCAAATGAGGCTAACGTATCTGTCTCTCTTTCTTGCGTGTGTGATTAGACAAAGATAAGGATCGGTCTGTCATCTTGTCTCTAGTTATTTGTCAAACACTGACATTCATAATCCTATGGCTTTCCTATTCTATGTATAATAATTCTATGACTAAAACAACTATACAAGTACAGATAATCCGAATTCCCAAAGTCATTAGATACTAGACAATGAAATATCTATTGAGATTGATAGTAGGGCTGTATTGTCTGTACATTCAAGTTGATCAACAATTAATGTGTTTAACTTGGCTCGTTATCACACCAAAGTTAGCCGATTCAGTTAGATTTATTTAACGGTTATTATATTACATATATTACACCATAATTTCGCTACTATATTTACTATAAATATCAATATCAACCTTGATTATTTCGGAATATAATTTGAAATACAAACACAGATGTTTTGTTAATTATATTTAAATGTAATTTAATTTAGATCTTTAAAAATAGTTATCATAATTGTATATAGTTTCATTCCGGAACAGTTAAAAAAATTAAAATATTTATAACAACTGCAACTAGGAATTTTAGTTAACCACAGTAATCGATCGATGGCGTATTAAGATTTTACACACTAGTATCCTTTATTCATATCCTAATTTTTTTTTTAATTTGGAACAACTTATCAATGTTCCAATTCCCGAACTGTTTTGGGTCTGAAATACTTAAATCTAGATAGTTAAATTATAACAATACCATAGTCCACAATGTTTACTTTTGACATACTAATACTACAACATATAACATAGGTTGTTTGGACTATAGTAGAGCTTCTAATATTTAAACGCTTTCAGTTTTCCGATACATTAGAAAAATAAAAAACCTTAATACCCATTTTACGTTAAATATATTAAGGCCTAAGGGTGACTAGAAAAACAAAAACAGTTTACATTCTATGTTTTGAGATAATTAAAATATATATGTCCCTTGAAGACGCGGTTTTCCTTATTATAACACGTAATCCTAATCAAATCTGTGCTCACGCAGTAATATAAGAAAACCAATAAAAGTACCTAGCAATTTGAAGTTTAATAACGATATTCGTGAAAATACTTTGAGAATTCAGAGATATCTGTGATCGTTCGATCTAAGAAGACAAGCGAATGTCTAATCTACATAATGCCGACATTGGTTTTAAGGTGGTTTTCCTTTGAATGATATGCTATAACTTTTATAGCTTCCGCCCAAAAAAAACTTCTAACTGTAGTAATCATGCAATGTTTGGTAAAATACGGTTAGATATTGTGTTTATCACACTACCTAGGCGAATATACTAGGCTTAGGTTAGTTTTAGACGCTCCCTCCCACTTTCTTTGTCTGCTTCACCTTATAGGCATTTATAAAGGCTTTAGTATGAAGCCATATATGCTTTCTACTATCACATACAATTTTGTTGTCAAAATAATTCTTATGTTGAGACAGATAATTATACATCCCTCTTATTATATTTCGTGAAGCAGTATTTGCGTGATGCGAAAATCCAAACAGACAAACAGATTAACAAAAAATATATTGTTACGTGAGACTTTAATTGTTTAATAAACAGATTACGTGTATTTCATATTTTATTATACATAGAGATTTCACGATATTTAACCATTTTATAGAACATTTTTATAATAATAATGTTCAGAATTTTAGGTAAATCTTATAAAGAATACAAGCCACAAAAGATCTGTTGATTTAAGGCAGGCTACACAAGATCTTTTGTGATGAACTGACAAGAAACTCGATAGAAGAGATTATAAATTAAATTAAGTAATTTGAAATATAATACAATATTTCGTTAAACTTGATAATAAAATTCGAATTTTAAAAACGGATATATAATAAATAATCTTGTAATGACTTTGTATATATTTTTTTAACAGACTATAATATATTATAGCTCATATTGATGGAAGGTGGGGACATTGGCATAAAGAGCCTTTTCCCTTAATCTCGATAATGGATGAAGATTCATGAAATCCAAGAAACATTGTGAGTGATTCGTGTTCAATTATATGATTATTCGATTTATTTTGAGCTGTTTTCTTTTAATAAATATTTCGGATAACAAAATGGACATCTAAAGTCATATGTAAGCAAAAATACTTTATTCTTTATTCACTTTATTCTCTCCCGGCGCAACGAGTTCAATAAGTACAAAATAATATTAATTTTATTCTTTTCTATTTGATAATGTTTAATTTAATTACGTTCTGTCTAAGCTAATGGTTCGGAAAATTAGTTGCCTGAAATAACTATCTATATAATTTAATACGTATATTGATTTACTCTTTTAAATATAATAAAAAGTCTGAAATGTTCACTTTCATAACATATATGTTAGAAAAAAATCTTGTATAAATTCTGTTTGATATTTGAAAGTAAACTTTTGTGACATACAGGAAAAGAGTTTTCAAAAGAGTGTGTTGAGCGAATGACTTGGAAACTATTCTATTTCTCAAATGTGACATCACAAAGTATGGATGTTATCAAAGTTATAATAAAAGAAAGACTATATTTGTACAAAAAACTAGTTGTGTTTAATACTACATGATTATAGCCGGGTAAATATATATATTTAATCATCATGGTTCGCGAAAGTTTAAATACAAAAAACTATATTTGTTATTACTGTACTTTTATAAGTACCTACTCGGTATTCATAATGAAACTCGTCTAAATTTCTTTTAACAAAAATCTTGTTATTGGTCTATTCTCCTGTCGATATAAAATTATTAAATAATTTAAGATAAGACGGTATAATTAATTAAATAAAGCCACGTCATTTTTGAGACAAGCCTGTTAAAATCAGGATTATCCTTAGATAAGATATTACCAAGATAGATAAATATAGATAACCGCCACATTGTAACTCATTTAGTTTATTTATGCCGTCTATACTAACTGGTCAGTAAGAATAAATATGGCGCCTAAAAAGAAAGACAAAAAGAAAGAGGTAGCAGTTAGTGAAAATAAAGTTGAGAAGGAAAATAAGCATTCTTTTGTAAGTGTATCTTTATTTATTTCTTTTATAAAATACGACATTTTTACTAAAACTTATTCTAATACTTTAATTTTACGTTAATTTTTTTATACAAAAAATAACTATTTAACAAATAGAAAAAAACTAAGTAATGTTAAATACTAAAATAATAAGTTACACTATAAAAGTAGTGCCTTTTGTAAAAAGTATAGCAAATTTGCTGATGTGCTTTTTGTACCGGTTCAATCAGTGACTTGATACTCCGCAAGTATTCCAAGTATTCCAAGTATTCCCAAGTATTCCAAGTATTCCCAACTCCCTCCTATAATAACGAGGAATCTCTGGAAACAGATAGTTACTGATAAATAACTTTAATCTTCAGCGACATAAAATGACGTCATATAGAAAACTAAAAAACAAAAAAATATTTATATCTGTATAGTCATAAGTTTTTCTCTTGGTAATAATGTGAATAATATAGCGAAATCCTTTGATTTTTCTAGTCCTACAACTGTTTTATGTAATTAGTTATTAAATTTACGATTTTTTTTTACATTCTATAGCATTAATTTAAAGTTTTTTTGCTGTACTACACTAGCTGTACCCCTTGTAGATGTCCGGGTTACCTACACAATTTTATTACAATTTGAACATTAAAAGTCAAAGTCGAATGAAATAAAATACTCAAGTTACATCATATTAGTAGTTTATACCAACAGCCAAACTAACAAATTCTATTTTCTTTTACAGAAATGTTGGATATTGAGTTCGATTTTTATAGCAATTTTAGCAGCATCTGCTTATCAGTTCTATGTTGTTTTTGTTGCTGTGCCAGCGTTGCCTAAGTTTGATCTCGATGTATGGTGGGGCCCTCTCCCCGTAAAGAACCAAGACACATCAATACGGCCCTACAGGATAGTTTTCACTGATTCTGTTAGTATATATTGAATTTCCACCCAAATACTTAAATTAAAACAAGTTTTATTCGCTGGTCAAATATAACTTGCTTCTAATATATGTAATTACTTTTGCTAATTTATCAAATACAATGGTAATTATTAAAACGTAATTTAGTATAAGAGTATTTCACGAATAATTCAGAAAATTAATAGGTTTATAGAAATAAGATATCTAAAGACAATTTAACTTATCAAAGTAAATATTAAGCACATTACATGACATAGTAATTAGAAAAGTTCTATCGTTTTCTAACTAACGCCAAAATCAAAAGCTTGTTAGACTGTCCCGAGTTTGCTAATTAGGGGAAAGTTATAATTGGCTTCACTTGGTTATGTTCACAGCCTTTTTGAAGGTTTACCGAACTTTTATAATCTTTACTTAGAGTTGTTAATTAGTATAACGAGTTATTACTCGACGATTTCTTGTTATATTGTATAGGGGATTTCATTTTAGACTCTACAATAGAGAAGCTAACGTAAGAAGATAACGTTCAACTGTTTCTGATTTTTGACACTTATTCCGTCATAAATTGATAGAAAAATATGATCTATTTTAGATGCAAGAGAATATAAGACGAAAATTCGAAGCATATCGTAGAGCAACGAAAATAAAGAGCCTAAACGAGTCATCTAGCTATGGTTTAAATTCTGATAATCTTGGTCAAATCTTCGCTCATTGGCAATTTAAGTATAATTACAGAGAACGAAATAGATATTTAAACAAATTTAACCATTTCAAGACCTATGTGCAGGGTCTTGACCTTCACTTTATTCATGTGAAGCCGGAGACCACTAAAAATGTGAAGGTAAGCAAAATTTTTAAAGCACTTTAATACACACATAATTAAACATTTTTCGTGATGTTTTTCACCCCAGCTGATGAAGACTACTTATAAATTATAGGTTATACTAACCTTGAATATATACTTATTTTAGGGTCTAATCTGTAAATGGGTCTATGGTATGGTAAATGGGTCTATGGGTCTATGGTATGGTATTATTTTAGGGTCTAATTAGGGTCTCAATCTGTAAATGTTTATGTATATAACACTTTAATCTTTATCTGTTTGATTAATAGATAGTAGAAATATGCAAGATAATTATACTATTATACTATTATACTATTATCATAAAGAAGCTCCATAAATATTAGTAGATATAATATTATCAAGAAATAAATTACAAGAAATACCTACTGCTAAAATAAATTTAAAGAAATAATTTTAACATTGTTATTTGAGAACAACGTCTATATTATTTCTATAAGAAATATAATTAATTAACTCAATTTATACTTTTCCTTAATAATTTCGAAAGATCTTTTATCTTAGTGGATTTATACCAAAAGTTAAATTCAATTTTCTAGTAACTGAATTGGATTCATCAAAATGGACATCCAATATCACAATAACCTGATATGAATATTAATTTAAATGAAGCGATCTGAGTTTTTTCTGATCCGTTCTTTATTCAAAGCAGGTTTGAAATGTAAATTTTTAATGCCACCGTTTCTAATATCTAACTAAACGTCAGTTTTCATTAGAACCGCAATTCCAGTGTAATTTATTAGATTTCACATCGATCCGCCATTTTGAATTCAGTCCGTGTCGGTTAGGATTTTCTCCCCAACAATGTTAGGGTTACTTGTTAGATTTAGTAATACTGTGAAAATAATAAAAAACCGTAGATTTTAAAATATTTACAATACAAAAACTGTTAATTATGTTAAAAGTACGCCCGCATTTGTCTATTAATATCTTAAAATTAAGGGTAATATTTAAGGTCTTCCCAATTCTTCTTCTTCACGGATGGCCAAGTTCAGTAAAGGATTTTTACGAAATAATACCTCTTCTCACTACTCCAAGAGACGGTTATGATTTCGTATTCGAGGTCATTGCTCCCAGTTTACCAGGGTTTACATACTCGCAAGTAAGTACCAACCTTACCAGTTGTCAGAATTTAATTCACATAATGCGTTTTTATATACAAATGTTATTTTTTAGGGAGCAGTAAGACCAGGCCTGACAACATACCAAATTGCAATCTTTGTACGGAACCTAATGGAAAGGCTTGGTTTTAAACAATTTTATGTCCACGGTGGGGATGTTGGCCACGTTATTGGCACACATTTGGCAACATTATTTCCTAATCAAGTACTTGGCTTCCACACTAGTACTCCAATTAATTATTCCAATTTGGCGTCTTTAGCTTTGATAGTTGGCTCTTTCTGTCCAAAATGTTCGTCAGATGAATATATGGCTGATAAAATGTATCCATTAACAGATAAAATCAGCTATTATTTAGAAGAATCCGGTTATTACCATCTTCAGAGCACTAAACCAGACACTATAGGTACGTTTTTAAATCTGTATTATTATAAGTTAAAAAGTATAAAGCTTTGTTTATACTTCGTTATAATTTTTATATTAAAAAGTGTAACAAAAACTTTGTAACTCTTTTAAAAATATTTTTTATACGGGTACGAAATTTGTGACAGTTACAGTTTATATAGAGATAAAGTGCAGAAAAATAATAATAAATTAATTACATTACATACAATGCAAATCATTAAAGTCAAAACTTATCGACATGTTGACATGTTATACATGTAATAAGTTTTATTAGTCTTATGTCAAATAGTCACAAGGAGTTGTCGCCTGATACACAATAATAAGATACCAAATATTTACATAGGGATGGTTTTTTAAAGTCTTATAAAGATTAAATCTTAAAATACGAGTAGAATGTCCACTAGTAGTTATAAATATATGAGGTAAGAAAAGAACCCTGCTCTTGTCAAATTAAATAATTACTTGGAAACCAGGCGTTCGTTAAAATGGTAGCACTAACCAAATTATTTATTTATAGGCATTGGTCTTCAAGATTCACCATTAGGTCTAGCAGCGTATATTATTGAACGTTACATGTTATTCACGAACCCCAATACCAAATACGCTCCTGAAGATGCACTCTCAGCCTATAACACAACAGATTTGCTGGACAATGTCATGTTATATTGGAGTACTGGGAGTATCACAACGTCTCTAAGGTTGTTTAAGGAGTCGGCTAGGAACTGTGACGAGGAACAGACTCTTGCAAAGTGAGGTTATATGCAAATTATCAAATTATTTTTTGACTTATTGGGTATACCTAATTGTCAAAATACGGTTCTGACACAGGATGGTGGATCGTCATAATGATTTAAAGCTATTTATCACATTACTAGTTTAGCCTTTGTTAACTAAATATATTAAATTAAAAGGTATTAACTTCAACCATTTTATTTCAGAATACCCACTACAGTCCCGACATGGGGTCTTCGGACAAAACATGACGTGGTACACCAACATGTTAATGTAATACGTTGGAAGTTTCCCAACCTCCTTGGTTTAACGGATTTGGGAGTTGGCGGCCATTTTGCTGCTTTTGAGATACCGATAGAGGTCGCTAATGATGTGTTTAAGGCTGTAAAAAGCTTTTTGGAAGTAAAGACTAAATAAAGTTTATAATAAGTTGTCTTGAAAAATGTATATTTTTTTCTACTACTCAGTTGAAAACTATGATTTATAAAACCAAATTACTTCTGTGTAAATTTTTCCAAGTCAATTCTAAGTTTTTTAAGTTAGTTAAAAGTTATTTTTTTAAAGTTAGTTTCAAGTTAAGTTTTTTCCAAATTAGTTCCAAATTTTTTTTTACAACCAATAATCATTGACGTCGTGTTCTAAATATTTTGGAATATCTAAATAGTAATGTATTCAAATCGAACATCCTGACCAAAGTTTAAAATACATCTTTTCATAATTATTTTTTTTCTTGTGAGTTGTTTTAAAAAAATAATAATAAACGACAAAACAAAACATGTTTTTATATCAAAAACAGGCAGTAGTGCTGTATTAGGTACGATAAAAAAAGATCATTGGATGTTCTCACCTTTGATATTTTTCTATTTACTTGGATTACATTCATTGCAAAAAATACTTATATTCTAATTTAGTTCTTATAATTTAACAAATAGAGTTTAAAATAAAACCCGACTTAATTCTCATATGAACATTCACCTCCAACGTGCTTTTTTTAACAAACGACCTGATCACCACTTCATTTTGGTGTGATGTTTCCTTTTTTCCCTGATATATCTTGTTATCCCTATAACCAGGTAATCAGAATTTATTTGTCTTATCTTCCCTAATTTTACAGGTACGACATAGATACAGTTTTATATTTAGATGATAATAAAAAATATATTTATATGAATAATCTTCCATATTCCCATTTTGAGACTACTATAATAGAAATTATTTAGATTTTAAACGAAATGTTTTATAAACGTCTGTAAAATACGTGGTTTTAATGTGAGCTTCATTGTATTCCTAAACATGAGAAACTAGAACTTCAAACTAAACTTCTTTTAAATGAAAAACCATTAGTTATGTGACTTTTTTTAGAAAGCAATTAGATACAAACAAAGAATATATATAAAAAAGATATCAATTCCTTAAAAGGTTAATTAAGAATACTTCTATAACTTCCATTAAGTTATAACTATTTTACATTACACTTCAAAACGAATACCACAATTATATTTGAGCAAAATCATGTATTTTTTTATTGCTCTAGAATAATATTGTTAAAAGGACATCTTTCGTTATCTGAGATGTAGCCTATATTCGAAAAGATAAGACATTTGCCGCAATTCAATATTTAAAGAAATAAAAAGTACCAGAGAGAGCGTTTTTTATCTAAATTGAATTCACTTTGAGTCTTCCATTCAGTGTTTCCATTAGATTTATTCACATTTGGGTTTGAGAGCTATCATTATATGTAAGCCTTTATTTATTACTCAATATTGCCTGAGGCTTCTTCAAGTAATTGGCAGAGTATTACAGCGTTACATTTTTTTTATTAAGAATTCAAATGACCTTAGATAAAAATCGCTTAAATATTAAAAAAAAAAAAATGACACACTAGAGCTTTTTCATATATTAATATTATATTATATTATTATTATATTGGCTGTTTAACAAATCATAGGGATTAACAAAATATTTGAAAGAATAGGCTTTCAGAAACATTACTTATTCACGTGTCTTCGAGCATTTTATTGTTTATAGAATA
This sequence comes from Napeogenes inachia, assembly GCA_959347355.1. Lineage (NCBI taxonomy): Eukaryota > Metazoa > Arthropoda > Insecta > Lepidoptera > Nymphalidae > Napeogenes > Napeogenes inachia. The sequence goes on along the minus strand of OY365795.1, from coordinate 7,664,731 downwards.
TTTTGTGATAGGCTTGTTAATACTTCATATACAAATTATTATATTTCAAATTATTAAATTATATATTATATATATTATATTGTGGGTATTTCACCGTATTGAGTTATTGGTAAATGTGTCTAAATAATTACACAGTAATAACTATATTACTGTATTTATTATATTCATATACCAGGAGCCATTTTGTTATATTAAATGATATATTTGTTTAGCTCTTTCTTTTCTTTAAACTTATCCAAATAATGCATTGAAATATTTTATCATATTAATAGTATGAAGTAGCTCGATTAAATAATTTATACTATATTCATTCAGTGGTTTTTAATTATAGAATCTTATAATATCTATCACATACATTATTAATATTGCTGAACACAATACTCAACTACATACTCAAAAAAAAAGTTTTTATTATTTTTAATATAAGTTCAAGGAAGAAAGAGTTCCAATTTAAAAGTTTTAAAAAGTGTATGTAGTACCGATAGTAATATTAGCATCCACAATTTATCCCAAATACTTACATCATAGTTTGGAAATGCCTTTAATACATAAAATTTATATTAAAAATGCTCGAATTCTGTACACCCGACGTATTGCGTTCGTGACAGCATATATGCAGACTGACAAAAACAATCACACTCCTGATAACATCATCTAACAATAATATAGTTGTGAATATAAAGCTATATAAATAGTAAAACATCTTTCAATCGCTAAAGTGGAACCCAATCGGTACTGACTAAACTGGGTAAAGAATAAAAAGAATCATCTCTTTCAATACAGGTAAGAGGTTCGAAAAGAGAATTTTTCTTTCATGCTCTGTAATATATCGGAATTGAAAATGAATTTCGTCGTTGGTCTTGTTGGAATTTAACATTTTTCTGGGTTTGTCTGTTTATATTTATTTTGGTATAAATCTTTTCCGATCAGGACATTTGGATCAAAATCAGACAGGTTTTTACACACATTAAACAGACAGTAAAATAAGCACATTACATTAAACTTAAAAAAATATATATATATTTATACTACGTTTTTTTTTAATAATGAAAGAACATACATACATACACATATTCAACTTACCGAAAACTATGTCTGAATTTAAGTGTGACAATATAATATTTATAGAGAACTTTGTTAACAGATTCTTGACTTCTTAACAAACCGACTAATTAACGAGGTGCATTCACGCGGCCCGTCGCCTAGTGCACTTAAGTGTACTTGCAGATGAATTAGGCTATAGCCCTCTCACTCACACTTGCAGTAATTAGCACTTAGAAAGGGATAAGTTATTGGTATATTATGTTAATTATATTATGAGGATAGTTGATGAAGGTAGGTGGGGTAGAGTCCACAATTAAAAGTTTTCAGAAACTATGTGGAAGGATTGGAACATTTGTTCTAAAATCAAAAAATTTAAAAACAAAATTTAAATCAAAATATCTTAAAACAATAGTAGTAATCAGCATTTTAATCTACCTTGAAAATCATATAACTCCGTTGGTCGAGTGGTTAGAGAAGACGCTTTACGCAAGTTGACTCGGATTCGATCCCCGACAGGGATCGGGATGTATATGATGAGCATAGATGTCTGTATTTCTGGGTTTGGTCGTTTCTTAAATATATTCTCAGTATTTATAATGTGTATTTCTATTTATTTGTATCATTGTCTAACACCCTTGATTACTTACGGGTTAGATCAATGTGTGTAATTTGTACTGTGATATTATATATATATATATATATATATATATATATATATATATATACATATATATATATATATATATATTAATTTATAGTTGTGGTAATTTTGAGTAATATATTTCACCAATGTTACAGAGAAATAATGGTGATGTGTAATGGTGATGGAGACTGGCCCCTAATTCTAGTCAAAAAACTTTTTAGAAAAAAGTGATTCTTTAAATTCGGCACTCCAAAAATGCACCTACATAATTATGTTTTATTTATACCTTGAGTTTCCGGCATTTCATAATCCTGTATAGCTCGTTGTGCCCTAATTCAGCTCTAGCAATTATAAAAAACAAAGCCTAAATATTATAAATTCGATGCGAACTCTACGAAAATATATTACAAATTACATTCTTTTTTCTACAGCTTTCGAAGTAATTGCCTTTTTTCGCAATAAGGAACACATTACTTCTTACGAAGTAAAACAAAATATATATATTTTTTCTTATTTTTATAATGTTGCTCACATATCATCAAACTAATTAATAACCAGTATATTGTAAGAATGTTAAACCTTATTTTTCAATAAGCGTTTCATTATTATGTTTGCTAAAATAATATATCTTTTTTATCGTGAGCTTATAACGTTTTTTGTAATAAGCCTCCGACGCGATGTAAAATATTGAAGCATCTTTCTTGTTGAACATCCTGACGAAATTGTTATCAGCATAATGTATTTTTCTTTATCGTACTTGGCATTTTAGCATAATATTTTATAAAATGTACATTTTATATAAATTTGTATATTTTTTATCCTTCTATTATAGGTATTACACCATTTAATGTTTATTATAGAATAATATTTCGTGCTTACATTAACAAAGTATTTATATTTTTAAACTTACAAATCTAGAGGTAATTTTTTAACATGTTAATTACTTTTTAAAATAATTGGGATAATATTTTTTTTTTGTGAAAGTAATTTAAAATATAAGGTTTATCTTTGTATTTGACCTTCTACTACAAGAAAATTATTCGATTATTGTTTTTACGTATAATCGGTTTCTAAGTAAGATTATTATCTTACAACAACAACAATAAGGGAATCTAATTTAATAGATTTTGAATATTTTGTATTTTTAAATATTAATATTGACTACACTCCATTTTATGTGATAGGTTGTGATTTATAGAATCTATATTATAATAAGTATATCAAATATGCATTCTATGTACATAAATAAGAAAAAAATAAATAAAATGGATCAATCAAGTTTCCAATCAACGTTAGATCATTTTCTACAAATTCAATCCACAATTATGTTATTGACACTGATAAAGAATAGGATAGGATTGTAATCTAATTAATAATAGCAAACATGTTAGTATATATAAAGTTATCGTTAATTATTTCTTAAAATAATATAACTGTACATCCTGTAAGGTTAAAAGTTATATACTTTACGTTATAAACTTATCATTTGAAATATCCTTTCACAAATCCCTAAAATGATAAGGCGATCGCTTAAAGAATTTTAATTTAACAAAATTATTTTTTACTTGTATTGCCGAAGCCGGGGTTTAGGGTTCCTATAGACGATAAGTCAAATCAATTATCATTGTATAATATAATATTTATTAAATTGTATGAATGAATCCAATAAAAACTAAAACATAATTGGTTTAGATCTCGCGGTAATCGATATAGAATGTAATTTAAAATTTTGATACATTTTAAAATGCGCTAAATTCTTCCGTTACACATATAAAATAATAAAACATTGATTAGAAATAAAACTATCTATCATTATTTTCGCTTTCTTTTCTGTACCTTCTTAATGAAAATGATTTTGATTTACATCTGTAGTCACCCTAAATGTTTCACAGAATAACGACTTGCAAGGACGGATTATACTCTTCCTATACAAATACTATTTCAATTTAAATTTTAATAACCAACTTCTTTGTAATTATAGATATGTACTACTTCTATAGTCCTTCTACATTTTATGATAATATAGAGATAAATATTTATAGAAATATCTTTAAGATTATACACATCATATATCTTTTATAGTACAAAATATCATATAAATACATAAGAATATTTAACATTTATATTGTGCTTAATATTATAGTAAAAATAGTAATATCTAAGATATATAATACAAAACATTTTTTCTACAACTGTGGTAAGCTTTATGATTTCAAAACCACAAATATACTTAAAATAAAAATATAGATCCTTATTATTATTCGGAAAATAAAAGAGGTAGAAGACAGACACACAAAATGGTTTCTGTTTGTCGGATAGGAGAAATTTCAGCAGCTTTATAAATCATGGCTGTCGTAGTTCAATAAATAGACTATCACATACCAACATATTTTTTCAAATCCTACTTCGGCGTTCAAATCATTAATCTGTTTAGCTTTAATATAACAATAATAAAGAACGTGAAGGAGTATTCTTTTTACATGAAAAATCTTTGGAGAAGATATTTGGGATTTTTATTTTTTCTATTAGTCACTTACAGTATTGTTGAAGCCAACTTAACTTTCTCTGGAGATGATAATAACCAAAAATTAAACAAAATAATGAGGTGTAGTTCGATAACTAGTCAACAAATTCGTTTAGATTATCGTAAAGATAAAATTTCGATAATCAGTAATGGTTGTAATAATTTAGTAACCAGACTTAAGATTTAAGATCATTACAAACGTTTCTGATTATACCGCCGTGCCATTACATCCCGTGTGGTGATTAGTTTAGGTCTCCCTCATCTACAATTCAAACTTAACCATCTATCTTTACAATCATATTTACATCCCAAACTAAGTTTTGTGAGCCACACAATATGAACTATATTCCAAAATTTTGTGGTACACTGGTCCTTGACAAGTTCATTTGGTTAGCAAAACAGTTTTACCTGACATCCTCGTTGCATGAAGATTAAGTTGTGTTTCCTTGAAACGGGGATTATGGTAAAACGATTTATAAAAATTATGCAACCCCAGTTGTAGAAAAAAGATTTTGTATTCTATATATTTATAACTTTTAATAAATAAACGTGAAATAATTAAATCATTAGATCTTTATAAACTCATTTATGATTTAGAATATAATATAATAGCAGTCACTTTAGTGAACGTGATTTATTGATGGACCACAGCAGAGAGACTATAATATAGTAGTGATGTGTATCACATTGAATAGTATTATGCCAATCGGTAAAGTAGCGTAATTTTTTTAATATTATAACACTCATTAGTAGATACTATGGATTTAGTCATTATTTAAATATATTTTGTCTCGAATCGTGGTAAGCCAAACCAAGAAGCCAAGCCAAAAGCATTCTTGCTGATTTTGAAATGTAAGTAGATTTTCCGACATTTTGAAAGAATCCCGAAGCGTCGAGATACCTGTTTATTGTAATATTTAACGGTATTTCATATATGTCATAGATTATATACTTGTTATTTGATATACTAAATATTCATATACTATACTTAAATTTTTGTTCACTTTACTTACCCCGGTTAAATTAATTTAGCTGGAGAAAATTATAGTATTCATAGTTTTATTGGTGGAAATAGTCAAAAAAATAATTTTAAAAGCCAAGGCCTAGTCATTTCATAAAATAGGAAGTCTTATCATCAAAATAATATGTTGATCAACTCATCTGAATAAAATAAGCCACGTAACGCGGAATGAGAGGAGAATTTTAAATTACCATATATTTCTTAGTAGGAAAATGTATTTTTAAAAGTATGAAATGTTTTGCCTTCAAATGAGTATGGTTTTTAATTCAAATAAAAAATTAAAATAATATGTTAAGCTACGTTTCCTAAATTAATATAAAATATTTTACTAATTGTAATGCAAGGTATGGCTGAAGAAATTTATATTATAAACTAGGTTTTGTCAGCGATTTTATCTGCTCTTTTCGTTCCGATTACTAATTGAATCGGACAATTGTTAAACATGTATTAGTTTAATTAGAAAAAAAAATCCAATACAATTTTTATGTATTGTTTTGATTTGTTTATATTTTTTTCCTTATTTTTAAACCCTTATATATACCGCCCGGACCATGGGAAGTAACTCACGAAAGCAGGGAAAGATACTCCCTAACGTAAACGTTACTCTCTTCCTCACCATTGTGAGACGTTAGGGGGTTGCTTTCGCACTCAACAGTGATGACTTTCCTAAATATTTTGGGAATAAGTGCAAAAGACTAAAAAATAAAACGCTAGGTTATGATTAAGTTAGATTAAAAAATAAAAATAACTGTTTCGTTTAACTGAACCTTAAACTTAGGATAAAATAAAAATTAAATCTAACACTAGAAACCATTTGATGTTCCAATGAAAATTCTACTAAAGATTACCTGGACCGAGAGCAAAAAGACTTTTAAATTTTATTTATAAATGTATCAAACTTATTTGTCTAGACTGTTTATGCACAGCAAAAACTACTGATTCTAGAAAGCCCGAGTTTCGAAAATATATTTTTTTATAAAGTAAGATTGCGTCAAGGAGGAATTTTTGAAACTTCACATCTAAATTTAAGTGATGATAATTCGTAAAGATTATGATTTTTCAACTATTTTTTTTTATACAAAATTGTAAAACAGTATATTGGGCATTCGCACTAGCAGATAGATTTTAAAAATGTAATTTTATGTAGTGGAATTTTCCATAATCTCAAGACATACAAATTGCTATAATAAAATAAAACGTCATTAAAATCCAGACAGATTACAAAATGCGTTTAGGCACAACGAATCAGCTAGGAACGATAGAATCGAGTTAGTTAGCAGCTAACTGACGTTGCGCGGAGAACGAGTCTGCTGAGCTTTAACTGATTTTTATTACATTCAATGGTTATTGCGGTTTCTAGAAAACTTTATGGGAAATACTTATATATATATTGAGTAATGTATGCTTATATTTTCATTTTATGCAATTCTATTTACCGATGTTTTGAATTAGCAAATTATGCAATGAATCTATTAGGTTGATATATTAATTTGCGATATACGATTTCTTAAACAATACAAATTAAAAATATAATAATTTCAATAAACTATTAAACTCAGAATAAATGTAACACCAACTGTTTCCCGTGAATATATCTACGTAGACTTTAAAAATTTTATTTAGGTATTTAGCTTATATACTTAGCCCCAAAAATATTATTTTTACAGTCTATGTTGACTGAGTCACGTGAAACAGCTGGAAAATAATAAATCATGGAATAAAAGTAGCCTAAGTTACTCCTTATTACATTAGCTATCTGCATGTGGAAGTCCCGTTAAAATTGGTTCAGCCGTTTCAGAGATTAGCTTGAACAAACAGACAGACAGACTTACAAAAATTGTAAAAAATTGTATTTTGGTATAATTACCGTGTATACATATGCAGTTACTAAAAAGCGGTTATTTTAATATTATAAACAGACACTCCAATTTTATTTATTTGTATGTACCTATATAGTTATATTATTGTTACTAATTAAACTGCATACTTAGAAATAAAAACATATATATTTAGAATGGTCAGTCTCTAATGGGAATATCTATAAATCTATTTTTATGTTATATTCAGTTGAAAAGTATATTTGGAAGTACACTTGGTTATAATACTATCAATGCAGTCAAAGAATTGCTCTTACTTACATTTTCAGATATACATCTCTGAATTTTCTTATGAGTCACACACAATATTTTTACATATTAATCACCTATAATAATAATGATTCTATATCAATTCTAGAAACAAACAAGTTATGTCAAGAGATAAAAGCTTACAAACACATATTTTTTAAAACGCTTTTTATAGAATAAACAAAACTAAATTTAATTAAGACAGTCTACAAACTTTTTTTTAAGCGTCGTTGGTCTTGCAAATTAGTTATTTTTTAATTTCTCAGTATTCCAGAAACAGAAAGATGCTTAAATCCTTACAAGTCTAACTAGATTTTCTTATCCGTCTTATTAAAGGCTCTGTATTTAGTTCAACACCTCCTTTATCTGCAATATCCTTATGATCTTAATAAAGATATCGTAATATCTATGTTATCAATTTTGATAATCCCTAAAAGACAAGAAGGTTATTTAAAATTCACATCATAATGTTTCGTCTCGCACGTGACACTTTACCCAAGTGAGTTGATCAACATTTCACGATTCCTCTTTTCTGTTTTTTATTGTTTACTTTGAAACAAGAGATTAAACACAATCAAGTTATAAGGTATCTTATATAGTTTTGATAGAAGAAAAGAATATAATATGAGTTATTTATTAAGTTTTAGGATTAAACTTTATGCTGCAATTGTGAAATATAGTTTATTAGACAAGAACGTGAATTAATAAAATATATTATTTTAATTAAATTACAAGAACAACCAGCAGTTATGGGCAAATTGGCGGCTTAAGTTGAAATATAATTATTTAATTTAAATTACTTTCATAAACAAATTTAATCGACTTAAATTTAATATAAAACTTTACGTCTCTGAATACTAAATTAAAATTTTGTGTTGCTGACACTCATTTATTAGTGGTATTTTGAGAATTGCTAGATTGTAGTGAGAAAGTTCATTTTAAAGTTTGAAATAAATAAAAACTTAAGGTCCCTTGAGATAAACATAAGTTAAGCTAGCTTGCTTGCAATATATTTATTTTATATGAAGTAGTATATCTTTTGGTAAGTCCAGACACATGAAATGACAGGTTTGTTAAATTATAAAATATCCGACTTCTAGAAATAACTATTAAATCTTATTGTTTGTAATTAACATATTGTTGGAATTTTTTTAGGCAAATAAGTTTTTATAATATATTAATTTCTATCTTCACAGTATTTGTGTAATTTCAAATATTATTTAGGATAAATAAGAAAATATTTCGAGAACGAGAATCTTATTACGAATTCAATATAAATAAGAGAGAGATTTTTATATTGAAATGAAAAGGAAAAATCGAATTAGATTGCAAAATGCATTTAAGTACAACGAATCAACGAATACAACAAAATTGAGTTATCTCGCGGTTAAAAGAGGCCACGGCAGTGAATTGGAAGGATTTTATTACGTATAATATTTATTTTTATTAATTTATTATTTATTTAATTTTTAAAAGTAAATTTTACAATTTTATATGTTATGGATGCCATGTCATGTCATAATTCTTACGATAATTGTATTACTTTTATTGTTAAGACATCATTTTAATTTTCACAAAGTTGCAAATAGTATTTATCGTTACTTAATCTTAAATTATTTTCATAATAATTAATTACTTTAGTCACCACGTCTAAAGTCTACGACGTCTAACGACTAAGGTCGTTTTTGTGAAATGTTATTAATTGATTATTAGTTTATTAGTATTAGTTTTAGTAGAGTATTAGTTTTTAGGTAGTTCAAAATTGTGAATGTTCTTAAAAAAAATATAATATATATATATATATATATATATATATATATATATATATATATATATATATATATATATATATATATATATATATATATATACAATCGCAAATATGAGCACCATCCTTAATGAAAATAATTCTAGTTTCCTGTTACATCATCTTAGCAATAAATGCATATGTAAATTTTGAATTAAATTTAGAAAAAAAATGTACGGGCAGGGATTCAAACTCGCAACCTCTGGAAAACCGTCCCATTAACGATATCTATATATTTTTTATATATTTTATTTTTAGCGACATTCAATGTTTAGTTCACTAAATAATATATAATATTGTATTATAATTATATGTTAGTATCGGAGAAGAGGCTACTAAGGTACCTACTAATATGATGTGCTGAGTGACTGACTGACTGACTGTTGAACTGACTTGTGCTAAAGATAATGTAGGTATTGAAAATCATTCAACAATGGATAGAATATCTGTTTGCAAATCTCGTTCTGAATAGTATTATATTGATATGTAGTTTCATTTGTTAATCTTTACACAGCTTTAGTTTCATTTGTTAATCTTTACACAGCTTTTGTTTCATTTGTTTAGCTTTACACAGTCTGACTGAAATAATAATTTTAATTTTAAGTTATAGTTCTTGTATATCAATTTAGTATCAATTTCATATTTTAGTTATTTGATGTCAATTTCATTTTGATCATGGACGTTTTTCAAAGGCTTGCAGGTTCGAGTTCTACTTGTAACGATTTTATTATTGTTTTTTTTTTGTTATCTAAATAACATACTTCAATAGACTATTCGAGGGAAGGTTTTAGAATTAAGAAAATGATTTTGTAGCTGTTCGAGATTGAGAACCATCACGTTACAGAAACTAAAGTAAAATTGGAAGATATTTTGTTATTATTTTACTTTTGAACTGTCCATATGCTTTTATTTCAATTATTTAGATTAGACGCAATGTTCAAAGTTTTGCAAAACCATGTTAAAAAAATAACTAATTTAAATTTATCCAATCAAGTTGAATTAGAACCTGAGAACTCAGATTTAATTATCATTGCACTTAGACCCAAACGTTAATATTTCACACTCCCCATACAATGGTATGATTATCACGGATAATGATCCGTAAGATTCTTTCTTCTGATAAATAAATAACATTTACGATTTTTCTCAAGTAATGACACAGGCAACGGACGCCTCAACAGAATTATTTATATATTTTTTTGTGGCACGAGTGATATATTAAGAAGCTCGCTTCGTAAACGAAGTATTATACTGCAATATAAAATATTTTCCATCAGCTAAAGTGAAACCAAGTCGTTACTGACTAAACTGGATAAGTAAATGCAGCATCTCATTATACATTCAATAGGTTTTGAAAGAAAATCTTTTTTTTATTCTCTGTAATGTATAGCAACTTTGGAATTGGAGAAACTACTAGGGTTTTATATCTGTCTATATAAATGCTTTAGGTTAATGTTCAAATACTATTATAAAATAAAATAACATTATCAACGCATATTATAGAATTAAATTAAATATGCTTGTTAAGTGTAATGGTGTAATAAATTATTTATAACGAACTTTGTTAACACACTCTCAAGTTCTTAACTAACCGACTAATTAAAGCAGTGCTTTCACACAGATCGCTACGTGGAGAATTTAAAGAATTTATGAATTATGCTATAGCGTCCTTCAAAATATACCAACTGTAACTACGAAAGAATAAAGATCAGTATATGTCGACGGGAAGCCACATGTAAAGAAAAAAACACGAAATCAGAGTTACTCAAAAAATATTATTATAGAAGAGTGGAAGTTAATTTAGTTTATAAAAGAATAATTAATAAGAAATAAAATAGCACAGTAGAAGCAAAATCCCAGTACCTAAGTTTTCTTTTTCTCAGTATAGCGAAGCGATGATGAGACAAACAGGGTTTTCTGAGATATAGAAGTCCATTTTTGAATATTTTGAAAGAGATATAATTTCCAACTAGCCACATTTTTTATAAGGATGGTCCCAAAAAGACATAATTTGCACATTTTCCCGCTGTGCTGCTCAGTGATATCCTTATAACAATGTATCCAAAGAATATCCAACATGTCAGTGATTCAGAAGAGCAAATGTCAAAGATAGCACGTGGTTTAATATCAGCGTTTACAAGATTGGCTTCTTACCAAAATCCTTTAAAAACAACCACTACAGAAAATTGTGTGAATGACCAATGAAAATTCTGGTGATTCACTAGTATAAACTTTCTGTACGCAACGGCAACGTTGCTATGAGAGCCGAATGCATCAGTGGTTTTAGAGATGTTCCTAAAATGTTTCAAGATTTTTATATCATTATCTTCATGTATAGGGACTCAAACAGTTCCTATGTCAAACCCTACTATCAAATTGGTGTTGTCGATATAAACAACAGTCTCGAATCTTATGCATATACCAATTTTCACTGTAAATGATTTTAAAATAGTTGCTACATACAGTTACTAAGTAGGTTCCCTCGTAGGAGATCCTACATGGCTCACTATGCAGGCAAATCCTGTTTATGAATTTTAGAAAGCACACACAACTTTTAATAAGTGAGATTTATGACGACTATTTTATGTATATATTTACTCAGCTGTAATCAAGTTATTTTATAATTCGAAACAAGTTAATTAATTACAAAAGAAATAATATTTTGTATTTAATTATAACTTTATGAAATTTAAATGAAGAGTTTTAAAGCCATTTTCATCATCATCATCATCATCATCGGGAGTCCCATGTAACCTCACTGGCCATCATCTTATATAAAGTTAAAAAGGATAACGTTTAAATCATACAATTGTATTATATTATATTCAATCATAATGTTTAAACCATATGTTTTGGTACTCCCCTAGTATTTAAGGATTACAAGAGCATCGGAACTGTATAAGTAAAATTAAAATAAGTAAGAGAAGACAAATCTATCAAATTTACTATAGGAAAGCTTTGAGATAGCTCTGAAGTCCTTGTTATAACTTTGAGTACATTGTACATGTATATTATTTTGTAGTGGTTTTATCACTCAGCTTCAGAAACCTCCGTGATATATAAAATGTATTCACTCACCATGATTTAAATATTGGATATTGATGTACTTAGACATAATACATTTATAGTTAATAGTTATGTTTTTTATTATTATCTAATATTGTGTCATAAAATCCTTCCATGACGAATTTATGTAATTGATATACTTAGTACAGGTGATTCTAAAATATTTTATTATTATGGTGAAATTTAAAATTGTTTCCTTTAATAATCTGTTTTTATTGAACATCAAGAAAAGACTGTACAATAATAAAAATATTTTTAACATTTCGTTTGTTAGTGTGTCAGCATCTTAATGATGTTACAAGGTACGTTCGAGTAACCTTGAAAAGCTTTTATCACTTTGATAAATGTCTTTTTTTATCTAAAGCCCTGTAATTTGAAAGCAATGAAGTGTATTAATATTTTACTTTAGGGACTACATTGAAAAGCCTATTTTGGTACGACATGAAGAAAAATAATCCTTTTGTAAATAATATACCAATTCAATCTGTGAACACAACATCTTGCTTACATATAAGTTACAAGTAGCTTATATTGGTAACAATTTTGTTAATTAATAATAAAAGAGTCTTCAATATTTGCCAAAGAGACCACTTTATTACACAACATTTTTATGATAACATCAAACAACATGACGTGGAAATATTACAATAATGCCATCTTTACTTTGCCTTTTATAAGGTTTTCTACAAAATTGAAATTTATTTCAAGTAAAAGACTTATATGTCATTTGAAAAAAAAAATCTTACTGTATGACAACAAAGTAATTAGGTAACCTAAGTTATTGATAATATTAGTCTTTCAGTACTTGTACCGGGTTCAATGAGATAAAAATGAAATTATTTTAAGGCCAGGTATCCCTACAAAACACATTGTTAGAATTCGTTTTTGAAATAGTAAACATTGAAATTTAAATCTAAAAAAAATATTGTTAATTTTGAGGATATATTACAGGGAAACTACCCGATGAAAACATGATTTAATAAAATTGGCTCGATAGAAAAAAATCACAAAGTTACCTCTTTTCCGTCTTTTTGTCTCCAATTTTTCGGTTTTATTTCTAAAATAAGCGATTAAACATTATGGGTCTTTTACCAAAATAATGTTCATTGATTTCTCGAGGCATTTTACCCGATAGTTTTTTTTTATTCAATCTCTAATTTTTTTAATTAATTATTCAAGCGAAATTCGGTCCACAGAGAGCTCGTCAGTGTCTCGCGAGACGTTGACAAGGTAAGACGTGTATCAAAATTTTGCAGATGCAATTGTGCGATTATCATGACATATATTATGTCATTCCCTAGTTTACAGCAGTCTAGCTTTTTCAGTAGATCATTTGAGACGTGGTTAGTTTACAACTTTATATCACTAAAAATTTGTATAAACACCAATATACACTCCGAGTAGGAATCAAACCCGCGACCGCAGATGCAGCACACGCACCATTAGACCATAGTGTTTTCTGTAAATTACATATGTTGTCTCTCTGACTGTCGATACATTCAACGTGAACTGGCTGTTTAAGCAGATACATCTAGTGCGCGACTTCGTGGTCACGCACCAGATAGACGTCCTGTTAGTACAAGAGACCTTTCTGAAGCCATGTAATCGCATCGCGAATCTCCGTCTCGTTAGGAACGATAGGGCAACCGCGAAGGGGGAACCACCATCTACTACAGAAGGTCTCTTCATTGCACTCGCTCGAACCGCCCCAACTAGTTAACGTAGAAGCGTTATTACTAGCATCCGTCTATCTTTCTCCCAATAAAGGGCCGTCTATCTTTCTCCCAATAAGGGGCTCATCTGGCCCCCCCTTTTTAAAGTGACGCTCCCCCGGTGACGCCGTAATAGCCAACAGGGCCAACAGTATAGACAGACAAAAAAAAATAATAATAAATACATATGTTGTATGTTTTAGCTACAGAATGATTTTGTGATCATAATGTTTTGAATATTTTTAAACCTACTATATTTTACAATCGTACTTATAACATTTATTGTTTCAGTTAATACAAGTATTAAGTACAACAATATAGTTAAGAAAAGGAAAAAAACAGGTTTATTTCTACCACTGCGGCCACACTCCTGGCGAGCGATCCGCCCTGGGAGCTACAGGCGCGGGTCCTCGCCGGAGTGCATTGGCACCGGGTGAAAGCCAGGATCGGGCGGGTTAGGCTCGAGGCAGATCGGATCAAGGCTCTAGCTCACCGAGCCCTGATCCGACAGTGGAGTAGGGACTTAGAGTCCCCGTCGGCCGGTCTTACGACGGTGGGGGCTATTTCCCCGCATCTCGATCGTTGGATCGGCCGGCGGCACGAGACTCTAACGTTCCGTCTAGTGCAGGTGCTCACGGTTAATGGGTGCTACGAGGTGAGGGTGTCCCTAAGTTGATCGGGGCCCCTCGCAGGGGGTTCCGCCGGGGCGACACGGTGAGTGCGAAAGCGATCCCGTGGCGGCCCACTAAGGCGATAAGGTCAACCGTTGGTTTTTTAATGGGTAGCCTTAAAAATGGCAGCGTCTTCTATGCTGCCGGTTAGTCCCACATACACCCTCGGTCATCACCTTCATCATCACAACAAGGTTTATATCTACGAAAAAACAGTACAGAAGAACGAGTACATTAAGTACTGTCTTTGATTTCTTGATATTTGCTCAATAAATAGTATCATATTCCTACATAACTACGAGTAAATGTCAACTCAGATGTACTCGTATAAAAGGACAACGTGTTTACATAAGGATAAGTATAAAGGATAAAAAAAAAAGTATACAAAGTTGTTATTTTTCAGATAACCGATTAAGGTTTCTCGAATATTTGCAGTCTGTTAATTTGCAGTTGCAATCTTCTACTACTAAGTTGTTTTTTTTTTTAATGGCATAAAGTACAGGTCTAAATTTTTTTATTTTGTACAGTTACTTCTTTTAAGTTTCTTTTGAAGAAATCACAACAAATTATTTTAGAACATTTTCAAGATGCTCCTATGTTAAACATCTTAAGAACCAGTTGTTAATTATAAAGCTATCAAGTTATCAAGTAGTAGTAGTTTTTTATTATATTGAATTTATTTTGTGTCCGCGTAATACTATCTTGATATCTTATTCCAATTGCAGCGAAACTGATGAAGGCAATGATGGGCTTATGATTGAAATGATAAATGATAAAGAAGGTTTTTTTCCAACCTGTTACCTGTTGATGACAATTACTTTTTAAGACAATTACAAGAGAAAGCACGCCACAATAATTTATTTAATTGTAATGCAAGTAATTTATGTTTAGTCGATGAAAGAAGAAATGGACTGATATCGTCTTTTAAATTTGAATGCAATATGTGTAAAAAAATTTATATAAATATAGAATGAAAAATAAACCGATACGGGCAGGGATTCGAACACGCGACTACTGGGAAACCGTCCCGCCGCTCTACCAACTGAGCTACCGTATCGCTGTCCACCTCGGTGAATTAAGCATTCTATATGTGCATTCTATGTGTACTACCAAGTAAAAGGCCAGTTACACGTAACAGAACTACAAAAGTGTCTTTTGGCAATATGGGCAGACGAGAATGAGAAAATATACACAGAGTTCATTGAAAAAGATGATTTATTTTGGGACACTAATATGAAACCAAAATTATTAACATTTTATATAAATTGCTTGCTGCCCGAAATCATAGACAGTAGAAATGCAAGAGGTATGCCCATACGAGACATATCAATTCAGAAGGAAAATATGACTGATACAACTAACCGTAAATCTAAAAACCCTGATAAGGAATCAATACCGGCACAAAATATACGCCGATTAAATTTTATTCAGTTTTAAATTACTTTAATTAAGAGTTACCTATTTTATTGTGATTATACATAAACATAATTTAAATTAAATATATAATTTGTTTTATTTTTATTCTATATGTACCACTTACACTTTATTTATTTACGAAAATCAATAACATTATTAGCACATAAAAATATATTAAAAATGCATTAATATTTTGAAATGAAATAAATTATTAAACATGGTTTAGTTCTAAGCTGTGGCGACAGGATGACGTCACGTGGTCGCTATGTGCAATGCCCGCAGCGAGGGCGCGATGTACCTATATTACGCGGGCGGGGGTTGCACTGAATGCCTACTTTTGCAGGGATACCTGGCCTTAAATGTTAGTTAGTCTATGTCATGTTTCCAATTTGGGAAAGGGAGCAAACCCTTGTCGCTTCTGAGCTGGAGGTAGCCTGATTTGGATTCTGCGACGCTTGTGAGTTACAGGCAGGTGGTTGCTGAACAAGGCATGCTTGACATACCGGAACTCTTGCCACACTTGATGAATATAAAATCCCATGTCTGTAACGGCGCTGTGAGACCTCAAGATACTGTTATTGTGTTCTGTGTGCATCTTGTACCATGCGAAACTAAGGTACCGTTGGAGGTAGATGACTAATTAATTAACTTACTGACAACTTGACAGATATCATCACTTCATCATACCGTGAACACGATTGCTTGCTTTGCGATTGATTGCAGGGCGTTCAAAACGTCGGGTTAAATTTTAAATTTAATTATACGCGATATAGATCCGGCAAAAATAGTTTTATTTCTAAAATAACCTATTTAAATAAATAAAATAAGTCAAGTTTACAAATCATGTAAATAAAAGTACTACGATTTATAGAAAAGGGATGTTAAGTTAGCGGAAAATATCATTATTTCAAATTAGCTCTAAATTAAATTTTCATTTAATAAAATATTCATACACGGATGTTTTTTTTCATAATGTAAAAGTTCTTATTAAGTTTGTTCGCAGTAAATAGATATATAAAACAGATCCAATATTGCAAAAAATGTTTGCAGAATTAATATTCTAATTTTAAAATTTTGCGGAATCTCTTATAACATTGAAATATATATTCAGCGATTGGTACTATTAAATTATTTTCATGGCATCCGTATCCACTGAAGATAAGTTTCGATGTTCCAAATTTTAAAAAATACTATTATGTTATGAGATGTGGTGCGATCACCCATGGATCTTTAGGTATAAACAGCTGTAAATGCACTGAAATCCATGAGGGATGAACAAGACTAGGAACGGGGATCGAGGAAAGGATGTTTGACCTTTATATAGCATAAAAAAAATGAACAATTCTTTTGCAGGTTACTTGTTTTGGAAGCTGCATATTATTTATTTACTGTTTATAGTTTTAAATTGCTAATTGACTTATGTCAATAAAAAATGAAAATTAATGACTAATCGCTATCAGTCATTTATTAAGATTTACGCTTAACATACTATTTCATAAAAACCTTTTTGAAAAGGTAACCATCCCCATCGACCGTCCATTGGAAGCTGATACATTTATTCATTTCTAAAGCTATCCAATATTCCCTATAGAAATATAAGTTAATTTAAATTCTCACGTCGTTTCGCTTCGCACGTGATATTCTACTTAAATTAGTTAATCAACATTTATTTTGGTCACAACGTTTTTCAGTCCTGTTGGTTTATTTATTTCATCTAATGTTTGCTTAAATCCAACCGGAATTAATTGAGTTCCGGAACAAAGAACCTCATTCGTTAAAATTAATATCTAAAAATGGTTACTAAAACATAATAATGTTAAAGTAAATTACATTCTAAGTGATTTTACGCTACGCTACATTCTTAACTCTATCGCAATATGTGTGATTGAAATTTATTTGAATTCCGTTCCCACACTTCAGCAGCGTCAGCGCTTTACGACAGGAATACACTTTAAAACTTGATGACTATTTTAATGAGCTGAAAAATACAATGAGCTAGAGCTAATAATTTTTTTAAGAGTGAAAACCGTAATTGACATAATTTTAGGTTATAAGCGAGATGTTACTTAGGAGTAGATAGATAGAGAGCTTCAACCGGACATATTAAAAGTTACATATTTTTCGCGTAAGTACAGTGAGATAAATGTACATTTTATTCATATATTATTGTGCCATGTTTGGGATGACATGCGAGATCAAAGTAACTCTAGTGTATTTTCCGGTTTTATTCAGAACATTTAAGGAACTAAAACTATGACAAGTTTATGAAATAGAAAGATGCAACTCGCACTTGTATAGATTCGTGCAACTTTATTTGCTAATTAACCTTAACAACAACTTATTTTATTAATTAACCTTAACAACTCCGGATATCTGCACTCATAGCAGATTATCCATTAGCAAAAGGTTTTCTATTGTAATTGAAATCTTCTATTGTAATTGAAATCTTGGCTATAATTTTCTGTTACGTTTAAAACACAACCTTAAAGAAATAAGAGCAACATAATTTGTGTGATAAAAAATCTTTAAACTACCACGGTATCTCTATGGGGAAGTACCTAATATTGTATACCCCTGAATATTTACACACAAAGCGTTTTTTAAGTTTTTAATGCCAATATCAAACTGTTAATCGAAGTTTTGGTAAGCCTTCTTATTATGATTTCAATTTCGAAATTAGAATCAATGATTAATTTCGACCGTTACAGTTTGATGGAATGTTTGAAGTAATTAGCTAGGAATATTTATAATAGGAAACGAGATGAAACAAAAAGCTTTGCCAAAACACAATTTTTATAGTATGTATGCTAATGCCAAAACAACAATTTTTATAGTATTTATGCGCCTAGCGGTTTAAAATTTTTAGATAAGATTTATCAGTCGTAAAATCACTATTTCCCAAATCAGACCCTCAGTACTAAGAAAGTGTCTGTTTCCGAATTGTAATAAATTGAATTGAGTGAATACTTGTGTTTTCATTCGATGCGAGTATCCACATCAATTCCCATGGTATATTCGTCATGTCACACGGAGAAGAAAGCCAGGCATATCGCATCTCCGCTATTCATGATGTGACTTATCAAAACTTTCTTATAATAGGTCAAAATCAAATATTTTTAAGAAAATATTTTATAATAAATATTATATGTATGTTCAGTTTCAATTATAATCTACAAATCTTTATTCGAGCCATTTAAAATTTATTATATTAAAAAAAAATATATATATCTTAAATATATATTGGATAAACATTTTTGTTTTATGTTTTTTAGTTCAGCATATTAGTTTCTTCCTCATTTTATTATCTTATTATGTGTTTGTGATTTCCCGGTTGGATTGGCGGTAATATGGATAACCTTGATGCTTGTCCACGTTTAGGGAAAATTGGGAGTCACTGACCTTACCATTTGAATCTGGAGCTCTTGAATACTTTCCAAGGTCCTGGTATCTTTTCCGATGCGGCTATTGTTAGCCTGTTTATTAGTCTTACCTTTGAGGTAATAGTGAGTGGCAAGAAGGGGATGTAAGGTAAGAAGGATGTAAAGATATTGAATATATTAAAAAGAACATTATTTGACTCTAGAGTTATGACACGTGTTAAGACACGAAATTATATTATATGGTGTAATCCCAAGTGTAGTATGTGGGTTTAACATCTTCATGCATTATTTTATGAAATGACGACGGTAGTTACTTGATGACATGACGGAGGACTGCTAACATGTGGGGTTTTTAGCAGGTAACAGTCCGGTATCCTCTGGTACCTACGTACTGGAGTGGTATCCATGAGGATTTCGCCCCACGACAAAAAAAATGGTTTCGCTATTTACATTATAATATAGTTGTGATTGATCTTAATAACTATTACAGTATGTTAAGTAATGTTCTTTAATAACCATAAAATTAAGAATAATAAACCGTTTTTAGAATCAGTTTTATTGTTTTAAAATATCACATCCTACGTTATTTTAGATATATTTCTTAAGTTTATCTTAAAAGTTCGTGGATTATCCGGTAAAATGGACACTAAATCACAATAATGACAAAGATCTTGTATTTATTATCCGATGAAAGTTTGAAGATAATGGAACTTTATCCACGAGTTATAGTTACTGTTGTATTTATTAGTCTGTGCAAAGTGTATTTTGAGGCAATCTGGTTTCCTATAAATATGAACTTTACAAAAATAATTGCTTAAATTCTCGTGAATATCATTTTTTATTTATAGTTTTTAAAAACAAAAATGGACGTACATAATTTAAACATTATTCTATACTTCAGAACTAGAGACATTCTTAAACGTTTCTTGAAACAAATCAATAAGAATAACTTCGGTGACCGAATTACAGACCATTTCCTTCAATATTACGTCACACATAATATATGTTATTTACAAGAAAGTGACAACTAAGCTAAGAGAGGTGGTAGTACTAAAAAATAATCTACCGGGAATTATTTAACAGAGAATTATTCTAAATGCTTATGTCCTTTGATATCCACAGTACATCTAAAATGTTATTTTCTAAAGTAAATATAAATATATTTTCATATTTGTTTGACTAATGGAATGTTCTCTGTTTAATGAGAAAAAAAAATAATATAAATTTCAATCATTCGGATTGCGACTTACCAAAACACCTATATTTGACTGAAATCCAAAATTTGGGAGTTTTCATTATTGAGTCTTAATTTGTAAATGATCATATCATCTGATTTGATATTATTTGAATATATACATTTTCAAAGGTTGCAGGTTCAAATCCTGCTAGTATTAATATTGTTTTCATGATGTGTTCATTCAGACATTTATATTTCACATTTTCAAAAATCAAATTTTCCGTATTGTTTAAAAAGATATCGTTAATTTTAAATATATAATTATAATAATATTTCGAGAAAGTTAAATTTTAATAAATGCTGATATAATCTTGTTTTCCTTCTCAAAATAACCAACATTATAAAATGTAATAAAAAAATTGCAAATGTTCGAGGAATATAATTAATGTTCGAATGCAAACTTCTTGACTTAACGATTAAGCTATTTCTTTTATATTACCAACAAAAATTCATTAATTAAAAAAATATATAGGTATTTAAATTTTACAATTTATTTTCCGCTATTTCACACTCTTGACGAATATAAGCAGATATCGTTAATTTTGATAATGGATGTGTTTCTTTCATTTTGTTTGAATCTCTGTAGTTGTTATATTTTTCTTTTTACAAGAAACGTCAATTTTTCATTTTAAATATTAGTTGGTAACCTAACGCCACTAATCTTTTAAACATGTCTTTAGTATTTTATCTTTTTATACTATAAAATAATTTACTACCGACAAGCACTTTTAAGTAATGTAAGTTAGCAACGTGAGAAATTATTAAGAAAACGAATTTACCAACGACATTTTTTTATTGAATTCGGTGAATTTATAAAAGTTCCCTTTACTTTAATTTTCATTTTTGAGTCAGATACTACCTACATTTATTCATATATGTATTATAATAAGAATTTCATTTTTTTTTCTTGATATTTGAACACCAACGTATATACACCAAAGTTGGTTTAGAATTCCGATATTTGTCTAGTAAGAAAATTATTATTTTAAATAATTATGGGCAATGCCAAGGCCAAAGAGTAGTATAGTAAAAATGTAAATCATAAAAAGTTTCCATTGAACTATCATCTCAACTTTACCGAAGGATATACAATTTTTATTCAATACAAACTTTAAAACTTCGCCCGTCTTTTCATGTCAGCGACTTCATTTTATAAAATGTCTTAACAATATAAGAAAAGAATAACAACATTTTAGAGACTAATATATAGATATAATAAAGGGTTGAATGACAGATGGGGATACGAGACAGCTTGATGGTTCTACGATTCTTGTTTAAAAACAAAACAATAAAATGCAAATGAACAGATAACCATGAAATTTTGATCCATTCATTTGAGTAAATGTGAGTTAAACACGATGTTGTGATTCGTAAAATAAATTTATTTCTATTTGGAGTTTTTCGTAATAATAATAATTCCAAATTGCTATATCTTTATTTTAAACTAGCTGTTGCCCGCGGCTCCGCCCCCGTGTAGGTCGCTTTTCGCGTAATCTATGGAAACAATTTCATAGAACATCATTTTTGCGTAACTTTCACCGTTTTCGCAGCGTTTTTTGTTATTTTTTTACACCTTGCGTTAGAATATTCAAGTTTTAGTAATCATCCCTAATTTTTTGAAAATGATTCATAGCCTATGTTACTCGGGAATAGTGTAGCTTGCCAACGGTGAAAGAATTTTTAAAATCGGTCCAGTAGTTTCGGAGCCTATTCATTTCAAACATACAAAAAAATAATCAAACCTTTCCTCTTTATAATATTAGTATAGATAATATGGGCAAGAAGAATACCTAATAAATTTGCATGTACATTACATAATATTTAGTGTCTTATTGTCTGTATAAGTTGAATGTTTTCACAAATAGCCGCCATCGTCATTTCATAAAATAGTGCATAAAGATGTTGAACACACATACTACACAGCACTTGTGATCAGATCTTATGATATAATTTCGCATCTTAATACATAATCTACTCTAGCGTAAAATGACGTTCTTGTTAATCTATTCCATTTCTTTACATCCTTCTTACGGACATCCCCTCCTCACACTCGCTATTACTTCGATTACAATAACCGCATCGGTGCATTTTTTAATTCCCTCCGGAACACATAAAATAGCAGAAGATACTTGAAAAAATGCTAGAACCTTGCCAAACATTCAAAATCTATAGATTCAAATACTAAGTCCCAATGTTCCAATTATCCTTATCACTAGGCGAGGGACTGGCATCACGTATATTTATATTACGTGTGCTATAATTAATGAATTTGAAGGGCTCAAATAAATATCTGTATAGGACCTTCTTATAGATATAGGATCTTCTGTTAAATGATTAAACCGCCGTTAAATGAATAAGTGCCGACGTCCAGAGTTATTACAGTTAATTAATAAAGTACATCTTCTACAAATGTACAATTATTATTATTTCTTTTATTTTTATCTCCTATTTAACCTAAAACTATGTCAATTGCGGTTTTTAGTGTTAACAATAATTGTACCTCCAGCTCGTAATATTTTTCAGCTCATTAAAATAGTCATCATGTTTAAAGTGTATTCCTGTCGTAAAGCGCTGACGCTGCTGAAGTGTGGGAACGGAATTCAAATAAATTTCAATCATACAGATTGCGATAGAGTTAAGAATGTAGCGTAGTGTAAAATCACCTAGAATGTAGTTTATTTTAAAATGATTATATTTTAGTACCTATATCTTATTTGCTTTTACAAACTCCGCTGTAATCATATTTAAATATTTAGCGAATGAGGTTCTTCGTTCAGGAACTCAATTGTGACCAAAATAAATGTTGATTAACTAATTTAAGTAGAATATCACGTGAGAGGCGAAACGACGTGAGAATTTAAATTAACTTATATTTCTGTAGGGAATATTGGATAGCTTTAGAAATGAATGCATCAACTTCCAATGGACGGTCAATGAATATAGTTAAAGGTTTAAATATTTTTTATGAAAAAGAATGTTATGCTGGCAGTTATTAATCCTATCTTAGTAAGTAATTAAAAAAAATATACTTTAAATGAATATAATATAGCTATCAAAACAAGTAAACTGCAAAGTATTGCTATTAACAGAATAGTATTTTTTAGACAATATTTGGGCCCTTTAAATCATCGCAAGTTATTTTCAGTTAAAGAAATATTTCAACGTTATTAAATATTTGGTTTAATTTAAAAATAAAGTATTTTTAAAATCATATTCTGCAAAATTGGATCTGTTTTGTATGTATTATTTGTAGGTATATATATTTAATCTTCGCGAGCAATCTTAATAAGTTATTATGTACAAAAACATCCTTACATATATTTTTAAGGAATAGTATATATTTATTTATTTGAAACGAGAGCTTATTTTAAATATTGGTATTTATTATCTGACAACTTAACATTCTTATCCTGTAAGCCTTAATACTTTTAATTTATATGATTTGTAGACTTAGCACATCATTTTTAATGAACATAATGTCAACATATTTAAATGATCTGTCATTTAATTTAATTCTATTTATTTTATCAACTTCCTTTTTTACCCTACCATAAAAAAATATTATATGTACTGAGTTTGACGGTTAAATTAAATGAGTAATTGTTCGCGTTAGAATATTATAATAAAAAGTAATACTCGTACATTCGTAGCGTATAGTGGGTTCTTTTATAACTAAGTTGTCTTTTAGTATTGCTTATGTTTTTATAGTTATTAAGAGTTTATATTAAGACAACTTAAAAACTATTGAGCAAACTGAAAAAACAATATGTTGCCGTAGAATTTATATTAACAATTTAATTTAAAATTTCTAGGCACTTGTTTAATGTGAGCATTCGAATTGGCGGCTTCAATGAGAGAACAAATATATTAATTTTTTTTTTTGTGCGGGTTTAACAGAGAAAAAATTATTAACAACAAAGAAAAATTTAAAAGACGAAATAACTTAGATTAAATTGTGCAACTAGCCTCTCATTGGAACATCGACGCGACGTGGAGTAAACTCCCTTTCCATAAATTGGGTACACGACATAGACTACCATGTTTAGATTAATTTCTTATGTACCTCATTGAAGTAGCTTTATTTTTTTTTCATACAGTGCATTGATTTCATATTTTCACTACTGAATAATTACTTTTTTTTTATCAAATAAACCTCAATTTTGTACAAAACCTTATAAAAGGCAAAGTAAAATAGCATTGTTGTAATATTTGTGTCATGTTGCATCGTGTTGTCAAAAAAATTGTGTGTAATAAAATTCTGGTTTCGGCGGATATAGAAACCTCTTTTATTAATAAACATCCTAACAATAATATAATCAATTCAATAAATTATTAATTTAAAAATCAGGAAAATAGTTTTAGAGCACACAAAGTTTACTCCAAAGTCGATTTAGAATTGACTTCTTTAAATCTATCGTCGTATCCACAAACTGATAAAGATTTTAGGTTTGTCCCTTTTTATTCTAGTATTGAAAATAATTCTTAATTAAATAAAGCTAAAACGATTGAAAGTTTGAACGAAAAAGTAGGATTTGAAAAATATATCGGCATTTGATAGTCTATTTATTTAGCTATCACAGATCAATGATCTCCAAGATTACTGAATGTCTGCTGTCTGGCTGCTGTTTCTCAAAGCACTGTTGCCTGTATTCTGACTGTAATTTAATGATTTATCTATTTGTCTGTCTGCTACAAATCTGCCTGTCTCTCTGTTAGGTTTTATACTCGAAATGTTTATAAAAAAATATTATTTTTAAGGTATGGTAGATATTTTTGGTAAGGTTGCCGAAAAATTGTTTAGTGTTCTTTATTTTATAAATTATTTTTAACCCCCGACTAAAAAGAGGGGTGTTATAAGTTTGACCTATATGTGTGTATGTGTGTCTGTCTGTGGCAATGTAGCGGCCAAACGCGTGAACGAATTTGAATGCGGTTTTTTTAAAAATCGAAAGCTGTGTTTGTCGAGATGGTTCTTAGCTATGATTGGTTGAAATAAAAACAGTCGTCTCCAAGATATTGATGTTTTATTGGTATTTGGTTCTTATGCAATAATTAACTGTTCCCAGCGGCTTCGCCTGCGCTATATAGTAAAAAAAGCCTTGTTATGTAGGCCAAAAGGTTTTTACACTTATTTACTCAGGTAAAGTACTTTATCAGGGATACTTGTTGCCCGTTACTGGGTCCACGTAGACTGTAAAAATATATTTATACGGCTTTTGATCGTAGTCATAAAGAATCACGGGCAACAGCTAGTGATAATATAAATCCCTCCATCATAGTGTTATTAGTGATTGTAAATTATGTTAACTCTAAATGTTTATATTTATAAATATTCGTGCATATATGTATATACCTATATGAAAAAGTGTTGAATACATTTATAATTTATTACATTGTCCAAATTTTCACGCGAATCCTTATTTTTTCTCGTATTAAATAAAACCTATGTTCATCAGAGGGATATTGTAGGATTCTAATGCTATTTTTTTTTTTAAATTGGTCCAGTAGTTTCGGTCCGTTAGTTTAAAACTTTAGAATTAATACATATATAAAATTATAAGAGAGTTACTTATTTAAATTTAAATGGATATAGTCTTTATATAGAAATAATATAATCCGTCCTTGCAAGACCTTTTTCTGTAAAACATTTAGGGTGACTGCATATTATGTAAGACAAAATAATTAACTTATAAAAATGCAGACAAAAAAGGAAGTGAAAATAATTTTAGATAGCTTTATTTGTAATGTATGTTTCATTTTTCATATGCTTAAGGACAGAATTTAACTTGTCATAAAATGCATCAGAAATCTTATAATTTTTTTTATCTATTGTCGAGATGAGAACCAATATGTATGTTTGATTTTAATAATACTTCTAAAAATTAAATAAATCTTTAAATATAATATTGTATTATAAAATTTTAATTGACTTATCATCTAAAAGGAGCCTTTAGCGCTGGCTTCGCAAGACAAGTAAAAATAATTATGTTAAATTAAATTTTTTAAGCGACCGACTTATCATTTTAGGGATTTGTGGAAGGATATTTTTAAATAAAAGTGTAAACCCTAAAGTATATAACGAGTTCTGAATGTACAGTGCAGGATATACAATTGTATTATTTAAAAAATAATTATTAATAACTTTATTATACACTAATATGTTTTCAATTACAGAGGGATTGAAATTATAATCCGATTTTTAAAAGTGTCAATAGTTTTACACAAACGAACAAACACATGACTGTGGATTGAATTTGTAAAAAAATATTTAAGGTTGATTCAAAACTTTGATTATTCATCTATTTATTTATTTTTTATTTATGTACAGACAGAAAGAATGTATGATATACTTATTATAACATAGATTCGTACAAAGGCACTGCTGATTTAAAATTAGTTCTCTTAAACTAGAACTAGAACAGAAGACTTGTGAAAAGAGAGTCTAAAATGAGTGTCAGTAGGTATGTGTGTAATAACCAATTAAAAAAAAACCATAATAAATTAAAAAGTAAACAAAAGAAATTACAAATAATGACAAATATTAATCGAAATGGACAGATAGCGTTCAATTATTGGTTTTTATCCATTACCACTAGCTACCTTAAAAGTATTTTATCTCATGTTTAAACTTCAAGAAAGTTTTTTTTATATTTGCATATACGAATATATGAAGACGAAAATCCGATGTAACCTTTGAGGAATTTAACACCATTAAAGTTAAGGAAGAATAATAATTTAATGACGCGGTATACAATCTGAAGCGGAAGAAAGATGCAACATGACGTTTGAGAAAGACATCTTTAATTTTATATTTAACTGTATTAATAGAAATTATGTTTAAAATTCGTATATTACACTAACCAAGCTCGGAAAAGTTGATCAATCATTTTGATCGGAATGTTTCGGGTTTGATATTGTTTCAATGCTATCTTACAATCACATTACGATCGTAGGTATTGTTTATGCTGCAGATAAAATTGAGTGTATTCAAAATAAAATCAAATAATTAAAAAACCACCTCAAAATTTTGTATTAACTTGATTTCCGTTTTGTTTATTATTTCACTATGTTGTATATTAAACAAAAACAATAATCAAATTACTTTCTGGTAGTAATAGGTGAAATATGAAGGTGAACCGTACCTTTTAAATAACTCTACAATATTTATTTATTTATTTATTTATTTAATTCTTTATTGCACAAAAAAAAATATGTACAAAAGGTGAGCTTAATGCCACTAAGACATTCTCTACCAGCCAACATTAGGAAGTACAGGAGAGGTTGTGGTAGGTGTGCAAAAACAATAATAATAATAATAATAAAAACTACAGAAAAGCACAACAAAATTCTTAAGAAAAAATAATAATAATAAAAAATATAATTATTATAAAAATACGGATACAAATAAATATTAAATTAACGCGTAAGGATAATTGATATTCTTCTATTCAAATCGATTTAATAAGGTAAATCAATGAAAGACTTAAAAGTAATAAAATGCTGAGTAATTAAATAATATTAACATGGAAATGAATAGACAATAACATTAAATGGTTATATTTAATAAAGGTATAAAAATATACAAATAAAGTATATTTTATAAAATATTATACTAAAATGCCAAGTATGATAAAGAAAGAGGCTAATTATAAAAAACGGTATAAGCTCACGAAAAAAAAAAGAGATATTATTTTAGCAAACATAATATTAAAAAGCTTATTTAACTATAAGGTTTAATATTCATAAAAATACTGAATATTAATTACCTTCATTATATGTAATACGTACTATCAATTCGTACTATCAATATGAGCTATCAATTCGTACTATCAATACGTACTATCAATACTTACTATCAATATCAACTATCAATACGTACTATCAATATGTACTATCAATATTAACTATCAATACGTACTATCAATAATAACTATCAATGCGTACTATCAATTTTAACTATCAATATGTACTATCAATATTAACTATCAATACGTACTATCAATACTTACTGTCAATATTAACTATCAATACGTACTATCAATACGTACTACCAATACGTACTATCAATACGTACTATCAATATTAACTATCAATATGTACTATCAATATTAACTATCAATACGTACTATCAATACTTACTATCAATATTAACTATCAATACTTACTATCAATATTAACTATCAATACGTACTATCAATATTAACTATCAATTCGTACTATCAATACGTACTTTCAATATTAACTATCAATACGTACTATCAATACTTACTATCAATATTAACTATCAATACGTACTATCAATATTAACTATCAATACTTACTATCAATACGTACTATCAATACTTACTATCAATACGTACTATCAATATTAACTATCAATTCATACTATCAATACGTACTTTCAATATTAACTATCAATACTTACTATCAATACGTACTATCAATATTTACTATCAATATTAACTATCGATTCGTACTATCAATACGTACTATCAATATCAACTATCAATACGTACTATCAATATGTACTATCAATACGTACTATCAATATTAACTATCAATTTTAAATATCAATATGTACTATCAATACGTACTATCAATACTTACTATCAATATTAACTATCAATACTTACTATCAATACGTACTATCAATACTTACTATCAATACGTACTATCAATATTAACTATCAATTCGTACTATCAATACGTACTTTCAATATTAACTATCAATACTTACTATCAATACGTACTATCAATATTAACTATCGATTCGTACTATCAATACGTACTATCAATTCGTATTATCAATACGTACTATCAATACTTACTATCAATATCAACTATCAATACGTACTATGAATATTTACTATTAAAACGTACTATCAATACGTTATTTCTGTTCTTACCTGAAATATATAAAAAAAAAAATAGTTTCAAAAAATGTCTTTCCGCAATAGTAGGAAATTAAGTGATTAATAACTTTATTTGTTAAATGATTGGAATTAAATACAACACAAATTGTACAGTGAATCCCATATATTCCCGAAAACTGCATCCAAATCGCTTAATCCGTTTCTTAGATTAGAGTGCATAAACATACAGATAAAATGAAAAACCATTGTTTTGAGATTTTTTGCTCTTATAAAGGCTCCCCATCTTTATTTTTTAAATATTTTCCATGTATTTATTATTTGTACATACCATACCATTTTATTATATGTACATATCAAGTATTATTTGACTCTTAAGTGTTGAAAGTACACGTCAACGAAACATCCATGTAACAAAAAGCTTTTGAATTTGAAAGTTGCAAAAATTGAGGATGTTTCTCTGCATTTGAAGCTTTTTTATCCGTTAATAGGCTTTCAAAGTAGTTACTCTACAAGCGTACTCACTTGCCTTTATTTTAAACTTCTTACGAAGTTATTTAATTTTAAACTTTTTACTACATGCTTACTGCCATAAGAAGCGCTATTACATTTCATGTAATACTCTATTTTAAGAAGTAATCTTTAAAGGTTTAATATTTTTTTAATCCACGCCTCTTTTCTAATTTCTGAAACTTCTATTATAAGTTTCAGATAAACCAACAAGCTAAGTAATTATATTAATTTTGTTAGATAAATTAAAATATTATTAAAGATGTTCATGTAAGTTAGACTATTTGTGTATTTTTAAGCTATTGCATAGCTTCTATCGCAGGCCGTGAGCGTGGAGACCGAATCCAAAAATTCCGTAACAAAAAAAACTAACACCCCCCACTCCGCACACTACGAAGCTTTTGAAATGGGTCCTTGTTTAAAAAAAAGTTCATTTGATATTAACTAAGATAGGTATGAAATTAATAATTAAATGTACAAAAACACAGTTCACTTAGTGCGACTACTGTAAAATAATTTTTTTATTTTAATATATGTCTTGTTGGTCATAAAAGTTTAAAAATATCTATATTGACAAATTAAGTGCAATGTTAATTTATCAAATTTCATTGTAAATATCTTTAACAAAATGGTTTTCCAGGGGTCACGGATTTGAAGCCGGTCCCGTATTTTTCATTTATTTTTCATTGTGGATTTAATTTAAAATTTTAATATAAATTTATTGCAAAAAAAAAATACCAGGAAACTTCAGGACTATTTTCATTTCATATGATGCTCATATTTGTGATAAGATTTATATTCGATATTAATAATTTTTAAGCACATTCACAAGCTTTTTAACAATGTTTTATTACTTAACTAAAACGCGAGCAATTGATAAAAGTTCTTAATCTTTTTTAAGTATGGCTGAAGTATTTTTGTATTATCAAAATAATAACATGAATTATAACATGATATGACATCTATAATATAATAAATTGTAAGATATACATATTTAAATAAATTAAATATGTAATAGACAATAAATCAAGTAAAATAAGTATTATACGCAATAAAATCCTGCCAACTCGCTGCTGTGGCCTCTGTTGACCGCGGGGTAACTCAATTCTGTCGCACTGATTCGTTCCACCTAATGATGATGCGTTTTGAAATCTAATTCCATTTTTCCTTTTCATTTAAATATAAAAAAATATCTCTCTTATTTATATTGGAATCAATTTATTATAGATTTCTATCTTCATAGTGTTTGTGTAATTTCAAATATTATTTAAGATAAATAAGAAAATATTTCAAAACAAGTCTTATAATATTTGAAATTACACAAATACTATGAAGATAGAAATCAATATATTATAGATTTCTATCTTCATATTATTTGTGTAATTTCAAATATTATAAGACTTGTTTTTCTAAAAACATTTAACAACAGTATGAAATTAAAAAAAAATAGTTTTTTCTAGAAGTCAGCCATTTTCTCATTTAACAAACCTGTCACTTCATGTGTCTCGACAAAGCAACTGCAAAAATATATTTTACTTCATATAAAATAAATGTAATGCAAGCTAGCTCGCTAAACTTACCCTCAAGAGACCGCCAATTTTTATTAAATTCAAACTTTAACACGAACTTTTCACCTCATTCAAGTAATTTTCAAAATACCTTTAATAAAAGAGTATCAGAAACATGAAATTTAAATTTTATATTCAGAGACGTAAAGTTTTATATTAAGTTTAAGTGAAAGCGATTTACCAATTTTAAGTGAAATTGGATAGTAAATTTGTTTATAAAAGTAATTCAAACTAAGTAATTGTATTCCAACTTAAACTGGTAGTTTGAACATAATTTCTTCATCTTATTGTTAATTAAAAATAATATATTTTATTAATTTATGTTGTGGTCTAATAAAATATATTTTACAATTGCAAAAAAGTTTAATCTAAAAAGTTAATAAATAACTCATATTATATTCTTTGCTCCGTTAAAACTATATGACATTCGTATTAAATAGCATTGAAAGATACCTTACAACTTTATTGTGATCAAATCTAGTGTTTCAAAGTAAACAATAAAAAACAGAAAAGAAAAGAAACTAATACTCCAACAATCAATCAATAACATTAAAAAAAAACTGACCTCAGTCGTTAGACGTCGTAGACCTTAGATGTGGTGACTAAAGTGTTTTTATATTATCAAAATAATTTTAGAATTATGAACAATAAATATTATTTACAACTTTGTGAAAATTAAAATGATGTCTTAACAATAAAAGTAATACAATTATCGCAAAAATTATGACATGATATGACATGGCATCCATTATATATTAAACTGTAAAATTTTCTTTAAAAAAAAAAAAAAAATAATAAATTAATAAAAATAAATATTATACGTAATAAAATCCTTCCAATTCGCTGCCATGGCCTCTTTTAACCGCGAGATAACTCAATTTAGTCGCGCTGATTCGTTGTACTTAAATGCATTTTGCAATCTAATTCGATTTTTCCTTTTCATTTCAATATAAAAATCTCTCTCTTATTTATATTGAATTCGTAATCAGATTCTCGATCTTGAAATATTTTCTTATTTATCCTAAATAATATTTGAAACTACACAAATACTGTGAAGATAGAAATTAATATATTATAAAAACTTGTTTGCCTAAAATCTTTTACCAACAGTATGTTAATTGCAAACAATAAGATATAATATCACACATTTTCTAATTTAACAAATCTGTCATTTCATGTGTCTGGACTTAGCAGCTACCAAAAGATATACTACTTTATATAAATTAAATATATTGCAAGCAAGCTAGCTTAACTTATATTTATCTCAAGGGACCTTAAATTTTTATTTATTTCAAACTTTAAGATGTGCTTTCTCGCTACATTCTAGCAATTCTCAAAATACCACTAATAAATGAGTGTCAGCAACACAACTTTCTAATTTTGTAATCAGAGACGTAAAGTTTTATATTAAGTTTAAGTCGATTAAATTTGTTTAGGAAAGTAATTTAAATTAAATAATTGTATTCCAACTTAAGCCGCTAATTTGCCCATAACTGCTGGTTGTTCTTGTAATTTAATTAAAATAATATATTTTAATAATTCAAGTTGTTGTCTAATAAACTATATTTTACAATTGCAGCATAAAGTTTAACCCAAAAACTTAATAAATGACTCATATTATATTCTTTTCTTCTATCAAAACTATATAAGATACCTTATAACTTGATTGTGTTTAAATCTTGTTTCAAAGTAAACAATAAAAAACAGGAAAAAGAAAAACGTGAAATGTTGATCAACTCACTTGGGTAAAGTGTCACGTGCGAGACGAAACATTATGATGTGAATTTTAAATAACCTTCTTGTCTTTTAGGGATTATCAAAATTGATAACAAAGATATTACGATATCTATATTAAGATCATAAGGATATTGCAGATAAAGGAGATGTTGAACTAAACACAGAGCCTTTAATAAGACGGAGATGAAAATCTAGTTAGACTTGTAAAGATTTAAGCGTCTCCCGGTTTCTGGAAGACTGATAAATGAAAAAATAACTAATTTGCAAGACCAACGACGGTTATATTAAAAGTTATAAAAAGGTTAGTAGACTGTCTTAATTAAGTTTAGTTGTATTTATTTTAAAATAAGTGTCTTAAAAGAATTATTAATTGTAAGCTTTTATCTCTTAGCTTGACTTATTTGTTTTTAAAATGATATATATGCACAAATATTTTGTGTGACTTATAACTAAGCTCGGTGATAAATACCTACCTTAAACTAAAAATATTCGTTTTTTGACTGAAATTATACTGTTATAACCAAATAACCAATAGATTATCAAATTAAAATGGATCTATAGATGTTTGGTTTGAGTTAGCTCTAAATCTGGATGAATATCAAAGCCAAAGTCTCGATGAGATCGGAAATATTTAATTTCTATAGTCATTGCTCCATATAAAAGCCTAGTATAGCGAAACATTATTTCATAAGAAGAAACCTAGTAACAAAAGGAAGAGTAACAATAAAAATTGCTCCCAATACTTTTTCCTGTTTTTTTTTATTAGATTTTCCTAATACTTGCCATGAATATCTTAAATAAATATACTAGCAATTTAAACTAATATTTTTTTATTTACTTTTGTGTCTTCTTTTTATGTAAATATTTATGACTGTATTCAATAAGTATTAAAGTTGTCAATTAATTTGATACAGTAAGACAGACAGTAGAGACAATAATCACAAAAATATTTCTTATAGAAAATCGAGAGCTTCTTAAATCTTTTTTACAGATAATCAGACGTTTTCATAATGCTGGGTCATTCATTACATCCTACAATTATTAGTTTTTCTTTTCCCTCATCTACACTTTAAACGTAACATCAATCTGATAATACTGACATCATAAAATATACTTTATCATTAATGCAATAAGAGCTATATTCTAATATGATTAACCAGTCATTTGAGGTAAACTGCCTCTTGTCAATTTCATTTGGTTCGCAAATCAGTTTTACCTGACTTCCTCGTTGTATAAAGATTAAGTTATGTTTCTTCGAAATGTTTATCGGGAAAAATAAACTCATAAAACAAAATAAATTTAATTCACTCTAGTCTTGTAAGTCTGTCTCGGATTTTTTTTATGATATTGTTGAATTATAATAACAAACAATATGTTTCAAAGTATTATTTAATTTGATTATTCGAAAGCACATAAGTTTACTAACTTGTCGATTGTTTTTAGTTAATTATTATAAATAGAGTTATTACTCTTGAAATGTTTATTATAGTAATAGAAATAATATAATTTGTTTTGCCATTATTCTGCAGGATTATTTTAGAAAGAGGACTAAGAATCTATCGTATAAGAGAGACACAAA
Source organism: Napeogenes inachia (assembly GCA_959347355.1). Taxonomy (NCBI): domain Eukaryota; kingdom Metazoa; phylum Arthropoda; class Insecta; order Lepidoptera; family Nymphalidae; genus Napeogenes; species Napeogenes inachia. Next base: position 7,629,820 of record OY365795.1, on the reverse strand, counting down.
AATCGTATAAGAGAGAGACAAAATATTAAAATGCATTGGCCCGTTGATAACTAAAAAAAGTACTTAAATAATTCATTGTATGATTTACCGGACACAAGCAGATCTGGAAAAGGAACAGAGTAAATTTTTTATCTCATAAATAAAAAAATAAGTCTCTCAAAAAAAAATAAAAATATCTCATAAGTAAAAAGTCGCACATTCGTAAGGCTTCCTAATAAAAGCCAAGTATTACCCCCACCACCTTAGTAGGACGTCAAGGAATCAATTTCAATCTACAGGTAGATGAAGGTACCTAAATGATTTCTAAAATAAATTTTACACTCGAAATAATATAAAAACTATTAAAAGTTTAATACTAAGAAAAATCATTTACCTAGTATTTGATGATAACTGAACTTATTTATAACTTTATTCAACTACGTTTCATTTTAGACAAGTAGATAACTACTTTATTTAATTAGGAGAATACAGGTTACTCGCGTACTCTCGTTTCTCAATATTTAAAGCTCTGGGTACGGAGTACATTATGTGATTTATCGGGAAAACATCAATGTATAGTTTTGGATTAGGGTAAATTTTATTATCTTTTAGTTTAGCATCTAGTAGTTTCTAATATTTCTAGATAGTGTTTCTAAGAGATAGTATATTTAATTATAGGAGTGTTAAAAAATAAAAGTTAATTCTTTTTTATTGAATTTATAATATTTGATAAAACAAAAACCTGTAAAATTTATTTTTACATAAACATAAATATAACTTCACTCCAATGATAAATTATATGAATACAACTTTAGTAACGGCAAATTCATCTTAAATTCATTATTCAAAATCCAATGCATGACAAATCATCAACCATAGATTCGAAAGCTCTATCCTATATTGAATAAGAAGATGCGTTTTATTCCTTATTCAGTTTATTTTCTAACGACTTGGTTCTACTTAAGTAATTGGTAGATGTTTTATATTGCAGTTGTAATCTAGCGGAATATATATAAAAATGGCCCACGTCATAAAAATAAATGCATTGCAATTCAAACTTTATCTAATTATTCAAGTCTTACCGTCAATTAAATATTTTATTATTTACTGGATTTTATTTCTATTTGGAATTGGAAAGTTCTTATGATTATGATTTATTAAACTTGAACAAAGAAAATTTTGTATATAAAAGAAATTATCTTGAATAGCAATAAATAAAATATCTTTAAATATGTTAGTCATGTAATATTTACTAAAATTCATTAAGGGAAGTAACACGATAGCTCAGCTGTGAACGCAACTCCTTGCTCCTTGATTGTGTTTCAGAGGTCATAGATGCGAGTCCTGTCCGTTCAATTATTTTTTGAATTCTACACTATAATGTTGTTATGATAAGTATCTAGATAACGTGTTCTATTAATGTTATCCTGATTTAGTGTTTATATTAAGAATATGTTTTACTTAATGTAGGTATATAATAATAATGTTGCAACTCTTATAAGTATTTCATCTCATAATTTAAAAATAATAAGATAAGAATATATTCTCAGCTAAAAAAAAATAAACGTTATTTAGATTTTTTTTTTATCACCTTTGTCTCAAATCGAGATGGCAGATTCGAAGTACATTCAATTAAGGTTTAAAAGCTCTGCCTGTCTTGGATTCGAAAAATTATTGGATTGCCCCAAATACCATTTTAAATTGTAGTATTGGTTAGTGCAACTCTCGGGACTCTATCTTTTATTGAAACATAATATTGCAATCTTTCTTTAGCAGAAACTTTGTTCTTTTATTGCAAATACTTAAACATTTCATCGAATCTTCACATTGCAATAAAAAAACATCAAGTGAGCTGGATAAGTTTATTCATCGACATATATACAAAGATTTCGTAAATTATGATAGTTACAACATTTATAACTGAAAAACGGATGTAGCGATTTTAATTTGTTTGTTTTTAATATCGTCTTAGATCCGACTAGCAAAAACTCGGCCTTTTACTCCATTTACTTTGAGATTCCCATTCACTCATTTCACTCATTTTGGAGAGATTTATACAATATAACAAGTTAGCCTGTATACTATTTTTACATATATAATAACAAGTTAGCCTGCATTTATAATTAAAATTGTTTTTGCAACTAAAGTGGTCAGTGCTGAAAGGATAGAAAAAATAATATAAAATAGTTATATTCCATAAATAACACCCTAACATTTGTTTTGTCACTCCCCTACCTGTGCTCAAAGAACTCTCGGAACTGTATAAAAGTAATCAGTATAAGCACATCAATTTACTATAATGACGTAGGAGCTTTGACACCACTCTGAAGTCGTTGTCGTAATAACTTTGAGAGCTTTGTAGACCATTGGCGTATATTTGACAAACAGACATAAATGAAAACGTTTTTCCTTGCCTTTATTTATATAATTCTTCTGTACTTGTGTTTATCACTGACATTTTTAAGGAGTTAGAACAATTCTAAAACAACTTGCGATATTTTTTAAATATAACGTGAAATAGCTAACTAACAAATCATGCTAATATCATATCATATACTTACTCTGGCCATAAATAGTGCTACAATTAAAAATAAAAAAATAATAACTTTTGAATTTGGAATCTGACATTTTTATACGATTGTTCATTGTGTTTTCTAATTTTGGCGCCAATAAATTGTGCAATATTTTGCGATATTAAAATTCGATAGATACATACAAATAATACAAATTAAATTTTACAGTAAAGTCAAAAATAATATCATCTAGTGTTCTTTTAAAACTACCTTAGTGACTTGCCAGATAGAGATACTTAATATTTTATTGCCTGACATATCTCACTACGTATAATGTTTTGAAATCGATGTATGCTGTGTTATCATACTTATATGTAATAGACTTGGTTATTATTAGTTGTAGATTAGATCAGTTGTAGAATAGTTAAAAAAAATACGTAAAGTTCGATAAAAAGAAACAATTGCCACAGGGAAATATTATGACATTATATCATAGATAAAATTATCATTATATTATAACTGCCATAGTTTTCATATGAGCAATAAATTTAATTAATACTTTTTGATTTGAGACCTAACTTTTCATCTGTTGACTGAAATGGGCATGTACTCATAGAGTCCCGTTTGGAAGAGTAGAGTACATAAGGGTTATGGTACAATCTAGAAATACTTTTTTGTCCATACTATACCAAAAGACTTTCTGAAAAAAAAAGGATCTTGATACATATAAAACTAATTAACGTCAAAGCAATTAAATTCTATATATCCTCATATATAGCATTGAAATATTAGATTTTAAAAAAGTAGTTCTGGTTGATTTAGACAAACAGATCATGAATAGCCAGGAATAAAAATTCCAAAATAATTCCGGGTGAAAATTCTGTGCTGTGGATGTGTGACGTAACGAGGTGTGTAAAAATTTGCAAACGAGTGCTTGATACCGCTGAAACGTTCCAAGAAAGTTGACTGCGATTGTACAAACACGCCTAACATCAAACGCCGGACTACATTAGGTACATAGCTTTTCAAAAGTTTACCATAGCCAGGCCTAGTAAAGTAGCATGACGAACACAAGATATAGATGTCAAAAAAAAACGAAATGTTTGAAACGTTTCTCAAGACATAACGAAGTGGAGGCGGTACATAAAGAAGGTTATGCTTCATCAACATATGGGAATATTAATGGCGTAGGATAGAGATAAAAAGAGACATTTTATGCATTTATCAATAATTTTGCATTTTACTTATTTTGGTAGCTATGTTATATTATTTTGTATATATATTTTTTTAATTAGTTAACGCCACATACAATTTCATAGTATTATATTTGGACTCGTAACCACGCTTATCGAGTGTCCATTTGAAGCCGAAATTCCCTATAGAAATACGTTACCTCAATTTCTCACGTCGCTTGCCTTGAACGTGACATTTTACACAAATTAGTTGATCAACATTTTATTTTGGTCACAATGTTTTTCAGCCTTATTGGCTAAAAATATTTGTACAAATTTAAAAAATAAAAAATAATATTATATACACGGTTAAATAAAGGTAGAGAAAATAAAGAACATTAAACTCTATTTCAAACATATTTTTAAAATGAAAAATGCCTTTTACAACAACAATTTTCATTCAGTATTCTATTAGATTCCATTAGAAAAATTAAATACAACATAAAGAAACCCCGATACAAAAGGACCTCTAATAAAAATAATATTATTATGTACTTATTGAAGTCGTTGCATCGGGGGACCGCTTAAAAAAGGAAGAAATTAAAATGTAAGTAAGTTACCAAGGTAAATAAAGAAATTACGATACCGAATCGTATAGTCTAAGTCCTCAATGATTAACTTCGTAATTTTTTTTTCTGCCTTTTAAAGTTATGTTAGTGTTTTCATTATTGTACTAAATGAACATACGGACCCACAAATTTCAACTTGTCTATATTGCATAATAACCTTTTAACCACATAAAAAAACTTCAATATCTTGACTATATGTACGGTGATATACCAAACTATATCACCAAACGTAGTTAAGAACCATTTTGACAAACCAGGCTTTCGATTTAAAAAAACCGCAATCAAATCCGTCCACGCGTTTGACTGTTAGAGTACCACAGACAGACACACAGATACACAGATCGACAGGTCCAATTTATAACACCCCTCTTTTTGAATCGGGGGTTAAAAACAGCTTTACTTAAAATTCATCTTGGAAATTTTTTCGTCGATACTTTTTGAATAGTACATTTAGTTACAAAATTTAAGAGTAAAAGACTGTTATTAAATTAATAATGTAAAAATTACTTTAAAAAAAATTAAGAAACAATTATAAGGAATCCATTTCATAGTATATTTTACTAAACCAGCAAGTAAGATACTCATCTTACCATATGGCTCTTTCATTAATTTTTCGGATTTTTAATTTATTTATAATTTTCTCACACGACAGTTTATTTTTTCATGATCTTCTCGGTACGAACTCGACGCTACGTGGAAATATTAAGCTGTGTATTAATTGTTATATTTTATCGAGAAAACAAAATAGCAAATACTTGAATGCTACAAAAAACCATGACGTTATTTTGGGTGGTTTAAATATGTTATTATGTTATAGATTTTTGTGCAACGTATTGCAAAAAATTAGCATAACAGGAAAACCGGTATATTTATTTAAACAATATATAATTAATTTATATTTATTAAGACAATTACCAAAGCATATCTGCAACTGGTAGCTTGTTTGAATATAATTATGGACGTGAAAATTACTTTTAGAAACAAATTTACTATCTAATTCGGTTTAAAGTTGAAAAACATATTTTATGAAAGCAATATTAAACTTAATTTTTTACGACTCTGAATATAAAATATTATTTTCTTATTGCTATAACTAATTTAAGTAGAATTTATTTTTTTCGATCATATCTTGTGAGATGTTTTAAAGTTTTATTTTTTTAACACAATAACATAACCCTGTACATTAATATGAAAGTACTAAGACCTTGTTTTAACTGTCGGAGTCTAAATTCTAAGTTACTTAAATTTTATGGATAAGTTTAATTTGAAAATGCATATAATGTATTATATCGTATATTAGGTATCTACTTCTCCACAAAAGTGAACTTAAAAAAATATCCCTTAATTTCTTTTTAAACCTACGCTCAGAGTTAATGTCAGTTCAGAGGCAAGAAATAAATTTTGCATGGAAAAACTGAAATTTTAAAAAGTTATTGATGTAGGGACGCTACCCGCAAGACATGGTCAATTAATTAAAAATAACCCTATATATATCTAAAAACATCAAATATTTTACTTATTACTACTTGTTACGTAGTCTAATATGTAACATGTTTCATGGTCAGCAGTTAATGAAGATACCTATATGCAATTTTTGATGAAAATGAAGTAGAAGAACTAAGAAATTGTATAATATAAGTTTTTTAAAATAAGATAATGTTTTCGAAATAAAACACTCCTTCGTCTCCGTATTTACTTAATGAATGACTATAATGCTACTATCTTACTCGTATTAGTGTATTTTAAAAATATAAAAAAATATATATATTTTAATACAGTTCTCGAGGAAGGATTTTAGAATAAAGAAAATTGTGTTATCGGTCTTCCTGATTGAGCATCGTCCCCTTAGAGACTTTAAGACAATTCCTTATTTTATTACTTTCAATGGCTTTTAAATTAAATTACTATAACAGAGGTTATAAATAAAAATTAAAATTTATGGCCCTACCTGAATCAAATTTTTTTGGGACCAATTCGAAACTATTTCGCAGCGAACAAAAAAAGAATTACGTAAATTGGTTCAGAAACCTCGGAAAAATCGGTGTACATACATAAAAAAAATATATACCGGCCGAATTGAGAACCTCCTTTTTGAAGAAGTCGGTTAAATATACTATTTACATTTTGCTTGTATCTATCTATTTTTGTGTTATTTCCCTCCTATTTTCTGAGATCTTTATAAATTGTTATGTGTCAAACGTTAATCATTGAGGAATTCATCATTCTGTACAGGACTCGAACGTGCAGGTTACCTGCAGGTACCCTATAAGGTACCTTTTTATATACATAATAATAAGCTAAATACTTTTTTATGTTACTATTCCAGACTCACGATATCATTTCCAGAAAAATGTATGAAGAAAACTAATTCATAGAAAAAGAAAACTATATAGAAAGACAATATTTTTTATTGACTTCAGTGATAGATACATATCGCTAAATCCATAATACTTATACTATGACCATATCTTCCAATCGCAAGCGGAATCCATTCCGACTTGACTAAACTCGATTGATAAAAAAACTCATTTCATTCAACATTTAATAGGTTTATTAAAGATAATCTTTCTTTTATGCTTCAGAATTTTGAGAAATATGATAAACTAATAGATTTACGGGGTTTCTATTTCTGTGATTTTGTAATCTTAACAGTTTTATCAAATATTTCAAATAAAATAGTAAACATTTAATCAAATCTTGATTATCATTGCATCTAGAATTAAATTTAAGTTGGCTGGTAATGTGTAACTGTGTATTGTTTATAATGTACTTTGTAAAAACACTCAAGTTTTTGGAGAGTTATAAATTATGTAATAATTTAATAAATAAATTGTGCTAATAAATTATGTTTTACAATCTACCTTCTGTAATGGTGACTTAAAACAGAGTGGCATGTTATATTTTTTTGTGATCTTAGTATGATAAAACGGTTAATGGGTAACATAATTGTAATTATTTAAAAAAAATCTTCCCAAAATTTTATTATGTAACAAAGTTTTAAGTGGATCCTAACTTTTAAATCTTATCAACTTAGCACTCGAAACTTTGCCACATAAAAAGCTTTTGTCTTATTCATTCTACTCGTTTATGTCATTTTTTTGCATATTTTATTTAATAGTTTTATGGATGCGCAATTTTACTTGGGTAAATAATTATTGCTAAAATTTGTTCAAATGACTTTTCGAAACAATCTCCGTTATAAATGCCGTAGAAGACTTAGAGAGTTGCGATTTCTCTCGGTAACGTCATGGGATGTGGCCTTTGACAGACCACGCGATCACCAAACGATTCTTAACTGTCCTCAGTGAAATTTTAAAAACTAAAAATGGTGTGAATTGGGCTAGTGATGCGAAGTCTATACAGAGTTTTTCAACTGATAAGAGGTCCGGTATTTTCTGAAGTTAATTTTTCGCGAATAAAATCATTCCTCAGTGTGGTCGTTCCTATAACAATGAATGGTGGGAATGTCCAACATATCATTGACATGCAGAAGGAAAAGCGTCGAATGCTAGCGAATGTGAGTGAAATTAGCATGAACTTTCAGAAAGCTTATAATAAGTTAGTTAAATATAATAAACAATAGTTTAAAAAACTAAAAAAACACGCTTTTATTGCTAACCGAACTAAAAACTAGAAAATAATTTTTAATGACAAAGAGTATAAAATTACAGTAGTAGAAGATCGAACAATTAATCATAGTGAATCGCCTTAATATAAAAAATATAATAAAATTTAAGTAATTAACAGAATAATTCAATTCTGAGTAAAAATCGTGGGGTGCATGTTACTGTGATTCATAACTATCCTCTCATAGATAGTTGCTAATAGAATGATTGTAATACCTTAAATATCGAGCACCACTTAATAATCGAAAAATTGTTTACTGAAAACACATCTGACAGTACTTCTATAGCATCTTATTAGTTATTTATCTGAGTCTAATGAAGTGTAAATTGATTTCAAGGAAGAAACATTTTAAAAATCTAATGTGTAGTAGCTTGCTAACAGCTATTTAAAAAGAGTTTGTAGTTGTTTTGTTACAGTTGTTTGAGTATTGAAAAAATGTTCTTAGGATTACCTAAAGAATCGTATCATTTATTGAAACTTTTAAGCACAAAAAAATAGGTTTAATTATATATTTTGCTCAGAAACATTAATAGTAAAGTATGAACTTCGACGCCAATAATTTGAATGGCTTGTCAAATGACGTCACATTTCCTTTCGACCAGTGGTGGCGCGTTTTGGAAGTTCGAATTTCGCTCCTTTTATTTACACTTTTCAGAAATTATTTTATAATAAGTATCCGAGAAAAAAATATTTGAGATCATTTTAAATTTTATGCACATTCCCTATTGTCAATCCATTTTCTGCCAGTCAACTTGTTCAGACATTAAAACAAAACTTACTGTAAAAAGTCACTAAGACTTGTGCATTATTTGTAAATATTTTTTATCAATATTATATTTACAAGGCTCTTCATAATTCTTGAAAGAAAACGGTTATTTAAAATTCTCATCACACATTTCGTCTGGTACGTGACACTTTGCTGAAATGAGTTTGTAACATTTTTATATTTTCATTTTCTGTTGTTTTTTATTGTTTACTATTAAAAAATTTAAAAACTCTTTATTATGATTTAATCACAAAGAGATTACGTTTTAGTTTCTTAGCTTTTATTAATTATTATTTGTCTTAAATGCAAACAATATAATGAGACTTTTGCAAAATATAAGTTAAAGGGAAACAAGCTGATTTAATTTAATACATTTTTTATATTCAGTTTACGTAAAAGTAAACCAAGAGATTTCTGCAACTAGACGCTTCAATTTCAATACAAAACAGACTTCAAGAAACGTTATTTTTCAGAATAATATCGTGACTATAAGTTTATATATTCATGTTACTACTAATCATTTATATGATATTTATTTGTTAGAATGAATGTAAATAATTTTTACATCCTACCTAGAGTATTCTTTTTTCTTACATATTTAGTAAAATTTGAATTATATTTCTAAAACGGTAATTATATAACGATTGCTTAAATAATTTACATTAGCCAAAAATATTAGATATTTGAAAAAAACAAAAACAAGTTTACTATGAATTCGTTTTATTTGTGTGACATTGTGACGTAAAGGCATTTTAAGAATTGAGTTGCTTAAGTGAAAAGGCTTGGTCGTTTCTTACTTTGAATTTATTATATAAAATGTGTTACTTGGTTAAGTTGAGCTAAGAGTTCAATTCAAACTTTTCGCGGATTACATTTATATTATATTGCATTTTATTCTCAATTTTACGCAAATAAATCATATGAAATTTTGAGTTTCTTACTTTGGATGTCTGTAAAAACTTAAATTACAATAATTACTTAGCACAAGGTCTAGGTTAATGATAAAACCCTTTAGTCTCTCGTTAAATTCCTTTTCCTATCAATTTAACTATAATGCTTTTGATAACTGTAGATCTAATATATCTACAAATTTTTTTTCAAAACTGTGACGTCACCATCGATGACGTCACTACGTGTAGTCTTCGGGATGGCACTTTACTATTTGGACTTTCCAGGACACTTCTCATCATTCTGAATTGCTCGGTTTATTATTATATCTGGACAGCGTGTTAAAATCCCCGACGTCTGTACTGAAGCAAGAATATCAAGTTCAAACAATTCGAATCACATATTATACTTATACACTTTATTATTTTAGAATGTACATGGTAATAAATTCAACATAATGCATGCCGACCGTCACGCGACATGCAACACACAGACGAAAAAGTTTGAGACGATGTTATAAAAGTTTCACTTTAAAATTTACTACAATCTAGTACTTTAAGAATTGTAAATTAGCAAAGTGAGTTCTTGCAAATTTGTGTTAAATTCAGTTTCTGCTTAGTTTCCTTTACTCTATGTAAATAAATTACTATTAAAATTATAAGTATATTCTATAACTAAACATTTGGGTGGCCATTATTCTATAAAACTTTTTATATAAAAAAGAGAATTACAAGAATCCTTTTAATACAAACCTGAATTTGATTGCATATTTATTTTTGTTACTCAGAAACTGTAAACTAAATTAATACATAAAACGGGTTCAAGGATATCTCTAAAGCATATTGTCATTAGGGAATTTACATAGTCCTTTTTATAGTAGTACTATAAAAAGACCATACTGACGAAATCTTAAGCCAGTATGAACTACAATAAAGAAACTTACTTTGTGGGGGGGCGGACGGATCTTAAAAAAGAGTTCGTGTAGTATTTTGTGAATACTGAAAGTATTTGTTTTGGTGCATGAAGGAGAAATTTTGACCATGGAACCGAATGATATTTGATATATTATTTTATTATAAAAATTAACACAATGCATATATTTTTATTTACGATATCTGAGTCTTACTTATATGGCTTTATACAAATAAAATTATAGATTTTTGTTAATATATAAATAACAAAATATTTATAGACAAGCATGATGATAATAAAAGTATAAGTTAACGCATGAAAAATAAACGATTATCATCATACAATTCATAAGGTTTTTTTTTAATTTAAAGTAGTATGTTATTCTTTGTCAGGGAAAATATATTTTTTAATCTTTTGTGTTTTTATCTCGGTTATTTATTATATGTGTTAGCTGTTAGCGATAGCTTTAAATGTAATACAAAAAAAAAAGGTTAATAACAAGAAACCCATAAGGAAATAATAACAAGAGAAAGGCGTTTTAACTAGGGTCTAGGCTTTGTAATCAAGTGTTTTTTTAAAAAAACATACTGTGCTAAATCAAATCAAATATACAGACAACACCTTTAAGTTCGAGATGTACAGCGTGGAGAAATGTTAATAAATATATTTGTTAAAAAAACCACATTAGATAACAAATAAACACGCTGTCAGGTAGAAAAATATAGAATTGAACTCTAATTTCTCGCGATTGATGGCATTTTCTTTATTCTATATCTTTCTATAATATTAAAACATTTGATACGTCTAATAATCACTTATATTTGAATTACCATCTTAAAAATTGTACTATTACATTTTATAAGGACCAGCTTTTAATTATTTTTGTCAGCATAATACGATGATAACGGATACGTTTGAAAAACCTTCAAGATTTTATGACTTATTGTCTGTATGTTTTAATGTACTAATACTTAATAAAAATACTTCAATGTACTAATTTCTAACTACATACTAGATATTGTACATTTATGTACGTTTTGCTTTTGAAGAAAATATTAATTAATAAAAGAATTTTTAATTTCAATGTTTTTAATTAAATTATATTAATATACATATATTAAATTGAAAGCTTTTATTTTAGAAGGTCAACTTCTCGGATGATTCTCTTTATTAAAAAACATCTTAATAAAAAATGTATTAAATTGAGCTATTACAATCTTTGTATAACACAAACAACATCTAATAATACCAGTTTTGTTAGAATGTTTATTAAAGAATGAGGCTTGGATATTCGCTGAGGCCGCAAGTTCATTATAACATGAAGCAACATGACGCTTAAGTATTAAATTCTTCCATTCTTGCTTAGAACTTAATAAAGTTTTTTTATAACGTCAATAGTAAAATCATCGTTATAAACTTATTGTATGATAATAAAAGAAAGGAATGTAATTCTTTCTATGAGGTCGAAATATAGTTATAAAAGAATATGACTATAAAAGTCGTACTGCTTTACTACTATAAGTTCTTTTCAGTTATTGAAAGATTACGAATCAAATCGATCGACCTGCTTCACTGCAGCGTTGTGGGTTACGTAGTATATTTATTTTGCAGTATAAAGGCTTACTCACTGTATTTTCCTTTACTGATCAGACCTAGATAAATATAAAATAATATTAATATTTTGGCCTGACCAGGGGTCGAATGCACGACCTGTCGATTCGCACTACCTTTCTTCATATTAAATTTAATTCTAATAATGTATAAGCAGCCTACTTAGGCTTCTGCTAACAGCTTCACCCATCTGGGTAAAGCTGTTAGCAGAAACGTATTGTTATTTTTATTGAAGTGAAACTTCTTTATCGGGATCGGAAAAAAATTTAGTGTAACATTTTTTCGTTACGCGTGACATTTTTCCGTTACGCGCCAGCTTTTTTCGTATGGCTTCATCTCTTTTAAACAAATAATCAAATAATCAAATTTTACATAAATAATCAAAATGACAAGAATGTGGATTACAAAACACAGTTTACATTAACCAAAAATAAAATTATCGGATTAGAGTTTTATAATTAAATAATGAATTGTAATTACATACTGGACAACACGATTTTATGGACTTGCTATTGAAACTAATAAATAAATTCAAGATGAAGAAGAAATTATGAAATATAATTTATAATATTTTTAAAATACATTGATTGTCGGAAATAGAAGAAGTAAGAATGAAAAGAAATACGAGTTTTGGCTGAGAAATGGAGCATTGGGGTCCTGATCTTTACAAGGTCTGTTTTGCTATACCTAGAACGAACAACTCGAAACAGCAGAAACCATGATGAAGAATAATTTTATTTGTGATATAGTGACGATCCAACATGTTAAGAAGCCTATTTTTAAAGTGGATTGTGTACATTTGTCTGTTTTTATGGTACTTATGTGTTTCTTCTATGAGAATATTATACGTCAGAAACAGTCGATTCACTTCTTACGTTTTAATTAATTAATATAAATGAAAATTATGACGTTTTTCTGTTACGCGCCATCTTTATTTCTAAGTCACATTTTTCCGTTACGCGGTATATTTGAAGTGAAACTTTTTTATCGACGGATGGGAGAAATTTTATAGCAATGTCAAAAAATTGTAACGTTTTTCTGTTACGTGCCATCTTTAGTTTTGCTTAAACTTTATCTAATTTAGCTTAATTAGCCATTCCTGTAAAGATGTAATTAGTGAATCATTTTTCAAAAAATTATGTCATAAAGAAGTTTCACTTCTTACATGTGTACACTAATACACACACACATATTTTTTTTTTCTTTAAAAATGTAATATCTATTACATTTTTAAAGAAACAATAAAAAATAACTTCTGCCTCTGAAACAGTGTATGTAAAATTAATTGAAAATTGGTTGAGTTATGTTAAGACGTGATGGCGCAGCGTAAGAAACAAAAAAAAAACAGATTTCCTTATAATATTTTATTTTTAGATATTCTACTACTATTTGTTAATCACTTGGGGCAATTTGATAAAATACTATACAATACCATGAAGAAAATTGAATGTATTAATTTAAATTTGACTTCAACTCCTGATTCAAAACTTTCGGTTTGCATTATTGGGTCTACGTTTTATGTTTTATTTGTCAAACATTTCCAATTTGTTTGCTCATTTCTTAGATATGCCTTACTTTCAATAACTTGATTTATTAATTTTGAAAATAAATTATCGAAAAGCGGGATCATTATTAGGAATTATTTATCTTTACTGAAACTCAAATCCCAACATTTTTTAAATATCTTTTTAACAACTTGTTATTGTTTTTTAAATGTGATGTCCAGTTACAGTTAGTTATACATAGTTAATTATATTGCAGTAATAGAAGGTACGTTGGTAGTTGATGAACACTCTTTATTATAATTTCAGATATTTTTTTCGAATAATGTCATAAGAAACTCACTTACATTACTTTTCCATATAAGCTCTTTTTAATAATGATGCCATGTCAGTTTTAAAACTAAAGAGACATTAGCTGAATATAAACTTTAGCTTAAAACATCACTTTTAAGACCATTTGGTTATACATACTTGAACTTCATTAAGACTGTATTTTTTTCTTCTCCTTAACAAAAAAGTTAACACTGGTTTTGGCACTAGATAGTTGTCTTTTACATTTATTATTGGTATAAAAATCAGAAGTTCCTTTGACTGTCTCATAATAAGCAGTGCTATTAGTTTTCCTCTCCCACATCTTCAGTTCAAATTGAATAACAATATTTATCATCACATCAACATCTTGATGAAAATTGAGCGGTGAGGAAGACTTCAAGGTACGATAGACAACAAAAGGAAAGGAGTCTGTTTCGGCGTATAATGTAGTAGTATTAAATAAAGTAATGGAAGTAGATCTTAAAAATTAAGATAAAAGCACAAATACCATTCTATATTTAATCCCAATGCATCAATCAATACTTTTGTGGTTTATATTGTTGATGTGTGCATCGTTTTAATAATATTTTTTTTGAATGCGAAAGCATAATAACTATTTCATAGCGTATTTCATAGAAATCTATTTGCACTAGTTACCACATTCGTCGAGGGTCAATTTGAAGTCAATGCATTCATTCGTTTCTAAAGCTACGTATTCAGTATTCGTTATAGAAATAGAAGTTAATTTAAATTCTCACGTCGTTTCGCCTTACACGTGACATTTTACTCAAATCAGTTGATCAGCATTTAATTTTGGTAACAACGTTTTTAATTCCAGTCGGCTTTTAATGTTTGCTCAAATTTAACCGGGATTGCTTTGTGTAGCGACATTACTCCGAGTTCTTTCTTTTTTTTCTTTTTTATATGGTCTAGGGCAATGCTTGACTACATTCCACCTGATGGTAAGTGGAATGTAGTCTTAGGTAGTAAGGCGCATTACCCTAGCAACGTATTCACTCTTCTCTTGAAGACACCCACATTGTTTACAGCCGGAGATACCGACGCAGGCAAGTTGTTCCAATCTTTCGCTGTACGAAGTGAAAAAGACGAAGCAAAGCGCTTCGTTCGGGCAGGTGGAATGTCCACAACAAAAGGATGGATACCTGCCGTGCGTCGGGACGTCCGGTGATGGAAGGGGCCCGAGGATTAGGTCGTGTAATTCCTGCGCACACTCACCAAAACTGATGATTAAAAGGAAACGACCCAATCACATTCATAATATATAATAATACGAAGCGATAGAAAGCGTAAGCAGGTAGATAATAAAAGAATAATAATTGTAAGCGGTAAGCAAAGATACAAAGATTCAATTGTTTTAGTCAAATCAACAACTTATATCTTTATTTTTAGTCAAAAGCAAACTACCACTTGTATAAAAGCTAACAGTTTGGCCTACTATAGCTGGTACCCTCATTGCTTGCCTAGCCAGCTGAAAGAGGTCCAAGGACAATGCAAAGTTCCTGGCTTCTCTTCTACTATGGTCAGTCTTCTGGTACGGGAACAGCCAGTCCTAATGACAGGCATTAAAGTCCCCCAGAAAGACGAGCTGCGCCGAAGGATACAAAGCCATATCTGCAGCCTCACTGAGTTACTCAAAAAATCGAGTTGTCTCCTGGTCACTACTGTGCGAACGGTAGACAGGAATACAGGATTTATTCGTTTCCTGTACCCACTAAAACAAATAGGGAAGAAAAAATGGGGTCTTCAAGGTGACGGAGACGCTGGATACACAGGTCGTTCTGCACGAACACGCAGACTCCGGCACGTGAGCGAAAGTTGTGCTCTAACGTGTATCCGGGATAATCTAAATGCGCGGCGCTTTAAGGACATTGTGACAAAAATTGTTATTTTTAGAACATAATGCAGGAGATTTCTTCTCTCACTATTTTTTTTTATTCATCGAAAATTTGAATTATACGACAAGCATCCATGTTTCTGAGGAATATTAAACTTAAATAAAAACATTATAGTTTATAGTTGTTTAAACAATACTTGCTTTTTTATATAAAGATGTTAACAAGACGGTAACATAATAGTCCAATTGTGAGAGCAATAGGATTGTATTACTAAGCCTCGAGGCTTCCCCGTTTTAATATTTTTTTTATCTTATGGCATCTATTTTTTTTTTTAATTGGTTATTTAGTAACTTTTTAATAATGTTATTCCGGTTATAATAGTCGTAAAGACATCAAGTTTTATAAAACGTTATGTTTCAAACATTTTAGAACAGTCTTAAGAATTAATTCTATAATTTATATACTTAGTTTTAAAAAACTAATCATAAATCATATCTAATAAGATTATTATTATTTTATTGCTGGCAATTTCGAAGTACATTCAATTCAGGTTTAAGAGCTCTCGCTGTCTCACATTCTTGTACCAGTGAGGGTCAATCTTAAATAAATCATAATATAATATTGCAATACATACTTTGTTCTTTTATTGCAATTACTTAGACATTTTAGTTTGTATTTATATCTCAACTTATAAATATCTATGAAAATATAACATTTATTTTCTTGTTGAGTACCAGAAAAATATTAGGAAGACAAGAAAACATGATTGAAGAGACTATATATAGGGTATAGTGCTTTTGACTGGCTTTTGGCTTTTTTTATAGTCACATTTTTATATTTCAAAATAATACGTTGGAGCAACAGGCAATGTTCATGCATTATTATACTTTACAAACATATTTATTATGATATTTACAACCTTTATAATAGTTAAAACCTACATTTTGAAATACTACAACTATTGCATATCTCCGTGTTTATAGTTAATTATAATATCTTCAATTAATATAAAGAATATAAAGTTATTTTATATTAAACTTTTTAGATTTAATACTTAACTAATTGTTTTTATGAGAGACGTACTAACGTTTTTGTGAATGCGCAAACTCAAAGCTTAGGGCTTAGGAAATACTACCAGGGAACTAGAAAAGTTATCTAAATATTGTATTTATAATAGAAATATTTAATTAAACTTTCTTAAATGGTTCGATTACATTAAATAATTACAACTACCTTATATAAAAACCGCCCCGTTAGTCGAGTGGTTAGCGCAGACGCCTAACGTGTCACGGCGCAATGGGGCTCGGGTTCGATTCCTGGCAGAGACAGGCATTTATGTGATGATCATAGATGTCTGAGTTTCTGGATTTGGCCTTTTATGAAATATATTCTCAGTATTTATATGTGTATTTCTATATGTATTTCTAGGTGTATTTCTATGTATTTGTATCGTTGTCTAACAGCCTTAACACATGCAAATAATTTGTTTACTTAGGGGTTAGATCAATGTGTGTTATTTGTCCTGTATTCTTATTATTATTATTATTATTATTATTAATTAATGTATCAGGTCCTAACGATGTTACTCGTACCATATCTCGAACATATCTCAGTTTATGTATGGTAGGTGAACTTTCAAAAACTGTTATCACTTTGATAAATGTCTTTTTAATCTAAAGCCGGTAAATTGAATGCAATGAAGTGTAGTAATGTTTTACTTTAGGGGTATGTTATAAAGTTATACCTCTTAAATAAATTCAAGTATCTTTTTAATATTAGCACAATTATTTATTTAGATATTTCAATTTTACTTGTAAAGTAGCTCTTATATTAAATATAACAACGTAATTTTGCCTGATTTTTTTTATGTACGCATATATATATATTTATAATATTAAGTGTTTGCAATGTTCGATGTTTAATCAAATTATTTATACCATTGTTTAAACTATCACGAACTGTTAGAACTATTAAGATGTGTATAACTGAAAAGAAAAAGAAAATTAATTATTCAATAAAATACTTATATTTCATTTTTATGGTTAGTTTTATGGGTATTTTTTATTTTATCCATCCTCCCAGAAAACGTAGGCCAACTAAACACATATAAGTCTAAGTAGATTGCCTTCACCTTCTCATTATAGCCCCTATGATTAGTTCTACCTCTCCCTTATCGACAATTCAAACTTGTATGTAAATATTAATCATAACAGTATCACCCCAAAATACGCCTTTTGCGTAAAGAAATAAGACCTACATTCCAATATGATAACAAGTGATTCACGTAACTTCAAGTTTCTTGTCAAGTTCATTAGGCTTTCAAATCAGTTTTACCTGACATAAGCGTTGCGTGAAGAGGAAGTTGTGTTTTCTTGATAGTAGGAATTACGCGAAAGATAGAAGTTGATAATAATTCAAATTTAAATTTTGGCTTTCTGAGAGCTACTGATTTTGTAATGAAAGTGTTCTTTGTATAAAAATGTAAATTTCAACGCTTGTTTCTCTTTAGAATATTTAGGATGACTTTCAAGGTATAAAGAATGTGTTAAATATAGGTACCCTTGCACTTCATACTTATGTATCTTTAATTAAGCTGCGCTTGTTACATTCGTAAATCAATTATTATATGATTCATCATCAACGGCTCTGCCTCTAGCAGTTTATGTTTTATGTAAGGTATGATAAAGAGGCTTTGAAATATTTTAACTATTATTCCATTTTTACATTACAGGCTCTTTAAAAATCCAGATTCAAAGTAACTTACCAGAAATGATACGTAAATTTTTTTTGAATGTCTAAAGCATAGCAAATAAGATTTTTTTTTAATTTTGTCACGTGACTCTAATATATATATTTATAAAAATATATGTTTATTACAAAGTATATATATTTTCGCAGATTGTTTTAAATTTGTTAAACAAACATGATATTTTTTGTACGCATCATTATATTATGTGATAGATAGTTTTGCAAATTGTAAAAAATTGTGTTCCTCAATGTCATAAACAATTCAAGTAAGTTTAAATAAATAGTAAATCAAAAGTTATCTGCAACTAACAGCTCAAGTTAAATTTACTTTTACAAATATAAACTTGAAAATTACTTGAACTAACAAATGTACCTACCATTCAATTCTATTAAAAGTTAGCAAACTGAATTAAAGAATCTTTTCCATTGTAACCATTAAGAATATCTCATTTTCTACAGCTCTGCATACAAAACACATGTTTTATTTGGAATTAGTTTATTTCTATGTAATGAAAATAAATATCATAACATATTTAACATATATATTTTTCATATTCCAAGCTTATTACATTCCAATATTAGTTATTCTTTATATGTATTTATAAAACAGTAGTATATAAGAATTTCGCTGGATAATATTATGACAGAAGATGAAATAACTAGTTTTTTAATTAACATTTTTTGTTTCTAAGAGCAAATATAAATTAAATGGATTAAATATAAATAAATTAATTTTATTATCGTATTTAATTGCTAAAGTCTATAAAGATTCTCTTTAGTGAGTAGTCCGGATTAACTTTTAAGTTTGAAACAAATAAAATTTGTGCGAGGCTTTCGATTAAGTTATGCGAGACTATTTTTTATAAAAATTATTTATTATAAAAAGTTTTCATGATATTCATTTATGTTTCATAGAGTATTTAGGCGGACCTTACAACAACATGATAGATTCTTACTTAGAAAAAGACCGCGACCTCTGAGAAACCGTCCCGTCTACCAATTGAGCTACCGTATCTATATGTAATTCTAATTCTATATGTATATTTAATCGTCTTTATAGGGGCGGTGGTGACATTTATTAGGCTTCTTTCCACAGGTCTTCCCAGAGGTCGCGTATTAGAATCCCTGCCTGTATCGGTTTATTTTTCATTTTATATTTATATAAATTTAAATAAGCTTAACATAGCTATACATGTCTGTAGATATGATATTTTCGAACACATTTATAGATATTAAATAAAATCTTGGGGTGTTTCGTGATAGCAATATTTTTTTAAATTAAAACAATTTCTGGTTTTCCTCTTCAGAATATAAATTTAAATTATAATCCATAAATCTTAACAAAATAAACGTAAAATTCAAAAATATACTTAAAATATACAGACATATTATGTTAAAAATCTTTTTGATACATGTATCATCTGAAAACAAAGAATTTTTAACAAATAATACAATATTTGTACAATTTTCACGAAATACACAAAATTGTATTAAACTGTGAAGAGGATAAAAACTAAAGAAAAAAACTAGAGCAACTAAACCTGAAAACTAGATAAATACTTGAGAGTTAGTTTTTTTTTTTAGACGAGACGGAGCTTCTTAGCATTCTATGGATTCACCGTGCGGGAGCCGGGCCCATCGCGATGCAAGGAGAGGAGTGCAAACATTGCCTGGGACGTGCGACCCAGGTGGAGGTTTCAGGGACAGTTCATATGTGATAAGCTATCTATTTTTTTATTATTGTTCCTTCTTATAATATGTTTATAATTTTTTTCTTACTGAGTAAAATTTGAAAATCAGTTCATTATTATAATTTTTTTTATTTGTCATATGTAGCTTTTTATTTTATTTATTTATTTTTATTTTATTTTTTTTTTATTTTTTTTAACAAAGTTTAGGTTTAACAATTATGACGTCTACAATAACTCAATTATCTAATATTTTTTACTTCAAAACATACATTAGGCGGACCTAAATATAAACGCAAAGTCTGTCAGTCAACCTGAAAATAAAATAATAATAAGGCCCTAATAATAATATACATATTAACTGTGTAAATATATATATAGTATATAAATGCACATTACCTTTTAATGTTAATACAGCACATATGAATATTAAAATTATTCATAATTCCTCGAAGAAGGTTATTTAAAATTCATATTCTTATATTTTATTTCTTATGTAACACTCTACTCAAATGAGTTAATCAACATTTCATGTTTCAGTTTCCAGTTGTTCTTTATTGTTTACTTTTTAACAATAGACTTACTCTCGATCAAGTTGTTTCGTATCACTATTTATCTTTCTATCTTATACTTTATGAATACAAAATATTTTCTAAGAAATTTACCATATAATAATTCGATTTAAAGTGCCTAATCTACTAAAAGAATTTTAATTAAAGCAACTTGTACGTTTTTAATTGCATATAATTATTTTATTAATACTCCAATTTAAAAAAAATGTGTAATAAACCTATTTTTTTTTCTTGGTTATTATTAAATGTCAAGGAGATAAGGCTAAAGCATAATACACAAGCTAGTAATTTAAATCCACTACGTGATGTCCCGCGTAAATGTATCTTTTTAATTAGTCAGTTTGTTAAGAACTATGATATATTCAAAAAAATATAACTAATTTACGGTGACACCTTCCAAGTTAATCAGATTTTATGCTAGTTGCTTTCAGAATTGCAAGATTATATTCTATTACTTTTTTTTATAATATTTGATAAAATATAAAAATGCAATTTGTTTTTTGCTGTAAATTAATTTTGCTTTATCGAATTGCTGCATCACACCGATTCCTAAGAAGTCACTACTTGCGTTAGCATCGGGAGTCGGGTTGCCTCCCTCCCTCAAATATGTGCGAAGGAGGTGATGGCTGGCTCTTGTGTTATGCTCGTGAACGGGTGCTGCTTGCGGTGACTGGTTGTGTGGCAGGCCGATGATTTGTCTATTTTATTTTTTTTACTGTTATTATTATTTTATTTTTGTTGCCTGAGAACATTAGGCTTCATTTTCGATTGATTGCGACGGTTCTAGTTGTTCCAAAATTGCATTTAAGATTGACGTTTGTGAAACAGTGATCACAATAACAAAAAATATGTGCGGCCGAGTTTGTTGTGTGGTTCTTCTCAGACCAGGATGCGTTTGGAACCCTCATAGCTTTAACATTAAGATTGAAAGTGCTTTTACAGAAGGGCGTATTACGATAAATCTAGTATCGTAATAGGCCCTCCTGACACTTCCATGTTGACGTACACAAGTGATCACCGATTATGATTCTAAGTGGAAAAGATATAGATAAAATAAAATAAATAAAAAACAAGGCTTATGTGGATATGAATTTAAATATAAATTAATTCAAATAGAAATCAATACAATACAACTGTCGTACCAACAAAATATATTTTACAATCCCAAATTTCTAATACATTACACAGCCATCAAGGAAAGAACATCTTTCAAAACCTCTTATCTCTATTGAATAAGATGCTGCGTTTTATTTCTCTTCAGCTTAGTCAGTACCAACGTGGTTTCACTTTAGCGATTGGAAGATAACTTATATTGCATTTGTATTGTGCATTAGGGAAATATATCACCCGTATCCTCAAAATTATATGTTATTCAATACAGGCTTCCGTTTATCTCTATACTTTAGTAGAGTTCAACATACTTCATGATTTTTATTTATTTCTATCCATGTGTCTAAGGAATGTTAAACTTGAGTAAAAATATTATTATTTATAGTAGTGAAAGCAATACTTGCTTTTTTGTATAAAGATGTTAACAAGGCGAGTAACATAATAGCCCAATTGTGAGAGCAATGGGATTGAAATACGGAGGTCGCCGGTTCGAGGCTTCCCCGTTCTTTTTTTTGTTTTTATCTTATGGCATCTATTTTTTTTTAATTGGTTATTTAGTAACTTTTTAATAATGTTACTCCGGTTTAATGAGTCGTAAAGACATCAAGTTTTATAAAACGTTATGTTTTAAACATCTTAGAACTGTCTTAAGAATTCATTCTATAATTTAGTTCCTGTTACCAAAACTAATCATAAATCAAATTCAAAAATATTATTATTATTTTATTGCATTTCATTTACTTTTTTTATTATTTTATTATATTTATTATCCTCTTATACACGGCTGGCAATTTCGAAGTACATTCAATTCAGTTTTAAGAGCTCTCGCTGTCTTACATTCCTAAACTGTTGCACTGCACCAAATACAATTGTAACTTATAGTTTTAGTTCATGTAGGTACCAGTGAGACTCAATCTTTATTGAAACATAATATAATATTGCAATCCCTTAACTTTGTTCTTTTATTGCAATTACTTAGACATTTTAGCAAGTTTTAACATCTCAACAAAAGAAACGGCCAAATGGATGGATAAGTCTAATTACAAACGGTAAAGTTAATTGGTGCCGTGGCTTATGAATATCTACGAAAATATTAGAATTATTTTATATTTGAGTAACGGGAGGAGATTATGAAAACCATAAACTATTTTAATTAGTGCTCTTGGCACTAGTCTTGTAACTCATTTTGATAATTTTAATACAACTTTGTTCAAGCTAGCCCTTGTACTACCAACCGTCTTCATCCAGCTATTTCAAAACATATCATTATAATAGAATATTCTATGAGACACATTAAATTGGAGAGACCCAATATGTGGTATCTATATAAAAAAGAGGCTTAGCATCTAAATTCTAAACGATTCGAATTATTAAAAAGATACGTTAAAAAGAATCGATTTATTATTTATTTATTACACAGGGTTGTATTTAATTAGTTGACCACCTCTAGCAGGCAGCCTCTCTACATCAATCCCAACAACATTTGTTCTACAATTTTTTACAAATCTTGATAAAAATACAAAAAAACTAAAAAAAAAATTGTTGCTCTCTGTTTTACTTATTACTCTCTATGTTGTGAGAAGTACTTAAAAGGTCAACGCTCGGGTGCCATACCGACGCTCAGAGTTAATGTCAATTCATAGACAACAAATAAATTTGTACAGAAAAATTAATAATTTTAAAACTATTCATTTTAAAAAGTCGTAGAACAAATGTTGTTGGGATTGATGTAGAGAGGCTGCTTGCAAGAAGTGGTCAACTAATTACAAATAACCCTGGATATCGTTATCTTTCTTTTGTATTATATGAGGACTGTGTCACGTCTTAGCTTTAAAAACAATATTAATAAATTCTGCTTAAAAACCACTGTTGTAAAGATAACGTAACAAATCAACAGGAATTTAATAAAACACAACGAACCAAGATACAATGTTGATCAGGTCATTTATTAAAAAGGTAAGGAAAAAAATGAAACGGAGATAGTAATTTTATCTTTAAATCCAGTTTCATAGGATTGATGTTAGATAATGACAGGTTTTTAAAAATATGAAATTGCATTTTTAAACGGAAAACAAGCTGTTTTTTTTATCTTTTTTAAGACTTTTTTATACTCACATTTTTATAATTTAGAATAGTACATTGGACAATTACGATCACGTCGTTCCCATGTAATATTATCTTTTTTAACTGTTAAAATCATATTTATTTACGACACCCTAAAACCCTTATAGTTATAGTGAAAACCTAAATCTTAAATTACAGTAGATATCCGAGTTTAGAACCGTTAAGAATATAAAGTTATTTTATAGAATACTTGTCAAATTCAATACTTAATACATTGTATTTATTATACGCGTGCTCAAAACATGTTATTTTGACAATTCAAAATACCACACGCAACATCTCGTCTTGCCAATTTAACATTGGCAGAGGGAGTACGATTCCACGGAAAGTATTTCAGAGTTACGTTAATCCACTGAATAATTAGTACGAATTCAGATGAGTTTTGGTTCTTTATATGGATGATTGAAATAAAAAAGCCAGAAGCGGAATCTAGATATTGTGTTTACTATACAAATATTTAAATAACCTTCCTAAATTGTTCGATTACGATTACATGATGAAAACCAGCTTGTGTTTGTTTGTGTGTCAGCATCTTAACGATGTTACGAGATACGTTCGAGAAACCTTCAAAAGCTTTTATCACTTTGATAAATGTCTTTTTAATCTTAGGTTCTGTAATTTGAAAGCAATGAAGTATAATAATGTTTTAGGGGTATGGTTTGGTATTCCCTAGAGATAATATGAGATGATTAAGATTAGAGTAGATAGATATTGTATGTTGATATTTTGATGTAATATCCAATATGATATTTAATTAAATTGCAATAGTTGTATAGTTATAGTATCGCTCAAAATGTTTATTAAAGGCATATTTTAGTATAATATAATAATACTGCTATAATTTTCGATTACTTAATATTTACTTATATTGGCTCCCAGTAAAAATTATTGGATATTGATGCAATAATAAATGATCTAGGAGATTAGAGCTCTAAAACAAATGAGCGTCTCTTTCAATTCGCTTATAATAGAATAAGTATAGCTAACTTAATTAGGATAGTCCAAAAATTACTGTATTTGATTTTCGTTTAAATGTTAACTGGGTAATATTTGACATTAGTATTTTTATATTATCCATCCTCCCAAAAAACATAAGCCACCTAAACCCGTATAAGTCTAAGTAGATTTTCTTCACAGTCTCATTATAGCCCCTGTGATTAGTTCTACCTCTCCCTTATCGGCAATTCAAACTTAGTGTAAATATTAATCATAACAGTATCACCTCAAAATATGCCTTCTGTTTATCGAAATAAGAGCTACATTCCAAAACGGTAATAAGTAATTGATGTACCTTCAAGTTTCTTGTCAAGTTCATTAGGTTTTCAAAACAGTTTTACCTGACATCTTCGTGGTATGAAGAGTAAAGTGTGTTTTCTTGATGGTAGGAATTATGCTAAATAGAAGTTATTAACTTAAATGAGATATGCTTTGTTATCGTGATTTAGGTAAGTATGTTGACATTTTATTAATGGGAATGTCAAGAAATATATTTGGTGGCTTGGAATTTTATTAGTACACTATAAAAATTGCAATAGTTTTGTTATATCCTTATGTTGGTAGTGACATCATATTATCTTAGAGTATATATCTATTTAATTTTACTTATTTACTTACTTATCTACTTATTACACATCAATCTGTTTAAACTGCTATTTAATTGCCGGCTATCTATTTAATGATTATAATTGTAATTTGGCATAATGTTCCTTCCCAGAAAATAGAGCTAATGTGTGACAGATGTTTATATTATATCCTTCTAATCTAAAAGGTAATACAATTACTTTTGAAGTCAAAACAACATTGTAGAACATATCTTATTTTGTAATATTACTGATCACATTCGAGACCAAAGTTAGTTCATGACTTTTACATTCATAAGGTATATACATTTTATAATAGGTCTTTAGTTGAATTTGAAAAAAAAACAACTATTTCCTGATGAACAGACTATTTTTTTAAAATATTATACAAAAAATGATTTTTTTTTAATATTTTTGAAAATATCTTTAAGCATGTATAGCCATGTTAAGCTTATTTAAATTTATATAAATATAGAATGTAAAAAACCGATACAGGCAGGGATTCGAACCCGCGACTACTGGTACTACTACTACGGGACGGTTTCCCAGTAGTCGCGGGTTCGAATCCCTGCCTGTATCGGTTTTTTACATTCTATATTTATAATTTTTTTTTAAATACTTATAATTATACATTTTCATGTTCTAGACGTTATTTTTGTTATAAATTATAGTCCGTGTGATTTAGTCTTTGTATAAAAGAAAGAGACAATTTCATGAAATCATTTTCAGTATAATAATTCAAATCTAAATTCCGGCCTCCTGAGAGTTACTGATTTCGTAATGAAAATGTTCTTTGTATAAAAATAATGTTAATTTTTTTGTGCGCTGTGCGTTTTCCTTTAAAATATTTGATGTGACTTAAATTTAAGTATGAAGAATTTGTAAAATATATCTATGCGTCTAATACTTTTGTAACATTAATTAAGCAGCGTTTGTTGCATTTGTAAGTAAATAATTTTAAAAACCATCCGGCCTTTATCACTTTATAATTTATGTATAAAAATATAGAGATCGAAATATTGAAACTGTAAATACTGTATAGTTAACGTTCAAATTATTACTTTAGATAAGATCTTTTAGTTCGAGCTTCAAAGTAACAAGACAGAAATAATATGTGGAAAAAACATAGTTCAAATAAGAATTATTATTATTTTTTATTTTGTCGCGTGGTTCTACAATAAAATTATTGCTTAATTTTTGTACTAAGAATAACATCTTCGCAGATTGTTTTATGTCAGTAATAATTTATTATAAACATGTATTTTTTGCACAGATCACTTTTGTATTCTTCTTATATATATTATTGTAAATTGGACGTTCAACATTTTCATAAACCCTAAAAAAATAAGTATATTTTAAATTTACATCATAATAATACGTCTTGTACGTGACACTGCTCAAATGAACTGTTCAACATTTCATGCTTCTCCGGTTACTTGTTTGTTATTTTTAACTTTTTAATAACACACATGTGCCATATTTTATATTTCATGTAATATTATTAATTAAAATATATGTTTAAAAAACAATTCCCATACCATTTATCAATAATTTAATATAGTTCTAAACGAAACAAAGAATTAAATGCGGATAAATTAAAATATTGTATAAGAGAATAAAATAGAGAGTTAGTTAAAGTTAACTGCAACTGGCAACTCAAGTTTTAATTTACTTTTATAAATATAAACTTGAAAATTCTTTACTATTGAAACCATTTAGAATAACTCATTTTCTACAGCTCTGCATATAAAGTAAAACATATTTATTTTTTAAATTAGATTTAATTTTAATTAAAATTAATGTTCTACAATGAAAGGATTATTTTAATTTATTCATATAATATAATATATATCTCATTTATTAAATATGTTCTGTTCGTTAAGATACTTTTGTGTATCGCTCATAAAAAATGATAACATTTTATAATAAGCACTACATAAGTTTGAAAAAAGCAAAAAGATACTGGTTAAATCATGATGAAATAAAAAACAAATAATCAACCAAAAACTATTCAACCAATATAGGATTGCGTTTCTGAACTCGGATCTCCTGTTTTATAATGCAGCTGAAATGTTATTATTTTCTTAAGCAAATTTCTACACTTTGCTATTTATAGTACTATTTTGGTAGCATGTTTCATTTTAATTGATTCAAATTCAACTTAAAACTCACTTTGAAAGCGTTCGCATTGATGATTTGATACAGGTATTTTGAATATTGAGTATTCATTTCTTTTCTACCCATCATATTTATTTCCCACAAGGACAAACTCGCAAATGTCGGCGTATGCTTGTGTCGATGATTTTTCATGATAAATTTTATTAAAATTGCGAAATCCAAAAAACTTCAATAAGTTATAGATTTTCTGTCATCTAAAGAAATATATTCCCATTTCATATCGTTGTAAGTGCTGTAAGGTCTGTAGTTTTTTTTGTAAATAACAAACAATCAAAATTGTGTTGACTAACCATTGTATCTATATTTTTAATTTGAGATTACAAGCTTTACTTTTTACTCTATTAGATTTGACCTGCATAAAGCATACAGCTTTAAACAAAATTTCTTCTCTTTGCTTCACTGAACCTTATTTTTTTATGCAATCACTATAAAAAATTTGTTATATAAATATATATTACTTACCTATTATATGTATATAGATAAGTAATTATACAAATATAAATGGCAAGTTACTAGGTCTGTTTTAAAAAGTTAAAAATGTGTAAGTAAGTCGTAACAGGGAGAGGATAATTTTCGAGCGGGAAAAATTCTAAAAATATTTTGCTAGTACCTGATGTCAAACTACTTGTTTAGGTTTCTAAAAATATAACATTACAGAAACAAAGTGTGTAATTATATAAAAATAAATATATATTTTTATAATTTGTTTATTCTTAAATGAGAACATAATAATAAAAACGATTATAAAAAATACATTTACAACATTTATTATATTTTTAGGTCAGATCTTTCAACTAATTAATTTAGATTAAAAACTGCTGTTATGGAGAAAATGGAACAGACTAAATAAATGTCTAAGGAAACATTTACTAAACTGAAATGTTGGTCAGCTCGTTTATATAAAACGTCACGTCTGAGGTAAATGACGGTATAGGAAACGGAGGTAGTATTTTTATCTCTATATCCAGGTCATTAAGATCGATATCAGAATATAACAGATTGGATTGGAAGTAATTGCATCTTTAAACAGAAAAATACTAAGGTGTCAACTCTTCCTAATTTTGAACTATCTGTCCTTTCTTATAACTCATAAATATTTAGTAATAAATAACCCACTTTAATTTTAATTCATTCAAGTTCATATAATGTTATATAACTGTATTAAAAGTTCGCGTACATTTTATATCCAATAATTATTATAATATATTCAAAAGAGCCTTGGTTCTTAAACCTCACTTCAGTAGTATATGTCGAGTAGGTTACTTTTATTTTTAATGTTAATATTGTTTTCATAAAACTAAACTCTAATACAGTTATATGACTACACAATAATTTGTTTTTTTTTTAAAGTGAAACTTTTATTACATCGTCTCAAACTTTTTCGTCTGTGTGTTGCATGTCGCGTGACGGTCGGCCGCGGAGTAGGGATAAAGTGAAAGACGCTCGTCAGAGCAGCCGAGGCCAATATGGCGGCGCCTATAGTTCGCATCAGCTGACCGTGTAGTGTATAGACTATTACTCATTTGTGCCAGTGCTCCACGCTATTTTGTTTGTTTTTGTCAGTGTTTAATGTAAATGTTGTTATTTATTCATTATTATGATTAAGATATAATTAATTTTAATTAAATTCATGATGAAGATGGAATTGATAATAGAATGATTGAAAATAATTGAAAAACGGATCAAAATGACTCAACGATTATAAAATATTGTTTTCAGTGTTTTAATATGTGTATATCATCTAAATAATTGTTAAGTATTATGTATGTCGTACTCTAAGACACAGAGTTCAATAAAAATATTAGTTGGAGCCCTAGTCTACTTTTATCATTTCCCATTATCATTCCCATTTTCTAAGTATAAAATTAAGATTGATGAAGCAATTTTTATACCCTTAATGGAATATTATTCCGAAAATTTTTAGTTAAATATTAGAACTCTCTTACCGCAAAGAATCGCCAATGACAGTTGTTCTATTCTTTAAAGCACTTTATGACACTGTATACAAATACACTAAACTGTTTACCATTTAAACTCTTAACTATCACTGTTACACAACTTAGTCCCTCGATCTCACACTCATCGGTTTATTATAACTGTTACACTTTTATCACAATAGTACCACCCCCCCCACTTGTACTCCCAATTTCACATTGCCTTCTCTTAACCGAGCTGCGATTTATATACTTCTTATTCTTAGTCAAATCAGTATTCAATATTACACTTATTTTATCAATTAAACTTCTATACAGAGATTCAATTGTTTTAGTCAAATCAACAACTTATATCTTTGTTTATTAGTCAAAACCAAACTACTCCATGTATAAAAGCTAACAGCTCGGCCATCCTAAACATAACGAGTCCGCTCGTTATCAAAAACCATTTACTTACAATTTTAATTCTGAAGTAATTTGTAAATCTAATTATTATAGTTGTAAAGTCACAGAATCTAATCTAAAGTCTATATATTATGATACATTAATATTTATACATTTTTCGGCCATCATATATAAATAATTGGTCCTCCAATTTAGACAATGTTTTGAAATTTATAGACTTAACAATTTCAACTATAATAATCAATTGGTATAAGTTGTCTGATTACGTGTTCAATCTGGCTCAGCAGCCTCTTTCAAAAAAAAAAATCTACTGGACACAAAAATTTTGCCTCATAAATCATAATCATAGTCATAGTCAGTTCAATATCATCAATGTACCAAATACTACTCAGAAGTTGGCTTATCGGCCTCATGTGAGTATTTGATCTTCTCAAACGCTACTCAAAAATTGGCTTATCGGCCTCATGTGAGCGCTTGATGTCCCTATACCTCAAATGCTACACTCATCATTTGGCTTATCGGCCTCATGTGAGCATTTGATGTCACTAGTCATAGTCAGTTCAATATCCTCAATGTACCAAATACTACTCCGAAGTTGGCTTATCGGCCT
This sequence comes from Napeogenes inachia, assembly GCA_959347355.1. Classification (NCBI taxonomy): domain Eukaryota; kingdom Metazoa; phylum Arthropoda; class Insecta; order Lepidoptera; family Nymphalidae; genus Napeogenes; species Napeogenes inachia. The sequence continues at coordinate 7,599,104 of OY365795.1, read as the reverse complement.
CATGTGAGTATTTGATCTTCTCAAACGCTTCTCAAAAATTGGCTTATCGGCCTCATGTGAGCGCTTGATGTCCCTATACCTCAAATGCTACACTCATCATTTGGCTTATCGGCCTCATGTGAGCATTTGATGTCACTAGTCATAGTCAGTTCAATATCCTCAATGTACCAAATACTACTCGGAAGTTGGCTTATCGGCTTCATGTTAGTGATCAGACAACAAAACCCTTATCCACATAAAATACTTTTTAGAAAACTATTCAAAGTAATTTTATCATCTTAATGTATTCTACATATTAAATATATTGAATTAATACATAAATAAGCACAAATAATAGCTAAGAATACCGAATTGAATTAATACATAAATAATAATATAATAAAGAATACCGAATTGAATTAATACATAAATAAGCACAAATAATAGCTAAGAATATCGAATTTAAAACGAAGTTATTTAAAACAAAAGTTTAAAACATTGTTTTCCAAGTTTAAAACAAACAATCACGTTTACGAAAATCCGGGATAAAATAATTTCGCGCCTTATCATAATACGTAACAAAATACGTGAAGTTAAAGTGAAATAGTAAAAATTAAAAAACAAGATCGTGAAGGTTGATCGCTAATCTCAATACTAGTTATCTCAACAATAATAATAAAGTGCTTACCACTATATTTAATCGCTTAATTTCCTTTAACTAGCGAGTATTTAAGGCAAAAATTGGATGTAAATCGAAACGAATCACCTTTATGCTGTGACGTGATCGATGATGGATAAATTGCGCAGACATCAACGTGTTGCTCGCCACGTGCCATGCCAGCACCGCTACCATAGCTGCCATCGCCACGACCGCCATCAACACCATCAACACCATCAACAACATCGACACCACCAGTGCCAACCGCGCTGCGCCTTCACCGCCATCCGCCCCTCGCCATCACCGCCATCCGCGCCGCGCCATCACCGCTATCCGCGCCGCTCTATTACCGCCATTCACACCGCGCCATTACCGCCATTCGCGCCGCGTTGTCACCGCCATATTTTCTCATTTCCTTCTTTCTTCATTAGCAACGATTCCTTCTTTCGTAGAATTCTTCCAATGGTTTGTCACATAAGCTAATAAACGACTTGCATAAGCGATTAAATAGGTATTTTCACTCGATTTTCTTGATATGTGGGTAGATCTCAATTTTGAAGTTTTGAGATAACAAATTTAACTTGATACATTGATTTACAACCATTGATTATCAACTATTGATTGATTGTATCGATTCTGGAACTTCATTATTATTATCTTGTAGTGTGCGTTTCAAAATATCACTTCATTTTTTTGCTTGATGTGATTTTTGTAGCTTCAATAAACTTATCTTGTAGGTAGTTTGTGGTTTTAATGCCCGAGTGAATCCCACTTCTGAACTATTAGAACTCTCTTACCGCAAAGAATCGCCAATGACAGTTGTTCTATTCTTTAAAGCACTTTATGACACTGTATACAAATACACTAAACTGTTTACCATTTAAACTCTTAACTATCACTGTTACACAACTTAGTCCCTCGATCTCACACTCATCGGTTTATTATAACTGTTACACTTTTATCACAATAGTACCACCCCCCCCACTTGTACTCCCAATTTCACAATGCCTTCTCTTAACCGAGCTGCGATTTATATACTTCTTATTCTTAGTCAAATCAGTATTCAATATTACACTTATTTTATCAATTAAACTTCTATACAGAGATTCAATTGTTTTAGTCAAATCAACAACTTATATCTTTGTTTATTAGTCAAAACCAAACTACTCCATGTATAAAAGCTAACATAAATGTCTATAATGTGAAATAAAGTTTCACTTTTACGGTGGTTTCATAAAACCACACAATAATTTTTTTCTATAGTTACACCCTACCATTTGTTTTGGCATTCCCCTACCTGTGCTTAAAGAACGCTCGGAACTGTAATAAATACAAGTGTAAAAGTAATCAGTATAAGCAGAAACTAACCAACTTAGCCAATTTACTATAACGACTGGGAAATCTGACATCACTCTGAAGCCGTTGTTGTAATAACGTTGAGAGTATTGTAATTTACAAAACAGCCACAATAGAAAATAGGTTTTCTTAATCTTTACGTAATACATTCTTGTATAATTCTGTTATATTATTCTTTGACTTCCTGAAATTACTCAACCAATTTTGATGACATTGTCTTGCTTTTGTATATGAAAAAGAAATCATTTAACCACTGATGTTTACTATATTGGATAAAAGTTTGTATTGCAACTTCTTCATCTTCGAAGTGAAAAATACACAGTTTTTTTATAGTTTAAAGTTTAGATATATATAAAGTAAAACAAACAATATTTGATATAAGCAGCCGGAGTCGAAAATTAGTATCAAGTAGATGAGAGAATAATAATCCTAAAGAACATTTATCAATTACTGGTATTGCCTGATGGAAATACTTAATAAACTTTACGCTGAAAATTTTCATTACGTATAAAGTCTTAGTATTCGCGGTATTCATAGAGTGTATGGATCCGTGAATACGAATAAGAAAAGTTTTAAAATATTCACGTTACACACATTCACACACGGTGATAAGATGAAGACTATTTTAACCCCCAACTAAAAAGAGGGGTGTTATAAGTTTGATCTGTCGATCTGTGTATCTGTGTATCTGTCTGTGGCAAATTTGCGGCCAAACGCATAAACGGATTTGAATGTGGTTTTTTTTAATCGAAAGTTATGCTCGTCGAGATTTATGTTTGATTATAATAATAATAATAATAATAATGTCAGGACAAATTACACACATTGATCTAACCCCTAAGTAAGCAAATTATTTGCTTGTGGTAAGGGTGTTAGACAACGATACAAATACATAGAAATACACATATAAATACTGAAAATATATTTAATAAACGACCAAACCCAGAAATAGACATCTATGCTCATCACATAAATGCCTATCTCCGCCGGGAATCGAACCCGAGCCCCATTTCGCCGTGACACGTTAGGCGTCTGCGCTAACCACTCGACCAACGGGGCGGTTTGAAATAGAAATAGTCGTCTCCAAGATATTGACGTGTTATTTGTGTGGGGGAGAGGTTCTTGTGCAATAATTAGGTGTTCCCAGCGGCTTCGCCCGCGCTATATAGGAAAAAAAGCCATGTTATGCAGGCCAAAAGGTTTTTACACTTACTTACTGAGGTAAAGTACTTTATTAGGGATACCTGCTGCCCGTTACTGCGTCCACGTAGACTGTAAAAATATATTTATGTGGCTTACGATTGAAGTCATAAAGAATCACGGGCAACGGCTAGTGATAATATAAATCCCTTCATCACAGTATTAGTCATTGTAAATCATCTTAACTCTAAATGTTTATATTTATTAATATTCGTATATATTTATATATACGAATATTAATAAATATAACTATAAATATAACCTACCTATCAACCCATATAAAAAGTCTTGAATCATGTTACTTATACATTTATAATTTATTATATCATCGAAACTTTCACGTGGATTCTTATTTTATCAAATATAATATATATATTTCTCGTACTAAATATAACCTTTGTACATCATAATGTAGGATTCTAATCCTAAAAGATTTTTTTTAAAATCGGTCCTTTAGTTTTGGAGCCTATTCAGTTCAAACAAACAAATCTTTCCTCTTTATAATATTACGATAGATTAATAGAAATACTTAAACAATTGAAAATTTTGTGTGTCTGTAGGTTAAATTAACTTTTTGTTGCTAAAGATCACTGTACGAACACAAGAAAGTTAATAAAACCAACCTATATACTTTTCTATTTACACCATATTCTGTACTGTCACAACTTATTATTCTTCAATGATGTTTTTAGTAGTTTATTTTGCTATGAGTACGTAATGATGATTAATTTATTTCATTGTCATGATGGAGTGACCTAAAGTTAGACTTAAGGATTGACGCTACTAGATTTCCTATACAAATGGAACTGAGTACACCGAGGATAGGCTCGTTTACTCAGTTTTGGTCAGAACTTTCTATCAGATTTGAATTGATTGATTGATTGGTCAATTTTCCCATTGATAGTTATTATCTAACTATTTTAATACACTTTTATTTATCTCTCCACTACGATAAGACTATAGACGAAATAGTATAAAGAGAAAGTATTAGTATACTCCGGAAATAAAAAGAAAACAATATTTTTTTTATCTCAAATCTCAAATATATAATAAGACAGTAAAAATTGAGTGTCTGTAAATTTAATATTTTTTAAAAAAACTGCTAGAGGGCGATTAAAGACGAGTAACAGAAACCATTAAACAATTTTTGGAAATTTTGTCTATCTGACTGGTAGCTTCTAACTTCTAACTGGTAGCTCAACGGATTTGAACGTGGTTTTCACAGATGGATTACATATAATCTGAAACGTTGTCAAAACTGGTTTGTCAAAATCGGTTAGAAGAAAAAGAAGTTATGGTGAATTGAAAATTTACTTTAAGCACTTTTTAGCATTTATTTTACATAAACGTATTTCATTTAGATAAAGCTAAAACATCGACATTGTTTAATCTGAATTTTAATAAAAAAAAAAAACATTCCATTGTACGTACGTTGACAATGGTTTCTATTTTACGAAGTTAATCATTGAGGACTTAGATTACACGATTCGATATCGTAATTTCTTTATTTGCCTTGTTAACTTACTTGCATTTTAATTTCTTTCTTTAGTAAACGGTTCTCCGACGCAACTAATTCAATAAATACATAATAATATTATTTTTATTCTTTTTAGAGGTCTTTTTGTATCGTAGAGGTTTGTAAAGGGTTTTTTTAAATTTTTGTTTAAATTTTTTTCTGCTTTTTAAGTTATGTTACTAGTTTCTGAATTGTACTAAGTGAACCTACAGACACACAAAATTTTCAATTGTTTAAGTATTTCTATTAATCTATCGGTATCCTAATATTATAATGAGGAAAGATTTGTTTGTTTGTTTGAATTGAATAGGCTCCGAAACTACTGGACCGATTTAATAAAATATTTTACCTTTAGAATCCTAAATTATCCCTATGATGTACAAAGATTATATATATAAAATATAAATAAAAAAATATATATATTATATTATACATAATAAAATAACGATCCGCGTGAAAGTTTCGACAATGAAGGGATTTATATTATCACTAGCTGTTGCCCGTGATTCTTTATGACTACGATCATAAGCCATATAAATATATTTTTTACAGTCTACGTGGACGCAGTAACGGGCAGCAGCTATCCCTAATAAAGTACTATACCTCTGTAAGTGTAAAAACCTTTTGACCTGCATAACAAGGCATTTTTTCCTTTCTAGCCGCTGGGAACAGCTAATTATTGCATAAAAACATCTCCCCCGCACGAATAAAATGTCAATAACTTGGAGACGACTATTTTTATTTCGACCAAACATGGATAAAAACTATCTCGACGAACATAGCTTTCGATTAAAAAAAACCGCATTCAAATACGTCTACGCGTTTGGCCGCAAATTTGCCACAGATAGACACACAGATACACAGATCGCCAACTCAAACTTATGACACCTCTCTTTTTAGTCGGGGGTTAAAAAAATATTTAATACAACATGACGCGTAAAGACTACATTAATGATAGTATTACTTGGCCTTCGACAAGGTTTATTTATGTTTTTTTTTTGTAAGTTCAAGAAACCCTTGTTAACATTTTTAATTTTATTTTATAATAATTTGTAAATACTGTAACACTTGTTGTTTATAAGGGCATTGCACGTTAACAAGGAAGATTAGTTTACAATTATTTATTGAAGTTTGGAAAGACACAGCAAGAGCAGTATTGTGCTTTCTGAAACTATTTTTAAAGGGTCCTATTCTACGTATTCATTATCGTATTATATCTTACTCATCCATAATAAAAGGTCTATCAATAGCTTTAAATTGAAGTTATAGTTTTCGAATCATAAAGCAATCAAAATTATTCAAATTTAAAATTTAAATGATACTTTTAATGATACGGTTTTACCGTAATTCCAAATTAATACCGTAATTTCAAATTTAAGTAATAACTAAATCCGTAAAAATAGTTTTATTTCAATTTGTAGTACTCGTGAAAGCCTCAGAAAACACTAAATAACTATCACTTTACATTTACTTACATTTTTAACTGTAAATAAACTAAATAACTAACTTAAATCAGATATTTACTCTGCATATATAAAAAGTATTGTTATTTATAATATGTATTACAAAAACTGGCTAGGATTATTTTATTCCAAGTTATTTATTTCTTTATTCGGAAAGTTTTTTATCAAGAGATAATCTCGGCCGTTGTTAGATTATCGTGTCATCACAGCCTGTGTCGAGATTAGATTTACCTTTCCCTCATTTATAATTCAAAGATAAGGTCGATCTGTTTAAAATTATTTACATTACAAAAAACGCTTTACCCTTCATAATAATACGAGCTATATTCCAATATGGTTAACCAGTAATTTGAGGTAAACTCGCTCTTGACAAGTTAATTTGATTCGCAAAACAGTTATACCTGACTTCCTCGTTGTTTGAAGGTGTTTTGTCTTGAAAACGATTAAGGAGAAAATAGAATAAGATATATCAATTTCAATTCACCTCAAACTTATTAATCTTAGATTTTTTTAGTGTTTTAATATTAAAGGAAAATTTAAAATTATTTAAAGAAAAAAATTAAAAAACGGTTTAATAAAGAGTTTTAGAGATTATTTTAGATAATTATTTCTATCTTTTTGTCTCCTTTAAAGAATAATCTTAACAAATATATATTTACCAGACTATAATCACGCCGCGAGTCCGCCATTTTTAGAGCTCATGAATTCCTGATGGAGAGTTCCTATTCATGAGGGTTTCGACTAGTTTCGGATGGGTTCGAAACTAGAAGGGCAAAATTCCAATTAGATTGCTTGAATATATTTTATAAAAAATATATTTACTCGACGTAATTATACTTTTTATAAAAACCAAAGTTTAATTACAATTTAAATAATGCATGTTGAAGCTGAGTTTTTTATTTTAAAATAGTCTTCTTTATAAAAGTATTACAATCTGTCTCTTTTGCAAGATAATTTGAGAAGTAAGTATATGAGCCCATCAAAATATTGTGCTGTAAAAACGATTCAGATGGAGAATAAAATAGATGTAGAAAAACGTAAATCCTCTGATGTTTATGGCAATATATTTTTTGGCATTTGAAGGTGGCTTTTCATCAAGATTGAGTCTTGTTATTATCAAATATCAGTTGCTCTTTTCACTTGTGATTTTATCAGTTTGTATCTGTTTCATGAACTCACCTTGTAGTATGATCCATTTACTTGAAAACTACCTTAATAAATAATAATTTTAATCCATCTATCAGATTATTTATTGCTTTATAAAAGTCATATTAATAAAAATTCTGATTCTGAAAATATTTATATATATATTTAAAATTCTCAGAAACCAGACAGAAATATTATGAAAATCAACATGAAGGTAAATTATTACATTAATGCCAGTATTACTTACCCTTTGTCAACGTTTACTACAATATTAACATTTTTATGAGCAGTAAGGTTTGTTTAAAAATCTGTTAATAGTAAAAAAATATTGCTAACTTACTAGATAACAACAAAAGAAAGCTATGAAATGGTTCATATTATAATCTTTTTTATCGACTAAAGTAAACTAGTCTATAAATGGGGCACTGTTGGACATAGGTTCCATCCTAATTATGGGGAGAGCACCAAGAAAACCCGCCAAGGTGTCTCATGGTAGTGAAATGGTTTATAAAGTTTTATTTTTTAAAGGTTTAAAAACCGCGTTTCATCGCGGTATTTTCTTTACCGACCGACCAAGAAAATTGTACAATAATTTCAATCTACCATTCTAAGACTATTCAGAAAATTCAACAAAGGATTTAACATCAGAAATAATAATTGTTATTAATATTTATATATAAATTATATTAAAAAAAATAGCTTTGTGAAGATAAAAATATAAGTAATACAAAATATCTAAATGATAGGAAACAGTCAGTAGCTGTTACTCAGGCTGAGCTTATCGCGTCTGTCTAAAGTTAGTTGAAACCTCCGGGCTTTACCGACTACAGACAGGTAGAAGGTGTTGCACATAAAAAATATTTAACTAAAACATATTATTATCATACTATAGATATTAGCTTACAGTTATAATAGGACTCACTTAAAACTTGGTTTTGTTGTATAAAGTTTTGTACAATTGAAATCGGCATCGGCATCTTAACTTCGACAAAGTTTGTATCACCGAAAAGTATCGAATGTTTTGAGTTGGCACAAACACTTATTGTTGCTCAAGAAGTTTGGCATAAAATTTATAAAGTATAATTTATATTTTGTGTTGATAAAATAATAAAAGAATATATTTATTAGATAGAAGTTGCTGCAAATAACTAATGCTTTTTTATCATTTTCTGATTATTTAAGATAATTGAAAGAAACGCAATATATTATTATTTATATAATAAAAAATAGCTACGGTACAGAAATTTAAATAATTTTTATGAATTCTATAAAACTTATTGGTTCAATTTAATTTAACATAATACTTAACTAAAAGTTTTATTGTGAATATATAGTAAATGTTATAAAAATCTTCTTAAGGTTGAGTCTATAAATAATTCTCTATTAATTGGGTATTAATCTTTAATAGTAACTGTTTTTTTTTTAAATAATCAAGTAATACTTTTAAATCATGTTAGATGTTGCGATTATTAGTTGCAATGAAATCTCGTTTGGCAATTAGAATAAAAGCTCTTTTACTGTCTCTACTGTTATATAATTGTTAATATTACATTCACAATTCAAAGATAACTTTTCAAACACACTCCAATTCGTATGAAAAGACATAATATCAAAAGCTATCCTCGCTGACAGTTTGAATATATTTTACCTACAAAACAAATATCATCTTGAAATAAAAAAAACAGGTTTGGAATTACTATTATTACAAGGTGAATTTAGTTCTTTGAAGTTGCCCAAAAAAGTAAATTGAGTGAGTCATTGTTATAACAATGCCACAGTGTTAATTTAGGGAAGAAACTTCAAAAATACCTCTGGCTACGTTATTAGATATTAAAATGTTGTTCTAAAATAATACTTTACTTAAAAGTAAAGTATTAGAAAATACCCTTTTAACAAAAAATAACACAAAGCATATAAAAATAAAAGCAAGTTTCTTCGTTTAATCAAACACTCTAAATAATATTTAATAAATTTTGTTTTGTAATGAAATATACATCTCAATCACTTTTAATCACTATATTTATTCGATTTGATTGTAATAGTTTAGGGATCTAGTATTATTTTTAATCTAAACGAGAAAAAAATATAATTATTAATTTAAGTTTCTGTAGTAAGTAATCCTCGGAGGTCCTTACTAACTTTTGACACAATCGATAAACTAAGTTGGAACGACACTGAGCTGCCGAGTATGTTGTGCCGTTTATTAATGAAGTATGTTTTGGACAATTTAATTAATTGGTAAACTCAAACTTTTGGCCCACTGGTGTGTCATGGGGTGGGCAAAAGGCATTTCAGAACCATTCAAGACAATGTAGAATACGGATTGGTCAGTTAAAATACAATATAAGTACAAATGCTGACAGCATGTCATTGGTTTGATTTGCAATTACAATACAAACTGTTAGCAAACACTAATTATTACTACAAACATGGTTCTCCTTTGACCGAAATAATATGCTTTGCAATCGAAATTGCATGTTGTAATGGTACTCGTAGTGATGAATTCTTATTTGTTTACACAATCTACAAGCCTCTATCTGTCTGTTTCTTGGTACACAACTCTAGAATAATTGATCAAGATGTTTTTTTTTGTTATATCGAAATTTTATAACCGATAAGGTTCTAATCTAATGAGATCTTTATGGCGACTGCATTATTTTCTTCCGATTCCTACCAAAATTATGTTAGCATACTCTCTTCTTCTATCTATTCTTGATTATGCCGATGCAAGCTATCTTAATTTAACTGAGGACCATCTTAACAAACTTGAGCGACTCCAAAATATTGCTATACGGTTCATATTTGGCTTAAGAAAATATGACCACATTTCTGAATTTCGTCAAAAACTCAAGTGGCTTCCAATTCGCCGCCGCCGGGATTTACACGCCCTTTCTCTTCTATACTGTGTATTATTTCACCCTAAAACTCCCTCATATCTAAAGGAGAGATTTAAGTTCATTGGACTTCCGACAGATGTACGATCATCACAATACTTGAAAATACGAATGCCAGTTCATAATACGAAATTTTTTGAACACTCCTTCACAGTCCATGCAACAAAATTATGGAACGCGCTGCCTCTATTTATAAGAAAATCGAAATCTTTGGTAATATTTAAAAAATCCGTTAAAAATCTTTATTTATCAGAAGAAAGCTGAGACGACTTATTTTTAATGTTATCATAATGTTATTTACTTATATGTCTAATTCATATTCTACAAAGTATTGTCAATATATTTATTTTTATTCGTATTGTTTAGTTTATTAGTTAATATATATTATATAAAATTATGTGTGTATTATGTTTATGTATTAATGTGTAATTATTTGTTTGTATGATTACGGTGTTTATAATTTTTTACCACCTATCTATATGCACTTGCTGTTTTAAACTCCTAACAAGATGGTTGTCTGGAAGAAATCGCCTTTAGGCGATAAGACCGCCCTTTGTATTTCCCATGTGCTTTTTTGTTTTTATATTTCATTTGTAACTATAATATGTATTTTCATGTGGTATGCAATAAAGTGTATAAATAAATAAATAAATAATCTTGATTTCGGTACCTTGTATTATTGCCGTAATAGTTTGAATTGAAGGACATGCAGTCTAGATATTCAAATCCTTGGTCTTATAAATTATTATACTACTAGCTGCGCCTGCGACTTGGTACACATAGATTCCGATTTCAATAAAACGTACCCGTTCAAAGTTTCATGAAATCCTGGCAAGTAGTTTTTGCGTGTAGGAGTATTTTTAGTTTATTTTTATATATGTTTTTATTTTTAATCACACATATTTCTTTTACCAATTATGTATTCTTTTTATTGGAAAGTTTATTATTATTCCCTGACGGGAGGACTGTCAATATATACTATCAATATGTACCATCAACATGTACCATCAACATGTACTATCAATATGTACTATCAATATGTACTATCAATATGTACTATCAATATGTACTATCAATATATACTATCAATATGTACTATCAATATGTACCGTCAATATATACTATCAATATGTACTATCAATATGCACTATTAATATGTACTGTCAATATATACTATCAATATGTACCATCAATATGTACCATCAACATGTACCATCAACATGTACCATCAACATGTACCATCAACATGTACTATCAATATGTACTGTCAATATGTACTATCAATATGTACTATCAATATGTACTGTCAATATATACTATAAATATGTACCATCAATATGTACCATCAACATGTACCATCAACATGTACCATCAACATGTACCATCAACATGTACTATCAATATGTACTGTCAATATGTACTATCAATATGTACTATCAATATGTACTATCAATATATACTATCAATATGTACTATCAATATGTACTATCAATATATACTATCAATATGTACTATCAACATATACATATCAATATATACTATCAATATGTACTATCAATATGTACTACCAAAATGTACTATCAATATATACTATCAATATGTACTATCAATATGTACTATCAATATATACTATCAATATGTACCACTAATATTATATACAATAATCAATCCATATATATTAAATAAGATGTATTATAAATTAAAATCCTACTTATGAAGCTATACATCTAAAATATATTATACCACTATCATGAAGTATAAAACTACTAAGTATGAAATGAGAATAGGTTGGAAATATAAATAAAAATAGTTTTGAAAAAATTTCTTATCGCAATGGTATGAAAATAAGAGATTATTAACTTTATTTGTTAATCGACTTAAATAAAAAATAAAACTTCACCCGAACCGGTTAGTCCGTTTTTGAGATTAGCGTGCACTAACATACGAACATACATACGAACAGACAAAATGAATTAACATTGTTTTAGGTTGTCTTGCTGTATAAGCAATTGCAAAAAGGTCCTATTATGAATTTTGGAAAAAAAATCCATGTACAGACATCGATCAGTTACAGTTTTATTATATATATAATAAAGATAAATTTATTGAACACTTTAAATACTATATCTTTTTATGGAGTGAAGAGTGCAATGAAAGTTAAAAATGAAATGTTACTGACTAACTGACGCTCAATTTTTATTATAGTATAGCATAATAATATTTTTAATGTACAGAGACTACTCCTCTACAGATTTATTAAATGTATATAAGAAGATTTGCATCGTATTTATTGCATGGTTGACATAAATGGACAAAACTATTTTATTTCTTTACCGATTCAAATGAAATAAACACTAAATGTTAAGTGAAGACTGTAACAATATATTCCTGAAAACCGTATTCCAATTGGTTTATCAATTTTTGAGATTAGCGTGCACAGACATACAGACAAACAGACAAAATGAAAAACTATTGTTTTACTATTCTCTTGCTCTTATAAAAGACCCCATTTTTTATTATTTTCCATGTACAGAAAACAATCAGTGACAATTATGTATAGATATTACATGAAAAAATGTGAATATTTATAATAAGAACCATTGTCAGTGAATTTTATCTTCATTGATAATGCATTAGGCACAAAGTTATACCTTAAGCAGAACGAAACAGCGAGTGCTTTTAAATCTGAATTGAATTCACAAAAGAGCTGCTATTTCGAAGTTTCTATTCGATTTACTTTACATTCGGGTTTAGGAACCCTTAACACTTTTGCAACTTTATACTTACTCGAAGTATTTGTTAAATTATGTCCATTTCCTTGGTAACTTTTATATTTGTCAGTAGTACCATATTTTATATATTTTTTATGAAATGCATATATATATATATATATGGAAACGTACTTAGAAATCATATAATGTACACATACATATTACATATCCAGATTTCAGGCAACCGAGTTTTGAATCCCTCATATGGTTCTCCGCTGTAAAAGCAATCTCTAAAGTAAACTTATATTACTAGAAACTTAAACGTTGTGGTAGTTATCGTTTACATAGAAAGTTTATGACACTTCTAACTGTTGTACGTTATAACAGACGTTTGCCTCCAGCATTGCACTACTGGGACTATTTAACTCACCGAGAGATAAGTAACCACGAGAAAAGGCAACTACATGCTTTCACACATGACGTAAAATTTAGTTGGTATAATTTCTGTTCATAAAAGAACTGGAAGCTACTTAAATAATGTCAAGAAGTTAATTATATTAAATTAAGAATTTGAAACTATTTATGTTTAAAAAATTCTTTCATCTAAATCTCATTTCATTGTATTGTTAGGCATTTGATAATAGTTTCTCGGTATTCGAAAGTATTAAAAAAATATATATCTTCATCTACCCGACCTTGCTCCAATTATTTGTAGTTTTCAAAAAGTTCTTGGAGCCGATAGCAGACTGGACTCAATCTCCCTTAGGGATATTAAAAATCTTAATATTCATCGAATTTGAATACGAATTAAAAATAATTTACATTTACTTCGTTTCATTAAAATTATAATTTCCCAGATTAAAAGAGCATTAAGTGTCAGATATTTAAGAAATCAATGTTAATATTTCCTTAAGATATTGTAAATAAATGTTGAAAAATATTTATTAAAAACTACAGTTGATACAGTTTTTTATTTTCAATATCCAATATAACATGACAAACTTTTTAAGCCCATATGACTAAAAAAATAATCAATTTCAAAGGATAATATTATTCATAACCCAATAAGAAATATAATTATTTACTAACTAACTACTAATAAGCTTACACGACAGTACGGTTATTAATAATGTTACTAATATCAAATAAATTCTAAACAAATTTTTAATATATAAGATAACTTATTAAAAGTAAAAAAAGCAAAAGTAACTGCAAATTTCTGTAGAATTATTTATGGGCCGTAGAATCAGTGTATACGTGTCTGTATCTTATTAAATAATTAATTAAGAAATGTAATTACAATTTAATTATATGTTTTATACACAACAGACAGTGAGATTCAAGTTAGACAAATTTGTAGGTAAAAGAGCACCGATATTGGTATATTTCACAAATAATCTTAATTACATTTTTATAATTTTTTGGTAGCCCATTTAATATGATGGTTATAGATATAAGTTTTAGTCAACATAAAAAGTTTAATTGTCCAAGAATTGTCCGGGCAAAATAAAGTTAGCCCGGAGTTTTTAAAAAGTTGAATGTTAAAATGTCCATATAATTTTTATTACTCGATATAACTTTACCAGTTTTCATCGTATTCAGCTTAAGTTACTTGGTATGAAATTGCTTATAGACCATAATTTGGGTAAAAATTTTGTCAATAATCTTATGAATTATGAAGTGATGATATATAAAATTCTATAAGATGGTATTTTAAAATTCAGGTATTTAGCTTTTTTTATTAAACTCGATAGGACAGTATTGATAGATAATATAGAATTGGGGATTTTTTTTTGGACTCGTAACATAACTGGTGAAAAGTGGTTATTTAATATGTGCACCTCTGCCTACCTCTTAAGGGATTTTAGGGCGTGATATTATTAAGGTTATCTATGTTTGAACATGTGTAAATATGTTAAAGAGATAAGAGGGGGAGTTGACACCCGACCGCTTCTTAAACTTGTTATACAAAGTCAGACCGAAGTCTTTACCAGTTAAGGGGGACAGAGGGTAAATTTCTTAGTGCACTTTGAAAATTTTCCTAACTGGAGCCTTTGAAAATTTTCTACCCTACCCTACGTACAAAGTTCCTAATAAATTAATATAGGAAATAAAAAGATACAAGTATATTTATTGAAGAAATAAAAAGTTTTAATCTATCCCTCTTCAACATAGACAGATAGTCAGATTATCAGTCAAAGTTATTGTCATACCAATTATAATTATTAATACATTAGATCCTTACATGTGAAATTGGCGTTTTTCGTACTGGCCACTCTGGCTACGTTAATCACAAAATTCTTCTCTTTGGTAAGGAATTCCAAATCAAAATGTTTAAAACTATTTATATGTATTTTTGTTTTGTTCTCCGTCGTTCATTTGTTTTTATTTGGTTTTTGCGTTACTCTGTTTACAAAAAGAAAACTTAAAATATCGCATTATTTAAATTTACGAGTTCCACTGTGGCACCAGTCCTGCGGAAACGACTCGAAGGATTAAAGATGTGTTCGTGTTGCAAAAGAAAATATTGTTCGTTTTTGGTACAGACGTTTTTATTCTGGAAATTTGGAGCTGCAGAACAAGCCCAAGTTGAAATGAAGAATTGAAGTCTATTGTAGAAGCGAATCCATTGCGCACTACGCCCGACTTAGCTACAGACTGCGATGTTAGTGATAAATCTTTATAATCCACCTGAAAAATAGATTTTCTACTATAATCGGAACCGCTCATCGCAATAGTTGGATCCTGATCAGCCATCCAGCCTTTCTCAACCGAAAATTGACCCAAAACTAATTACTTGTAAGAGTTCTATGGACTAGTGCCGGAATTGTTTATTACAGTTTTCTCAAATCTGACCAGTTTATGACGGCAGATATCTATTGTCAGCATTTTCAAACCATGATGGAAAAGCTAGCTGCTAAACTACCTAGGCTGGTCAATCCTTCCACACCACTGCTGGTTTACGTCAACGCCAGACCACACATTACACAACAGACGACATTCAAATTAAGAGCGCTTCAATTAGATTTTCTAAGACATCCACCGTATTCCAATCCCGAGCCCTTGCTTCAACAGATTACTATTTTTTCGAAATTTGGATCACTTCTTGCAGAGGAAAGAGACGCAGAAGAAAGCTAGTATATCTATGTAATAATAATGAAAATTTTAAAATAATTATGTTAGACTAATGTCTTGGGTAGCGGTAACAGTACTTAGTTTTAAATTGAGGGAGGACAGGTATTGCACACATTCATTTTCAACTGCTGTGACGCTGTTCTAAAAATTTCCAATCCATCTTTCGTGCATTTTATAGGCTTTTATAATTCATCACTTTATGATTCACAGTATTGATCAAATTTCTACCCAAGTTATGGTCAGTTTAGTATAGTTATAGTCTATAAGCAAGCATAAGCATAAGCATAAGCATAAGCATAAGCATAAGCATAAGCGTAAGCGTAAGCGTAGGCGTAGGCGTAGGCGTAGGCGTAGGCGTAGGCGTAGGCGAAGGCATAGGCGTAGGCGTAGGCGTAGGCGTAAGCGTAAGCGTAAGCGTAAGCGTAAGCGTAAGCGTGAGCGTAAGCGTAAGCGTAAGCATAAGCATAAGCATAAGCATAAGCGTAAGCCATGTTACATGAATATCATTTAAACTGTATTATGTTTTAATTCTACTTTGGCTTAATTCACAAAAATATTACAAATACTTGTAACTTCTCTGTTAAGAATTTCATTCAAATTTAAAAGCACATACTGGAGCATTCTTCTTAAGGTACAGAGTTGTGCCAAATGCTTTATCAATGTGTAATAATAATGTAGTTCATAATCAAAAAAATATTTACATTTATTCATAATATTATATTACAATAATACTATTTATTACTTTTCCACTTAGAATCAATACTAAAGATCACTGGTGTAAGTAAAAGGGAAATGATAAGAGGGTCTTTTTTTGTACCATACTTATCGAAATAAGCCCTTCTGTAAAGACATTCTCCAGCTTACAATTAAAACTACGAGGGTTCGCTTCACGAGCCTGGTCTAAAAAGAATCTCACAATAAACCCAAGGGAGTTTTTTTTATATATTTCATTGTTAACCTGCGGCCAGCAAGACATCGGTCCATGATCAAAATGCAAGGGTCAGCCATCACTCCCTTCTCTATATTTGATGGAGAGGGGCTACCCGTCCTAAACGCTACTGCAAGTGTGATGCAGCTAGTTGATCGAACAACTCGATGAAAATGTCAAACAAACTTCCTAGGTTACTAGGTGAGTCGCTAAGGTACAATTATGCCAACGCCATACCGTCGTGAATATAATGTGTTACACAATAATAGGATTTTCATTTCATCAAATTCTTTCTAAAATATAATTTTAATTTATTAAAGGACAATTCTAAAGCTTTATTGATTAATTGACCCTGAAGAAATTACTTATTTTATAGACCCTAGTGAGCACAGCTAGGTTTTTTTTCTCGTGTAAATTTTATGTAAATAACAGGTTTTTTTGAATTTATTAATATGTTTATGTACATTAATTGAATATTGAGAAATATATTGTATGCAGTCGTAATATATATTTTTTAATTTACTTTTTAACGATTCACGTGGCCTCATATAAACGATTGCTCGTATAGATTGCTATAACTAATATTCTGAAAATCTGGATATCATGGCCGGGAATTCACACTATTACGGCAAAAATCTGAGGTGCCAAAATAGATATTAAAACCTAATCGCAAAAAAAAAATCCATGTAACAAAAAAATATGTAATTCTTACCAATCAATTTAGAGTTATAAACCCATAAACAGAAAAATTTAACAACGTGTAATTTCGATTTGAAATATTGATAATTGCGGTCAAAGGAGATCAAGGTTTGTAGTATTAATTAGTGTTTGGTAACAGCTTCTATCGAATTGCAAATCAAACTAATGACATGCTGTTAGCACTAGTACTTATGTCGTATACCAATTGACATAGTCGTGTTTCACATTTGTCGTGAATGGTTCTAACATATCTATTGCTCCTTAACAATATTGAGCTATTTCCTATAATTTAGATATTTAAAAGGATCTACGAGATAACTACAAAATGCAATGCAATATAACTGGTTGTAAAGATAGAACTATATGTTCTATCTGGTTTTACTACTCTGACCTATAAAAATAAACAAAGTTTTGTTTAATTCGAAGCAAATATTTCACTGCATGATGACTTTTAGATAAACTATATAGTATTTAACTTATCTTTAAATCATAATGCAGTATGTATGTTCTGTATGTAAGTATTAACCATGCATGTGAATGGTTTTTTGAAATGGGAAGACTGAAGAAGACATGGAAGAAGTGTGTGTTACAAGATAATATGACACAGAGACGTGGAAGAAATAAGCATTATATTGTGCCGATCTCAAAAATTGAGAGAAAGGCAGAAGGTTGATGATGAACATAAAACGTAGTAATATTTTAAAACTTTTGTTAATTTATAAACTTAATGTGAATTTTAAAGAGATGACAATAAAAAAATATTTGTTTTGATTTAAAACATTTGATATTTTGATATTTTGAGAACATTTGATATTTTGAGAACACACACTGTATTGAACTGTATTGAATTGTATTGAAACTTTATTGACCTGTATTAAAACTGTATTGAACTTCATTAATAAACGGTATAATACATTCAGCAGCTCGGGGTCGTTCAAACTCAGTTTATCCATTCTGTGGAAAGTTGGTTAAAGCCTCCAAGGGTTAATTTACTACAGAAAATTAAGCGTTCAGTTACAACACAATGAAACAATGAATTGTTTATTTACCTATGAGAAGGTTTTTTATACCCTTATATATTCTTTTTTTTTCTTAATTCTAATCCTAAAAAACGACCAATGTTTCATGATGTTGTAGCAATGGCATTATATCAGAACATAATTAATTTATTATTTAAATCGATCTTGGTTATAATGCAAGTTCCAAATTTGAATCCACGTACAAAATTTGTATTTATAATTATATGAATATTTAGCCTTATCATAATAATTAGTAAAAAGGAGTTTGCGAATGTCATTCTAATACAGTTTTAGAGATGGTTATATATTAGATATATTTTTGTTTCCCTTTTTGACAATATATTAGTCTTTGACACAATTATATACATAAGTACTTCAGAAATGTTCAGGAACTTAAATATTTAGATAAGTGTGAAATTATTAGAAAGTAGCTGCAATTGTTAAGAATGTCATAAAGTTTCCATGTAGTAAAGTTTCTTATAATATAAGTTAACGGCCAACATTGTTCATACTCTAGAGAATTATAACGTTCAAAACTTAGCCGACTGTAATCTTAATATGTGGGTATGTGTATAAAAAGGGGTGTGTTAAGTGTTTTTCTTATTTGTAGAAAGCAAAAATTAATTTTGAAAATGAGAACTTTTTTAATGAAATCAACTAATGCTACTAAAACCTTATTTTGTCGCTTAGTTGTGTAAAATTACGTTTAATATAATAAATATTCTATAGTATGTTCTAAAATACCTTATAGTAGGATCTCGATCGAAGTAAAATTAAATGTGTTATATTAATTTCAGTTCAATTGTATCATGTTTTAATTTCTGGTTCGGTTTATTTTCTGGCTTATACAAAATAAGTAAATATTTGTAATCAAATAATAACTATCAACAAATTTAAAATTTAAAAAAATATATCATTTGTTGCAATATTTTTAACAAAATAAAAATATTATAGCAAGTATAAGGTTGCCAAAGCATTAGATAGGATTCCTAAACCCAAATGTGAAGTAAATCGAATAGAAACTTTGAATAGCAGTTCCGTTGTGAATTCAATTCAGATTTAAAAGCACTCGCTGTTTCGTTCTTCTTAAGGCATAGAGTTCTGCCAAACGCAATATCAATGTGAGACACAATTCACGGAGAATGGTCCATAATATAAATATTTACAGTTTTTTTATATTATTATACAATAATATTAATATTCTAATAATCAGTAGTTACTTTTTTATTATGCTATAACAATAAAAATTTAATTTTGACTATAGAGTTGTTAACCGATAAATGAACAGATAGATTTGCTTTTTCGTTTTGTAATACGAAAGTACGACATCATCTACACTAGCACAATTACAATCCGCAATTTCGATTGCAAAGTGTATAATTACGGTGAAAGGAGATGAATGTTTGGAGTAATTATAATTAATGTTAGGTCACAGCTTGTATTGAATTGCAAATCAAAGTAATGGAATGCTGTTAGAAATTGTACATATGACGCATAAGATTATAGGAATACGAATTCCAATTGACTAGGCGTATTTAACATTATATTGAATGGTTCTAAATTACCTATTGCTCATTAACAATGTTCACGAGTTTACAATAATTCATGCATTGCATTACAACATTAAATATATATAAGCAAAAAAATCGATTTAAAAGGAACCTACTAGAAAATTTCCAACTGCTACGCAACGCAACTAGAAAGGTAGAAAATCTACTTTACTATTCTCACCTATAAACAAACGAAGTCATTTAATTCGAAGCTTTGGACTAATTATTTGTATAAACATTTTTTTTTTGGCAATGTGAAATAGCGATAAATAGGTTAAGCCAAAATCATTCCCATAGTTTTACCTAAGATTTTTCACGAGTATTACACACTGAAATAAAACTAGTTTTACGGATTTAACTCGCGTATAATTAATTAAATTTGGAATTTAACCCGACGCGACGTTTCAAATGCACTTCCAGCTCGTCTTACCGTGAACACGATTGCTGTTAAGCTTTCGAAATGTCGGATAAGAGCAAAAGAACCCAAAACAATGGTTTTTCAGTTTGTCTGTAAGTTTGTGCACGCAATCTCAGAAACGGCTTAACCAATTTGAATGCTGTTTCCAGGAATATATTATCACAGTCTTTATTTAACATTTAGTCTTTATTTCATCTAAATCGGTTAAGAAATAAAAAAAAATGTCTAATTATGTCAATCACGTAATAGGTACCATGCAAATTTTATTTTACAATTGTAATAAATCTGTAAAGGATTAGTATTTGTACATTGAAAATATTAAAAAAAATATACCAGGATGTGAATCCATTTTGAGTATTTTTAAAATCTTTGTCTGTTTATCTGTTTTTCTTTTACTTGTGCACACAACACGAAAAATAAATATTTTCAAAAATTCATACAGGGGGACCTTATATAAGCAAGAGAACCCAAAACAATGTTTTTTCATTTTGTCTGTTCGTTTGTATATCTGTATGTTTGTGCACGCTAATCTCAGAAACGGATTAATCGATTTGAATGCAGTTTTCGGGAATATATTGTCATGAGATTCACTTTATATATATATATATATATATATATATTTGTTTTTAACAATCGATTAATAAATAAATAAGTTAATAATCTCTTATTGTCGTACCATTACTGCTTACCAGTTTGACCATACATTGGTAAGTACAAAAGGTACGTTTTATCGAAATCATAATCTACGCGTAAGAAGTCGCAGGCACAGCTAGTTTAAAATATAAACTTAAAATTTAATTAATTATACGCGTGTTGAATCCGTAAAAATAGTTTTATTTCAAAAACATTCATTTAGAATTATAATATCAGGTTTTTTTAATATTTCAGACCAATGTTTACGATTATATAATGTCCTAACAGGTAAATAAATAATTCAATGTATCAATGTGTTGTTACTGAACGCTTAATTTTCTGTTGTCACTAAACCCCGGAGGCTTCAACGAACTTTTGACAAATCGATCAACTGAGTGTGAACGACACCGAGCTGCCAACTGTGTTGTACCGTTTATTAATGAAGTATATTTTAGGAAATTCAAATAACTTACTAAAACTTTAATACAGATTTTGTCCTCAAAATATATGTAAGCTTTTTAAGTTGTAACAAATCTCTTTTATTATATCATCTGTTTAAAATTTCCAATAAAATTAATATTAATCAAAGTTGCCTTTTTACGCAAAATTGATACTTATTTTTTTTTAAGTGGAAAGAAATACCTTTTATGATTTTATTAAAAAAATCACAATAGAGTTTTAATCAGATTTAGTTTCAATTCAAAATATATAATACTTTTCTATTATAATTTAATTTATCATTTTCACAGCAAGTTACAAAAATTTGTTGGAGCTATTGATAAAAATCTAAAAATGAACAGCTACAATTTTAGTATGAGATGATAGATGACTTATTGTTTGTTTGAATGAAAATGAAGCAGCGGCTGTCCGCTGATTTATTTTTTTGAAAGTTTATTTTTAAATAAGAGGATTTTATTTGATTTATAATAAATAAATAAAGAAAAAATATCTTTTATAATTTACATTAAAAGTACAAAACTATTTTTATAATATGATTACTCATATTATAAAAATAGTTTAATAACATAACTTCGAATAAAATAACTTTGTTTGTTTTTATAGGTAAGAATAATAAAACTAGCAGATGTTCTACCAGAACATTTGCGTTGTATTGCAGTGTTTCAGTTTTCTCTTAGTTCTATTTAAATACCTTGATTATTGGAAATTGCTCAACATTATTAATGAGCAATAGATATGTTAGAACCATTCAAGACAATGGTTATTACGGCTTTGTCAATTGGATTACAACAAAAGTACATGTGCTAGCAGCATGTCAATAGTTTGATTTGCAATTTAATAAAAGCTGTTACTAAGCACTAATTAATAGTCCAAAAATTGATTGCTTTGATGTCGAAATTGTAGGTTGTAATGGTGCTGCTCTTGTTGTTGATTTTTTTCTTCGTATTACAAAAAATCGTTTTTTTACAATTTAAATGTAGGTACGTGACGATGAGGCTCATAAACTCATAAGGAGTACCATATCAGAAAGCAATATCTTTATTTTTACTTACCCAGTTGCTAGAAATTCGAGGGTTTTGGACAATTTTTTTCTCCAGAAACCATTAAACCTTATTCTAAATCAGCTGCTAGGAAATGAATATAACAAATATAACACGTAAAACTCGCAAATCCGCCATCGTGACTGATACTTTGAAAAAAAATGCTTTGGCATTGCAACAGTAGAAGAAGAAAGAAATAAAAACTAAAAAAATAAAGAGTTAAATTAAAATTCATGCTTAGGAAATATACCTAGTACAAAATATTAAGAAAACCATAGAAGCAACTTAAAAAAACTGCAAGTTTTTTAGCAGTAAAAAGAAAGGTATTATATAAAAATGACTAAGAAAGCTTAGAATATGAATATTTTTGTCTGATATGTTGTAACTCATTTGATTTCAAAAAATCTGGTGCGTAATAATGTAGAGTGTGTTGTGAATACGAACTGGTCACATGTAATATAAAAATATTCTTAATAATAAGGTTTTTATTACATTTGGTTTTGCTTGTAACATTTTGCCCCCGCTAGAGTAACAACCTGCCCCTGGTGCGGGGTTGAAAGTGACAGGCCTTTTTTTTTCTAAATTGTTCATTTTTATCTAAACTAATGGTTTGTTATAGAAAATGTATTTTTAATTTAAATACTGAATAGTTTACTTAATCAAATAAATATAACCTCTGGTAAATTAATCAAACCATTATAAAGATATGACGCTTTAAAAATAAAAGGTCACTTCTAACCCCAGTCTTCCCTACAAATAAAACTAAGGTGTTCGTTTATATGACTAACAAGTTTTTAGTTGAAATATACTTATATTAAATCCTATTTTTAAAATCTATATAATATCTTTGGATCTCACCTAAAAATGGGTGTTCCACAAGGATCTATTCTAGGCCCTTTCTTATTTTTACTCTATATTAATGATTTGCCCTTTTACGTAAAAGGACTATGTGACATTGTACTTTTTGCTGATGATACCTCACTTATTTTTAAAGTTGATCGTAATAAACCTAATTTTGACAAAGTTAACTGTGCTCTGTCACGTGTTCTTCATTGGTTTGAAATTAATAATTTGGTATTAAATACTAAGAAAACTAAATGCATGGAATTTACACTTCCTAATGTAAAAAGTCGGGATTGTAGTTTATTCCTTAACAATGAAGTGTTAGAACTGACTGACTCGACAACTTTCTTAGGTATAACTTTAGATAAAAAGCTCCAGTGGAACCCCCATCTCTCGACACTCGCAAGCAAACTTAGCTCAGCCGTCTTTGCAATTAAAAAAGTAAGACAATTAACAGACGCTAATACGGCTCGACTCGTTTATTTTAGTTATTTTCACAGTATATTGTCTTACGGTATCTTACTATGGGGCAGCGCAGCATAAATCTGTATTGTATTGCGAATAGCTAGTAATCTCCGCAATTTGTTTTTTGTTGTAAATTAATTTTGCTTTATCGACCTTCTGCATCACACCGATTCCTTAGAAGTCACTACTTGCGGTAGCATCGGGAGTCGGGTTGCCTCCCTCCCTCAAATATGTGCGAAGGGGGTGATGGCTGGCTCTTGTGTTATGCTCGTGAACGGGTGCTGCTTGCGGTGACTGGTTGCGTGGCAGGCCGAAGATTTGTGTATATGTATATATATGTATATATATATATATATATATATATATATATATATATATATATATATATATATATATATAATATATATATATATATATATATATATATATATATATATATATATATATTGTTACATAGAAATTTCATTTCTGTGGATAATTAAAATATTTATAATTTTAATATTATCGATTTCTTATTATCTGTCAAATTCGTAGACAAGGTAAATTATTTATCTGTTGACAGCTAATTGCAATATCTTAATTAGTCTGTGACATTTCTTTTTGTTTAAAATATTGAATGTTGCCAGCTTAAGCTAACTTTATAGTCCCCAAAATGTTATTGAAAATATAAACATTTTATTAATAATTACTATTCTAAATTTCATTTATTAATCATTATTAAGGTTAGCATATCGCTAGATATTTATTTAAAAGTAGCTGTCATATTGTTTCAGAAGTTTAATAGCAGCCAACGTTGTTTTATTGTTATATTTATTAGTATAACAATTTGTTATAAATTTATTACACTCGTTTCTTTCTTTAGATAAGTAGTGCATTGTTCTTAAATTATTTAAATATTGGACTTCTTCCGATTGATATCAATTTTACCCACATTTCGTGTAACGCGGCGTGCGCATAGCCACATTATTTGCTTATTATGCATATTTTGACTATAAAATTCAATGTCGTGACCTTTAGAGTCTTTTCTTTCGGAAGCACTTCCGAATTGAATATCTTATTAGCCTTCGGTGAGTGTTTTAGTTATTTGTGATCTTATTAACGCATTTGAAGCGTTGTTTCTTAAATTCATTAGCGTGTTTAATTGCAGGGCTAATAATTTAATATGGAATAATTATAATTCCTATTGCCGGCACTTCCCGGGCAGTTTCAAAGTTTGTTGGAACAATATTTTTATTTGTCCTGATTCGACCCTGTGAGTCGACATAGGCTAATATTAGTGCTTGCGAGGCCTTTTTCCTCCATAAGGAGGTTTTTTTTGTATACCCTAGAAGATACGGGTAAATTTATAATTGGTTCGCGGGGGTAGACGTGAATCTTCGGAGCGTCGTCCTGTTGGTCCTGTATCCTGCTTCCTGACTAGCTGAGTTTAAGGAGCTCGTCTTTATTGTAATCCCGATATTATGGTGATGTACAAAATTCATTTTTAACAATAATCAACACTTCAATTTTTGAAAGTTTTATTTAGAACAAGTGTTTGACTGTGGTTCTCCAGTACTGACAAGCAGGAGGATCATATATATGTCTTCGCTGGTTATTTGTCAGTGGCGCCTAGGATATTACTATTTTAGTAATTAATATATATATAATTTAAAATAAAGTATTATCTCAAGTAACCCACCGCTGAGTCAAGCTGGCATATTTTTCTTAACATTATTTTAAGACTTAAGTCATTATTTATTTAATGTCTTTGTTTGTATTTGTATAACTAAATAAACATTTTTAAACTAAACCCACTCTTATTATTTTTTGTAACAGTGGCGCCCAACGTGGGGCATTACTTGAGATAGTTGGTATATCTTATTGCTATATCAATAATTACACTTTTTATATTATATTTTTTTTCATAAATAAGTTAGTGTTGATATAATTTGAACTGTTTTATATGGTATTAATACTTGTTTTTTTCACTAGGTTATTTAGTGTACTTTATATAACTTATATGTTATATTATGGTAAGCAATATATTTGCTGATGTGTAATATTTTTCATTTTTGTTTATGTTAATATTATGTTATATTTAAGTTAATTTTATTCTTACCTTACTGTAAAGCCAGCTCGACTTATTAGTTTTTATAAAGTTTAAATATTTAACTTTTGGTAGTAGAACTGAATATTTAAATATTAATTTTTTAGAGATCTTGAATATTAATTTTTATAAATATTTTATACTACTATACGATTAGTTTATTGTTTGTTTAGTAGTTTGTTTTTCAAGTTTTTTTGAAATTTTCAATTAACTTTGACTTTGATATTTTTTAATAGTAACTTAATTTTTTTTGTTAGAAGTTTTTAAATCTTTTGCTTTGCCGGGGGATAGTTTTGATTTGAAATTAGAACCGAATTCTAATTAGAAATAGTTTTGTTTAGTTGTTTTATTTTCTTTTATTACGCATCATGGAGCGTCCAATAGCATATAATTTACTTCGTAAAGATGAATTAATTTATGAGGTTGTTATTCGGGATACCAAACCAAAGGGTACTGTTGAAGAATTGAGAATCCAGATTAGGGAGTTAGCTTCATCCATTCCTGCAGATGAGATTTTGGAAACAAATTATGAGTCGGCTTCTGAATTGAATATTATTGATTCCAGATTAACTGAGATTGTAAGTGCTTTATCTACTCCTCCACCTTTTAAGAGTTTTAATCGCTTTAGGGCAGTGGCTCATCACCTTTTTCATCGCTTTAGTAGGGTTGTAGTCGATGATTCTTTATCGATACTAAATAATAAAATTAAAAATAAATTAAATAAGTGTTTGTTACAAGTGGATGGCTTGTTTAAATCTTTTTGTACTTCTTTTGAAATTCCATCTACTGCACATCCATCATCAAATATTACTTGCTCTAACGGATATAAATCTATTTCTCGGTTAAATCATATTTTTGACGGTAAATCTTGTATTCACTTATATTTAGATAGACTTTCAGAACTTTGCTCGGCTCGTAGTATTAGTGAAGATGTTTTATTTCAATCTGCTGCTGAACTTTTTTCAGGTCATGCATTGATTTGGTATCGTAGTATTAAGTCTGAAATATTTAGTTGGTCTTCCTTAAAAGAAAAATTAGTTAATGAATTCACACCTTTAGATTATGATGATAGGCTCATGTCTGAATTACGTCGTCGTACTCAGGGTTCCTCTGAATCCTCATCTTTATTTATTTCAACTATGCTTAATTATTTTAGTCGTCTTTCTTATAGTGTTTCAGAAGTAGAACAATTAAAAATTATAAGACAAAATTTAAGACCTAATTTTATTGAATCTCTTGCTCTTGAAAGCATTGTGAGCATTGAAGATCTGAAGAATAAGTGTAAACTTTTAGAATATTCTATTTATCAAGTTTCTAATTTTGTACAACCTCCAAGGGTTACTGCGGATACAGTGGCTCCTGATTTGGCATTTAAGAATCCTAAAACTTTTTCTAAAGTTGAGTTAGTGCAACATGACTCTAAATTATTTTGTGCTCGTTGCCGAACAAGTGATCATACTTTAAAATCTTGTAAATCTAAAATAGTTGTTTGTTTTAAATGTGGAAATAAAGGCGTTACTAAATTTACTTGCACTAAGTGTAATAAACATTTGAATAGCATTTCTAAAGTTTCTACTGAGTCAAAAAACTTGTAAAGCTTCCGTCAAGGGGTTCGCCTAATTTTAATCGTGATGATTGGCGGAAGTATCTTAAGCAACTTTCACTTTTCTTTTCTTATAGAGGTCCTACAAAGGTAAATTATTGTAATCCTCATGATATTAGGC
Organism: Napeogenes inachia; assembly: GCA_959347355.1. Lineage (NCBI taxonomy): Eukaryota > Metazoa > Arthropoda > Insecta > Lepidoptera > Nymphalidae > Napeogenes > Napeogenes inachia. The sequence goes on along the minus strand of OY365795.1, from coordinate 7,571,182 downwards.
CTCATATTACAATATCAATTTATGATAAATTTTATTACGGTTTATTGGATTCAGGTTCAAGTATATCTATATTAGGTTCTTCATTAGGGATTCAATTTATAAATCAAGGGGTTACGTTGCATGGTGAATCTGATATTACTCATATTTCTTCTGTTAATAATTCGGTGTCTCGTGTAGCTGGTTATCTATTTCTTCCTGTTTTATTTAAGGGTAAGAATAAAGTTATTAAGTTTTATGTTGTTCCTGATGTGTCTACTCGTGTGTTATTAGGTGTAAATTTTTGGCGTGCTTTTGATTTAGCGCCAGATTTATTTTTTAAGGTTTCATTTGAACCTACCGAAGCTCGTGTTTCGGAATTAAGATTTTTACATCCCTTTGAAAATCTTTCTTCTTCGCAACTCTCTATTGCGAAAGGAGTGATGAAAGATTTTGAAGAGATATCCTTTGAGAAAAAAGGTTTAGGTCGTACGAGTGTTATTACTCATACTATTAATACTGGAGATACTGCTGCAATTAAGCAAAGGTATTATTGTTTATCTCCGGAACGTTTAAAGGAATTAAATCGTCAGCTTGACGAAATGTTGGAATTGGGGGTTGTAGAGCCTAGTGCTAGCCCGTGGAATCATCCTGTTTTGCTAGCTCCTAAAGCTAATGGAGAGCTTCGATTTTGTTTAGATAGTCGTAAACTTAATGCTGTTAGCAAAGGAGATGCATATCCACTTCCTTATATATCTCATATTTTAGATCATCTTAAGGAAGCTAAATATTTATCCTCAATTGATTTGAAAGCTGCTTTTTGGCAAATTCCTTTACAGTCGTTATCTTGTCGCGAGAAAACTGCTTTTACAGTTCCAGGTCGCGGACTATTTCATTTTAAAGTTATGTGTTTTGGATTAAAGGGTGCACCTGCAACTCAGCAGCGTCTTATGGATAAGTTGTTTGGTCCTGAATTTGGTAATAAGGTTTTTGTTTATTTAGATGACATAATAATCGTCAGCGCCAGTTTTGAAGAACACATTACATTACTTAAACAAGTTTTAAGTCGGTTAAAATCGGCCAACTTAACTATTAACTTAAAAAAGTCAAAATTTTTCAGAAAAGAACTTAAATATCTTGGATATGTGGTTGATCAAGAAGGTCTTCATACCGATTCTGATAAAGTTAAATCTATAGTAGACTATCCAACTCCAACTAATAGGAAGGAAGTTAAAATGTTTCTTGGTACAGCTTCCTATTATCGTCGTTTTATTAGAAATTTTAGTACTATAGCAGCGCCTCTCAACGCACTTACGAGCTCTCGTAAAGATGCACTTCCGTTTAAGTGGAACGATGATGCAGAAAGAGCTTTTAATGAGCTGAAATCTTGCTTAGTTTCTGCTCCTCTATTAGCATGTCCAGATTTTTCAAAAACATTTTCAGTACATTGTGATGCTTCTAGTTATGGTATAGCAGGTACTTTGACACAAATTAATGGCGATGGGGAAGAGCATCCAGTAGCTTTTGCCAGTCGGTCTCTTAATAAGGCTGAACGCAATTATTCAGCAACGGAGCGGGAAGCGTTAGCAGTTGTTTTTGCTGTAGAACATTTTAGATCATATTTAGAAGGTGGTCCAGAATTTAAAGTTATAACGGATCATTCAAGTCTTAAGTGGTTTTTTAATTTGTCTAATCCAACAGGTCGCTTAGCTCGATGGGGTTGTAGACTTTCTGCCTTCAATTTTGTTATTGAGCACCGCAAAGGTAAAGACAACATTGTTCCTGACGCACTTTCGCGTTCAGTTCCTGTTGTTAACGAAATCCGAACAACTGTTGAAGATCCGTGGTATAATAAAATGTTTAAGCGTTGTCAACAATTTCCAAAATCCTGTCCAAATTATTTTATTGGTAATGGCAAACTCTTTAGATACTCAAAAAATAAATTCGGTATTTCTGGTGAGAATGATTGGAAAGAAGTTGTTCCTTATGAACTAAGAAAAGATATTTTTAATTTAAATCATTGCAATGAACTTTCGCCGCATTTTGGAATTTTTAAAACTTACAAACGATTATCTCTCCGTTATTTTTGGCCTGGTCTGTACAAGGATGTTGTTAATTATATAAATTCATGTGATACTTGTTCTGCTTATAAGCATCAGCAAAATTCTACTCCTGGTTTTATGGGGGATCAAAAGGTTTGTTCCCGACCTTTTGAAATGATTAGTGTAGATCTTGTTGGTCCTTTACCTCGCTCTCGCGCAGGTCATACTTTCTTATTGGTGGTGGTTTGTTGTTTTAGCAAATATACTTTGTTGTTCCCATTACGGAGGGCAATTGGTAAGTCTATAGTGTCTCGATTGGAAGAGGGAGTATTTTTAATTCACGGAGTACCACGCACGGTAATATTGGATAATGGTACCCAGTTTACCGGTAGTGAAGTAAAATCATTTTTTGAAAAGTATAACATTCCACAAATTCATTATACTCCTAAATATTGTCCTCAGGTTAATACTGTAGAACGGTATAACAGAACTGTTATAACCGCGTTATCTACTCTTGTCAAAGACGATCATCATACTTGGGATACTTTTCTGCCCAAAGTGCAATTTGCGCTTAATTCTTCTGTTAATGAAACTACGCGTTTTTCTCCGTTTTTCATAGTTCATGGTAGGGAACCAATTATTAGTGGTAGTCATTATAATTCCGTTTCGAATAATCAATTTTCTTTAGATTGCGCATCTCGCACTTCTTATGCTCAAAAATTAGGAAATTTAGAAAATATTTTTATTAAAGTCACTGATGCTATTAGTAAAGCTTATGTTAAAAGCAAAGTTTATTATAATCGTTCGCGTCGCTCATTACAATTTAATGTTGGTGATATAGTGTGGAGAAAAACTTTTCCCTTAAGTGATGCTAGTAAATTTTTCACCTCTAAGTTAGCTCCTAAATATGTAAAGTCCCGTGTAGTTCGTAAATTAAGCCCATTAGTGTATGAATTAGTAGATTTTGCAACCAATAAGGAATTAGGTAATTGGCATATTAAAAATCTTAAAGAATGATTTAGTTTATAATTCGTCCGGACAGCTGAGTTGTATGGTATGTAACATCGGTCCTGACAGTTGGTTAAAATATGGTTTGTAGTGTCCGTAGGTTCTGCTTGTTTTTTAATATCTTAATTTTCAGTATCACTTTAAATGTAAGGGATATCTGTCGTTAAGTATTATTTTTTTTTAGAATATATTTTCTTACTTTCTTTTTATTGCTGATCTTTAGTTACCTTATATTCCAGTATCAATACATGTTTTATTTGATATCTGTTAATAAGTGTTAACTTTGGTTAGTTAATGTTTAGTTTATAATTCGTCCGGACAGCAGTGTAGTATTAAATGTAACATCGGTCCTGACTGTTGGTTAAAACATGGTTTGTATTGTCATTAGGTCATTCTGTAACTAAAATTGAATACCATAAATTCCAGTATCACTTTAATTATATTTGATATCTGTTATTAAGTGTTATTTGTTCTTAGTTTTCTTATATATTCGTTTAGGTTTTAGTTAAGATTTTTGTGTTAGAAAACCTTAATTTCCAGCTATCTATTTAGGAATATTAGATATCTGTTGTTAAGTGTTGTTGTATTTTTAGGATGTTTGATTAAGTTCAATATTATGTTCCCAGCTATCTATTAGATAATTATAGATATCTGACATAGTATTTTGTTGGGTCTTCCTTTAATAATTATTAAGGTTAAATAATTATTTGTTGTATCTTATGTGCAGCAATGTATTTTCAGTAGGGAGTTACTGTTGATCATTTATTATATGTACTTGGACTTATTTGCTCTTGTATAATGTGGTTGCTTTGATAGCTATGATCCTTTTATGGAATCATTTTCTACCTGAGACAAGGTAGTACCTTGTTTCGGTTTATCAATTTCATATTATGTTATTGATGATTATGTTGTGTTATGGGTGTGATCTGTATTTGATAGCAGCACACATATGTTCAGTTGTGGGTTCGGTGTTACTCTAATTGAGAGTTTTTGGTTTTGCAACACTTATTATTATTCATGATAAGTTTTTGTATTTTTATTATTTCTGCAAAACTGTTTGTGTTATCAAGTGTCTACTATTTAGTAGTAGATACCTACTTAGTTATTGTTATTAATTAAGTTTTTACCTTTCTTTTGTTTAGGTTACAATTAATATGTTTTTCACAATTAGGTATGAGAGCTTATGAGCTGGAGGGCCAGCTCGAATTTTCCTCATATATCGCGTAAAATTCTTCCGGGAAGGGAGGTACTGTTACATAGAAATTTCATTTCTGTAGATAATTAAAATATTTATAATTTTAATATTATCGATTTCTTATTATCTGTCAAATTCGTAGACAAGGTAAATTATTTATCTGTTGACAGCTAATTGCAATATCTTAATTAGTCTGTGACATTTCTTTTTGTTTAAAATATTGAATGTTGCCAGCTTAAGCTAACTTTATAGTCCCCAAAATGTTATTGAAAATATAAACATTTTATTAATAATTACTATTCTAAATTTCATTTATTAATCATTATTAAGGTTAGCATATCGCTAGATATTTATTTAAAAGTAGCTGTCATATTGTTTCAGAAGTTTAATAGCAGCCAACGTTGTTTTATTGTTATATTTATTAGTATAACAATTTGTTATAAATTTATTACACTCGTTTCTTTCTTTAGATAAGTAGTGCATTGTTCTTAAATTTTTTAAATATTGGACTTCTTCCGATTGATATCAATTTTACCCACATTTTGTGTAACGCGGCGTGCGCATAGCCACATTATTTGCTTATTATGCATATTTTGACTATAAAATTCAATGTCGTGACCTTTAGAGTCTTTTCTTTCGGAAGCACTTCCGAATTGAATATCTTATTAGCCTTCGGTGAGTGTTTTAGTTATTTGTGATCTTATTAACGCATTTGAAGCGTTGTTTCTTAAATTCATTAGCGTGTTTAATTGCAGGGCTAATAATTTAATATGGAATAATTATAATTCCTATTGCCGGCACTTCCCGGGCAGTTTCAAAGTTTGTTGGAACAATATTTTTATTTGTCCTGATTCGACCCTGTGAGTCGACATAGGCTAATATTAGTGCTTGCGAGGCCTATGGAGGACCATAAGGAGGTTTTTTTTGTATACCCTAGAAGATACGGGTAAATTTATAATTGGTTCGCGGGGGTAGACGTGAATCTTCGGAGCGTCGTCCTGTTGGTCCTGTATCCTGCTTCCTGACTAGCTGAGTTTAAGGAGCTCGTCTTTATTGTAATCCCGATATTATGGTGATGTACAAAATTCATTTTTAACAATAATCAACACTTCCATTTTTGAAAGTTTTATATAGAACAAGTGTTTGACTGTGGTTCTCCAGTACTGACAAGCAGGAGGATCATATATATGTCTTCGCTGGTTATTTGTCAGTGGCGCCTAGGATATTACTATTTTAGTAATTAATATATATATAATTTAAAATAAAGTATTATCTCAAGTAACCCACCGCTGAGTCAAGCTGGCATATTTTTCTTAACATTATTTTAAGACTTAAGTCATTATTTATTTAATGTCTTTGTTTGTATTTGTATAACTAAATAAACATTTTTAAACTAAACCCACTCTTATTATTTTTTGTAACAATATATATATATATATATATATATATGTATTTACTGTTATTATTATTTAATTTTCGTTGCCTGAAATCATTGGGCTTCTTTTCCGATTGATTGCGACGGTTCTAGTTGTTCCAAAATTGCATTTAAGTTTATAAAATAAATAAAATTGACTCATTTGCAGGGTTGATGTTATAATTTATAAGTCAAACATTGTTAAATTTTATTTAAAAAGAGCAACTGTTGAGTTTCTGGCCAGCTCTTCTCAGCAGAACAGCATTCCGAGCTGGTGGTAGCTTACTCACAGACTGACTATACTGACCAATTTAATGTAATTGACGATTCAAAAGTGCGTGTAAATGCCTACTTGAATAAAGATATTTAGAATTTAGAATTTAGAATTTTGAATTTTTATAAAACCCGAATTAAACAAAGTTTTAAGTGAGTCCTTTTATAACTTTAAGATAAAATATTAAGCTGATTAATAGTGGACGTCCGTTAAACACTAATATCTATGGGACTGTTAGGTTTAGTTTAATTAGTTTTAACTTGAACGCATCCTTTCCCAACTTTTCCTTAACATCCTAAAAAGCGGGTACCTAAAAAATTATCGTAATGTAAGAGTCTTAAGAAAAGATTCTCTCTCTTGCTGCTCCGCCGCGCCCGAGTTCGGTCGATCGTTAAATCCCGGAAGTGTATCTATAGCGGCAGCCGTTAAGCACACGGGTTCTCGAGTATATTCGAATCCAGTAATCAACATTTGCAACGAGAAGGAGCCTAAACAGATTCATTTGGTGGCCACCAACATCTTGCACACCGGCGGCGCGTTATCCGCGCAGGGAACCAGCACTAGACCGCAGGTAACCCGCTTTCCTTGTTTAGCCCTAGCTCCTAACACAACATTTTTGGTCCTTCTAACCGGATATATCCTTTCATATCCTGTATTCTACGTGTCCTCATCCGTAAGAGTTAACATTTTTCTATCGTTCGTGCTTTACCGTCATATAAGTTATAGTTTATTAAAAGGTTTATATTTAAAATTTAATTAATATAAGCCATTAAATTAGTTTGTAATAATAATAGTTTGTAATATATTGTGTATCCGAATAATATCGCCATCTTTAATCGTTCCACGTAGTCAGTCATTTCTCATTGTCAATTACTCAATTGTCACGTCGATTTTGACATATTGAGATTAAGGTTAAAGTTTTATTTCTATTATTGTTTTACCGGTTAGCTTTTATCTACACAATGGAGAAACAAGTAAAAGTTGTTTCTAAGGATGATCCTAAATTTGAAATCAACAGAATAAGCATGCAAGTTAATGGCAATTTTATGCAATCGTTGTATAATTTAGCAAATCAAATAAACTCACAATCTGAAAGTAATTCAACTATAACAGCTTCTTTTAGAGTAAGATTTAAAGAAATTGACAATTATAAAGATGGTTTTCAACAGGCATTTAATTATTTAATGGCTAAATGTATTGATGTGAACTTAAGTGGAGAGTTAGAAAAACAGCATAATGAGTTTTATGATATGTATTATTCTACACAAGTAATGAGTGAAAACATTTTATCTACAAATCATAACATTAATTCAAGCAAAGGATTAGCATCTCAAAATTCAAATAAATCAAAGCAATTTAATCTACCAAAAATTACACTTCCACGCTTCTCAGGTATCTATACTGAATGGCCACATTTCAATGCAATGTTTACTAGCTTAATTCACAACATGGACATTAGCAGTGTACAAAAGATGCATTATTTATTGTCAGTTTTAGATAAGGAACCATTAAACCTTATCAAACATTTAGAACTGTCAGAGTGTAATTATCAAATAGCTTATAACATTTTAACTGATAGATATGAAAATAAAAGAATTATAGCAGATAAACATTTAGAGTCAATATTAACATTAAATTCATTTAACACAAATCAATTACATTCAAATCTTAGGAAATTAGTTAATATATTGAAAGAAAATATTCAAGCTTTGTCAGCTTTAGGCTTTGATACTGATTCATGGAGTTTTATATTGCTTCATGTAATATTAAGGAAGTTGCCGGTTGACCTTAGGAGTAAATTTGAAATGGAACATTGTAGATCAACTTATAATATCAGTGACATTCCAACTTTTGTAGATTTATTAAACTTTCTAGAAACTCAACTTAAGGTTATGGACTCAGTTATGGGTACAAAAAGTGTGTATTCAAGCAGTGGTATACACACTAATTCAACTAAATCTCTTGTAATTAAGGGACTTATGTCCTGTATTTGTTGTAAGGGTAACCATAATATTTATAATTGTGAAACATTTAACTTAATGACTCCTATATGCCGCAAAGACTTTGTCATAAAAAATAAACTATGTTATAATTGTTTGCGCTCACACTCAGTGAATAAATGCCAATCACAAGGCTATTGTCAGATTTGCCATAAAAGGCACCATACAAAATTGCACATAGATTTCACTCAGGGATCCCTTGCTCAACCAGCAATTAGAGAACAAGGTGTCACAACACATGGTTCTTCCGTTAACTATATTAATGGTAACACTGGATGCACTATGCTGCTAGGAACTGCTATTGTTGGTGTATTGGATTACAAAGGCCAGATTCATGCCGTCAGGGCGTTACTTGATAGTGGTTCACAAGTAACAATCATTACTGAAAATTTAGCACAAAAATTGAAGCTTCCACGATCAAACTCAACTTTTCTATATGGTTTGGGTGAGTCCAATGCCCAGCGAACCTTTGGTAGTGTGGAGTGCTCGGTATTGTCATTTACAAATAGGTCTAAGCCTTCATTGCGGACTTTAGCAGTTATACTCAACCATATAACAGGCTCTTTACCTAGTGTCACAGTAGCTCCTGAGGTGATTGAACGATGCAGGAACATTACACTTGCAGATACAAAATTTTCTGTGCCTGGTCCTATTGACATGCTGATTGGTGTAGATCTTTATAATCAAGTCTTGGATGGTAGAAGGATGCAGTTAGGTGAAGGATTGCCTACTGCCCATGCTTCGATTTTTGGTTGGGTCTTGATGGGTCCAGCTCCAGTAACTATTATGCATAATCGATGCTTTTCTAGTTTAACTATACAAGGTACGGTCGAGCTAGACCGAATTATTTCTAGGTTTTGGGAAATTGAAGAGGCGCCTGCTACGGTTGTTCAAGACCCAGAGCATTTACAATGCGAGAAGCATTTTGTGGAATCACACAGTCGGGATGTTACTGGAAGGTTTGTTGTTCGCTTGCCGTTCAAGACAGCACATAAGCCTTTAGGTTCAACATTTGAAAATGCTTTAAAGAGATTTAATAATTTAGAAAGGAAACTTCATCGAAATCCTGTACTTAAGGATTTATATATAAAATTTATGTCTGATTATTTGTCTGCCGGACATATGCAACCCATATCATCTCTTATGTCCTCTGATAGATATTACATACCTCATCATGGTGTTCTGAAGGAAAGTAGCAGCACTACTAAACTGCGCGCTGTCTTTGATGCTTCAGCTTTAAGCAGTAATGGGGTTTCTTTAAATCAAGTTTTGTTATCAGGTCCTAAATTGCAACAAAATATTGAGGACATTATCCTGCGATTTAGAACTCATGCTATTGTGTTTACTTGTGACATCAAACAAATGTATCGGCAGGTGCGTCTACATGAAGACGATTGCAAGTACCAGACTATATTTTGGCGCGAATCAACGGATCAACCCATTCAGCAATTTGAGCTTACTACTGTTACGTATGGTGTTTCCAGCGCTGCTTACTTAGCCATGCGGGTCATTAAGGAACTGTCTACTTTAAATGAGATCTCATTTCCTGAGGCTGCTAGGGTTCTCAGGGAAGATACCTTTGTCGACGACATCATCAGCGGTGGCGCTAGCATTTCGTCTGTCAAATTGCTGCAACAACAGGTGATTGATGTGCTAGCTCAGGGAGGCTTTGAGGTTCGTAAGTGGGTAAGCAATAGCGATGAGCTTCTTCTGGGTTATCCAACAGACCATTTAGAAAAACCATTCCGCTTCGAGGAATCCGGTGATAATGTTTACAAAATTTTGGGGGTAGAATGGAACTCTCAATGCGATTCATTTTTGTTTCAAGTCTCTGATTTTCTTCGTTGTACTACGAAAAGACAAATACTATCAAATATTGCACGAATCTATGATCCATGCGGTTATTTGACACCTGTCACTTTTTTTGCAAAATTATGCAAAAATTATGGAGTTTGGAAGTATCATGGGATGAGTCACTTCCAGAAGAATTCTCCAAATCATGGGATTCTTTTGTCGAAGGTTTACGGCTTTTAAAATTACAAAAAATTTCACGCTTTATATTAAGTACTGATAATTTCGTTTGCCAACTCATGGGATTTTGCGACGCTTCTGAGAAAGGTTACGCTGCGGTTGTATATCTTCGGGTTCAAGATTGTTCTGGCATTGCGGTTCATCTTTTGCTTTCAAAATCAAGAGTTGCTCCTCTCAAGCAGAGATTGACCATTCCTCGGCTTGAGTTATGCGGGGCTGTTTTACTGGCTCGTCTTATGAGTCACGTTAGTAACGTACTTTCTAGGAGAGTAAAGATCGAAAAGACAACAGCGTGGTGTGATTCCAACATAGTCCTTGCGTGGCTAGTTACACCATCACATAGACTAAATATTTTCGAAGGCAATCGAGTTTCGCAGGTCCAAGGCCTCATACCTACCGTCAACTGGCGTTACGTCCCCTCTGCGCTCAATCCGGCGGATTGCGCTAGCAGGGGTATTATCGCTCCAGAAATCTTAAACCACAGTCTGTGGTGGTCTCCCTCTTGGTTGAAGGAGGATCCATCCGCATGGCCAGTGGATTCACCGAAAGGAATTGAGGACTTGCCGGGCTTAAAGGCTATTGCGACTACGTCTATGTCAGCTCTTTCTCAGCAAGTTTACAACGCTATCGAAAATCTTATTTTACGCACTGGTTCTTTGTCCAGGCTTCAAACCATTTTGGCGTGGGTTCTGCGTTTCTGTCATAATCTTCGCACACGAAAGCCCAATTTTTCTAAAACTCTCTCGGTATTTGAGCTTACTACAGCATTACACATGGCAGTTAGAGTCATTCAACGTGTGGCGTTTCATAATCAAATCGGAACTAACCAAGGCGATTTAACGGTGAAGAAGGGTTTGGCTCAACTGGATCCTTTCGTTGGCTCTGATGGTCTAATACGAGTAGGTGGTAGACTAAGGCACTCAAATTTACCCTATAATGTTATGCACCCCATTTTATTACCCAAGAATCATCATTTGACTAATATTATCATAGATTATTATCATCTTAAATATCTTCATGTAGGACCTAGTTCACTTGTCAACATTCTTCGACAAAAACTTTGGATTATTTCCGCACGATCAACGGTTCGGCGCAGAATATTTCAATGTATTAAATGCTACAAATTAAAGGCTAAGGTTTTAGAGCTTTTTGTGAGTAACTTCCTGCTAAGTCGGGTTCGAGAAATTTGCATCTTACTTGGGTTCACAAAATTGCATTAAGGTTGTCATAATGGAAACCAGCTTTAAAAATCATCATCAGAAAATCATCTTTGGAAAATCAACTTCGGTAAATCATCTTTGGAAAATCAACTTCGGTAAATCATCTTTAGAAAATCATCTTCGGTAAATCATCTTTAGAAAATCATCTTCGGTAATTCATCTTTAGAAAATCAGCTTAGAAATAAAACTTTGACCATCTTTTTGTTTATCTTTAACTTTATTAAGACTTATCTAAAGAGCTTAGTAGCTCTTTGGAGGGCGGTTATGTTAGGTTTAGTTTAATTAGTTTTAACTTGAACGCATCCTTTCCCAACTTTTCCTTAACATCCTAAAAAGCGGGTACCTAAAAAATTATCGTAATGTAAGAGTCTTAAGAAAAGATTCTCTCTCTTGCTGCTCCGCCGCGCCCGAGTTCGGTCGATCGTTAAATCCCGGAAGTGTATCTATAGCGGCAGCCGTTAAGCACACGGGTTCTCGAGTATATTCGAATCCAGTAATCAACATTTGCAACGAGAAGGAGCCTAAACAGATTCATTTGGTGGCCACCAACATCTTGCACACCGGCGGCGCGTTATCCGCGCAGGGAACCAGCACTAGACCGCAGGTAACCCGCTTTCCTTGTTTAGCCCTAGCTCCTAACACAACAGGGACGGTAGTATCTTTCCTTATTTTATTTTAACATCTATATCCCAACCTGTCTGTAGTGGCTAAACCCCGGTTTTAACTAACTTCAGACAGTCGCGATAAGCTCAGCTTGAGTAACAGCTGCTGTCTGTTTCGTATCATTTAGAATTTTTATATCACAATGCTTATATCTTTACAAAGCGAATTTTATAAAATACTGATAAAATGTTGTATAATTGAAATCGATATCGGCATCTAAATTTTAATATAAATTGTATTACCCAAAAATATTTAATGTTTTGACTTGGCACAGAGACTTTTTATGGCTTCGAAAGTTGGACAACATTTATGAAGTGCAATTTATGAATAGTGTAGATATGAAGTTGCTGCAAATAACAAATAGTTTTTATCAATTCTTGATTATTGACGATAAATTAAAGAGATACAATATATTATGTATCATCATAAATTGTATCTCTTTAATTTATCGTCAATAATCATCATGTATCACGGGTCATGACGTCAAGACGATAATATCAAGATCATGCGTAATCCAGGAAATGTAATTAGGTATTTTTTTTCATATTACAGATTTTACAAAAATAATTGACTAAATTTAATTTAACATTAAGTGTTTATGCCATACCTCTAAGTCTTATTTAAAGTAAAATGAGAATTGATATATAATTTATATATATTGTCCTGATATTATTATTATTATTATTATATATACAAACACAGAATTGTGAATATTAATTTAAATTCTTCATAAGATTATCTGTATATTAATATCTCTTTAATCGTAACTTACTGTTTATTTTAATCTATAGACTTATTCTAAAACCATTTTTAGTATTTTTTTTTCTCGTAATAAATGTTATTATTATTTGTTGTAATGATTCAACGTACATTTGGCAATTTCACTAAAAGCTCACTACACTATTTTCACACATTATTGCTAACATTACATACATAATATTTATATAAATAAAACCAGCTCATACACTGTTTTTTATTCTACATAATAAGTACTTATAAGATCGATTTTTTTGAACAAACAATAATATTAAACATTTTGGGAAATTCAATCCGAATTCGGCGATACAAAAAGATTGTTTAAATAAATTTTGCTACGAATATTTAAAATTATTGGTTTTTATAAATACCTTAATTCATAAAAAAAGAAATAGTGTCAAAAGTTATTCTTAAAAAAATCGAATTTAAAGTAAGTATCTACAAAACAAATATCACCTTAAAGTTAAAAAAACAGGTTTGAAGTTACTGTTATTACAATGTGTAAATTTAGTCCTTTGAAGTTTTCCCTTTCTCGTAAAAGTAAATTGAGTCCTTGTTATTAAAATAACAATGCGTCACTCTCAATTTAGGTAAGAAGTATCTCTAATATCTATGGCTACATAATTAGACATGAAAACTATGTTTACTTATATAAAATTACTAAGTAAAGGAATTTGTAATAAGTAATTAACCAAAAGCATATAAAAATAATAAAGGTAAGCTTCATCGTTAAATCAATTATCCTAAATAATATTTCAAAAGTTTTAGTTTTTAAATACATCCCAATCGGACTCACATAGGCACTTTTATTTTAATATTTTGAAATCTTGCTCCTACTAAAATAGAAATGAAGTTCATGTAGGGCAATACGACAAAGTATTTTATTTATATTTAAGAAAACTTATATTTATCCTTTATATTATTAAAGGCTTTTATTTTATTTTACTTTACTTTACTAAATAATTTAATAAATTAAAAAAACTTTAATAATAATTTAATTTAATTTAATTTAATTTAATTTAATTTAATTTAATTTAATTTAATTTAATTTAATTTAATTTAATTTAATTTAATTTAATTTAATTTAATTTAATTTAATTTAATTTAATTTAATTTAATTTAATTTAATTTAATTTAATTTAATTTAATTTAATTTAATTTAATTTAATTTAATTTAATTTAATTTAATTTAATTTAATTTAATTTAATTTAATTTAATTTAATTTAATTTAATTTAATTTAATTTAATTTAATTTAATTTAATTTAATTTAATTTAATTTAATTTAATTTAATTTAATTTAATTTAATTTAATTTAATTTAATTTAATTTAATTTAATTTAATTTAATTTAATTTAATTTAATTTAATTTAATTTAATTTAATTTAATTTAATTTAATTTAATTTAATTTAATTTAATTTAATTTAATTTAATTTAATTTAATTTAATTTAATTTAATTTAATTTAATTTAATTTAATTTAATTTAATTTAATTTAATTTAATTTAATTTAATTTAATTTAATTTAATTTAATTTAATTTAATTTAATTTAATTTAATTTAATTTAATTTAATTTAATTTAATTTAATTTAATTTAATTTAATTTAATTTAATTTAATTTAATTTAATTTAATTTAATTTAATTTAATTTAATTTAATTTAATTTAATTTAATTTAATTTAATTTAATTTAATTTAATTTAATTTAATTTAATTTAATTTAATTTAATTTAATTTAATTTAATTTAATTTAATTTAATTTAATTTAATTTAATTTAATTTAATTTAATTTAATTTAATTTAATTTAATTTAATTTAATTTAATTTAATTTAGTGTATAAATAATCTGTTTCAAACTGCCAAATATATAGCAAACATTCAGTGTGAGAAAAAAACAATAACAGACTCCACTTGAAGTAGAGTCAGTTTGCCACTCCTCTATTACACACTCAATATATTTCTATAGACTTAAAAAAGGATTCTTTTTTGTTGTATTTTTTAACATTTGCTATCTCAATATGCTAAACTAATGCCAGTCCTAAACTAATTAGATATATTTAATATTTAAAAGCATTTCTCTTATCTTATCGAATAATGAGATCGTTTAGAAGTGGAAAGACTTTTAATATTACTTTATTAATTACATATTATTAATTACTATTATTTAGTCTATTGGAATTTATAAAAAATACATCATATGGCCTTAATGATAAGTATTTTAGGGATAACCATAGGATTTTTATAATAAAATAGTTGAGCGACTTGGACATCATTGACCCTTAATATAAAATTCAATTAATTGATTTCATAAAATTGATAGCATCGAACTTTACTACCGGTGAAGTCGTATTTAGTGTTAATTATTTAATATAAATAAATCGTTATCTCTTATCTATATATACAAATTATATTTAAACTAAGTCACCGCATATAAATTAGATTTTTTAAAATAAGATGTTGTATATTTCCCTTTATTTCAGAGCCAGTTTATAAAATAAATAACAAAAGCAAAACAACTCAGTAGAAGAAGCATTGTTGGTACTAAAATTAAATGTTAATAATCCCATTTATATAAAAGATCACGTGTTTGGCGGGACAACGTAAGAATTTAAAATTAACTTATATTTATTTTCAGAAAAGTTTAATTCAGGAACTTTTACAACATATTGTATTGTTGTTGTAATAATGTATTGTTCAACTATAAGCATACAAATGTAATGCTGTTAACTCTAAATTGTAGCTAATATTTACATATATAGTAAAAGAAATAGTTTACTTTTAAGTTGAATGTTCATAACTTTTTAATTTCCTATTTTATTGATTTTTATAACCTTTTTTTATCCAAGATTTTTCTTTTTATTATAATTAAGAAAATAACAGTTGCATATTAACATAATTTTAGTAATTCAAATTTCTACGGTTAGTTCCTTAACAATATTATTTTGGTATCTTTAATTATTTAAAATGATTATTTTTAGTTGTTTTAGTTCACTTCATTAAAAGTTCTCATTTGCAGATTTGGTTTTAACATTCGATATTTAAGACAAACTAACCCTTTTTATAAACATACACATATTAAGATTTCAGTCCAATCAATTTTGAATATTACAAGTCTCTAGGATATGAAGAATGTTGGCCGTTTACTTATATTAAAAGAAACTTAAAGAAAATGCTACATAGAAATTTTGTAACATTCTTTATAGTGGCAGCTACTTTCCACTGACTTCATACTTGTGAAAATATTTCAATTGCCGAAAATATGAGAAGTACTAACGTATAAAATTGTGTTAGGTTTGATAGATGTCTCAGACTAAATATATCAAAAAAAGAAACAAAAAAACTCTCACATAAAACAATCTCTAACACTATAATTAAAAGATATATTATATTAGATAACTACTTTTTACTTATTATTATTAAGATTAACCAAAGATAACGCTAAGCGTCAGTATAAATATTGGACGAGGATTCAAATTTGGACTAGGATTAGGAACAGAATTGTCACAATAATGAATAAATGATATAACGGATTATAACGGATAATTTCCCTTTTTTCGAAAGACAAATGGTAAGATGCTATTTAAGAGATCATTTCTGAATAATTATGCAGTTATGCATTCGTCATGCTTACAGTGCGACACAATATGTAGAAATTTTTATAATCACAGATATTTTATTATATTTATCATGAATATACAGGATTACTTGTAATTAATTGGCCACCTCTTGCAGGCAGCCTTTTTACATCAATCCTAACAACATTTGTTCTACGACTTTTTACAAATCTTGATAAACACACAAAAAAATGAAACAAACAAATATTAGCTCCCTCTTTTACTGATTACTCTGTGTTTTGTAAAAAGTACTTAAAAGGTCAATGGTCAGGCGCTATACCTACGGTCAGAGTTGATGTTAGTTCAGAGGCAACAAATAATTTTGTATGGAAAAACCTATATTTTAAAAACTATATATTTAAAAAAAGTGGCAGAACAAATGTTCTTGAGATTGATGTAGAGAGCAGGCAGCCTCTCCAAATAGGTAGCCATTTAATTACAAATAACCCTAAATTTATATAAATAAATATAGAATGAAAAATACACTGATACGGACAGGGATTCGAACCTGCGACTACTGGGAAACCGTCCCGTCGCTCTACCAACTGAGCTACCGTATCGCGCTAGCGAATCCCTGCCCGTATCGGTTTATGTTTCATTCTATAGTTATATAAATTTAAGTAAGTTTAACATGGCTATACATGTTTATAGATATTTTTAAACATTACAAATAACCCTGCATAGAAAATTTCTTCTTAGGTAAATAGATAATTTCTTTAGTCAATGTGTTGTAACTAAGGACTTAATTTTCTGAAGTATACTATACACTTTCTGTAGTCTACGTCGAGACCTTAACTCTCTGTCTGACTCGAGAAACTGAGTTTGAACGACACAAAGTTGCCGACTGAGTTGAACCGTTTATTAATGAAATATGTTTTGCGAAATTCAATGAATTGGAACACTAAAACTTTAACACAGTTTGTATCCTCAAAATGTATCAGATGATTTAAAGTGCAAACAAATCTTTTTTATTATTTCATTGATCTAAAATTTGCAAAATGTTTATATATTAGTTAAAATTGCAAAATATTACTAAGTTTTATGTTCATCATTCGCCTTTTACCCTGATCCCCTTGGCTTTTCTAAATATGCTAATTTCTTCCACGCTTTTTTAACATATCAATTATCTCCATCATGTGCTCCCTCCATGGCTTCTTCAGTCGTTCCTATTTCTTCTTACAACCGTCCACATTCATACTTAAGATTTTTTTATTAATTTTTCCTTTTATCCACGGACACGTCGCCCATGCACTTTTCACATTTAGAGTGTTATGCGGATAGTCAATGGAAAGCCGTTGCTTCACGACACGATAAACAGCAACTCAACGCAAAACCGTTCCGACAATGAAACGCTGCTGTTCAGACCCATGTCCCATATACGACTTCATCAAGCAACGTGCCTGAACACGACTAGTCGCTTTGAAGCGACTTTGCCCGATGGGTGGTAACTTTGCCTGCGACCTGACATTATAGTATAACACCGATAATTCGATGAACATTATTGTCTGCGAAGTCAAAATATTGAATACTTTTTGTGATAAATTTACAAAAATAGTTTGGGATATTAATGTGAAACTAGAAATAATAGCTACTTTTCAAATTTTAAATAATAGATGACTTATTCCTGATAGTATTAGAGATGAAGTAGCGGACAACGTTTGTTTTGAAATAAGAATAAATTATTTTATATATAATAAATAAAGAGTAATTTAAAAATAATAACTGCAATTATACTGATAAACATTTTGAAAAATAACCTTTTTGATTTTATAATATTAATAATTGTACATCAAAATAATATGTATTTCATGTAAAGTACTGGTAACGACATCTAGTATAAGTTATGTAAACTTGTGTACATGCAAATTAAAATAAATGTCAGTCTGTTTTAAGAAAGAGAACCTGTCGTTTCGATTTAAAATATTATACAATGCTAAAAACAGTTTTACATTATTAATAAGTATAGTTTGAAATAAGATAATATTATATACAACTACACGGATAGAAATTTAAAAAAATAAATATTTTTGATCATACAACAATAATATACAATCCCAAAAAATATTTAATATAAATAACTAGTCTGAAGCTTCAACTTAAATAACTTTGTTTTTATAGAAAATAATTGTAAATCCAGCAGATGTTTTACCTTCACACATTGCGTTGCAGTATTCAGTTTTTTCGTAGGTACTAAATTATTTGAAATTGGTCAACATTGTTAACGAGCCGTAGAATGCTATGCATGCATGTATAGCATGTTAGAAGCATAGAACATCATGTTACGACTTGTCAATTAAAATACAACATAAGTACAAGTGCTAACAGCACGTTAATAGTTTGATTAGCGATTCAATTCACGCTGTTACCAAACACAAATTATAACTCTAAACATTGATTTCCTTTGACCGCAACTATACGCTTTGCAATCGAAATTGCAGATTTCAATGATTCTCGTACTGATGATTTATACCTTTCATGGTACGAAAACGAAAAGCCGATATGGTTTTCGTTTTCGTAACAAGTAATAAATTTTATTACTGATAGGGTTTTAGTATTTCGGTACCTTAGATTTTTACCGGTTTACTTTAAATTCCCGGACGTGCTATAGGTACATGCTTTTCCGGTGCTAGGTGTTCCATAATGCTAGTCTCATTGTAGAATAAGAATATAAATAATAAGATATTTATATTATGATCCTTTCTCAGTAAATTGTATCTCACATTGATAATGCATTTGGCACTACTCTATAGTCTATACCTTAAGAAGAACGAAACAGCGAGTGCTTTTAAATCTGAATTGAATTCACAACGGAACTGCTACAAGTATTCAAAGTTTCCATTCGATTTACTTCACATTCGGGTATGGGAACCCTATCTAATGCTGTTGCAACTTTCAAGTTACTATATAATTTTTATTTCGTGAAATATATTTTATTAAATATTATTTTTTAAATTTATTGATAATACACTAATTCGAATATAATGGCATCAATATTTTGTTATATTGTATTAGTCCGAAGATGACCTTCGATCCAGCCCTAGTATATTATATTTTAGTACAGACGAAAGACTAATTTATGCATAATAATAATACTACTTTAAATTTTACATAAGTAAAAAAACGAAAAAGATTCCTTAAAGTCCGTCTCCGTCGCTCTGGTTATTGAACATTGTAACTGACTCTATCTTGAAAATGTTAATTTTTATAATGTGTAAAAGTCTTTTAAAAGTAAGTTTAACACATATTCCAATATACAGTTCCAATTAAACACATATATTTATTTCAAATTCCTAACTTAACTTTACGGTGTATTTTTAAATTCCACTGGAGAATCAACTACTTTTTAGACTATAATTATAATACGAGTAAAACTAGACCTTTACTGATTTAAAAAAAAAAAAAAACTAGTAATGATAGATGGCTTAGAACTTGTGTTAAATAACCGATGATCATCATTATCAAAAGATGAACGATTACACCACTATGCACTATGGAATGTGTATAAAGTTTCTATAATTACTTTATTTTTATTGTTTTTAATTAATGGTTAACAATTTCGTTAGTAATTGAACAAACTATAAACATTAATAAATTGATCATGTATCACCCTTTTATTATATAATATATAATCTTTTTATTATATAATTTTTTCTAGTAATGTCAATAAAATAAAATGTAGGAACACATAGTATTTATTTACATATATTACATGGTATAGTATAAAAATCAATCTTATAGTGTTACGATAGTTTCAATCCAGAACGTATTACACTATAGAAAGTAAATATAATTTTTGATACCACAAATTCTTATTTTTAATTCTGTATATTAAATGAAAAACAAAAATATATTTAAAATGCAATTGAAATAAAAATACAGGCTCTTGAGTTGTTTAAGAACCGACTAATTAACGAGGTTGGTTCACGTAATTGCAGTTCCACTATAGTGTACTTGCAGACAAATTATACAGCTTTTTCACTTTTACTTGCAGTAATTGCTATATAAAGGAGATAAAACATGATACTGCAAATAAATTAGATGAATGAAATACTTACTAACTTAATAATAATGTCTATTTGTTAATCTGTATTTCTTTGTCAAAAGACTAAGAAATGGACATGTCCATTAGTCTTTGTTAGTCCATTAGTTTAATCTCAACATGAAAGTTGCGACTTAGCTATAATTGTATAGCTTATAATAATATTACAAGCTTGAATTGCAAATTCTTAGGAAACTACAATAGCAAAAGATATTAAAAAAAAACCAAAACAACTAGATTTCAGATAAGTAGTATTCTTTATTGATTTTTTAACTACTTCCAAAGATTTTGATATCAATCAAATCACCAATCGTATATATAAAGGAAGCGATTTCCATTGCCTGGTAGCATGAATTGCGAAATAACGTTTTTGAAAAGTCATTAGCTAAAGGTAGTTAAAATTATTCAGTACTGTTAGAAGTACCAGATTCAACGATTTTTTCATTTATGGAAAGACCGAAGGATCAAGTTTAGAAGGGTTAATTACTATTTTTTTTTTCAAATTTCACACTGCGGATATAAAGCCGAATTAATAATCAATAATAAGTCTGGTTATTAGTACTGATTTCTCGAAAAACGTGAAATAATTTTAATATTTAGTAAAAATTGGATCAGGATTAAATATTATTTTCGTTTTTAAATCAGATGACAAAACTTATTATTTTAATTAGAGATTGCAGTTGTAAAAACGAAAAAATAATAATATCTATATTTAATTAATGTTTTACAAAGTTGAATAGTCCTACTCCTAGTGAATTTGGACCTATTGCTATTTTACCTTACCTATCAAAAGTCCTGGAAACAACAGTATATAAACAACTGTCTTCCCATGTTCTTAATATTATTATTTTGTCTGAGTTCCAGTCTGGGTTTCGTCCTGGCCACACTACTAGCACTGCTCAACTCAAGGTTGTGGAAAATATCCGAGATGCAATGAAGGATGGTCAGTTAATTGTGTTAGTCCTTATCGATTTCTCTAACGCTTTTAACTCGGTTGATCATGACATTCTTGTTCCTCTCCTTTCACACCTTAATATTTTTGCCAACGGACCAAATTGGTTCTCATCCTATCTTCGCGGTCGCCAGCAAGCGGTTCGACAGTACTCTGTCTGATTGGTGTGCTGGTGTACCGCAAGCCGGTATACTTTCTCCACTGTTATTTTCTTTATTTATCAACTTTATTACAACATATATCACTACCTCTTACCATCTATATGCAGACGACTTTCAAATTTATACACATGCTAAGCCTGACAACATTAACAATGCAATTGCTTCCTTAAATTCTAACTTGCAACACATTTGTGAATGGTGCTCAAAGTTTGGTAATAATGTTAACCCTTTGAAATGTCAGGCAATAATAGTAGGTAGTCAGTGACAGCTACTTAAATTGGAATCAATCGATTTAATGTCACTGTCTTATGACAACATAACATTCCTTTTTCATCTGCAGTAAAAAATCTAGGCCTAAACATTGACACTACATTATGCTGGAATGTTCACGTATGTGAAATCTCTGCAAAGTTACAAGTTCTCTACGGGTATTGTATCGTCACAAGAACTTTCTACCCGTCAATTATTCACTATTCTTAATTATCTGCTTTGTCCCCAGGATTTGAAATCTAAATTTCGATTACTGGGAAATACTCATGACCTACATCTTCGCTCCACCTCAAACCTAAAACTCTTTACCCCTTCTCACCATACTAGGTTTCTCTCAAGCTCTTTCACAGTACACACAACTAAACGCTGGAACAGCCTCCCTGAAACCATATGACGATCACCCATCAGAATAGCCTTTAAGAGGGCAGTTTATCTGTATTTTTATGAACATCTACAGAATAATAATTAAAATGTGTATTTATTACGTTTTGTGTATACTTATTTTTACTACTTTTATCATTATTTATATTGTGAATTGATATGATTATTTTATTTATTTTTTTTATCATTTTGTTTTAATTAGTTAAGTGACTTAAACTAATATATCGCCTTTTTATATTATCTTTACTGGATTCTCAGGTTGACTGGTAGAGAGTGCTCTTAGCATTAAGTCCGTCTTTTGTACCTTTATTTGGCTCAATAAAGATTAAATAAAAATAATAAATAAATATATGTATATATTTATATGTATGTGTATATATTTATATATATGTGTATGTTTGTATAATATGTTTATATATGTATAAAATATGTATTTGTTTGTGTATATATGTAAGTATATTGATTTATTGAAAACAAGTTTTTATGATTTATTGTATACATTATGTACAATGTGTTATATGTACATAGGTTTTATTTAATCTATTCTAATGTTGTTTTATTAATGGCTTTTTCCTGTATTAATGTTTTATATTTTAAGCGCCTTACTAGAGTAACATAGATGTTTGCACAATATTCTCGGGTTGACTGGTAGAGAATGCTTTTAAGCATTAAGTTCGCCTATTGTACTATTTTTAGGCAATAAAAACTAAATAAATAAAAGTAAATAAATAAATAAATAGTCGTTACTTATTGTATGATATTAACATTGAAAGTACATTTATATATATTTTTATATAGACGTAGCAAAAAAGTGTAGCGCCAAAGAGCAATACTGTTCCAATTAAACCTTAAACCAAATTATAGAAATCCTAGTATTTCTAACATTTATAAATCTATAATTGTGTTTTTGCTTTAAATAATATCAAAGACACGCGTCTCTTCAGCTGGAAATCAAACAATTCCAACTAGTTTATTTATGGGTAGCCAAATCTGGCCAAGAATAAACATAATTCGCGACAGATTTAGGACAAGAGAAAAGGGTTAAGCTTTTACCATTCTTCAGATCAAAGTGTTTTATATAGAAAACAAAATATGTAAATATAATACTTTAATGCCTATTCTACTTTAACATTATATATTTAAACATAGTTCCAAATCATATATATGATTACAAATACTTACACACCAAGATTTCAGTCAACAAAGTTTTGAATACCTCATGGCTCTCCAATAAAGCTATCTCTGAAGTAAACTTACATTACTAGAAACTTGATGAAGTGATTATCGTCTACATATAATTCGGGGACTATTTAAATCTCGGAGATTTAAGTAACAACGAGAAAAGCCAACTACAAGCCTTCACTCATGATGTGTAATCCAGTTAGTATAAATTGTGTTTAATTAAGAATTCTTATAAAAAAAACAGGTAAATTGAGTTTTATTTTATTATATTATTAAGAGCTTGCTATGATTTTATTTTTATTTTAAAAGTTTTTAGAACTGATCGTAGTCTTGACTCTACTATTTTGGAAATATTTAAAATCTATGAACATAGTCGTTTCAAAATATCTATAAATATGTATAGTCATGTTAAGCTTATTTAAATGTATATAAATATTGAATAAAAAATAAACCTAAACGGATACGACGGTACGGTTTCCCAGAGGTCGCGGGTTCGAATCCCTGCCTGTATCGGTTTATTTTTCATTCTTCATTTATGTAAATATATATATTCAACAAACTGTATAGGTATTACAAAAATGTATTTTTATAAACTCAGAGACGGTAACAAGTAATTTGTACGCTTCATTACTTTCAAATTACCGGATCTGAGATTTAAAAAGCATTAATCAAAGTGTCAGAAGATGTAAAACTTGGCATAGGTATTTTATTTAGATTAAGTGAATAAACTTTAAAGATATTTATATAAAAAATGGTATTGTTTTATATTTCCAATACACAATGTCACATGGCACTGGTATTAAAATCCAAAATTTGTAAAAAATAATTGTTAACGGTAACAAAGTCAAAATAATTTAACAAAAAATGGAGCCCATTTAATGGGATCGTTTATTATATCCTATTCAGCACTAAAAAGTTGATTTTTTCAAGAATTATGAATAATAATTCCCGAAAGTTAGTCCTGACTTTTAAATAAGAAAGTTAAAACGTTAAATGTCCATATAATTTCTGTGGCTCGATATAACTTTAACGGTTTTTTGTTGTATACATTTTAACTTACTTGGTATTAAATTTCTTATATACCATATTAATGGAGGTGAAATTATATAAAAAAAATATATATTTATATCATAACCATAATAAAAGGTTAAAAGGGATTTCTAAAATAATGTTATTATCGTTGATAACAAATAAGAGTACAATACCAGCTTTCTAATGTTTTCAAAAATTACTACCTAAGACATTAGTTTTAAATCTCATTATTTAAATATTTTTATTCATTGCTGTATAACATTATTATGTGTCCATAACAATTATAGAAGGGTTAGTTTCTCCGATTCAAATTTCAATTTAATATTCTTATTACAATAATTGGTAAGTTATAGCAATAAAAATATTATCGTAAGCGCAATTTAGTTATATTGCAACTCCTACATGAAATGCTGTTGTGACTCAATGTTAGCTCTGTATATTTAATCTGTAAATACAAGTAAATACAACACATGCACAAGTGTTTACAAGTTTGTTTTGCAATTCAATGAAAATCATTAAGCACTGACCAAATACTCATAAACGCTTGAAATATTGATCTTGTCATCATTAAATGTAACGACTGTTCCTTGCATTTCAAGAGGGTATACAATGGCTTTGATTACAAACGTTTGAAATATAATTATGTAAATAAAACCTAATGTACACTTTTTTTGTATGCATAGTTCCAAAAAGATTCTAAATTACTTTGTAACTGGTTTATGATCATCTATGACATGACATCCCTTGATATGAATAATTTTCATAAAATAATGTATAGTTAATATTCGCTGAAAGGTATTTTCGGAATAATTCGAAGAAAGATCTTATCTTAAATAAATAACACTAGATTACTGTTGTTCTTATTAACCTAAGGCTATATCTTAATAAATAATGACACAGAATAATTTAAAGTAATGGATTAATTTATTTCAGTACGTACAAAGACACCATTTTAATATATTCCCCTTTCTTGACACTCTTGACCCAAGTAAATAGCCTTTGCTGAAATGACTTGTGATGTTTTGATGTTTTATTTTCTAGAAAGCGGTAAAACACCAGTCATTCAATAAAGACAATCAAAGCAGTTCTTTAAGGGTTTGCGTCGTGCGGAATAAACCATGGGATAAGACAGGAATCATAGTACAAAAAAAAATTTTAGAGAACTAACCAACCAACCAACCAAGGGATTATTAATTGTTTGGCCAAAATAAACATATTGCTCTCACCTGCAATATAATATCAATTTACCAAAGTTGAATAATTGGTATATAATTAACATATTTTTTAAATATACAAGAGAATGCAAAACTTGAACGGCGTTGAAAATAAATAAAAATTATTTGCTTTATAAAATCACTTTACGTATCCAATTACTCAAAATTTATTTTTCTTTTATATATTAAAATTGAGGTAACTATTTTAAACACGAAAAACACCATCAAAACCTTAATATGAGTATTTTATAAACGTACATCAGTAGTAAATAATAATAATATCACTAACTCTTGACCGAATGTGAAAAACAACAACCCTCGAGCTAAAACACGCTTCAAACAAATCACAACACAACCATAAACCATTAGCAAAGCGACGGAAGCAGCGCGCTAAACAATAGCTATTTGTGGCCCAACTTCTGTACCTTTACACAATGACTCTTACTTTATTCCGTATAGAATAATCATTTGACAGACTACTTATAACAAAATTATAATACTCTTAACTTGCTCTCAAAAATGTGTTATAATTTGTCGAAGAACTATTTTTATTTACTGGTTCTTAATTCTAGGTTTAGTATAAAAGAGGAAAATTAACATATTATTTTCAATATATATAATCATTATCACTTGGCATAAGCAGGATTGGTTAGAAAGTTTACAACTGATATTTCGATATTTAATATATATCTACGAGTATATCTGACCACTGACCAAATATAGAAAAAATATATGCAATTCGCTATAACAAAATTCACTCTAAAACTGTAGTGTAATGTAATAATATAACGTTATAATATAATCTCTAAGTAATGTGTTATTAAAATACAGTTTAGAATATAGTACAGCTCTGATATTCAGTGCCCTGTGCTTCGCATTGTCATTCATTCAAGTTCTGCAGTGTATAAAATCACAACTTGTTCAATAAAAAAGGTTGGTATATTTTATTTTATCTTTTTGATTTGTTGGTGATTTCTTAATATTCAAGTGGAAATTCCACAGATTACCAGATAATAAATTTTAATATTTTCTTGTTTTAAATTTTACCATTTATGACGTTTTTAAACTTATCTGAAGTTAATATAAGTCAAAGAAATAAATCAATGAAACTTATTTTTTAATTTTACAATTACGTTCGAACTTATCTGAAGTTAAAATTTAATAAGGTTTTTCAATGTTATGGTCCTTTGCTTATCTATTTCAAGTTGTATTATTAAGCTATTAAATTGCATGAATACCTTGAAAAATAAGACCAAATCTATAAGAAGTGCAATCATTTGGAACCTACAAAGAAATATTATATTACATGTAGGTATTTTAAAAGATGCACTCTATTTTGTCGCGTGTATAACACGCCGCGCCTGTACTAGATGAGACAATGGAGTATTGTGGTCGTTACGATTAAGAGTAATATTGGATCATTCGTTATAAATACGCCATTTTGAAAAGCGAGCTATGGCTGAATTATTTCAGTACAGATAACAAAATATGTATGAACATTAAATTATGATAAGAAAAAAATGTATTCTCAAATTTCGTATCAGTTATTATTTTATTGAATGAAATATTTACATAAGATAATATTATTATTTATGTTTTGAATAGTAATACATAATTATACATTAGTGATTTGATAACTTACTTAAGCTTAAGCCTGTTGGAAGCCAAGAAGAAAACACAAATGAATGCCAAAAGAATATTTTGTCCGAAAGGACCGATTTGTCTAATCAAACAATTGGGCTATTAATAGATATTAGCTCCTTGAAAACTGAAATATACATAACCATTATAATATTCGATACTAATGGAAATTGAAACTAAATTATAAGCTACATTAGTTGAACGATAATATCTTAATGTATCAAGTTTGAGGACTTTAGTTACTTGGTTTAGTTACTTGGTTTAGTTAGTTGGCTTGGTTGGTTTTAGTCACACTAATGTATGTTATTTGTAATCAGAAATGTTTTTCTGTTGACTGTAGTTTAAACGAATATTAATCGACTAGGGGTCGCTCGCGACTTCGTCCGCGTGGTTTTTAGTGTTGCCGCCGAGTTCCATACAAAATTGATATTTAAAACCCTTAAGGGTGGCATTTAAAAATCTTTTCTTAGTACACCACTACGTAGAAAAACAAATGTATCCTCCAATTTTACTATCTCTACGACCTGCGGTTTAGACTGTATGCTATAACTAAGTCAGTCAGAACCTATTAGATTATATTAAATTTGCAGCATTTTTCATTGCTGCTTTACTTCTATTAGTCACAGCGAGATGATATATATCCTATAGCCTTCCTCAATAAAAGGACTATTCAACACAAAAAGAATTTTTCAATTCGGGCCAGTAGTCCCAAAGATTAGTGCGTTCGAACAAACAAACTCTTCAGCTTTATAATATTAGTATAGATTTAATTCTAAGATATTATGTATAAACTCTTTCAACTAATGATTGTAGTACAATTATTTTGATAATGAGTGTTTGAGAATCTGAATACGCTCATACCTGAAGCTTTTAATTTAAACGCCACCCACACAGTCTAAGTTTCCACATGAACAAATAACACTGAGTTTGAGATGTTCAAAGCACGATCTAGCAAAGATTTTATATCTAACATAAACAACTTTAATAAACCTTAATGGAATGAACAATAAGCTTTTCTATTTTGTTTATTTTACCCAAGTTATATACATTTATATCTTTATATACATTTCAAAATGCTGACTTTTTTATATAATAACTATTTAAAATAGAATTACTGATTGGCATTGTTTTTAATATTATTCTACATTGTAAGCTAGACACATTGATTATGAAATTCAAAAGAAGTTTTATAAATGTTATCTCTATCCCGATTAAGACCATTTTATATGAAATGCTTAATTTATCGAGGGGGTGATGGCTCAGTTGTTAAATCTACGGCATTTCAGAGGTTCTAGTCCTGACTTATTTCTTCACATATTTTTATTTTTTATATTTTTTAAATTATAAATTTAAATTTAGTAATAAAAAAATGTCAGTGATTATATAAATAAATAGTGCACAGTCATATTTATTCAAAATAAACATAGGTAAAATAAGCTGACAAATAGGTTAATAATAATATTTATGTTTAGTATTGACAGAAATATATGCGTTTAAAATAGCTTTTAAACACACGAGTCAAATAGAAAGGCGCTGAAAATTCATTGGATAGGAAATAGTACATTATTTATATGTGAATAGTCAGCAATAGAATTATTATCAGAGGAAATCATTCGCATGTAAAACTCATAGAATGGAACAGATTCTATCTAATAATCAATATTTTCTATACATGCTCATTCTTATTGATAATTTCATTGAAAGCTAGTTTTAATTGATTTTCATACATAGTTACGTTTTTATTCGACTATAAAAATATATAATATTTTAGTCCATTTATAAATATTATATGGTCTATTGTTATTCATAACAAAAATCACAAATTTAATTAAAAAATATATATATTTATAACATTTATATAACAGTGAAATGGTGCAAGTATTTAAGTAATAAACCCACCAATGTGTAATAAAATATGCACAGTCAGATTAAATTGATAACAAATATTACTTTGTCCTCTGTTTATTGTCATGTGAATAATTAATCCTACATTTCATTTACTATGTTCTGGACATTTAACAACCTGCAGTACCCCCGGAGGCTCCAACTAACTTTTGACAGACGATAAGCTTGAATGACATCGACTGTTTCGTATCAGTTTATTTATTTCTGTTCATAATAAATCTTATGATATATAAATAATTTGATTAACTTTCAAAAAATAACATTTAAATTCGTTAAGAACTATAAATTGTAATGTTATAAAAAAAACATCAGGAATAGACTCAAGTCTAGACTTTTATCAACGCAAATTTGATTACGTTGGTTTAATATTTCGCTAATGATGTCTACAATTTACATTTGAAATAGGATCTGTTTATTATTTCAATGGCTATTTTTGTTAGTATTAATATATATTTTTTTGGAATTGACAGTTATGTACGATAAAATGTCTTTGTCTTTATGACCGCCGTTTGTACAGTATATTATTATATAATTTAATAAATAAATAAATAAAATAGATTAATTTATGTAAATTATTTAAAAGAGTATCAATGATTGTTAGTTTATTATGTTCCATGGACCAGCACATTGGATCCGTGAAAGTAAAGGCTAACGTCCTATAAGTGACGTTTCATAAATGAAGTGATAAAATAATAAAAAATGCTTCGATTTTGAATATGGGGTATTACAGTCGATCTTGAATGTGTGAACAATGGTTCACACATTCAAGATCACATGGATGAATGGTTCACAAGGATGTATATCTGAGGTATATTTAAAAGGTAATTTGAAATATTTTCGATTTATGACGAGTGTCGTATTATAAAACAAAATATTATTTTTTAGATTTTATAAGTATATAACTATATTATATTCATAAAAGATATAACAACTCCCTGTTAATGAAGTATAAACACTGTCTTGAAAATTTTATCGTAAATATTAAATCTAAAAAATAAGAACATTGGTTGATTGCCAATATTTATAATTTTCTAAAATAACACATTTTCAAAAAATCTAGAAATCCAATACGTAATTTTAACTTCTTTCATTTTGAGAAAATGAAAACTGCTTCAGCAATATAAATAAGAATGATTATTTAAAAATTGTGCATTATCCAACAAAATCCTTCTTCTGTAAACAAATTTC
The DNA here is from genome assembly GCA_959347355.1 of Napeogenes inachia. Lineage (NCBI taxonomy): Eukaryota > Metazoa > Arthropoda > Insecta > Lepidoptera > Nymphalidae > Napeogenes > Napeogenes inachia. The sequence goes on along the minus strand of OY365795.1, from coordinate 7,541,025 downwards.
TCAATTTGTAAATGACATTGTGAAGCGCAGCTATTTCTCACAGGCTGTGTAAAATATTGTAAGACATTATCATAATAAGATTAATATTATCTGTTGCCAGAGTATAAGATAACTGTGTATATTAATCCAGTTTTCAGACACAATCTGCTCGTCTTTAATTTTTGCGACAATATTATATGGATTAAGGTTCTTGGAAATAAATAATTAATGAACATAAAAAGCAATTCTTATACTCAATAGAATACTCTCACTAACTTATTTAATCATATAATATTTTTATTATCGTTGAGTATTTTCACTACCTTTGCGAAAAATTATAAAGTCTCGTAATAGTCTGTTGAGACCTCTCAAAGATTAAAATTGGTATTTTGAAATATATTACTAATTAGATTATATTTAAAAAGCCAACTTATAAAATGTATTTCTTGATAGGTACACTATTTAGGTATCGGGTGATACTCTTATTTAATTTGAAAATTATTATTTTAGAAAAATATATCATTTTTCAACATTATATGACATAATTTTACATAATATATATTTTGTTCATCTTTAGTATCACTAATAATAATATGATCAAAGAAATGAATATAAGAAATCACATTTAGTATTCGTAACTTAGTTATATAAAGAAAAAAAAATATATAAAAAGAAAAACTTAGTAATGATTTGCTGTGACTTTGATTTATAATTCATGAATTTTATCGCAAAGTTTCGAGACAACTTAAATCGAGTTTTCGTGTCGACTTAACAACATTTGGTACTTTTTGGGGAATAACAAACTTTACTCTACAAAGACAATACAAGGGGCACGACTTTATTAATGCTTAAATTCATTGCATTTCTGCAATTTTGACAAACTTCATTGAAAATTTTAATTGTATTTTGAACTTTGTTTTGTCCAGCGGCAACTACTGAGTGTTTCGTTGCCTAACTTTATATTTATTCCCAAAAAGTTAAGGGTATGGCATACTATAATGATAACACATCTACTTTACATGGTAACGCCATCTAGTAAGCTACAAAAGAACTGCATTTATGCAATTACGTACGCAGTTCTATTGTAATGCATTAAAATATACCTTGGTGAGATCATAACTTGTACTTTCAACGAGATATCTTTAAATATAATTTACACCTTCAGCTCTACATACATTTTGTAACAATATAAAACGTTCAATTTATTATTTTTTTGTATATTTGTAAAACACGTCCTTAAATGGTATAAAACTGGAAAGATGACGATGGCATTTAAAATTAGAATCATATTTAACCGGAGTGCACAATTTATTTTATGAAGGCTTTGTGGCGCCAAAAAGCTGTCACGTGATATTGAGCTGAGCAAAACGAATACTATATACAACAGCTTCAAATTTAAGCATATTTACTAGGGGCGTGCGAATAATTCAACTTACGGCAATTTCGTTCCGAATCGAATACATTCGATTCGAAATTAGAACCCAATTATTCGAATGAACAAATAATTCGAAAACCTTGAGAAAAAATAGTTTTTTTAACAATTCGAACTGTCGTTCCTTCGACTACTTTACTTTACCATAATTCGAATTGTTCGGAAATTACTATTTATTATAGAATAGTACGATTTGATTCGAATGGTATTCGCACACCACTAACCTTTACTTTTGTATAAGCAGTAGTCATTTTATATGTTACAAATTATGATTATTCTCGTATTGTTCCAATAATATTTATCACATTTTGGCCTGAATTATATATTTGTAGAATATATTTTGCCGATGTCAATTTAAAACCACTCTTATGGGCTTATGAAATTGATAAAGGCGTAAAATTAATGAGTCTAGACAGTTTAAGCGGGTAAAGATTGCTTTAACTTAATATTGATGATGATATCAAGATTGAAAATATAACACATAGGGAATATGAAAATCAACATTATATCTAATAACCCTTATGTCGTAATGCGTATGTTTATTATACTTAATAAGCACTTTAAGAAATATCAAGAAACCACTGAATAATTATTTAATGCTATTTACAAATATTTACACCGCAATGACTAACGACAATTAATACGAAAATTTATTAAAGAAAATGAAAAATAATGACCGATTAATCGCTTAAAATAAAATAATATATAACATTATCAAATAGCCACAAAATTTACAAAAAATATTTTCCTAAACATTATTAATATACGAAAATGGTTAACCATATATTTTACAAATACAGCATTAAATAATAGAATTGGCTTTAATTTCGAAAATGACATTATTATCTTGGATAATAACAGAATTTTATTTTGTTTATTACATATTGAATTTGTTGGGTAGAAATATTAACGAGTCTAGACGATTTAATCCTCCGGGTTACCTTAACTCAATATTTGATTCGCAAATCTCATATCCGTTATGAACGTCTTCGTTTAATTTGTGTGAAAATTCGAGAACGTATTTCTTAAATGTTGTTTTTTTTTGTATAATATGACTGCTATGTTTATAAAAAAAAAGTATATTTTTTTGTATTTTAATAAATTTTGTACTTAAAAGATATCGAAATAAGAAAGAAAACTTCCATTTAAATGTATCTCCTATTCGTTTTTAAACCATTTATCTATTCAATTGGCTCTGCAACTAAAAGAAGTGGTCGGCTGCCGAAGCTTTTGAATTAGTACGACAATAAATGACGCTTGTGTTTGTAAATACTCTTGCGTGTGTGTTTTTTGCAAACGTATGCAATGCTTGTCAATATTGGATTAAAACTAGTTTGCAAGGTGACCGTTTAGTTGCATGCTGATATTACACAATATAAATACATAAACACAAAGATTTATGCTGTGTGCGAAAGTGTGGTAAATTAGTGAAAGATGCAAAACACTTTAATCACAACACTCTATTGGCTATCCCCAAATTTAGGGTCGAGTAAATTAATTAATTAATTTATAAGTTGGCAACTTGTGAGTATCTAACCTCTTTAAATTTCTAACAACTTTATCAAAATTATGGCCTGTTTACACTCTTCAGAAGTGCAAGTGATTTACTTAATATTTACTAAAAGCTTGTAAGAAAAAAGAGTCTACAATGGCCTTTAAAGTATGCATTTTTAAGTATTACGAATAGTAAATTACCTAATTACAATAATAATAATAAGAAAAAGTGCTACTATATAAAATTACATTCTAGAAATTTAAGAAAACGAAACTTAAGTTGTTCTCAATACTCAATTTAAAAATAATCATCATTTTATTCAAAAATGATTCCATAACAAAATTGACAATTATTTTGATTCGATTATGGATTTCAATAAATCGTTAAACCACAGATCTGTCAATGTCATTGTAAAAACTAGGCCAACAATTTAAATTTTTAGGTACCACATTCAACCAAACTCATCTCTATTATAACTACGTAAAACAGAAAATAGTGTTTACAAAATTTAAGAAACTGCAAAATAACTTTGTATTCCAGTACAAGGCAAGTCGATTTAAGTTTGCAGGAAGTTCTTAATGGTTTCATGAATTACGAATCAAAACTTACGCGGTCTTTCAAATGTTTTAATGACATACGGGTTTCTGGGTTTCACAATAATTTTCCTTTGGGAAAAGTGGCGAAGAGAATAATAAGTTTTTAAAAAGCTTGCCTAAAAATGTGAAAAGAATTTTCGCCAGCGCTTTTATAATTTTTAACGAAGATAGAAGTTGGTTATTCATAAAATTAAATTTCGTGTAGAACTATGTTTAGTGCTAGTTTTTAGTAGATACAATTATGTAATTTGTATTACATCTAAGCTTAATCTAGATATTGTTTTCACTGTTTATATTTTTGAAGAATTTTTAATATTTTTATTTTATAAAATTTTCTTTTAGTAAATTAAAATTTTAGAATAATAATTTTGAAAAAACAAAAATAATCGTAAGGTTTGTACACAGCTGTGATATACAATCGAAATTGGAATCATATTTAACCGGTGTCCACAATTTATTTGATGAAGGGTTGTGTCGCGCCAAAAAGCCGTCATGTTGGTTTAAGCATAGATCATACAAAATAAAGCGTTCTAAAATAGTGTTTTCAAATTCCTGTAAAATAATTTTTATCCATCATAAATATTTCCAATAATAATGTTACAATATTTTTGTCAAAATAAAAATATATATATATATATATATATATATATATATATATATATTTTGTAAGAGTCATCAAATACTTTTTTGACTGAATGACTTTTCCTTCTTAATCATATTAATTTTTAACTAAAATTATATTATCATTACATATTATTTAAAACTTCTATCAGAAGAAGTGTTAAACTGAGAATGCTTCGCTATAATTCACAGCTTTGTGCTTGCCAGTGACGCGCAAACGATCGACGGGGGTGGACGTATTTTGGTGTATCCACAGTTTGGCGCCAACGTACATTGCGAAAATTGTTTTATTTTGTTTCGTTTATAGAATAATTTATGAAACTTGCTAATGTGTGGATTGGATGTTGAGAAAATTTTCGGTTATGTGATTGGTTTTGTCTTGATTTGGGTAAGTTTAAATAGATTAATTGCAATATATATGTTAAATATGAGTAAAATAGTTCGGAAATACTAATTAATACTTACAGATTTCAAAATAAACCTGTTAATGGAAGTGAAAAATGGACAGACTAAATTCCTTATTCAATACCGTTATCATTATTTATGAGGTTATTAATCTTTTTGTTTGATTGTAAAACTATTATTTTATTAAATCAACATATTATACAGCCTATGTATACTTATTTGAAATTTCTAAATATATATCGATGTGGGTTAAGTTCACCCAATTAATGCCACAAACTGTCCCCAGCAGGCACTCTCATACAACAAGGTTTGTGGTATATTTACCAAATTCCTAATTATTAATGGTTAAAACATATACATTTCTAGAGAGATTTTTATTAATGGTTATTACAGGCAATGCTGTCCTGGGAAGATACGTTAAAAAATCTGATTAATGGGTCCCAGGTTCAAGACTGGAAATTACGAAAAAAGTTACCATCACATTATTTATGATGGATCGGTTAATATAAATATAATGATAATAATTTGAATAAATTGATACTGTTTACATTTTATAGACTCGAATAAATAATTATTTTAATTTTTCTCACTATATGTAAGTGCAATTAATCTGTTGTAAGCTTGAGTGCTAATGAAGTATTCATAATATTAAATGTTATTTATCTGTATTAATAACTTCATTAGTCTTGTTCGTGGCGTATGAAAGTTCTTAATTACTACCTGCGGTATGAAGTTGGGTTGGAATTTATAATTAATGAACACACTTAATTTAGATTGAAAATTAAGATTTAATGCTGGAATTATTTGCCTGAAACTTCGCATATAATTATTATAATTATGACAGAGCGTTCCCGGCACCATCTAGTGGCATTATGATAATGGTTTGTTAATTTTCTCGAGAATATCTGTTTAATTAATCAGTATTATATGCACTAAAATAGAACTAAATTATTCCTCTGAAGTTAATATCACATGATACATATAATTCTCTATAATCACAACACTAATTCTATACTCACACATGTATAATTGTGTACAGCCTCAATAAGCTCGTATCACAATTCGTCATTTGATATTATAATAATTGCTACGAAATTCCAACGCTACAGGAGCTACGGATGTAGCGCTGCTACAGCATTTACGAATATGCATAATAGAACAGTTTAAAGTTTTGTGATAGGAACAAGCACATTTTAGTAAATAAAAAACTTAAAATACTTAATGTTTATGGTTCATGAGGAAAGTAACATATACTCGGGACTACATATACTCGTATATATATTATTCCAATCTTACAATTTGCTAACGATTAAACATGTGTACCTTTTCATGAATCTGTGAATACACATTTTTTTATGTAGATGAATTCTTTATTTCTTTTAACAAAAAAAAATGATACATCATACGTAAAAATGACAATAATGATATGCAAGGAGTTTAGATTATTTTGTTAACGAATTTTCCTATTATAACTTGTTACATTCATATGCTTAATATTTAGGCTTTAAAATCCATCATAATAAAAATCACATTCAGCCATTTTTAGTTAGAGTGAAGCGAGGACATATTATCTTAGTTATCTCATCTCAATTCAGTTTTTAAAGGTTGTTTTTTTAAATGTATCAATCAGTCGTTAAATTCCAACCAACTTTTCTAATTACATTATAGCTTCCTTTATTAATCACAGCTATAGACAGTGTCAAACCATTATTACTTTAATTATATTGATAAAATCTTGTATTAAGGTTATTATTTTAAAAGGATCTGAAAAACAAATATTAAATTACAACATCTACAAGTTCTAAGAACCCTATAAAGAAGTTCTTACTAACCTGATACACGAACTAATCACTTTATAGTAAATTAAATTTATGAGCCAGTGTGCGTCGGTTTAACGTATCAAAGCAAACTATGTTAAGACTAGCTAAAACTTTGAATTAGTTTACCGCAAGTTACGCTTAGCTTAGTTATCTACCTGACCAGGCAAGTTATTATATAAACGATATTTTCATACCGCGTTTGTGATTATAGCTGTGGTCAGGCCATATGTGAAAATTGTGAAAATGTGAAAGGCAATATATATGTATAATTGTAGCTATCTGTATGTATACTACTAATATTACATATAGGAAAGTTTATATGTTATATGTTTTTAACATTTTTTTTTCAGAAAGAGAAGTAACAAACACTTGCGGGACGTTTACTTATATGTAAGGTTTAAATGAAAATTAATTTATTAAGAACAATAGTTAAACATTGAACTCAAATAAAAAGTTAATATTAACGTATAACCGTATAGAGTTACACGTTTATAACGTATAATGTTCGCAAAATTAATAAACTCAGTGTAAACATCCAAACCTAAAATAATAAAATTTATATAAAGAAATAAGTACTGGTGTTATAAATATTTCAATCAAAAGCTCTGCTGTACAATGTTAAATATAAAACAAGGAAAGAAAATGCTTATATACTTACCTGTCTATTCATAGAAAGCAGTTATGTACAAGAAGGTATTATGTAGAAATGCTTATCCTTAGTATAATATAATGACTTAAAGACTTATTAGCGTTGCTAATGATTTGCTATTCTGTTATGGCAGGAATCGTCTTCTTTTTAAAATGTTTTAAAGCATTTTAGCATGCGTTCGTATTTAACTCGAATGTTTTAATTATGTGCAGGGTCAAGAAAGGTGTTAACAGGCACAAAAATTCCTGGAGCGGAAGTTTCCTGCTACCTATAATATAGTAAACTAAAATATACAACCAACCCATCTAGCAGCTAAATACTATTTCTTTATTATTATATTTCCTATTATATATTCATTGTAATATAAACTTATAATGTTTGTTTTATCTTTGATTGATATTGGAAGTTCAAAGTTTTGGAATAATTTCATATTCAAGTTTGAGTTTAGTTTGAAGCCATTTCGATTTGATTACAAATTTCAAAGTTATCACAAAGTTTCAAGTATGTTATTCACATATATAAAGTAATATTATGTATTTGCTTATGTAATACGTCTGTATATCATTATGGCTGTGTATATATTATATAGTTTCATTAGATATCTTATTTTTTTTAGATTGTGATAATAGAAAATCTTAATTCAATAAAATTGTTACAATCTTTATGTGCAATATAGTGTTTTAAAAATAAGTTGTACAACGGTACAAAATAGAAAGCATCATACAAGACAGGTGATATTAACTTCAATAACATTTTAATCTTTTCGTAAAATAAATATCTGACTCGTGACTTACAGCTTTATGGACGTCATTAATACTAAGAAAGTGACATTTTCATTATCTCTAATAGTTATTTGTGGTTTAAATAAGAAACTCGGAGAATACTTTCAAGAACATTCTCTGTCAAACTGACAAGGGTTTCCATTTGGGACATTTCTAAATAAAGTTACAAAGATCTCGCAAGTTTGTATGTGTTTTATTAAATATGTTTTCTGTATCAGACAATAAATATCCGGAGAATTTGGTAAAGAATTTCCCTATATTCATTTTATCAAAATATCAAGAAAATCAAGTGGGTATTGATAATACATATAAGCTTAAAAATTTAATATAAGAAACAATGAATAACGCATTAAAAGCATTAGAAAATAGAGAAACTATTAATATTTTTTTATTCATGTTTTTATTAAAACTGATGATCTTGAGATAAAAAGAGGAAAGAACGGTAAAATTATATTCTTAATACCAGGAAAGATCTATAAATAGAAAAGTAGCTTTAATTAGAATGGTTAAAATCCAACCACTTTAATTTTTCCCTTATAAAAGCCATTTTATAAAAATAAAATATAATTATATCTATAACATCAAAAAACAATATTCGTATAATTGTTCCATAGAAACCTATTGGTATAAATCACACTGGAGCGTCAAATTATAGCATAAAATGTACTTTTGGTTACAATAAATCATACTACACGTATTTAGTTCAACATAATTTCCCCCGGGCTTTGCACACGACCAGATTATTATGACCTTTTGTGCTTCCGCCCATGTATTACTTTCCTTGATGTATCATTTATGTGGAATTGCAGTACGACTGGTTCTTTAAGTTACCGAATTTGGTTATACTAGTTTTCGTTTTATTATTATATTAGATATTCTAAATATCGACTTTTAAGGTAATATATTAATTATAATAATCGAAACTGACAATTTGAAGTGTAATGCCTAAAAAAGATTCCAGACAAAAAATAAAAGTTATATCGCACATCTTTACACACTCTATTACAAATTAAATAACTAATTATTAAAATTCTTTATTGATTTAGATGTCTTACAAATAATAAAGAACATGTTTTTCATCGAGATTTACGTTGAAATTTCTTGATTTATTTAGGACGAATATATTTTTTCCTAAAAGTTCCAAAAGATTTTCAAATAGTTTTTAAGATTAAATAATTGCAACTTTAATGTAACCATATCTGTTATATAAGGCTTAATACAATTATATTGAGCAAACAATTTCATCAAAGTCAACTTGTCACAAGTTCAAATGCCTATCTTGCCTTACAGTTTCAGATATTGTCACCTGTCATCGTTTTTGACGAAGGTATGGCTTGTATTATTATTATAATATATATATCATTAATTGTTCAAGGATATCATTGCCTGGAATTTAATATCTTATGAGAAATATTATTTACGGCTTCTGTTGTGGTATTCTAATTTCGGTTTCATTAAGACCGAATGAAAGATAAGATAATTTATTCAAGTAAGGATTCCAATATTTAATAATATTACACTAAGAGCTACTCTGTTTTTTAATTTGACTTAGCTAATTTATATTTGAAAGTAATTACTTGCTGTCCCTTTTTATTCTGACGTTAACTACAGCTTACAGATATTTTAATAACTACTGGGATAACTAATGTAGGAAACAATAATAGACTTCTTTTGAAAATCCTTACCAACGTTTTTTACTTCACAGTGTAGAATAACATTGAAAAGATGACAAAATTAATTTGGATTGTGGCATCTTTTTAACAATAATGGACATTTTAAATTTGATCAATTCATCAGCTTCACGATTATCATTTAATCATTGTGTCGCTTTCCCGAAAGTAATCTAAGTCTTGATTACAATTTTCCGAGGTTTATTAAACTAAGTGGTTTTTGATAAGCCGTTATCATCTGACTTTTGAAACTTTTAAGAATATTTAATAACTTGCGACATAAAAAAATGCCACTTTACTTTTACTATGTGTTTGTTATGAAATAGACAAAATATAAATTCAAGTATACGTAACTTAACCGACATCGTACTTTGTATATTGTATATTAATCGTCAACTGTTTCTATATACAACATTACTCGTATATGTAATTGACATGTTAATTATATTATATTTTGTGAATCTTTGTTGCGATAAAAAAATATAGATTTCTATAAAGATTGTAATACCATTGTCAAATATAGACCGCTACAAGGAACCGACGATCTAATTAGCAAACTCCAGAATTCGATAAAGTTTTCCTGCTGAAAGCATTAATTACCTCCGCGAAGGAAATTGCGTTTTCATTATAATGAACTTGGTTAGTGAGAGGCCGAATTTTGCCTTGTAATTTTGCTCGCGAACAAACTTTTCTGTTATAAATTTCTATGGTTTGTAGATAGGAAGTTGTTGAAGTAATTCCTAAAGTTGGTTTGTTTGTTTGAACTCACTAATCTCTGAAACTGCGAGTCGGAATTGAAAAAAATATTTTTGCAATTAGTAGTTCATTAAATATTATATATTAGGTTTTAGGCATATTACTAATATAACATTTCACTAAGTGTTGTAAAATGTATAGCTCCTTAAAATATACCAATTATAGGCAGAATTTCTATTTCACGGGTTCAATATGTAGGCACTTATTTTGTGAACGTGTAACAATTCTATCAATCAGATGGATAGAGCCACTGGTAACGGCTAGTTAGTATTAAAAAAAAACCAAGTGGTTGAATCCTGTTTTGCAACGGTAATTTAAAACAAATTTCTGTTTTGAATTTCAGAATACTTTTGTAGCAACTTTTTTTTTTTTTAAACTTAGGTACTGGGATAGAAATAGCTAAAACTACTTCCGGTTAATAAATTAACTACTTGCAAAAATGCTGTTGAAATTAAATTGGATTTGCTTGCAAGACAAGTCTTGGATGTAAAAAGCTGTATTGGTGATTTGAAAGCGGCTGTGTTTGTTGTATTAAGAGATTAATACGAAATTAAAATTTAGGAAGAGGCGTTGGTGTTAAGTATTTATTAATCGTTTATTTTTGATTTATTGTTTAACTTTAATGTGCTACTTAAATAAAAATATTTTTATTATTATTTAAAATAAATATCATTTTTTATGCAATATTGCTATAAATCGTTTAAAAATATTATTTTTCACACGTTTTTGTATTTCATAACATTGAAACGTGACTATTTAAGTTATTAATGTTATTTTTAAGATTAATACAAAATAATACTAAAGTAATTATTCTATTTTAAATAAATGCAACACTTAAAATAAAATGTAATACTTGCTTTAGTTTAGTATTTTCACATTTCTAACACCGTATTTCACTACAATGTGGTTACAAACACCGTTGTCACTATAAGTTATGAAACTAGATACATGCTTAAACATATAGGCCTAAACTAGTTACAGAGGCCAGTCTCATTTGGCTTTACGTAGAAACCTTCCAAAAAAATAAAGGTTTATTTGAAATTATAAAAAATATATTTCTACACAGCTGAGATCCTTTGACACACCAAAAACTCCGAATTCAAGTACAAATTCGTTCAACCCAAGACATTACTGTGTTATCAAACGGAAAACTCTTGCAAATTTATTCATGAGGTGCTGATCGCATTCGTGATACGGTCCTCGGTTTTATTATCATGTTTACAGGATATCTGTTTACGCTTTGTTTTTACATGGTTTTTTGATAGCTTTGATCTCACCTTCATGTAAATTTAGAGGCAATTTAAACTCACACACATACATGCTACAAGATACACATGCCTTCAATTTCATTATATTTAAAATAGTTTACACTTTTTCATTACGCGTTTGTTATTTTTCTTATTATCATACATAATGAATTTTCTGCTTCATCATGTGGTTCTTAATGAGAGGGATATTAATATATTTTATCAAAGTGGCTGTGTATAGCCGTTTTAAATTGTGAAAATATTATAGTTCCACTTTTATTATGATACTAGGTGTTGCCAGCAACTCTGTCCATGCAGCCTACAAAATGCAGAGTTAGTAAGAAACACGTTCGGTCAACCGTTTTTTGTCAACTTACGAACATTCTTATATATAAAGCTCTTTAATATAGATAATATGTCAACCACAATATGTCCCTAAATGTGAATTCTAAATATAGGTTAGGATATAAACAAATCTGATTGATATGTTTTTTAATTATTTCGTATGTATAAACTGACAAATGACAAAATGTTCCTCTTTATAATACCAGCACAGAAAAATACATTTTTTTTTAAAACACTTATTTATTAACTAGTACATTGAACGTTACAACTATATAAGACATTTTTGGATGAAAATATCAAATAATTTGTAACATACACATTATAATTAAAGTCTTCGGTTTCATATTGATTTAATTTAAAATCAGTCGAAACTCCAAAGCGAATTCAGCTCTGATATAGAAAATAAAAACAAGCTAGATTTCTGCTACAAGGATTTTCCATTAAAATTTGCTGTACTGAGTATTAGAGCTTTAGAGACTCAGGGACAGACTAAAGCAAGTTGACTATAGCAAATACTAACTTCGTATAGTTTAGTAAAATAATAGTAGCGTAGTGGACGAAATTCAACCTTTTTTAGAGTTTTAACCTCTATGAGATATACTCATACTATTTAATGTTTGTGAGTATAGTATAAACTAATATAGATAAGTCCATATTTTCAAACCTAACAATCACCTTTAATAAAGTAATTTGTTTATTATTCCATTACGTTTGGCAACAAGTACCTAACTTTGCGATAATTTGACATAAGACTTATGTGTAGACTCATTGTAGTGTGTGTAATATTATTTACATTTATTTAATGCATGTCTAATGTCTATTTCATATAATTATTAGAGTTTTGGACTTTATCTCCACATATATTTTAACTATGCCAAATTTCATACGCTTCATTCCGTGTATGTTTCATAAATAGGGGTACTAAGTTTTTGCTTTATATAGTAATATATTGATGATTAATCAATATTATGGATTAATTAATGGATTATTAATTAATTGTAACAATTAATCAACGACACATACTAATAACATCAACAACACGCCATACTAACAAACATATGGTTATGATACAAGTACGTTAAATTGATTTAATCATATTAGAATCAAGACTGAAACAATCATGTGCAATATGTTATCCAACAAACCTAATAAGCAGATGAATACAATATGCCGCCAACCATATTGCAGCCTCGTAATTATCTTAACTAACTGAACTAGAATAATTAGTTCTCAGATACACGTTAGTAGTTAATTACTTTACAATATTTTTTTTCTTACATCACTTTGAAAGTTTATTATAACTCAATCAATTTAGTAAGGTTTCAACCGGCAATCAAACTGTTCCGAAACAACTGCTTTTTGATTAAGCAATATAAAACTTGCTACTGGCTGAATGAAACGTAATTGTTGCCTATTCAGGATTTGGTCTGTTAGCTTTTTGTTGGATACGACATGTATAGGGTTGAAAATATTTGCAAAAAAATTATATAAGTATAGAAGGAAAAATAAACCGATACGGGCAGGGATTTGATCCCGCGATTAGTGAGAAACCGTCCCGGTAGTTTAGTTAGGAAGTATATTTTTGAAATTTAAATAAGCTTAACATGACTATACATGTTTATAGATATTTTCAAACATTTACAAAAAATGTTGTAAATAATAATATTTATTTGTTGCAGGCGGTCATCAAACATGAATCTCATTTGGATTGTGCTCGCAACGTTCCAAACTGGTGAGTGAATTGTTTTAGTTTATAGATTCATAAATTAGTTCTTATATCTCAGATATAATGTCGTGTGCTAATTATAATAATAACGTAAATAAATTGTATATTCACTACAAATTCTAGTCATTTCAAAATTGTAACTAAGTATCGTAAATATTATAAAAAGCTTGTACATGATTAGCATTCTTTAACAAAGAAATATTAAAAGTATTACTCCACCATTTTCCATACGCAGTATTTGATTGTCAACGGAGACCCTATAAAATGGTGCAGGCATTGTTCCTACAGAAAGCTCATTATGTATACGTTAACTCTATACTTTATTCATGTTTTATTATAAAAAAGGATTATTTCGTTTAAATAATAGTAGGAAGAGAATAAATGTTTTCAAGTAATAGTTTTTCTAGTTGGTACAGATTGCTTTTCAATCTCAAAGTTTTAAGTATTTTTTAGAAATAAACCAATATAAATTATGCATTTTTTCAGAATTTATAATAATTAGTAAACAATTGGTCTTTTATTAAGGACCCCAAAATTTATGTACCACGTAACCAGGCCTCCTTCTTGACTAAAATTGTCTTAAATTTAATAACAAAACTTTTGATTTATAAGGTTTTACGAGATCATAGATTTTAGAAACATGATATTGCACATACCTACAAAATAACAAAAAACATAGTTATAATAATTAATTCTTAAAGGTAGGTTGCCTATTTAGTTAAATCTGAATATATAAATTCTGGTCAGTGAGAAAATAAACCTACCTACTTGATACTTCACCTACCCCACGGGTACTTCTCTGTGTAGATAAAACTACCTGAAGTATAATAACAAAACATTCAGATTAGTGAGGAAGTATGAATACCGTTACCTGGTGAAACAAATGTAAATTACAAGCCCCAGTTATGCTTTCATTGAAATACTTGCATTTTTAAACAATACCGGTAGATACGGCATTTAAACGGAAGAATGAACCATGTTACACGGACTTTTTGTAAAGCTTTTGTTAAAGCCAAGTTTTTGCTTTAGAATGTGAAAAGTCTCTGACAAACATATACCTTCTATATAATAACTAGATGTTAATTGTATAAATGGTAAAATACACACAGGATAAAATTTGATAATATGTACTGTTTATAAAACTATAAAACAAGTTTCTCTTCTTGTTTATAATTGAAGGTAAATATATTTTTTCTTATGAGGTATTTAATTGATTTTCTCGGCAATCCGCAGTAGAGCATTATGATAGGTTAAACTCTACATCCTGTACACAATTAGTCAGCAGGCTTTTATACAACTGTAGCTGTATGTAGAATATTTTTATTTAACCTTTAGTCACTATGACTCTAAGTCATCCATAGACTTAGTGTTATACTTCATCATAATGAAGATATCTATAGGTATCTATAATGAGCGTAATACACACACCGAAAAAATATTTCACATCTAGCGTACGATTCAAAATGTATCAATATTTATCCCTTCCACTTTGTAAATATTTGCAATAATAACCTTACTCTATAATAACAAACTATGAAAGAACAGGTTATATACACTATCATAATTTGTTTACCCACACTACCATCACTTTGTGCTGTTGGAATCTCAATAATCTATACGTAACCTGAACGGTTATTAATTTTGCACACTACTACTTGCCTTACTTCAATATTTTGATGTCCACGAATATATTTAATATTTAATTAAATAGTGATGCATACATGGATTAACTAAAAACGTTAATAAAATTATGCTTTTTAATTTGATGCTAAGACAGATTTAAAAAACTTGAGAGCAGCAAAAAAGAATAGTAAATTAGCCTTCAAAATAATTAAACATGTGTATTGATATTTGTCTAAAAAATATATAAAATAACTTAATAGAAACAATGAAGAGTAATTAGGAAACTCTTCTGAATTTAATCTTCCTTTATTAAGGCGGAATGGAAATATATTTTTAAAAATCATCTAGAAATTTTATTGAAAAAATAAAAATAATTGAAATTAGTTATAATATACACATATAACATAATTTAATAACAAGGACAAATCTAGATAACTTAGTATGTACATTCTGAATAAATCCTCATTTAGATATTATTTTATTATTAATACCAACCCGCATAATTATGTATTACATTACAAAACTATATGTTATATATACTCGTAGTTTACATACAACATATTAATTTATATTTTAAACTAATTTCTACATATTAAACTAAACAATTAATATAATACGTAAATTAAAAAAGTTCTCCATAACATAAGTACTACAACACATTATTTTCACATAAATCAAGCACTTGCAAATAAAACTTTAAACATGCGGGAAATTTTGCATTTCATCACTTGTTCTAAGTTACTTTGAGTTGAGAACTTCATTAGAAGTGCTTCATATGGATGCCTGATTCAACGGAGTTTTTCACATTTGGACTTTAATCAACATTTATTTGTTTATTTTGATATGAGAAATATTAATAATAATAATTTTATAAAATAT